>JACBWV010000610.1:49289590-49474270 GCA_013435795.1 Chlamydomonas sp. ICE-L | reverse complement strand
CCACACAGCCCACCCACCCCCACCCCACCCCACAAACATCATCCTACCCAACCACCCCCCCCACCCCACACACACACCTACCCACCCACCCCTTAACAACAACAACAATCACCACCACCACCACCACCACACACACACTTACGCACACACACGCTGAAAAATGCCACATGCAAACCTGCGTGGTGGCTCTGACATTGGGAACACCCACTGTCAAAGGGTTTCCTGGCACTGTTTAGGGTTTCAAAGGGTTTGAAAGGGTTTCCTGGCAAGGTAATGAGTTTCAAAGGGTTTCAAAGGGTTTCCTGGCACTGTTTAGGGTTTCAAAGGGTTTCAAAGGGTTTCAAAGGGTTTCCTGGCACAGTTTAGGGTTTCAAAGGGTTTCAAAGGGTTTCCAGGCAAGATAATGAGTTTCAAAGGGTTTCAAAGGGTTTTAAAGGTTTTCCTGGCACTGTAAATCTTGATAGTGTTTCCTTAGATGCCCTGGAGGGCGGCAAGTACGTCAATCTTGTATTCTACCCCACACTTCACCAACCACCAACCAACATCACACACACACACTCAAGCACACAAACATACACACACACACACTCACACACTCACACAGTAGCACCCGCACCCCCAACCCCACCAACCACACACACACAAACAACACACCCACCCAAACACACACAACACACACACACGCACTCAAACACACAAACGCACACACTCACACAGTAGCACTCGTACCCCACCAACCACCATCCACCACCACACACAAACACACACACAATCAAGCACACACACTTCAGCACACAAACACACGCGCTCACACAGTATCAATCGCACCCCACCCCACCAACCACCAACCACCATCACACACATGCACTCAAGCACACAAACACACACACCCAACAGTAGAAAATCGCACCCCACCCCACCAACCACCAACCAACCACCAATCACACAACACACCAACACACACGCACTCAAGCACACAAACACACACACCCACACAGTAGCAATCGCACCCCACCCCACCAACCACCAACCACCATCACACACATGCACTCAAGCACACAAACACACACACCCACACGGTAGAAATCGCACCCCACCCCACCAACCACCACACACATACACACATGCACTCAAGCACACAAACAGACACTCACACAGTAGCACTCGCACTGTAGCACGAACTCAGGGCCCCCGTCGGCAAAACGATTGTTAGGGGTTAATTTAATCAGTTCTTTTTCGTTTTAGCCCCTCCTGTCAAAGTTGGTTAAGTCCTTTTAACCTATTTGGCCTACACCTGGACTGTTACAACAACAACAACAACAACAACAACAACAACAACAACAACAACAACAGAAGCATGCAAAAAACTGCAAAAACAACCCATGCAAAACACCCATGCATAACAATAAAAATAAACTTTAACCAAAAACATAAAAAAAACTGCAAACGCATGGGGGGAAATATGCAAAATACCCATGCAAAAAAACTGGAAAAAAACAATGCAAAACCCCCGCAAAACCCCGACAAAAACCTTTGCAAAATACCCGTGCAAAGAAAACTGAAACAAACCCTGCAAATACCCATGCAAAAAATTAAAAACTGACATGCAAAAAAATTGCGTGCCCTCATCAATATGCTACCTTTCACTAATTGTATCAGAGTATACATATAGATATAATATTTTACATGAGGAGTCAACAATTGCCTCCCTATGCATGCAGGTTATATTTATTGTATCAATATTAATATTTATTATAATATTATATTTATTATATTAATTGTATCAGAGTATGCATATAAATATAATATTTTACATGAGGAGTCAACAAGTGCCTCCCTGTGCATGCAGGTTATATTTATTGTATTAATATTAATATTTATTATAATATTATATGTATTATATTAATTGTATCAGAGTATGCATATAAATATAATATTTTACATGAGGAGTCAACAAGTGCCTCCCTATGCATGCAGGTTCACCAAAGGGAAGCCAAAGAGACGCAAGAAGGCGGTGTCGGGGTCGACGGTAGAGGAGACCTTGTACAGCACGCAGCTGAACCTGCCAGATACCCTCCAATCGGTAGGTTTTAGGGTTTAGGGTTTGGGAAGAGAGCCTCTTGTACAGCACGGACTTTATGATGCCAGATAACCTCCAATCAGTAAGGCTTGTACTGCACACTAGCACAATCGGTTAGGCTTGTACTGCCCACCAGCACAATCAGTAAGGCGTGTACTGCACACTAGCACAATCGGTTAGGCTTGTACTGCCCACCAGCACAATCAGTAAGGCGTGTACTGCACACTAGCACAATCGGTTAGGCTTGTACTGCCCACCAGCACAATCAGTAAGGCGTGTATGGCACACTAGCACAAGTCGGTTAGGCTTGTACTGCCCACAGCAACAATCCAGTAAAGGCGTTACTGCACCTAGCACAAATCGTTAGGCTTGTACTGCCCCACCCAGCACAATCAAGTAAGAAGGCGTGTACTTACTGCACACACTAGCACAATCGGTTAGGCTTGTACTGCCCACCAGCACAATCAGTAAGGCGTGTACTGCACACTAGCACAATCGGTTAGGCTTGTACTGCCCACCAGCACAATCAGTAAGGCGTGTACTGCACACTAGCACAATCGGTTAGGCGTGTACTGCACACTAGCACAATCGGTTAGGCGTGTACTGCACACTAGCACAATCGGTTAGGCGTGTACTGCACACTAGCACAATTGGTTAGGCTTGTACTGCACACTAGCACAATTGGTTAGGCTTGTACTGCACACCAGCGCAATCAGTTAGGCGTGTACTGCACACTAGCACAATTGGTTAGGCTTGTACTGCACACTAGCACAATCGGTTAGGCGTGTACTGCACACTAGCACGATCGGTAAGGCTTGTACTACACACTAGCACAATTGGGAAAGCTTGTCCTGCACACCAGCACAATCAGTTGGGCGTGTACTGCACACTAGCACAATTGGGAAAGCTTGTACTGCATACTAGTATTTTTCTCCAGCGATGTGTTGCCATTCCGTCCTTGCATGCTGACGCATGGGTCTGGATAAACTAGACATACCTCCCCCCCTGGCCCCCTGAACCCCGCAGAGTTTGGGGGGCAGCGCATCACACTGGGGTACCACCAAGTTGCTCAATTTGCGACACGTCACACACACAAAAACACAGTGCTCTCTAGGTTTCACTTTCTGACTTCTCCCCCTGTCATCCCACCCCAATCCACCCCAGCCCACCAACCCTTCATTCTCCCCCCCCTTGTACCCCTTATCCCCCACCCCACCCCCCACCCCCTTTGTACGCCCTTATCCCCCCCCACACACCCCCCAACCCCCCCTTGTACACACCCCTTATCCCCACCCCACCCCCCCCCCCCTTGTACCTCTTATAAACCCTCGTCCCCCCCCCCCCTTGTCCTCGTATACCCTCTCCCCCTCCTAATTACACCAATTGCCCAATTACCCTTTCTTCCCTCACCCTTTAGATGTGCCAAACAGCCTTTAGCATCACCATCCCTCTGGGCAAACGTAGACACTGTGACGCCCAAATCCTGCATGCTCGCCCTTTATCTCCTCCCACCCCCTTAAACCCCCTCATGCCCCTCACCCCATCATCTCCATCACCCACTCATCTCCCTCCCCCAGCTCACCCCCATCATCCCCCTCACCCCCCTCACCCCATCAACCTCCCTCACCCCCATCACTCCCCCATCCCCACTCAACTCCTCACCCAACTCACCCCCCTCACCCCCACTCACCTCCTCACCCCATCATCCCTCACCCCCTCATCCCCCTCACCCAACTCAACCAACTCACACCCCCCTCAACCTCCCTCACCCCCCATCATTCCCCTTACCCCCTCATCCTCCCCATCAACCCCCCCTCACCCATCACCCCCCTCATCCCCTCTCACCCCCCTCATCCCTCTCACACCCCTCTCACCTCACACCCTCACCGTCCATCACACCTCCATCACCCCCCCATCATTCATCCCCTCATCCCCACTCAACTCTCCGCACCCGCTTCATCCCCCTCACCCCACTCACCCACTCACCTCCCTCAGACACCCCATCATTCCCCTCACCCCCCTCACCCCCCTCATCCCCCTCAATCCCCCTCACCCCTCTCATCACCCTCCCTCACCCGCCCTCACCCCCCTCATTCCCTCACCCCCCCCATCATTTCCCCTCACCCCCCTCATCCCCCTCATCCCCCTCACCCCTCTCACCCTACCCCTCTCACCCCCCCTCACCTCCCTCACCCCCATCATTTCCCCTCCACCTCTTCATCCTCCCCCCTCCCCCCCCCTCCTCCCCTCCCCCCCCTCCTCCCCCTCCTCCCCCCTCCCCCCCTCCCCCCCCCCCCCCCCCCCCTCCCCACCTCACCCTCACTCACACACATACACACATATACAGACATACACACACACACGCACAACCTTGCTGAACCCTGCAGTATCGCCATGCCTGGTATGGCGATGAAGATGGAGAGGGTGGTCAAAGGACATCCTCCCTGATTGATGGCAGGGGTGGTGGTATGCATGCCTTGGTAGGTGACAGACACCCATGTGCTTGGTTGGTAATTGGTTGGCAATTGGGTGGTGGTATGCATGCCTTGGTAGGTGACAGACACCCATGTGCTTGGTTGGTAATTGGGTGGCAATTGGTTGGTGGTATGCATGCCTTGGTAGGTGACAGACACCCATGTGCTTGGTTGGTAATTGGTTGGCAATTGGGTGGTGGTATGCATGCCTTGGTAGGTGACAGACACCCATGTGCTTGGTTGGTAATTGGGTGGCAATTGGGTGGTGGTATGCATGCCTTGGTAGGTGACAGACACCCATGTGCTTGGTTGGTAATTGGGTGGCAATTGGGTGGTGGTATGCATGCCATGGTAGGTGACAGACACCCATGTGCTTGGTTAGTAATTGGGTGGCAATTGGGTGGTGGTATGCATGCCTTGGTAGGTGACAGACACCCATGTGCTTGGTTGGTAATTGGTTGGCAATTGGTTGGTGGTATGCATGCCTTGGTAGGTGACAGACACCCATGTGCTTGGTTGGTAATTGGTTGGCAATTGGTTGGTGGTATGCATGCCTTGGTAGGTGACAGGCACCCATGTGCTTGGTTGGTAATTGGTTGGCAATTGGGTGGTGGTATGCATGCCTTGGTAGGTGACAGACACCCATGTGCTTGGTTGGTAATTGATTGGCAATTGGTTGGTGGTATGCATGCCTTGGTAGGTGACAGACACCCATGTGCTTGGTTGGTAATTGGTTGGCAATTGGTTGGTGGTATGCATGCCATGGTAGGTGACAGACACCCATGTGCTTGGTTGGTAATTGGTTGGCAATTGGGTGGTGGTATGCACGCCTTGGTAGGTGACAGAGACCCATGTACTTTGTTGGTAATTGGTTGGCAATTGGTTGGTGGTATGCATGCCATGGTAGGTGACAGACACCCATGTGCTTGGTTGGTAATTGGTTGGCAATTGGTTGGTGGTATGCACGCCTTGGTAGGTGACAGAGACCCATGTACTTTGTTGCTAATTGGTTGGCAATTGGTTGGTGGTATGCATGCCATGGTAGGTGACAGACACCCATGTGCTTGGTTGGTAATTGGTTGGCAATTGGGTGGTGGTATGCACGCCTTGGTAGGTGACAGAGACCCATGTACTTTGTTGCTAATTGGTTGGCAATTGGTTGGTGGTATGCATGCCATGGTAGGTGACAGACACCCATGTGCTTGGTTGGTAATTGTTTGGCAATTGGTTGGTGGTATGCACGCCTTGGTAGGTGACAGAGACCCATGTGCTTTGTTGGCAATTGGTTGGCAATTGGTTGATGGTATGCATGCCGTGGTAGGTGACAGACACCCATGTGCTTGGTTGGTAATTGGTTGGCAATTGGTTGGTGGTATGCACGCCTTGGTAGGTGACAGAGACCCATGTACTTTGTTGGCAATTGGTTGGCAATTGGTTGGTGGTATGCATGCCATGGTAGGTGATAGGTTCCCATACTTGTGCTTGCTTGGTACGTGTATTGAATGTGAATTTTAATTGTTTCAATTGAATGTGAATTTGAACTGTTCAATTGAATGTTAATTTCGACTGTTTCTTAAAAAAAAAAAGCTTCATCTTGAAGGGCTTTGCTCCCCTTTGCATGTTTTTTTGGGAAGATAATAATAAAAAATTCAACAAGCATTATTCCGAAATGCTGGTATACATTTAGCTATTATAACTTATATATGTATATTGCTTGTATGCTGTGTGCACTCCTCTGTCTCATAATAATTCCATTTTGAAAAAAACTTTCTTAAAACAAGCGTTATTCCTAAAACTACTTTTAGGTTTTCATAATTTAGATATTTCTAAAAACATTATACAGTGTGCACTCCTCTGTCTCATTTCAGTGTGTAGTTTCCTTGCTCATATTATTAAAGTATCACTGTAGCACGAATTCTTGGCTTTTGTCGGTAAAATGATTGTGTAGGGGTTCAGTTCATCAGTCATCCCGTTTTAGCCATTCCTGTCACGGTTGGGCAAGTCCCTCTAACCTATTTGGCCTACCTTGGACTGTAACATACTAAAGGGACTTGCCCGGCCTTGATATCAGGAGGGGCTGAAGCAACAACATCTCTGTTTCTTTGTTGGGTTACGCATGGCAGCTTTCAGCCAGCTCAATCAGCCAGCCACTGGGTGCAACCCATAGATTTCAGCTGCATTGGAATTCCTGCCATGTCAGATTTCAGGCACACAGGCACACAGCTTCAGTTTTTGCTGGGATGGGTATGTTTCAGTCCTCTCATCTTTGTTTGGCTCACGTTGCACTGCTCACTGTGTAGTGGGGAATGATAAAGAGCTGCAACCAAAAGTGCACGAGTGGGTGCTACATGTTTGAGAAAGTGGGGGTGGGGGTGGGGGTGGAGAAAGTGACTGCTTCCAATGATGGGTGAAAGGTACCCCCCCCCCCCCCCCCCCCCCCCCCCCCCCCCCCCCTCCCTCCACCCCCCCTCCACCCCCCCCTCCACCCCACACCCACCCCACACCCACCCCCTCCCCCCCCTCCCCCCACCCCCACCCCTAGAGTGGAAAACAAGCAACAGCTGTTAGGAATTTCGATACCTTTCACCCATCATTGGAAGCAGTCACTTTCTCCACCCCCACCCCCCCCCCCACTTTCTCAAACATGTAGCACCCACTCGTGCACTTTTGGTTGCAGCTCTTCATCATTCCCCACTACACAGTGAGCAGTGCAACTTGAGCCAAACAAAGATGAGAGGACTGAAACATACCCATCCCAGCAAAAACTGAAGCTGTGTGCCTGTGTGCCTGAAATCTGACATGGCAGGAATTCCAATGCAGCTGAAATCTATGGGTTGCACCCAGTGGCTGGCTGATTGAGCTGGCTGAAAGCTGCCATGCGTAACCCAACAAAGAAACAGAGATGTTGTTGCTTCAGCCCCTCCTGATATCAAGGCCGGGCAAGTCCCTTTAGCCTATTTGGCTACCCCTGGACTGTAACATACATACATACATACATACATACATACATACATACATACATACATACATCTGTTGCGTGTTGCAGGCAAATCAGCTGATGAGATCAATGTCATCAAAAAATCGGAGGAGCGCTAGATTTGCCGATCTGGACAAGGACAGCCCCTTGGGGAGTCATGCTGATGGTGAGCCCACTTTGTGTGTATGTGTGTGCGTTTTTCATCTCCCGGTGTGGCACGCAGAGGATACTTTTAGTTTGTGCAACCATGTATCACGTTCCAGCAAAACATTAATGAGAACGCCTGATGGGGCGTGGTATTAAGGGAGCCCCGTCTTACGGCGGTAGAGAACGGGCTGCTACTTTACCTGGACAGTGCTACCATGGCGGTTGACAGTGACCGCAAACACTAAAGGGCACTCGTAAGGATTCGAACCCACACCTTTTTGTTTCTTTGAGCTCTACCATCGAGTCATTCGTCAAAATGGGATTACATTCCAGCAATTCAGAGGACAATTTTGATTATTATGTTTTGAACAGTTTGTGAGATGTACTTCATTAGTTCATTACATTACATCACATTACATTACATTACATTACATTATATTATATTATATTGTCATCGACAGGCCATTGTTGGCCCAAGACAAGCCCGCTCCAAAACATCCGGAAGGGGTCTTCGAACAAACTCTCTTCGTACCCGTCCTTCTCCATCTTATTTTTAGTTATTACCTGGTTGTGAAAGGAATTTTACCCAGGAGATGTTCTCCCGACACAAACCGAGAGTACTTTTCTACAAGTAGACGTAAGTGGTGCAGTATTGATAATGTATGTATGTTACAGTCCAGGGGTAGGCCAAATAGGCTTGAGGGACTTGCCCAACCGTATCGGAAGGGCTTAAAAAGAAAAAGCATTAATGAACTGAACCCCAAACAATTGTTTACCGACTGATAAGGTGGTATGACGATTTAGTTATAATTATAGAATTAAATTAACACTGTAGCACAAACTCAGGGCCCCCCTTGACAAAACGATTGTTTGGGGCTCAGTTTATCGATGCTTTTTCTTTTTAGCCCCTCCTGTCACGGTTGGGCAAGTCCCAGCCTGCTCGCCAGCCTGTCGCGGTTGGGCAAGTCCCAGCCTGCTCGCCAGCCTGTCACGGTTGGGCAAATCCCAGCCTGCTCGCCAGCCTGTCGCGGTTGGGCAAGTCCCAGCCTGCTGGCCAGCCTGTCACGGTTGGGCAAGTCCCAGCCTGCTCGCCAGCCTGTCACGGTTGGGCAAGTCCCAGCCTGCTCGCCAGCCTGTTCGGCCCACCCTATAAGCCAGCCTCTTCGCCAGCCTATTTGGCCTACCCCTGGACTGTAACATGCACACCAGACTGCCCTATGCTGCGTGAGCCATCACCCTATGGGCATGAGACGTCTCAGGAAAGGACTCATCAACAGGAGCACCTCAGGAACCACTCGTCTTTGCTAGGCTCACGTTGCACTGCTCCGGAACCACTCGTCTTTGCTAGGCTCATGTTGCACTGCTCCGGAACCACTCGTCTTTGCTAGGCTCACGTTGCACTGCTCCGGAACCACTTGTCTTTGTTAGGCTCACATTGCACTGCTAACCGTTTATTGTTCTGCCTATTCGAATGAATGCTACAGCCCAGGGGTAGCCATTTAGGCTAATGGCCAGGGTACTACATTTTGTCATTTTTGGTTGCACTTTTGACGCAACTGCCTCCTTTTGGGTTGCGCTTTTGCCTAAAGTGAAAACGGAAATCAGCGTGCTGCGCCCAGAGGGGGTTTGAAAAATTGCGTCAATCGAGCAGTTGGGCTCCAAAACCTTGTGCGGTGCGCAATAACGCACGTCATGTAGTACCCTTCTGACGGTACCTATCCAGCCTCAAATAATCAAGGTAATGATAACGTCTGGTGGGGCGTGGTGTTCAGGAAATCCTGTCTTACGGCTGTAGAGAATGGGCTACTACTTACCTGGACAAAGCTACCATGGCGGTTGACAGCGACCGCGAACACTAAAGCACACCCGTAGGGATTCGAACCCCGCACCTTCTGATTTCAACGAGCCCTACCATCGAGCCAGTCGTCGAAACAGGATATAATCAAGGTTACTACAGACTATCAAGCAGGGTAATTCAAATGGCCAAATTGGCCAGCGCTTTAGCGCACTTGAAAACAAAAAAACTGCGCTCTGTAGTGCAAAAAGCGCCAACATTGCTTGCAGCGCCCACAAGGGGTCGCAAAAAACTGCGCTGAAAGCGCAGAGGGGGGCAAAAAGTCAGCGCGCAAAAGCGCAAAAGCGCGCGCTTTGAATTACCCTGCTATCAAGCACTGTTTTTATTTTTAGCTATGAGCAGCAGCTTGTGGGCAGCTCCCCTGGATGTCTAATCAGCCAAACCTAATGAAACCTAGTGCACCTTGAAGCTGACATAATCAGCTTTCCAGGGCTGCTGAATTTTTTAGGCTAAGACCAGTGGCTGTCTCAGGGAGCTGCCTAGAAGCTGCTGTTAGTAGCCAAAAAGAAAAACTGCGCTATCAAGATCTTTTTACAAGCACTTGAAGTTCTGGTAAAATGGCAAGGGAATGGCACTGGCCAACAGCCACAGCAGCCTGCTCAGCGGACTCAAACCCTCGAGTCCTCAGCTCAGTTAAATCTTTCATGGGCCCTGGCATACCCTTCCTTTCAGCTGGGGTCAGCCGTATGTGCCCCTTCCAGGTCCCTAGAGTTTTGATCACGCCAAAGAAGTTGCCGCGTTCGGTGGGGATGACGCAAAAAGAATGGAGGCCGTCTGAGCCAAGGGAATGGCGGAGGATGTTTTGTTTTTGCCAAAACGGGGTCAAACCTAGCGATCGCTATATATAGCAGAAAAAATAATCCCTGCGCTATCAAGATCTTTTAACAAGCACTTGGAAGATCTGGTCCCCATCAAATGGCAAGGGAATGACGGAGGGCCTGAGATGAAGTACCGCACTACAATATCATTTAATCATGGTAGGAGTGGCCACACTATTCGAACTAAATCCTCGGTTCCGCTGGTTTGTGTCGGGAGACCCTCCTCCTGGGGCGAAATTCCTGCCATAACAATAATAAAAAAATGGTATGCCATGTTCATCTTCATCCCGTCAGCCCAATAGCTGCCTTAGTTATCTGCCTTCCCACACTTCTAGTCTACATTATGAAGGCACGACCCCCTTTGTTTGACCCGCAACCTTCTGATCGCCCAACCCCTAACCTCATCTCAAGGTGTTTTTGAAAGACCCGCAAGCTCCCAACCCCCCACACTCCCAGCCCCCCACCCCCAGCCCCACCCCAACCCCCAACCCCTAACCTCCCAACCCCCCAAACTCCCAACCCCCCAACCCTCTTTCTCTAGGCGAATCTGACAGCTCCTTGATGAAGGGGAGCTTCACCTCGTTCATGAAATCCACTAGCAGCAGGAGCTTGAAGAAAACAATATCCAAGAGTGGATCTGGCCGAGAGATCCGGAAAACTCTGCCAAAAAGTGGATCTGGACGCGACTCCAGTAACCAGGCCGGGTCGGGTCGGTGGAACCCGGCTGCCGCAACCCCCATGAAGTCCGCGCTCGCTTCTAGCGGTAGCGGTCGCATGACCGGAATCCCGAAGCACCAATCTGCTCGTTTCCCCGAGACGGTGGCTGAGGGGGAGGAATCCCCAGCGCCTTCGCTCTCCTCCACTGGCGCATCCCAGGGGGGCAAGTCAGAAGGGAAATGCGAGGCAGTTGAGGAAGATAACACCTGTCTGGGGGGGGCTGCCTCCAAATCTTCATCTCCCTCACCTAACAAGCCAAAGCCATCAAGGCTGAGGTTTAGAAGTGTCAATTCAGATGAGGAAGATAAATCTGGCCCTACTAAAGTGTCCTCTCCAAGGGACTCCAACGCAAGCGTCAGCCATGGCAGTGCCCCTGGAGCCATAGCCTCTCACATAGCCTCTCCCACAGGCTCTCCCACTGCCAGCAAATCAAAGCCATCAAGGCTGAGGTTCCAAGTCGACCATGGATCTGGCTAAGGATGCCGGCCTATAAATGTTCCAATTCCCTTGGTCTTGAAAGCAGGTCCAGAAATCGTCCTTGCGTCGCCACTTCTGACAGTTTGTCCTGGGTTGCCGAGTGTTACCGGTAATACAAAAAAACAGTTTAGGGCAAAGTGGAATTAAAGGGTCATATTATTCTCAAATTGCATTGGGATTTTTACAGCTTCAACTTCAAGAGTAGTGGAACACATATATAGTCCAATAAGCTAAAGTTGTACATCCACATGTTTGAATTTGAATTTGAAATTGCAACTGGAAACAAATCAAAAATTAAAACATCTGAAGATGTTGTTAGACCCCAGATGTAAGCCTCAGACTCTCAGAATCCCTTGAGGTCATGGTTAAGAAGTTGTCCCCACAATCTGGTCAAGTTCAGACTTCTGCCTCCTCCTCTTCAAAGGAGAGAGTTTAAAGTTCTCTCTCGTGCGCGCGCGGACATGGTGTGCTTGCAGAGGCAGTCACTATCACTGTTTGGGGAGCAGATAGCCTCCCCACAATTACATGACACCCACCTGCATGGACACCCACCTACATGCATGTATGCATGTGTGTTTGTGGGTGGCTGGTGTGTATGTGTGGGAAGGTAATGGTGACAATGTGTCATACACCCACCTGCATGGACACCCACCTACATGTATGTGTGTGTTTGTGGGTGGTTGGTGTGTGATTGTGGGAAGTTGGCGGTGTCAATGTGTCACACACATACACACACACATGGACACGCACCTACATGCATGTGTGTGTACGTGTGTGCCCTTGCATGTGTGTGCATGTGTCTATGCTTGTGTGTGTATCTATGCATGTGGGTTTGCATGTGAGATGAAGCATGTGTGTATGTATGTGTGTGTGAGGCGCCAGTCGTCTTCGGAAATCTTGCTCGTCTTGACTACTTCGTCCTCCTCCTCTGAAGCGTCGCTAGATAACTCATTCTTTGATGTACAGCTGGCGTCAAATCCAGTTTGACCTGGGAGCTCGCCAGTACAAGACTCTTTAGACCGGCCTGGACCTCGCCCCCGATATTGAGTGTTAGGAGGTGGGTCTCCCGAAACGATACTTGTTGCCCCCCCCCCCCCACACACACACACACAGCCACGCACACACACACAGCCTCTGACCCCCCCCCCCCCCCCCCCCCCCCCCCCCGCACGCACACACCGAATCTGCTTCTTGATAAGCAAACAGTTTCAACAACTGTGTCTGCAAAGCAGCCAGTTACAACAGTACCACCTCCCCTTCCAGTAATATCAGACCCCCCCCCCCCCCCCCCCCCCCCCCCCCCCAACGCTAATCTCCGCTGCCACTTGCGAGCCGAATGTTACACTTGTTACGCAGTTATGTTTGCGTTACATCAGTGGTATGGAAGTATCGGTCTAAAACCGAAGCCCTGTCCTGTCTCAGCATTGTTTCGCTGAGTTTATATTACGTGCTCATGTATGTCTCTCTGCGATTACATTATGTTCTCGGGAGTGTGGATAGGTAGTGATGATGCAACCTATGTTTGTTATATTCTGCCCGCAGATGTTGAGCAGCTCAGAGGCTAAAAGACCATGACGTAATCACGCATGTTTGTATGTACCGTATGAATGTTACAGTCCAGGGGTAGGCCAAATAGGCTGAAGGGACTTGCCCAACCGTATAGGAACTTAGGGCTTTAAAAAAACATTGATGAACTGAACCCCAAACAATCGTTTAACCAATGGGGGCCTTGAGTTCATGCTACAGTGAATATTTAATTATACAATATAATTAAATCATCATCTCACCTGGGATGATTATTTAATTGTGCGATTATTATCGCATTTTTGTATAAATTGTATCAAGTATTTCCATCCCTCAAAGGAATCAGGATTCATGACCAGCTTCATACTGAAGTTTTTATCCACCAATTCAGGTTCAATGATCATTTTCTCAAAAATGTTTTTTCTATCCTCAGCGTACAACGGACATTCTAATATGAAATGCATTACTCTTCTACCGTCAACCATCATATCACAGGCTCACAGCACCTGCAAATTCTACCAGAACGAGAGGTACTCCTTTCTGATTCGACATTTAAGTTGTGAGCTCTAAGACGTAGTCTTGCAATGCATTTCATATCATCCCTATTGTTTAATAAGTTAGTGTACGTTGACCTATCGTTTATATCCTCTGACATCATCCAATTTGCAACGCATACAAAACAAACAAAAAACGAAGGAGCAACATCACCAAAATTGTTTTTAGAGTTAACGGGCTGTATCTCGCGAAGTAGGTCGTACCTCTGTTCATCCATGAATGTATTTAGAGATTGGGTTAAGTATGTTTTGATGAAAATGCTATTACATTTCCCCTGGTAATAACTTAACCTGCTGAAGACGGCGAGCAGCCAAATTGCTGGCTGGAGCTACGAAACCAAGTTCAAGTATCTCGCCCCTAGTCAATTGTTACATTCCACGGGTAGTAGACCAAATAGGCTGAAGGGACTTGCCCTACTATAACAGGAGGGGCTTCAACGAAAAACACCGATGAACTGAACCCCAAACAATCGTTTACTGACGGGGGCCCTGAGTTCGTGTGACCAGGGTAATTCAAAGCGCGCGCTTTTGCGCTTTTGAGCGCTGACTTTTTGACGCCCTCTGCGCTTTAAGCGCAGTTTTTTGCAAACCCTTGTGGGCGCTGCAAGCAATTTTTTTGTTTTCAAGTGCGCTAAAGCGCTGGCCAATTTGGCCATTTGAAGTACCCTGCGTGTGACAGTGAAAATTCAATTCAATGATTAAGCCCCTAATTGGTTGTATCTCTCCTCTCTGGTGGCAGGTTGAATCCCGCCCCTACCTGGGCAAGTCTTTAATCTGTCTTTCCTGCTAGTGTGCCCCCTAGTTTCTGTGGGTATCGCAGTGCAAAACAAATCTCTGTATCACATAGGGGGACTTGGAATAGGAAGACGGTGAGCAGCCCAGAGTTGGCTGAAGACCATGTAACAATCCAAATTCAACTTCACCACATGCTGCTAGCTTTTCCTCTTTTTGTTGAAATTTGGGGAACATGCCCCTGTAGGCTAGTTGTACCTCTCCAAATGGAGGTTGCCCCCAGTGCAAGCAAGCGGGCTGCCCCCCTTAACCTAACGCCTAATATCAAGGCATACTATATATTTATTGTACCCTCCCTTGGGCCTCCCTGCTCCTGACATCCATCGTATAGCTGGCTGGTTAGGCTGAACAGCCAATAAGGGGGGCAGCCTAGACGCTGCTACTCGCGGCTGCAAATAACACAAGAGAAAGAAAATCTGCATTTTCATTTGGACAAGGACAACTTCAATTCTGATGTATTCCTTGATAATAATGCTCTGCTTTGAATTTATTATGTATTTATGTTACTGCCGAAGACGGCAAGCTGCCTTACAGCCTGGAGCCATGTAACCATAGCTTTTCTTTTCAGCATCGAGCAGCAGCTTCTAGGCAGTTTCCCAGACTCTTTCTTCATCCAACCCTTCAGCAACCTCGTGCACCTGGAAGCCGATATCGTGCACCTGGAACTCGTGCACCTGGAAGCCGATATTGTCAGCTTTCCGGTAATCCTGGAATCTTTGGGTTGAGTCCTGAGGCAGTCTCAGGGAGCTGCCTAGAAGCTGCTGCTGGTAGCCGAAAAGATAAGCCCAGCAAGTATCTAAGCTAAGTTCATGTAGCCTCCCCTCATGAAGGACTAAACAATTACCACTTGTCTAAATATCCCTTTCCTTCTATATATCTATTTATTTTATATTCATATTTATTTCTTATTAATAGAAATAAAGAATTTAATATGATAAAATAAATATTTAATAGAAAGATTATTTATCTATTTATTTTATATTTTTTCCCCTTCTATTTATCTACTTCTCCTTCCTTGCTACCCTGCTCTTGTGCAGTTTCATTTGTCTCCATCTCCTGAGCATCCATCTTGGCTACCTCCTCCTCAGCAGTTTCACTCGTCTCCATCTTGTTTGCCTCCAACCTTGCTGCCTCCTCTGCTGCCACCTCCTCAGGGGTGTCTTCCATGTCATCTCCATCCTCATCCACAGCATCTACTGCGCTGTCGCCCGCACCCTCCGGGTTCTTATCAAACGAGCGAATGACCTCCATCACCGCATCGTACCCTCGAGTCAAAGCCTCATCTACAGGTGTTCGACTTGCACTGCAGCAAGGAGATTTAATGATGTCATTTAATTTCATTTAATTGAATTGTTGCAGGTTTTTCAGCCCACTCTGACATGCAGCAAGTGGAGGCACATGTAGGATGGCATGCTGTTCTCTAGAGTGTGGTGTTATAGCGTGTATACTACACATGTTGGCTCTGCACAGTGCTCGACTTGCCCTGCAGCAAAGAGATTTAAGAATGTAATTTTATTTAATTAATCGAATTGTTCCATGTTTTTCAGCCAACTCTGCCATGCAGCCAGGAGATTGAATGATGTAGTTTAATAGAATTTAATTGTTACATGTTTTTCAGCCAACTCTGACCTGCAGCAAGTGGAGGCACATGTAGGATTGCATGCTGTTCTCTAGAGTGTGGTGTAGTAGCATTTATATTACGCAAGTTGACTCTACACAGTGTTCGACTTGCCCTGCAGTTTAATGACGTGATTTCATTTCATTGTTACATGGGTTTCAGCCAGCTTTGAGATGCAGCAAGTGGGAAGTCTTGTTTATCTTTTTCTTTTTCTTTTTGGGTCACTTTGTTTCGCGAAGCGTTCCAAATTTCCAAATTGCCTGATAGACCATAGTAGGAGTCAAAACAAAACAAAGGAGAGTAGAGATCAGTACATTGTTGGCTTTAGTCCAAACCAAACCTATCCTCGTCAAAGCATAGAGATCAGGGACAGATGCAAAACTGCATCAGGCAACGGAAGCGAGTTAGTTACGAGACCGTTGGCTGACGTGGCAGGATTCCTCTCGGTCAGACAAACGGACAAATGGGTACACTGGGGGCTGCCGCCCCCTTGAAGTGGGGGCTCCGCCAAAACTGCATCGGGAAGTCAAGAAACTAACATATCCCAGCCAAAATGCACCAAGCCAAGCCGTTCCAAACCAGACCAAACAAAAAACAGGGTCTACAAGTCACTTCGTTTCCATGCGGCGCGTTGTAAATTGAGAAACTCAGTGCGACCCCAGTGTGACACACTGCCCCCCAAGAGGCCTGCGGAGCGAAGGCCCGCGGGGGTTCAGGGGGCATTTCTGACTAGTTTAGCCAAACCCATGCGCCCCCCTGCAGCGACAGAATGGCAATGCATCGCACACACAAAACACAGTGCATCAGAGGGCAGTGATTCAACAGACTGCCAAATGCAGCTTTTTGTTTGTTTATGATTTGTTAGTTTGTTACGATTTTGTGTTTGTGGGGCGATGATTTGTTAGTTTGTTACGATTTTGTGTTTGTGGGGCGATGATTTGTTAGTTTGTTACGATTTTGTGTTTGTGGGGCGATGATTTGTTAGTTTGTTACGATTTTGTGTTTGTGGGGCGATGATTTGTTAGTTTGTTACGATTTTGTGTTTTGTGGGGTGGGTGCGATTATTTGTTAGTTAGTGTGTACTTTGTGTTTGCATTTTGTGGGGGATGATTGTGTGAGGTGTCTTTGTTCGATTTTTGTGTTTGTGGGTTGCGATGATTTGTTAGTTTGTAACGATTTTGTTTCTTGTTATAGGGTTTGTATGGACGATGATGTTGTTTAGGTATGTTGTTCGATTTTTATGTTTTGTGTGTCGCGGCGATGATTTGTTAGTTTGTTACGATTTTGTGTTTGTGGGGCGATGATTTGTTAGTTTGTTACGATTTTGTGTTTGTGGGGCGATGATTTGTTAGTTTGTTACGATTTTGTGTCTGTGGGGCGATGATTTGTTAGTTTGTTACGATTTTGTGTTTGTGGGGCGATGATTTGTTAGTTTGTTACGATTTTGTGTTTGTGGGGCGATGATTTGTTAGTTTGTTACGATTTTGTGTTTGTGGGGCGATGATTTGTTAGTTTGTTTACGTTTGTGTTTGTGTGGCGATTGATTTGTTAGTTGTTACTATTTTGTGTCGGGGGCAGAGATTTGTTTAGTTTGTACATTTTGTTTCTGTAGGGCGAATGATTTGTTTAGTTTGTTACGATTTTGTGTCTGTGGGGCGATGATTTGTTAGTTTGTTACGATTTTGTGTTTGTGGGGCGATGATTTGTTAGTTTGTTACGATTTTGTGTTTGGGGGCGATGATTTGTTAGTTTGTTTGCGGTGCACTAACAGATATGTTTCAGTACACTAACAGTTATGTTTGCGGTACACTAACTGTTATGTTTGCGGTACATTAGTTGTAATTGGCCATATTTGTATATAATTGGAGCCCTGTTCTGCCTCGGTACTGTTTTGCTAAGTTTAAATCTCCTGTACTCCTGGCTATTTTTATTTATCCTGCATCCTGTACTCCTGTCAAACTCACGTGTTCAGGGCAGACGGGCTAGCTCCTTTGTCCATGATTGCTTCGGTAACGATAGCGTGTTCAGTCAAGCAAGACCAGTAGAGGGGGGGGGGGGGGGGGGGGGGGGGGGGTATTGTTTTGCCAAGTGTATGTATCGTACCCCTGTCAAACTCACGTGTTCAGGGCAGACGGGCTAGCTCCTTTGTCCATGAGCGCTTTGATAACGTTATCGTGTCCATTCAAGCAAGCCCAGTTAAGGGGGTGTATTGTTTTGCTAAGTTTATGTATCGTACTCCCGTCAAACTCACGTATTCAGGGCAGACGGGCTAGCTTCTTTGTCCATGAGTGCTTTGGTAACATTATCATGTCCATTCAAGCAAGCCCAGTGGAGGGGGGTGTATTGTTTTGTTAAGTTTATGTATCGTACTCCCGTCAAACTCACGTGTTCAGGGCAGACGGGCTAGCTCCTTTGTCCATGATTGCTTCGGTAACGATAGCGTGTTCAGTCAAGCAAGACCAGCGGAGGGGGGGGAGGGGGTATTGTTTTTGCTAAGTTTATGTAACGTACTCCCGTCAAACTCACGTGTTCAGGGCAGACGGGCTAGCTCCTTTGTCCATGATTGCTTCGGTAACGATAGCGTGTCCAGTCAAGCAAGACCAGTGGAGGGGGGGGGGGGGGGGGGGGGGGGGGGGTATTGTTTTTGCTAAGTTTATGTATCCTACTCCTGTCAAACTCACGTGTTCAGGGCAGACGGGCTAGCTCCTTTGTCCATGATTGCTTCGGTAACGATAGCGTGTTCAGTCAAGCAAGACCAGTAGAGGGGGGGGGGGGGGGGGGGGGGGGTGGGGGGGGGGGGGGGGGGGGGGGGGGGGTATTGTTTTTGCTAAGTTTATGTATCCTACTCCTGTCAAACTCACGTGTTCAGGGCAGACGGGCTAGCTCCTTTGTCCATTAGTGCTCTGGTTACGTTAGCGTGTCCATTCAAGCAGGCCCAGTGGAGGGGGGTGTTCCCTTCAGCATTCTTTACTTCTACGTCCTGCGCACAACACACATAGGAATTTAGAACTTCAACTTAGTTACATCGCTCCAGCCAGCAATGGGCTGCTTGCCATCTTTGGCACTATGATGAATTACCAGGAAAATGTAATATTAGGAATTTAGGTAGGATTATCAAGTATGATATTGCAGTAGCTGTAATCATGTACTGTACAATATTGTATGATGTATCAATATATTGTACAATGTATACACCTAACTTCCATGACCTAATTATTATTGGTGAGGAAGATATTGGCCTTTTAAGCCAATGGGGGGGGGGAGGGGGGGGGGTCAGGGGCAAAAATGAAACTTCATAGCGTGGGTGTCGAAAAAATACTTTTTGAACACCCCCTACAATGCTGTATGCTATATCGCGCGGGGATCTTGGAACCTGAATGATATTGACCCCCGCAGATGTAGGTTTCGGTGAAGTACCATGGTTTCAGTGAAGTGATCCAGTATTTTTATTTCCGATTTCTGTAGGCCAGGTTGAGCAGCTACTTGGGCTACTCAAGCCTGATTTCAGGATTTTTGTTTAGCCATCGCACGGCGGAGCCCGGGGCCCGGGGGGTACATGCGTAGGCATGCAATGACGGAATGGCGACGCAGTGGGGACGCGTGATCTTGCTTGAAGTGAGCTTAGAGTTTTTTTTGGCGGAGCCCCCCCTCCTGGGGGGCGTGAGCCCCCAGATTCACGCCTTTGTCTGTCCAACCGACCAGCGACCGAGGACTGAGACGAAGCGTAACATGTCAGCCAACTGTGTCATAACTAACTGGCTTCGGTCAGGTCTATCGTTACCACCTGTCGTTCTGTTGCCAACAGACTCCCCCAATTTTCCGCATCGCTTGTGACACTGCATAGGACTTGTCCTCTTCCAGTAGCGATCGCTACCAGGGAAACCGTTTTGGCCCCAATTCTGCTACCTTGAGACTCGCCCCCCCCGCCCTGCCCCCCCCAAAACCCTGGGCCGGCCCAGCAGGGCAGCCCTCGAGACAACAAGCACTAACAAGAGGAAAGTGAATAACAACAGATTACTAATAAAAATAGTGAAATGAGGATCCGCTCGCATATAAACAGCAGCAAAAGGATGAACAGCTAAGGTTACGCTCGTGACGGTACAGAGCATATGGGCAGTCAGTAAAAACCCAATTTTGTTTTACTGCCCAAGACGGCGAGCAGCCAAATTGCTGGCTAAAGCTATGTAACCAAGTTCAAGTTCAAGTAAAAAACCAAATCGCTACCATGAGCTCAAACTTGGAAGACGCCAAATCCCTGGTCGCTAACTGAACACCCCTTTTCAGAGACAAGAAAACTCAGGATGAGCCCCTATTAAGGCGGAAAAACAAATGAGGATGGGCCCTCTCTTAGGGGAAAAAACAGAGCAGGCTTTTCCTAACTTCAACTAGGTTACATAACTCCAGCCAGCACTATTTCCTAACTCCAACTAGGTTACGTAGCTCCAGCTTTTCCTAACTCCAACTAGGTTACGTAACTTTTTTCCTAACTTCAACTAGGTTACGTAGCTCTTAGGGGAAAAAACAGAGCAGGTTTTTCCTAACTTCAACTAGGTTACGTTACCCCCCGCCAGTACTTTTCCTCCTAACTCGAACTGGTCCAACTCGGTTCCTTAGCTCCATCCATCTTTTTCCTAACTCCAACTAGGTTACTTACTTTTTTACCTAACTAACTTCAACTAGGTTACGTAGCTCTTGGGGAAAAACAGAGCCAGGTTTTTTTCCTAAATCAACCATGTTACGTAGCTCCTTAGGGGAAAAAAACAAGCAGTTTTTTTCCCCTACTTCAACTAGGTTACGTAGCTCTTAGGGGAAAAAACAGAGCAGGTTTTTCCTAACTTCAACTAGGTTACGTAGCTCCAGCCAGCAATTTGGCTGCTCGCTGTTGTCGTCATAAAATTAATGACCAGGTTGTTTCTTAGGAAATTACAATGCACCAGGAAGCTCCTTGCAGCCTTTGGAGTGCTACTAGCAGCTTTTGGGGCCCCAAAACGCAGCCCCAAAACACTTTTTCTCGTGCGACGCGTCGCTACTTAAGCTTTTTGGGGCCCCCAAAGCAACCCCATGAGGCTCTAACGCAACAACCCACATATACAGACACATGAACCCATTGCTCTGACTAAGTAGAAGGCATTCACACACACACACCATCACCACGACCACATGTACACCACGACACACACACACAGCCACCACCACACATACACGCATTACTCTGACTAAGTAGAAGGCATTCACACACACACACCATCACCACGAAAAAAAAAACCCCCACATTTCATCCAGCTACACACACACACACATGTCCCGCACCACACATAAACTCATTATTCCTACTAATTATAATTCATTCAACTACACACACACCCAATCACCAACACTACCAGCATTTACACCACTACACACCACACAAACCACCACCCTACGACACACACAACATTAGTCTGACTAAGTAGAACGCATGGTAGGGTTCCAGGTGTACAGCTGATCATACCGCTCCAGATTGGATCAACACACCTACCTACTGCCCCCCCCCCCCCCCCCCCCCCCCCCCACACACACACAGCACAGGTACAGTGTCCTCCCAGGCCATGGTCAAAGCTGCTACCCATCGCATAGACTTGTTGTACAATCACCCACCACCACTGCGGCCCTAGACCCCTCCCCCCCCCCCCCCCGCCCCCCTCACCACCACCCACACACACCCTAGGTGCCTCTAAATCCATGATCACTCTGCTACAACAACAGCAGCAGATACTTGTGGGTGGTACAATCACAGTAGTTGTTTAGGTGGGTGTACAGAAGATCTCCCGCTACAAGCTTGGATCAACCCCTAACTACTTACTCTACTGCCCCCCCCCCCCCCCCCCCCCCACGACACACACAGCACACACACGCATAACTCTGACTTAGAGATTCATGGCAAAGGGTTCCATGTGTAACGCTGATCTTAACCCAAATAAATGGAACCAAAAAATGATTTGGTCACGTTTACGTTTTCCTGGTAATAATGTTTTTACTGCTGAGACCGCGAGCAGGGAGAGGGCAAGACGCGAGATGGGTAATAGAAGTATCTGAGACGGAAGGATTGGTGAAAGACTCCCACGCTGTTTCCTTCTCTTGCCTCTCTAATCCCCCATTCAATTCCCCTCCGTACGCTCTTACCCTGCTCGTGGCTTTGTGAATCCACCTCTCTTCCACGCGGGGTGTTCCTCCTGGTCCCTTTTTCTTCAGGAGGACATATGAAGAGCTGCAATTCACAAACCCAAAAAGCTTGGGTTAGGCGCACGAGTGGGCTGTTTACAAATGATTTGGCTTGTTTATGTGTATGCATTTGTGCTTTTTTGTGCAATTTCTTTCCCCTGTGCTTTATTTCGTTACTTTTTTGTGTGGCATGTTGCATGTGTGCATGTATGTGTATGTGTATGCATGTGTGTGTGCATGTGTGTGCGTGTGTGTATACGAATGCATGAGTGTGTTTATGTGTATGTATGTGTGTATGTGTCTATTTTGGGTGAGAAGATGGGTGGGTGGATGGATTACAGCGGCGTGAGGAATGTTGTGCTGTGTTGCTGCATTGATGTCTTGCTGGTGTAGATGTGTGTGTGTGGACTGAGCGCATGCAGTGTGGGTAGATGGATGCACACAGCCGCACAGTCACACACAGACCCACAGCCGCACAGTCACACAGCCCCACAGTCACACACACAGCCCCACAGTGCACACAGACCCATAGTCACATAGCCCCACAGTGCACACAGCCCCCCACAGTCCAACACATCACAGCCCCAATTCCACACACAGGCCCCACAGTCACACAACCACCCCCACAGTCCCAACCCACCCCATCCCCACATTGGCAACACATACCCACATTCACACAGACCCACAGTCATCACAATCCCCAGTCACACAGCCCACAGTGCAACACACCGCCCCCACAGTTCACACAGCCCCACAAGTCACACAGCCCACAGTCATCACACAGCCCACATGCACACAGACCCACATTTCACACATCCCCACACCCCACAGTGCACACAGCCCCACAGTCACACAGCCCCAAGTGCAACACAGCCCCACAGTACACAGCCCCACATGCAACACAGCCCCACAGTGCAACACAGCCCCACAGTCCACACACCCACCGTCAGCACGCCCCACAGTCACAACATCCCCACAGTCCACACAACCATCCCACAGTCACACATGCCCCACATCACCCTTCCCACAGTCACACAGCCCCAGTCAAACAGCCCCCACATACACAGAGGCCCCACAGTCACAACATAGCCCCACAGTCACACAGACCCACAGTCACACACACAGCCCACATCACACAGCCCCACGTCCACACAGCCCCCACAGTCACAACAAGCCCACAGTGCACACAGCCCACAGTGCAACACAGCCCACATTTCACACAGCCCCACAGTGCGACACAAGCCCCACAGTGCACACAGCCCCACAGTCACACTGCCCACAGTCACACATCCCCACAGTCACACAGCCCCCCACATTCCACACAGCCCCACAGCCCCACAGTCACACAGCCCCACAGTCCACAGCCCCACATCAACAGCCCACTTCACACACACAGTGTCACACAGCCCCACAGTCACACCGCCCCCCAGTGCACACAGCGCCCACATTGCCACAGCCCCACATGCCCACACCCCACCGTCACCCAGCCCCACAGTCCACACAGCCCCACAGTCACACTCCTCCCCACATCCCCACCTTTCCACCCAGCCCCACTTCCCACCTCCCCCCCTTCCCCCGCCCCCCCGTCCCCCCTCCCCACAGTCACCCCAGCCCCCGTTCCCCCTACCCCCCCCCCCCGCAACCCCCCGCCCCCCTTAGCCCCCCCCCCCCCCCCCCCCCCCCCCCCCCCCCCACCCCCCCCCCCCCCCCCATTCCTCCCCCCCCTTCCGCCCTCCCCACAGTCACACAGCCCCACAGTCACACAGCGCCCTCAATCCCAGTGCACACAGCCCCACAGTCCACACCCAGCCCCACAGGTCCACACCAGTCCCCACAGTCCACAACAGCCCCACAGCCCCCACAGTCACACACGCCCCAACTGTCACATCATCCCCACACTCACACAGCCCACAGTCACACAGCCTTACAGTGCACACAGCCCCAACACAGCCCCACATCAGCCCCACAGTCACACAGCCCCAGTGCACAACAGCCCCACAGTGCACACAGCCCCACTGTCAAATCAGCAGCCCCACAGTCGCACGCCCCCGTCCACAAAGCCCCACAGTCACACAAGCCCCCACAGTCACACAGCCCACCAGTCAACACTTCCCCACAGTGTACACAATCCCCCAGTCCCACAGCCCCACAGTCACACGCACCCACAGTCACACAAAAAAAAAGAAGCCCCACTGTCATACCAGCCCACAGTCACACCGCCCCACCTTCAAAGCCCCACAGTCCACCACCCTCCACCGTGCACACAGCCCCAATCAGCAGCCCACAGTCACACAGCCCACCAACATTCGTCCTACACAGCCCCACAGTCACACAGCCCCACAGTCACACAGCCCCACAGTGCACACAGCCCCACAGTCACACAGCCCCACAGTCACACAGCCCCACAGTCACACAGCCCCACAGTGCACACAGCCCCACAGTCACACAGCCCCACAGTCACACAGCCCCACAGTCACACAGCCCCACAGTGCACACAACCCCCCACAGTGGCACCCCAGGCCCACAGTGCCCCCAGCCCCCACATTCACCACCAGCCCCACCGTTCACAAAGCCCACAGTGCACACAGCCCCACAGTGCACACGCCCACAGCACAACAGCCCCAACAGTCACACAGCCCCACAGTGCACACAGCCAACAACAGAGTGCCACAGCCCCACAGTCACATAAACACAGCCCCACAGTCACCAGCCCACAGTCACACAGCCCACAGTCACACAGCCCCAAAGTCAACGCCCCACAGCCCCACACAGCCCAGCCCCACAGTGCACACAGCCCCAGTCACCCAGCCCCACAGTCACACAGCCAACCGCCCCACAGTGCACACAAGGCCCCACAGTCACACAGTGCCCCACATCACAACACAACAGCCCCACAGTGCACACAGCCCCACAGTCACACAGCCCCACAGTCACACAGCCCCACAGTGCACACAGCCCCACAGTGCACACAGCCCCACAGTCACACAGCCCCACAGTCACACAGCCCCACAGTCACACAGCCCCCACAGTCACACAGCCCCACAGCCCCACAGTGCACACAGCCCCACAGTCACACAGCCCCACACAGCCCCACAGTCACACAGCCTCACAGTCACACGGCCCCACAGTCACACAGCCCCCAGTCACACAGCCCACAGTCACACATCCCACAGTCACGCATCCGCCCACAGTCACGCAGCCCACATCACACAGCCCCACAGTCAACACATCCCACAGTGCACCACATCCCCACAGTCACACAGCCCACATCACACCTCCCCACATTCACACATCCCACAGTCACACAGCCCCACATGCACACAGCCCACAGTTCACACAACTTCTCCCCCCCGTTCTCCCCTCCCCCCGGCTCAGTCACAAACAGCCCCCACAGTTCAACATAGCCCCACAGTCCAATTGCCCCACATTGCACACAGCCCACTTGCACACAGAGCCCACCAGTGCACCCAGCCCCCACAGTCACACAGCCCCACAGTCCAACAGCCCCACAGTGCACACATCCGCCACATGCACACAGCCCCACCGTCACACAGCCCCACAGTCCCACAGCCCCACAGTCACAACCGCCCACAGTCACACAGTCCCCACAGTGACACAGCCCCCGTGCACACGCCCCACGTGAACACAGCCCACAGTCAACACAGCCCCGCACAGTCACACATCCACGCCCCCACATTCACACGCCCCACAGTCACACAGCCCCCACAGTACACAGCCCCACAGGTGCACACCGCCCCACCACAGTGCACACCGCCCCACAGTGCAGCACGCCCCACAGTGCACACAGCCCCACATTGCACACAGCCCCTACAGTGCACACACAAGCCCCCCAGTCCCACAGCCCCACATTGCACACATCCGCCCACAGTGCAACCCCTCCCCACATTGCACACCTTTCCCCCCCAGTTTCACCCCTCCCCATCCGTCCCAACAGCCCAACAGTGGCACACAGCCCCACTGTCACACAGCCCCCACAGTCACACAGCCCCACAGCACACAGCCCACAGTGCAGACAGCCCCACAATTTGGCACACAGCCCCCGTGCACACAGCCCCACAAGTGACACAGCCCACAGTCACAACAGCCCCACATTCACACAGCCACACAGCCCCCACAGTGCACCCAGCCCCACATGGCACACACCCCACAGTGCACCGCGCCCCCACAGACACACAGCCCCACATCACACAGCCCCACAGTGCACACAGCCCAACAGTGACACATCCCCACGTGCCACAGCCCCACAGCCACACCGACCATCCCCCACAGTGCCACAGCCCCACCGTCCACACAGCCCCACAGTCACACACCCCAGTCACACACAGCCCCACAGTCACAGCATCACAGCCCCACAGTCCACACAGCCCCACATTCATAAGACTCCACAGTTCACACATCCCACAGTGCACCACAGCCCCACAGTCCACAGACCAAGTCACACAGCCCCACAGTCACACAAGCCCCACAGTGTCACCAGCCCCCCACAGTGCCCACCCCACAGTCACCACCCCACAGTGCACACAGCCCCACAGTGCACACAGCCCCACAGTGCACACAGCCCCACAGTCACACAGCCCCACAGTCACACAGCCCCACAGTGCACACAGCCCCACAGTGCACACAGCCCCACAGTCACACGTCCCACAGTCACACCCCACCGTCACAGCAGCCCCACCGTCCCACACATCCCCAAAGTCACACATCCCCACAGCCTCACAGTTCACACAGCCCCACAGTCACACAGCCCCACAGTCACAAAGCCCCACAGTGCACACAGCCCCACAGTGCACACAGCCCCACAGACACACAGCCCCACAGTGCACACAGCCCCACAGTGCACACAGCCCCACAGTGCACACAGCCCCACAGTCACACAGCCCCACAGTCACACAGCGCCCACATGCACACATCCCACATGCACCACAGCCCCCCACAGTGCACACCAGCCCCACAGTCACACACAGCCTCAACCGTCCACAGCCAGCCCAAAGTCCACAGGCCCCACAGCCCCACAGTGGACCAGCCCCCACAGTGCACACAACAGCCCCACAGTCACACAGCCACAGTGTCACACAGCCCCACAGTGTAACACAGCCCATCCCACAAGTGCACACATCCCCCACAGTCACACAGCCCCACAGTCACACAGCCCCACAGTCACCCAGCCCCACAGTCACACAGCCCCAACAGTGCATACAGCCCGCCGTCACACAGCCCACAGTCAACAGCCGCCCCACATCCCACAGCCCCACAGTCACCAGCCCCACTGGTCAACACAAAACACCGCCCCACTGTCACACATCCCCACATGCACACGCCCCAACATCACACCAAGCCTCCAGTCACACCGCCCCACAGCACACCACAGCCCTCAAAACAGTCACAGCCCCACATCACACAGCCCACAGTCATACAGCTCCACAGTCACCACCGCCCCACAGTCACACCCCCACAGTCCGCAGCCCCACAGTCCCACAGCCCCACAGTCACAAACAGCCCCACAGTCACCTAGCCCACAGTCACACAGCCCACAGTCACACAGCCCCACATCACACAGCCCCACATTCACACAGCCCACAGTGCACCCGCCCCACAGTGCACACATCCCCGACAGTCCACAGCCCCACATCACAACACGCCCCACAGTCACACAGCCCCCCCCACGTCACATCGCCCACAGTGCCACAGCCCCACAGTCACAACAGCCCCACAGTGCACACATCCCCACATGCCACAAGGCCCCACAGTGCACCCAGCCCCACACAGTCCGCCACGAGTCAGCGCAGATCCCCACAGTCACACCGGCCCCACAGTGCCCACTCCCCACATCACACCGCCCACTGTCACAACAGCGCCCACAGTCACACAGCCCCCAGTCACACAGCCCCACAGTCACACAGCCCCACATGCACATCAGCCCCACGTCCACCGCCCCACAGTCACACAGCCCCAAAGTCCACACAGCCGCCACGTCCACACAGCCCGCCGCATGCACCCATCCCCACAGTGCACACAGCCCCCATTTCATACAGGCCCTCACAGTCACATCATCCCCACGTCACACAGCCCCACAGTCACACAGCCCGACAGTGCACACAGCCCCTCATTCACACGCCCCACAGTCCACACAGCCCCACAGCCCCCACAGCCCCACAGTGCACACAGCCCCACAGTCACACGCCCCACAGTCCCACACAGCCCAACAAGTCCACACACGCCCCACATGCCACACAGGCCCCCCATTCACACATCCCCCAGGTCACACAGCCCCACAGTCACACAGGCCCCATAGTCACACAGCCCCCCAGTGCACACAATCCGCCACATTCCAACAGCCCCACAGCACAACAGACCAGCCCCCCGTCACACAGCCCCACAGTCACACAGCCCCACAGTGCACACAGCCCTACAGTCACACAGCCCTACAGACACACACACATTATCTCCATCAACCCCTCATTCACAGCCATGTCACGGTGATAGCCCAGCAGTGATTAGCGCTCAGTTAGTTA
The DNA here is from genome assembly GCA_013435795.1 of Chlamydomonas sp. ICE-L. Taxonomy (NCBI): domain Eukaryota; kingdom Viridiplantae; phylum Chlorophyta; class Chlorophyceae; order Chlamydomonadales; family Chlamydomonadaceae; genus Chlamydomonas; species Chlamydomonas sp. ICE-L. Next base: position 49,445,503 of record JACBWV010000610.1, on the reverse strand, counting down.
ATATTAGTGAATGTTAGTTAAAATTAGTAAATGTTAAGTCAATGTTAAACTGACGAGCCGCCTCACCAGAATTTTGATTTTATTTGAAAAACTAGTATTATGGTGACACTAAAATAAGATTAGGTAATCTTAGTTTTAAACATTTTTATTAGTTGCCGTTTCCTAGCAGTAACACACACATGGGGTGCCTTCTATCTGTCTAACCTGCCCCCCCTCCCCCCCCCCCCCCCCCCCCCCCCCCCCTTCTTTCTCCAGTTTAAAGTGATTTCTGTGACACATGTAGGGTTAGTTCAGCACGTATGGAGCGAATTAACACCTGTCACATGACCCCCCCCCCCCCCCCCCCCCCCTCTTACCCCCCCCCAACACACACCACACACGAGCCCCACCCCAACACCACCCTCACCCACATCCTCGGGTCCCCTTTCACGAATTAATTTCATTGTAGCCATTTCTGGTTAGTTCAGCTCACATGGACTGTCTACCCCCCCCCCCCCCCCCCCCCCCCCCCCCCCCCACACACACACACACCCTTTTCCCCCCCAACACACAAACACACACACAAGAACTCACTGATCACACTCACTCCCCTTCCCGTTCCCCCCACGAGCATGCACCACGTGTGGCCACGCCACGGGGACCCCGTGTGCGCACGAAGGCGAGAGAAGGCGGCGCACCTGTCCGACCCTCGCTATCTGTACTATCCACGTTCACATGCTGGGCTATCGCACTCTCAACATCCTCCATATCGCCGTATCTAGCCCCGTCTATGAGCAGGGACACTAGCTCATCGTGGGGGTCCATCGAGGCGGTTGGTTCGTTGGTTTCCATATGGTCGGCCTCGGGTAGGAGTTGGTTAGGGAACGGAGTATTCGATGACAGAGGGAACAAAAACGGAGATTTTGAAGTTGGTAGTTTGTTCGCTGCGAGTTGGTTGGTGGAAGGGAGTGGGTGACCCGTGGACAGTGGCCGGAGAAGAATGCAACTGAAGTTTAAGCTTTGTGGGCTACCAGGGCTATTGGAGTTGGTGATTCGGAATTCTTTCCTCCATGCAAGAACAAACGAGCGATGTTGGAGCTATTTCGGCGGCCTCCATGCAAAGCAAAGAACGCCGCCCACGCCATACGAAGCCAACAGAAGCCTTGGGTTACCCCAGCCCGCCCCAGCCTCAGAGGACCATGGAGGTTGGGGACTTTTATGGGGGCTGCATCGTGTCCGCTGTACTGCCGAAGGTGGGCAACGCGACGTCCATGGAAAAGGCGAACCTCAACAGTTTAACCCCGCTCTGCAATTTTCCACCAATTCCCAACTCCCACTTACTAGCACAATGATGAGCTCCCAAATTCTACGCACCCGCGCGCTTGGCGCATCTGTTCTCGCTCCTCGCCCCGCCCTTGTCCCCAGGCAAGGCCCTGTCCTTGTCCGATCAATCTACAAGACCCATAATATATTCTAGAGAATACATTCTACAGAAAGATACTTTTTTGTGCTGACGTAGATCATTCGCCCTGCCCAATGTATCCTACAGGAACGTGCGCCTTTCGCGGTTCTCAGCAACAGCAGTAGACACCGAGGTACGTGGCAAGGTGCTTTTTTAGGTCGGGTGTGGCCAGATAGGCGACTCGCCCACATCATGAACCTCATTATCGTTCGAAGTAAAATCAGGGATTATGCAACGATTTCAAGGATGTAATTATCAGGAGGTCCGTACAGAGAGAAGCGCATTTATCCGCATGGGTTGGGCACGCATGGGATGAAGGGGGGTACTGGCTGCACGTACTTTTCCATGTGATTACAGGAGTTCGGGAGTAGCATGTTGAGCTCTGGAGCAATGCTATTGTCGGAATTTTACTCCTCCTCGTTGCATCTCGCATCGCAATTGTCGCCGAAAACAAAGAACGAAGATACACGTGCGCAAGTCCGTACGTGTTCCTCAGTTCTCCCATCCCTCCACCTCACCCCACCCCCACCCCTACCCACCCCACACACACCTGAACTACCTATCTGATTTATCAGGTCGGTAATTGCCTAGTACTGATCGGAACAGTGCCACAATCTCTCTATCCGTGACTGTAACCCTTAATGAAAACAATTGGTGACCCTTAATGAAAACAAATTCCTCTTCACCCTAACAGGCATGCACACATGCTGTACGCTACGTCCATGCACACATGATGTATGCCACGTCCATGTACACATGATGTACACTACATCCATCCACACATGGAGTATATTACGTCCATGTCCACGAAGATTCCCATCTGTCAATCTGGGTCAATGCACACAAATAACTCAGCCGCACCTTATTACTTATTTGCATCAGCTGTGCCGATTGATTGCCTCCCATTCCCCACCACCACTAACACAACCACCACCACATAAACGCAAACATACAAAAAAAAAATCAAATGTCACCAGACTCAATCTGAATGGTGTTGGCAGGAGGGCTATTCCGCTGACAGTGCCCCTGATAAGGATGATTCAGCAAACCACCACACGCGCACGTACACTCGCACACAAACTCAGCGTCCCCAATCAAATCTCACCTAACTCATTTTGAATGGGGTTGGCAGGAGAGCAATTCGCCGGACAATACCCGTAATACGGATGATGCAGCAAACCACCACACATACACATCCATACACACTCGCACACAAACTCAGCGTCCCCAATCAAATCTCACCCAACTTACTTTGAATGGTGTTGGCAGGAGAGCACTTCACCAGACAATACCCCAGAGAAGGATGACGCAGCAAACCATCACACACACAGACACACTCGCTCACACACTCAACTTTCCAATTCTAATCTCATCTGCCTCACTTTGAATGGGGTTGGCAGGAGGACAATGCTCCTGAGAGAGATGATGCAGTAAACCACCAAACACACACACGCGCACTCGCACACAAACTCAACGTCCCAAATCAAATCTCACCTGACTCTCTTTGAATGGGGTTGGCAGGAGAGCAATTCGCCGGACAATACCCCTGATAAGGATGATGCAGCAAACCACCACACAACACATCCACACACACTCGCACACAAACTCAATGTCCCCAATCAAATTTCACCGAACTCAATTTGAATGGGGTTGGCAGGAGGGTTATTCTCCGGACAATGCCCCTGATAAGGATGATGCAGCAAACCACCACACATACACATCCATAGACACAGGCACACAAACTCAACGTCCCAAATCAAATCTCACCTGACTCGCTTTGAATGGGGTTGGCAGGAGGGCAGTTCCCCCGATTGTGCCCCGGAGAAGGTTACCGAGAAGGCTCCTGAGAAAGTCGATGCAGCTGGCACTACAGAGAAGTACGGCTTGGAGGCAGGATTGTACAAGGTGAGCAAAAATGGCATGGGAGTGTGTAATTGTGTAAGGAAACTGGCAATGGGTGTGTATTTGTGTAAGAAAACTGGCATGGGTGTGTGTATTTGTGTAAGTGTGTGTATGTTTATTTATGCAAGTGTGTGTTTATTTGTGTAAGTATGTTTGTTTATAGATAAGAACAGAGAACTACGGCTTGAAGGCAGGATTGTACAAGGTGAGCAAACATGGCATGGGTATGTGTATGTTTATATGTGGAAGTATGTGTAATTTCAAATGTGTACGTATGTGTATGTATGTATGTTTATATGTGTACGTATGTGTATGTTTATATGTGGGGTTGGATAGCAAACGTATATTTTTATTTGTATAAGCCGTATAAACGTATAAACGTATACATATAAACGTATACAAACGTATAGGAAAATTAGGCACTTCTTCAGAAAATACTTTTACATGGTTTTAAAGGTATTGCTGCGTAGCTAATTTCATTGGCATCACATATTAACTCTCAGACAAATAATCTGGCAAGTTTAGGTTTTCCAAATCTCAGAAAAGAATTAACGACCAGAAAGCGCGGTGCCAATCTAAGGGAGCCATTAAATGCCAGTTGGTCTATTATAACTGTATGAGTGTATAATAAAAGAAGTACATAACGGTATTGCATTTTTGGCCATGTTCACATTGCACTAGGCTTGCACCATCAATCCTTCAAGCCCACGTAGGAGCACAGCTTGTGGAATGGACGGCTAGGTGGCGCTCAGATATGTGTGCCATCCTGGCTATCTAGATCAACCATTAGGCCAAATGTTTATAAAATATTGCGTGTGAATGGTGATTTTTATTGCATATTGTGATAGAGGAGGTCAAAAGCTTTCCAATGAGCTATCTAAATCAAAAATATAACGGAAACCAAGAAAGTTAAGTGCCGGGACGTGTGCTGTACTTCTTGAAGTACAGACTATACGTTTTGTATACGATGTATATAAGGTCGATTTGAGAAAAAACATACCGCGTATTTATACGTATAAACGTATAAAAGTATATTATACGTTTATATGTCGGCCCAACCCTATTTATATGTGTACGTATGTGTATGTCTAAATGTGTAAGTATTTGTATGTTTATGTGTTTAAGTATGTGTATGTTTATATGTGTACGTATGTATATGTTTATATGTGTAAGTATTTGTATGTTTTTTTTTTAAGTATGTGTATGTTTATATGTTTAAGTATTTGTATGTTTATGTGTGTAAGTATTTGCATGTTTATGTGTTTAAGTATGTGTATGTTTATATGTTTAAGTATTTGTATGTTTATGTGTGTAAGTGTGTGTATGTTTAAATGTGCAAGACTGTAAGTGTGTGCATGTCTAAATGTGTAAGAGTGTGTGTGCGCGCGGTGATAAATTCCACATGCTCGGAGGCAGGATTGAGCAAGGTGATAGAGAATATAATGGGTTTGTGTGTGGATGTGTGTGTATGTTAATGAAATGGGTGTGTGTGCATGTGTAAAAAAATGCATGTTGGGGGAGGGGGGCGATTTTTACATACGGTATTTTTTAATCTGGTCGCTTTGCGTGCCTCTCTTAGCTTGAGGGATTTTCTTTCATGGTGGACATGATGGCCCAATAATTTCAAAGATGAAAAACATGATGGCCCGGTAATTTAATCATGAAAACCATGTCATTTCAAAGATGAAAAACATGATGGCCCCGGTTGGCCCTGTAATTTCAATGATGAAAAATAATGTCAAGCATCTATTGACCAATTAGTTACGTAGTATATACGTATATAAGCATGATAATCCTGTTATTATGATGTAGGATAAATAACAATGCGTAGTACCCATTTTTCATGTGATGGTCGGTTAGTTACATAGAAAATAACTATATAAGAGATATGCGATAATAGTTACATAGAAAATAACTATATAAAAGATGCGCGATATCACTGTAATTATTTTGCATATGATATATATACACGACGTACAGTGCCCATTTCACAGAGATGACCGATTAGTTAAATGGTATTTATATTATAGTATTTATATTTTTTATGTATATACATATATGTACATTTATTTATTTATTTATTTGTGATCTGTATATGATGACTGTACAATAATGATAAATAACAACATAAAGCGTCCATTTCACAGGTGATGACAGATAAGCCAGTTGATGGTGAGGAGCCGACAAAAAGCCGGACAGATCAGGCCAAGGATTTGCTGAAGAAGTACGGATCTGCGTACCTCCTCACCTCCATCTCTTTCGCCATAGTGTCTTTCTCTCTCTGCTACTTTGCTGTGGATAATGGTGGGTCCGCAATAATGAGGGTCAGAGCAAGGGTTGATTGGATACGGGTGGGTCAGGGCTTGGGTTAGTGGGATAATGGTGGGATAATGGTGGGTCAGGGCTAGGGTTGATTGAATAATGGTGGGTCAGAGCTAGTGAGGGTCAGAGCAAGGGTTTATAGGATACGGGTGGGTCAGGGCTAGGGTTTATTGGATAATGGTGGGTCAGGGCTAGGGAGGGTCTGAGCAATGGTTTATTGGATGCGGGTGGGTCAGGGCTAGGGTTTATTGGCTATGGGAGGGTCAGGGCTAGGGTTTATTGGCTACGGGAGGGTCAGGGCTAGGGTTTATTGGCTACGGGTGGGTTAGGGCCAGGGTTTATTGGATACGGGTGGGTCAGGGCTTGGGTCTAAAGGATATTGGTGGGTCAAGGCTAGGGTTAGTGGGATAATGGTGGGTCAGGGCTAGGGAGGGTCAGAGCAAGGGTTTATTGGATACGGGTGGGCCAGGGCTATGGTCTAAAGGATATTGGTGGGTCTGGGCTTGATTTTATTGGATAAGGGTTGGTCTTGGCTTGGTTGTATTGGATAATAATGCGTCTGGGATAGGGCCAATGGGATAGAGCCAATGGGATAGGGCCAATGGGATAGGGCCAATGGGATAGGGCCAATGGGATAGGGCCAATGGGATAGGGCCAATGGGATAGGGCCAATGGGATAGGGCCAATGGGATAGGGCCAATGGGACAGGGCCAATGGGATGACAGTGGGCCTGGGTTTGGTTGTATTGGACAATGGTGCGTCTAGGCTAGAGTTAATGGGATAGCAGTGGGTGTGGGCTTGGTTTTATTGGATAATGGTTGGTCTGGGAAAGGGCTAATTGGATAATGGTGGGTCTGGGCCAGGAGGGCTTCTTGGGCGTGGGATTGGATTGTTACGTGTTTTTAAGCCAACTCTGAACTGGTCACCCTCAGCTCCTCGGGTGTGTACATGGCTCCTCTCCCCCACACAACTTGTCCTAAAGTTTATTTTTAGTGCAGGAAAGGACTTCAAAACTCCCTTCCTGCACTTGCCCTCGCAGTTACCCCTCACCCCCTTCGCCTCTCCCCCCATTTCCCCTTCCCCCCTTGCTCCCCCCCTCCCCCCATCCCACATTACCCTTGCACCTCCTTTGGCTCTGACCCCATTCCCCCTTCTCTCCCCCCCCCTTCCCATACCACACCACCCTTGCACCTGCCGCCGTCCCCATACTCACACTGATGCCCCACTTCTCAGGTGTGGACATGGCTGCTCTCTTCTCCCCCCTCCCCTATCCCCACCACCAATATAACCCCAGACACGCCGTTGCCGCTCTCTCTCCTCCCCCCCCTCCCCCCCCCCCCCCTATGTATGACGCCCCATTCCCCCCCCCTCCCACACCACCTTTTGCACCTTCTTTGGCTCTGTCCCCATTCCCGCCTCTCTCCCCCCCCCTCCCCCCCCTCCCACACCACACCACCCTTGCACCTGCCGCCATCCCCACACTCACTCTGCTGCCCCACTCCTCAGGTGTGGACATGGCTGCTCACACACACACACACATACACTGCTGCCCCTCTCAGGTGTCGACATGGGTGCTCTCCTCGCCAAGTTTGGACTCACTCCCAGCAGTAAGAGTGAGACTGTAGGAACCTTTGCTATCGCTTACGCGGCACACAAGGCCTTGTCGCCGGTGCGATTTCCCCCCACTGTGGCATTAACCCCTGTTGTGGCGAAACTGCTTAACAAGGAAGTGTCCGAGGAGAAGGAAGAGAAGAAGAGTGAATAGATAGTACGTCTTATTATGAGGCGTGAGGTTGAGGGGGCCAGCCCGTTTGCTTTCCCTGGGGGCAACCGCCAAGGAAAAGTGAATATATAGAATGAAGTTTTGGTTATGAGTGCGTTCAGAAAAGCTTCAGAGCATAATATTTTGGGGAATCTGGCAAGCGAACAATTTCAGTCCATCGAATTGTAGTATTATGCGTTGTATGTTGTTGGTTTTGTTTTTGTTTTCATGGGGTTATTGCACAAGTCGTAATTATAGTTTATCATATAATAGAAACATATAAACGTTAATTAGTATAATTATGTATGGTTGCCACATCTCGGATGATGGTACTGTTACAAATGATTAAGTAGCGGTAGCACCTTAAATTCCTTTACTATAAATTTTCCAAAGGGTTTGCGGTATTATGAATGGTCCATAAGAATGATCCCACCAGGAGTTCGTGGGAGGAAGAACGTGGGAGCATCTAGTTGGGGTCTGGTAACGTGCCGGCACGAATCAGATGCGCATATTGCCTTGAGTGTATGAAGATAATGGATCAACAATATTTTGATAAGAAGGCTTTGTTTTTGACTGAGTATGTTACAGCCGAACTGATGTACTGTACATCCGATCTTGTAATTTCCACTTGTTTCCAGCTTGAAATTCAATTGAAATTGAAATTGTTACGTCCGTGTAAAACCGTTACTCACAGGAAATTCAACTTATTTCTATGGTTCCAGCTTTTAAGGATTGGATTGGATTGTTACATATTTTTTCAGCCAACTATTGGATGCCCACCTTCTTCCAATTCCATGTCCCCCGTGCGACATCAAGCTGTTCGAGTTGTGAGCGCAATATCACACTGTGGCCGAAGTTGAAGTTGAAGTTCTAGAATCATTGGTAAACAGACCACTTCCTGTGAGTAACTGTATTACACGGATGTAGCAATTTCAATTTCAATTGGTAAACAGACCGTGGCAACTTTTAATGGCCTACCCAGACTGTATGTCAACAAAGGATTGCCGGGTCTTCTATGCAAAGCTTTAAACTGTCTAATCCACTAAGTATGCTCCCTGGTTTCTGGCATAACAATCGCACGGGGTGGACTTGGAATTGGAAGACGGTGAGCAGCCCACAGTTGCCTGAATGAACATGTAACAATTCAATTCAATTATGTGCAAGAAGTGCTTCACCTTGTATGTTTACATGGCGACAGCCAGCAATTTGGCTGCTCGCCGCCTTGGGCATTAACAAGACCAGTACACATTGAATATACATAATACATACATGCTGAGCTACCCCTACTAGACAGACTACAATAGGGACGGCCATCTAACTATCTTCTTTTGACCTGCATCTATCAGACCGAATTATGTACTCAAGAGTAGTGGTAAACTAGTAATAAGGCTTATTCTACCCAGATTACCGCTTGCAGACAGTGAGCAGCCTGAAGACTAATAGCCTGCACAATCAAACTGAAGCCCAAACAGAAGTTATTGGTGGTTGCCCCCAGTGCAAGCAAACGGGCTGGCCCCCTCAAGCTCACGCCTCGTAATAAGGTGTACACTTTGTTTCTCCATCCCCTAGTAATCATGCCCCCCTCCTTCTCCCTCGTCCCCCTCATCTTGACCTCTCGCTTGATAGCCTTCAAACACTAAGTCCTCATTCTCCTCCATCTCCTCGCCTCCCTCATCACCATAATCCGCCACCTCCTGCTTCGGGGCTATCGAAACCGGTTTCGCTACCGGTTCTGTTGCAGCTTCTGGTTCCTTTTTTATCGGTACCAAAGCGGAGGGCACTGCCAGGCTGTCTTGCTTAATGCCAGGCTGGTCAACGTCCATTGCAGATGCAACGGCTGGTTTCGATTCCTGGGCAACCGGAGCCACATACCTCGGAGAAGCTACAGGCTCTGGTTTCGGAGTTATGGTGAAGTCAGCCCCAAGATCTCTAGGGTAGTCAGGAATCTGCAGGTAAGAAGTGTTGTGCATAAGCGAGAGAATGGCAAGGAAGCAAACAGAGGCATGCACGAGCAAGCTTGCGGCCAAGCAAGCCACCAAGCAAAGAAATGCAGAAGTGTGTGTACACATCCATGTATACATATATACACATTAATGCATGCATGTATACATACACCCATACATACACACATACACAACATACATACATACACACCCATACAAGCACAACATACATACACACACAAATACAACTGCATACATGCATACACACACAAACATACAAAAGCACATACACGTACACACACACACACACATACATACACACTCACGTACATACACAACATACATACACACATCCATCCATCCATCCATCCATCCATCCATCCATGCACCCCATGTCTAATACAAGATTGTGCATTAAGCTTTTTTGCCATCTGGCAAATCCAATTGATTAAACAAAGAGAGGCCAACATATTGGGCAAGGTAGTAGTGGATTACTTCCGAAAATAGAATTTGAAAAACAAACGGCCAGCAGCACCCCATGTCTAATGCAAGATTGTGCATTAAGCTTTTTTGCCATCTGGCAAATCCAATTGATTAAACAAAGAGAGGCCAACATATTGGGCAAGGTAGTAGTGGATTACTCCCGAAAATAGAATTTGAAAAACAAACGGCCAGCAGCACCCCATGTCTATTGCATTGTTGTACATCAAGTTTCGAAAAAGAAGCAGTGACAGTCCAGGGCAGTGGACTTCACCCGAAAATGTAATTTGACCAAAACCGGCCAGCAGCACCCCATGTCCATTGCATTGTTGTACAAGGTTTGTGTGGCTGTTTATGTACACTTTAAGTCCCTGGGTGTAAGCAACAAGGAACTGGGGGGCGAGAATCGGTGCTAACAGCATGCAGTGGCGTACACCTGGAGTAGTCGAAGGGTTTGCAAAAGCCGGACTCTGTGACGAAGCAAAAATAATCTGCAGGATGAATCGGACAAGTTCTAAGAGGGCTGTGGCTGTTTACGTACATTTTAAACAAATGTTACCAGTGTTATCGCAATGAGAATACGCTGCATTGGATGCTAGATGCAGTTTATTTCTATATATATACAAATATACAGTTTCTATATATATACAAATATACAGTTTCTTCAGAATTCTTGAGCCATGTTGGTAGCCACTTCTGACTAGGTACCTTCCACCAGGGGTAGGCCTGAGCTAGCTACCTGGGCTGGGCCTGTGCGACCCAGGTGTGACCCAGGGCACAAATCACTCACGCGCGGTTGCACTTCGTGGCGACCAAGGGCCCATTTCGCCCTACACTCGCACACCTGAGGGTCACACAGGGGTCGCACCACGTCGCACAATGTGCGACCGGTCGCAGAAGAAAAACAACTGCCTAGATGTTCACGTGAGGGAGGAGGAGGATCGTAAATAGACGTACAAGTTTCTTACCAGTGGCAAACAAAAAACTATGATTCAAATTAGGCACTGTACCTCAGTACTATGTGGCAAAAAATTCTTCAAATTAGGCACTGTACCTCAGCAATACAGTGGCAAACAGAACTCTGATTCAAATTAGGCACTGTACCTCAGCACTACAGTGGCCAACAGAACTATGATTCAAATTGGGCACTGTACCTCAGCACTACAGTGGCAAACAGAACTATAATTCAAATTAGGCACTGTACCTCGGTATCATCCATCAGCTGCATCACGTCAGGTGAGACCACTAGCCTCTGGCCAACCTCTCCCAGCAGTACACAATGTCCAGCCTGGCTGTTGATTGCCGCCACCTGTAATGTGCGTTGAGACCAAGGCGCTTAAATAGGACCACACAGCCTGTCTTCATTTTCACTGCTTTTTGTACCGCCCCCCAATGATGGATCAACCCAAGTACTTCAGCCGTACTTCTGGAAGCGGCAGTGGTACCATTTATTTTTTTATAAATAGGATTGTAAGGTCGCATGTGTGGGCTGTGGGTGGGGAGGGTGGTTGAAAGGGTATGTTGGTTGCATGGGAGAGAAACCTGATTGGGAGTACGAAGCTAATTTGAGTTTTTTTCCATTTGCATGTTGGGATGGTGCGGGTGTGGGTTGAAAGGGTATGGTAGGTGTGTGGTACATGGTGGGTTGAAAGGGTATGTGAGTAGCATGGTATAGAAACCAGAACCCTAAATAGGATTAAGGGTGGGTCTCCTTGCGCTAGTCCTAGACTCTAGGATTTTTGTCGATGTGATCAGGGTACTACAAAGCGCGCGAGGCAGCGCGCTTTCGCGCACGCTTTTTGAGCCCCACTGCGCGTTTCGTGCAGTTTTTTCAACCCCATGTGGGCGCAGCACGCAGTTTTTGCGCTTTTTGCACTGCAAAGCGCTGACCAATTTGACAAACTGTAGTACCCTAGATGTGACCGGCAGAGATATCTTGCAGGGTGGGTGACTTGGGTGGGTGGGCTCGTGGCTCGGCTTCCCCGCACCGCCCTTCATATTGTGTGTCCCAGCCTAACTCGGCTTGTAACTTCGATCCGGGACATACGGTACTTCGAGGACCCACAATCCCTTGCTATGATTGCTTGCGCAAGCAGCGAACAGATGTCTTGCAGGGTGGGACTGTGACGCAAGTACATGCAGTGGTATTTGTATGGGCAGCAAGTACTAACGAACTGTATACCGGTAGTGCAAAGTTACAAAAAGGAATTCCGCCTTCAAGGGTGGGTCTCCTTGCGCTCCCCCTAGACTCAGGGATTTTGTCGATGTCATCGGTGGGAATATCTTGCAGGGTGGGAATGTGACATTAGTACACACAGTGGTATTTATATGGTCAGCAAGTACTAACGGATTGCGTAACAGTAGAGCAAAGATGCAAAACGGATTTTCGCCTTCAAGGGTGGGTCTCCTTGCGCTCGCCCAAGACTCAGGGATTTTTAGCAAGCGGATTGATTGACTCCCACGGTTTGCATGCTGCATTATATGTCTGTACGTATGCATGTATGTTACAGTCTAGGGGTAGGCCAAATAGGCTAATGGGACTTGCCCAACCGTGATAGGAAGGGCTCGCCATAGACACAACAATTTTGTCGATGTGATCGGTGGAGTCTCTCTCTAATATTATACCTAAGGGTTCGACGTTTTACACTTGAGTTGCTCATGAACTGTGGGGATGAATTATTGTGTGTTGGTGGTGTGTTGGTGGTAGTGCGGTGGTGTGGTGTTGAAGTGCATGTGGTGTGTGTGAGGGCGTGTTGTTGTTGGTGTTGCTGTTGGTGTATGAATGCAAACAAACTTGCAAGAACGTGTTGTTGGTGTTGCTGTGGGTGTATAAACACAAACAAACTTGCAATAACGTTGTTGTTGGTGTTGCTGTTGGTGTATAAACACAAACAAACTTGCAATAACGTTGTTGTTGGTGTTGGTGTACGTATACAAACAAACTTGCAAGAATAAAGACTGTCTAGAGACCAAAAGTAAAATTCTAAAATAGAGACCTATAGTAAAATTGTCGGCGAGGTTCAAGGTGTTAGATGTTTGGAAGGGTGGGCAGTGGGTTTACGATCCCCAACTCACATCCTAGCGCTGCGAGCATTGAGTCCGCACAGACACGACCATCTGCCCCACCCCACCCCACCCCCCACACACAGATCATCACCACACACACCCAATGCCGCCCCTGATCCCCGACTCACATCCAGGCACTGTGTGCATTGAGTCCCCACAGGCACGACCATCAGCCCCACCCCACCCACCGCCACACACACAGGTCACCACCACACACACCCAATGCCACCCCTGATCCCCGACTCACATCCAGGCACTGTGTGCATTGAGTCCCCACAGGCACGACCATCAGCCCCACCCCACCCACCGCCACACACACAAGTCACCACCACACACACACCCAATGCCACCCCTGATCCCCGACTCACATCCAGGCACTGCGTGCATTGAGTCCCCACAGGCAGGACCATCAGCCCCACCCCACCCACCGCCACACACACAGGTCACCACCACACACACACACAATGCCACCCCTGATCCCTGACTCACATCCAGGCACTGCGTGCATTGAGTCCCCACAGGCAGGACCATCACCCCCCCCCCCCCACACACACACACACCCACACTCACACACTACCCCCACCCCTGATGCCCCCCCTAATCCCTCACTCACATCCTAGCACTGCGAGCATTGAGTCCCCATAGACATGACCACCAGCCCCACCCCACCTACCCACCCACATCGCTACCACACCCGCCCCCAATGCCCCCCCTCATCCCCAACTCACATCCTAGCACTGCGAGCATTAAGTCCCCACAGACATGACCATCAGCCCCACCCACCCACACCCACATCCACCCACTACCCCCGCCCCCAATGCCCCCCCTCTCATCCCCCCCTCACATCCCTGGCAATGCAAGCATTGCGTCCCCACAGACACGACCATCAGCCCCCCCCCCCCCCCCCCCCCCCTATCCCCGCTCCTGATGCCCCCCCTCTCATCCCCCCCTCATATCCTGGCGCTGGGTGCAATGAGTACCACAGACACGATCATCAGCCCCACCCTTCACACCCACACCTACCCACTACCTCCGCCCCCGATGCCCCCCCCCTCATCCTCTCCTCATATCCTGGCGCTGGGCGCATTGAGTCCCCACAGACATGACCATCAGCCCCACCCCACCTACCCACCCACATCCCCACCACACCCGCCCCCAATGCCCCCCCTCATCCCCCACTCACATCCTAGCACTGCGAGCATTGAGTCCCCACAGACATGACCACCAGCCCCACCCCACCTACCCACCCACATCCCCACCACACCTGCCCCCAATGCCCCCCCTTATCCCCCACTCACATCCTAGCGCTGCGAGCATTGAGGCCCCACAGACATGACCATCAGCCCCACCCACCCACACCCACATCCCCATCACACCCGCCCCCAATGCCCCCCCTCATCCCTCACTCACATCCTAGCACTGCGAGCATTGATTCCCCACAGACATGACAATCAGCCCCACCCACCCACACCCACATCCCCATTACACCCGGCCCCAGTGCCCCCCGGCATCCCTCACTCACATCCTGACGCTGCGAGGATTCAGTCCCCACCGACACGTCCATCAGCACCCCCCCCAGCTGCAGCTTCATCTTGCCGCTCTTGAAGACAAGCAGCTTGCCAATGCGGCCTGAGGGGAGCTCCTTTATAGTTGATGCCACTGGTCGACCACCATTGGGCTTGCCACCGTCAAGTCCACCCTCGGCTTGTGCCGCAGATCTGCGTCCGCTGGGTTCGGCTGCCTGTGCAGGATATAATCAGATACACATACTACTGAAACAACTGAATCAACATACAACTGAAACAACTAAAACAACATGCAACTGAAAAAACTGAAACAACATACAACTGAAACAACTGACACAACATACAACTGAAACAACTGAAACAACATACAACTGAAACAACTGACACAACATACAACTGAAACAACATAAAACTGAAACAACATACAACTGAAATAATTTGTTATGCATTCAAAACCTACATAGCAGTGCCAGACAAATGACGATTGGCCTTCCCACTAGCAGGCCTATGTAGGAAGGAGTCAGAGAGGCATACGACTGAAACAACATACAACTGAAAAAATTGAAACAACTGAAACAACATACAACTGAACAACATATAATTAGGGACCGGCATATCATACGATTTTTGCCAAAAGTGAGTACCCCCCCCCCAGTAAAAACAGTAAGAACAGTAAGAACAACAGTGTCCTCATCACCGGCATATCATACGATTTTTACCAAAGGTGAGTTTAATATCATATGATATCATACAAATTGCATCATATGATGTTGTATATAAAGAGTTTTTTTAGCCTACTTAAACTGCCGGCATCTTATGATATTGTATGATATCGTATGGTGACATGATATCATATGATATCATACTGCCGTTTCCAACGTATAATTAGGGGTCGGCTATGTTATATAATATTAGTGAAGAAATAGTATTATATAATGTTAAATAATATTAGTCAGACGAGCCGTCTCACCAGAAATTCAATTTCATTTGAAAAAGTAATATTATTGTGGTGCTATAATAATATTAGTTAATATTAGTTTTTCAAACACTAATATTAGTTGCCGCTCCCAACATATACTTGAATCAACACACAACTAAAATAATTTGCTGTATTACACCTACATAGCCAGGAGACAGAGAAACATATAACTGAATCCACCATCTGTCTAATCTGCATAGGAGTAAGATTTCAGCTGCCTACAGAGCAGGGAGACAGATACACATATAACTGAATCAACCAACTGTCTAATCTGCATAGGAGTAAGGTTTCAGCTGCCTACATAGCGGGGAGACAGAGAAACATACAACTGAATCAACTAACTGTCTTATCCGCATGGGAGTAAGGTTTCAGCTGCCTACGTAGCAGGGAGACAGAGAAACATACAACTGAATCAACTAACTGCCTTATCCGCATGGGAGTAAGGTTTCAGCTGCATACAGAGCAGGAAGACAGAGAAACATATACCTGAATCAACTAACTGTCTTATCAGCATGGGAGTAAGGTTTCAGCTGCCCCCCTCTTACCTGGCTTGCTCCTCAAACTGGGAGGACTGTCACAACTCACAGTAAAAAAAAAATACAAAACAACAGTGTCCTCATCCCCCCCCCCCCCCCCCCCCCCCCCCCCCCCCCCACACACACACACACCACCTGGCTTGCTCCTCTAACAGGGAGGACTGTCACAACTCACAGTAACAAACAACAGTGTCTCATTTGCCCCCCCCCCCCCCCACCTGGCTTGCTCCTTTAACAGGGAGGACGGTCACAACTCACAGTCAAAACGACAGTGTCCTCATTTGCCCCCCCCCCCCCCCCACACACACACACCACCTGGCTTGCTCCTCTAACAGGGAGGACTGTCACAACTCACAGTCAAAACAAAAACAGTGTCCTCATCTGCCCCCCCCGCCCCCCCCCCCTTACCTGGCTTGCTCCTCTAACAGGCAGGACTGTTGGCATTTGAACTAGGAAGAGGGGAGGATTGTCATCGTCCAGATTCATGAAGTTCAATTCTTCGGCAGTACTGCCCAAACCCTCATCCTGCGCCGCAGGCAGAGAAAGCGGTACAACTATGTATTGACACCAACATCTTGGTCAGAGTATGGAATATGGAATAACGGTGGGCAGACATTTTACTGAATCCCTGAGCCATGTATCAACACTAGTACCTAAGTAAATAGTATTTTATTTTTTGTATGCAGTATGCAGTATTATATTTTTATATTTTATTCACCATATTTTATTTGTATATTTTATGTGCAGTATTATATTTTTATACTTTATATGCAGTTTATTTTTTAAACGCAGTGTTTTATTTTTTATTTACCGATCGTCAGCACTGACCATGAACAACAAATTAGTTTTCCCACCTCCTTTAAACCCTCTCCTCTGTTATAATGTTTTCGAAGCCCTAATGACCATGAAAATCCTTGTTGAAGCCGTTGAAGCCTATTTAGGTTACACTCTGATGACATGGATATCATTATTTTGACCATTCCCCCCCCCACCCCCCCACCCACGCCCCCACACACATATCCTCCACCCTCCACCCACCCACACCCCACCCACCCACCCAAACAAACATCGGACCAACCAACCAACCCTGCCCACTACCCCGCGTGCCCCTATCACTCACCCCAGGGCCCAAGTTGGACCTCTAACTCCCGGAATGGCACAGTGTGGGAGACGAATTACTCAGAAAGCCTCCATGGGTTACTTTATTTCTGAAGTGGCTGATACTTCTGCACACGCCTACACTCACCCCAGCGCCCACCCACATCCCACCCCCACCCCTACTCCACCCACCCCCACCCCTACTCCACCCACCCCAACATACCTACACCCACCCACACTCCACCCACCCCAACACACCTACACTCACCCCAGCGCCCACCCACCCCAACATACCTACAACCCACCCCACCCCTCCCCACCCACACCCCACCCACCCCTCCCCACTACACCCACCCCAACACACCTACACTCACCCCAGCGCCCACCCACCCAACATTCCTACACCCACCCCACCCACCCCGCCCCACTAGACCCACCCCAACACACCACACTCACCCCAGCGCCCAAGTTTTCTACCGGCAGAGCAGCCTTCACCAAGTCAACTCCGTCAATGTCAGCCTCCATGTCAGCCTCGGGAGGCCTCAACGGCTTCAGAGTTTACTTTATTTCTGAAGTGACTGATATCTCTGAAAACACCTACACTCACCCCAGCGCCCACCCACACCCCTCCCACCCCTCCACTCCACCCACACCCATACCCCACCTACCCCAACACACTACACTCACCCCAGCGCCCACCCACACCCCTCCCACCCCTCCACTCCACCCACACCCATACCCCACCTACCCCAACACACTACACTCACCCCAGCGCCCAAGTTTTCTACCGGCAGAACAGCCTTCACCAAGTCAACTCAGTCAATGTCATCCTCCATATCAGCCTCGGGAGGCCTTAACGGCTTCAGAGGTTGAATTATTTCTAAAGCGGCTGATACTTCTGAGCACACCTACACTCACCCCAGCGCCTACCCACACCCCCACTCCACCCACCCACACTCCACTCTCCCCAACACACTACACTCACCCCAGCGCCCAAGTTTTCTACCGGCAGAGCAGCCTTCACCAAGTCAACTCCATCAATGTCATCCTCCATGTCAGCCTCGGGTGGCCTCAACGGCAGTGAGCTGGGGTAAAACTGGTTGTAGTCCAGAAAACAGCTAGGGCCCTTCTTTTTGTACACCATGCCCGCCCTGCTCTCCTCTTCAAAACCGACCGGCCCCACAGGGCCCATGTCAGCATCTCCATCTTTCTTGACCCCACCTGATCCAGCCCCCCGCCCACCTCCCCCCCCAGCTCCCCCCCCACCTCCACCTCCACCCCCACCCCCACCTCCACCCCCACCCCCACCCCCACCCCCACCACCAGCTCCACCACCACCGCCACCCGCACTCCCTGGAGCCCGGATTTTAGCTGCTGGTAAGGAGTGCCCTGCATGGTTTAGGGTTTAGGGTTTAGGATTTTGAGCTGCTGGTAAGGAGTGCCCTGCATGGTTTAGGGTTTAGGGTTTAGGATTTTAGCTGCTGGTAAGGAGTGCCCTGCATGGTTTAGGGTTTAGGGTTTAGGATTTTAGCTGCTAGTAAGGAGTGCCCTGCAAGGTTTAGGGTTTAGGATTTAGGGTTTAGGATTTTAGCTGCTGGTAAGGAGTGCCCTGCAGGGTTTAGGGTTTAGGGTTTAGGATTTTGAGCTGCTGGTAAGGAGTGCCCTGCATGGTTTAGGGTTTAGGGTTTAGGATTTTAGCTGCTGGTAAGGAGTGCCCTGCATGGTTTAGGGTTTAGGGTTCAGGATTTTAGCTGCTAGTAAGGAGTGCCCTGCATGGTTCATGGTTTAGGATTTAGGGTTTAGGATTTTAGCTGCTGGTAAGGAGTGCCCTGCAGGGTTTAGGGTTTAGGTTTTTGGATTTTAGCTATGGTAAGTCTTGGTGGTTGCATGATGGGGTATGTGTGGGTTGGTGTGTCTTGATGGGTGGGTGGGTGGGTGGGAGTGGGTGGATGGATGGATGGCAGTGCATGTGTGGGTTGATGTGTGTATATGTATTGGGAGTGTGTGGGGTTCATTTGCTGGTAAGGAGTGCCCTGCAGTGTGGGTGCATGATGGGGCATGTGTGTCTTCGTGTGTCTTGGTGTGTCTTGGTGGGTGGGTGGGTGGTGGTGGTGGTGGGCTTGGCCCTCCCGATCCTACCCCCCCTCCCTCCCCTCCCTTTGCACTCCAATTCACGCCCCTGAATGTGACCTTCAAGGCCTGCTGCCCCCCCCCCCCCTCCCTCCCCTCCTTTCCCCCCTCCCCCCCCCACCCTCCCTCTTACTCTCATTCACGCTGCCAAAGGTGACCTCAAAGGCTGTCCTCCCCTTCCTGCCTTCCCTCCCTCCCCTCCCCCCCATCCTTTATTTTCCTCCTCTCCCGTCCCCCCCACCCTCCCTCTTACTCTCATTCACGCCTCCAGAGGTGACCTCAAAGGCTGTCCTCCCCTTCCTGCATTCCCTCCCTCCCTCCCTACCCCCCATCCCTCCCCTCCTTTATTTTCCTTCTCTCCCCTCCCTCTCACCCTCCCTCTTACTCTCATTCACGCCGCCGAAGGTGACCTCATAGCCTGCCCTACCCTTCCTCCCTTCCCCTCCCTCCCTCCCTCCCGCCCCTCCATTATTTTCCTCATCTCCTCTTCCCTTCCCCTCCCACCCTCCCTATTACTCTCATTCAACCGCCAAAGGTGACCCCAAAGGCTGTTCTCCCCTCCCTCCCTTCCATCTCTTCTTCCCCCCCCCCCCCCCCCCCCCCCTCTTACTCTCATTGACACCACCAAAGGTGACCTCAAAGGCCTGCTGTCCTCTCCCTCCTGGCCCCCCCCGCCCTCGCCCTTGCCCACGCTGCCACTTGGCCTCTGACGCAGCTGCCTTGATGAGGTCCTTGAATGCGTCGTCGTTCACTCCGCTGTCCAACTTTACCAAAGATGAGCCGCCGCCGCCGTCCTCTCCCTTCTTGCGACGACCCGGTACAGTAGGCGTGAACTTGGTCTGAAGCGTGGGGCAGTGGGGGTGGGTGAGTGGGTGGGTGGGTGGGTGGTAGGTGGGGGTGGGCAGGTGGTAGGTGCGGGTGGGTGGTGGGTGGTAGGTGCGTGTGGATGGGTGGGTGGGCTGTAGGTGGATGTGGGTGGGTGGTGGGTGGGGTGGGTGGTAGGTGGTGGTGGCAGGTGGTAGGTGGTGGTGGGTGGGCGGGTGGGTGGTAAGTGGGGGTGGGCAGGTGGTAGGTGGGGGTGGGCGGGTGGGTAGTGCGGGTGGGTGGTGGGTGGTGGGTGGTGGGTTGTAGGTGTGAGTGTGTGTGTGGGGTGGGGTGGTGTGTGTGTGTGTGTGTGTGTGTGTGTGTGTGTGTGTGTGTGTGTGTGTGTGTGTGTGTGTGTGATGGTGGTGGTGTGTGTTTGTGTGTGTGTGTGTGTGTGTGATGGTGGTGGTGGTGGTGGTGGTGGTGGTGGTGGTGGTGTGTGTGTGTGTGTGTGGGGGGGGGGGGGGGGGGGGGGGGGGGGGGGGGGGGGGGGGGTACCCCCACCCACCCACACTCACACCCACACCTCATCTAACATGGCTCCAAGTGGGATATAATCCATGATGGTTGTGAGTGTGGTGGTGGTGTGTATGAAGGTGGTGGACATGATGGTGGTGATGATAAGGCTCACTGATGGTGGCAGTGGCACTATACCTTCGTGGCTCCTCCTCGCGTTTTGTCGCCCTGGCCTCGGCCCCCCCCGCTAGGTGCCCCTGACTCCGACATAGCACGAGCTCAATCGGTGCACCTGCTTCCAAGCTCGCAGCAGTCAGAATGATGGTAGCGCAGTTTTGGCAGCGATTGAGGAATTGAGTGACGAAATCCGATAGAATTGAAGACAGGTTGATGGCGGTGGATGCCTGATCAAGCAGAATTGGGCTTGCAATCTCGCATGAAGGGTGCCGCAGCAGGAGACTACTCTCAACGCCTTGGTGCCGCAGTCGTAAGCAGGGCTTGGCTTGGCTTGGCTTAGGAAGTGGGGGCGCAGGGGGGCGCAGGAGGGCGCAGCCCAAATGCCGTCAGACACCTGCTCCGCCCGCTCTGCCGTTGCCACTGTCAGGCACAAGCTCCATTCAGCGCCCCAGACCGCCCCAAGCATCAACTTAGCTCTAGCCAGACCATAACGCACCCCTGAGATATTTGAGATGGCCCCTGACCCAGAGCAAGATGCGCAGGCTAGCTTGGCCCTGGCCATGGTGAGGTTTTGCCCCACGCCCACGATCGGAACACTCGCAACTCTGCCCGGCTTCTTGATCATCGTTCTTCTCCGATCCACAGGCCACAACCGAGCTGGAATATCGTGTGGAGTTGTTGAATAGGTGAGAAGCATCGCAAACAGCTGCCCGTGTCGACGAGCATGAACCCAGGTTGTGGCAGCTCTCACACATTCACACTGCAATCATGCCCTCTGTATTGTGATTACTAGCTGCTAGCGCTAATATTGATTGATGCCATGATTTGGGTGAGCTCTTCATGTGTCCCAAACCTGAAATGGCTTTCTGCCAGACTGCCACCTGCTCCAAAGGCTTGTGAGGGACAGAAGCAGAGGGACTTATGAAGGACTGGAGCAGTGGAGTTAGTAGCATTTTAATGCAGGTAGTAACACATTACAGGTAATCCTCATCCCACACGCTTGTATGAGGTTAATTGCACGCATGGGGGACGGGACGGTACGGGGGGGGCATTCAGCGTCTTTTGGGGGACAGAGGCATGGCAGGTTATGAAGGGAAAGAGAAGTGAAATAAGTGGCAAGTTACTGCACACAATAACACACAACAGGGCATCCTCCCTCCACAAACAACATGCGCACTAGGTTGACAACACACATGGGTACAGGGGCAGGGAGGACCCCCTCCCCCCCACTCACACACACACACACATTTGCACGGTTGACAAATCATATGGGGTACAGGGGATGGGAGGACCCCCCCGCACACACCACCACACACACACACACACACACTTGCACGGTTGACAAATCACATGGGGTACAGGGGCACGGAGGACCTCCCCCCCCCCCCCCCCCCCCCCCCCCCCCCACACACACACACACACAAACATTTGCACGGTTGAAAAATCACATGGGGGACAGGGGCAGGGCGGACCCCCCCCCCCCCCCCCCCCCCCCCCCCCCCACCCACACACACACCCACACACACACACACACACACATTTGCACGGTTGACAAATCACATGGGGGACAGGGGCATGGAGGACCCCCCCGCCCCACCACCACACACACACACACACACATACTGGGTTGAGAGTCTGTATTGTGCTTTACGCATTGTCAGATGGGCTGAAAGGGTCGTCAGTCCCCAGACCTTAACCTCAGACACCTTGAACATTAGGGAAATGAAGGACGTTTGTAAAGTGATATGTCTACCTGTATCATGCGTCATTCATTCTAACGGCAGCTGCTGAGCAGCCTGAAAGACTATAGACAATGTTATTTACAGAAAACAAAGCATACAAGTTCTATGCAGCGTCGCATGCGACGCTAAAAAATGCGAGTGAGATTGAGAGTGATCGCGACAGAGCGACAGGTGGCAATGGAAGCGATTTAGTTACGAGACCGTTGGCTGACGTGTCAGGCTTCATCGTGATCAGACAGACGGTCGGTCGGTCGATCGCACAGAGGGAAAAATGGGTAACCCTGGGGGCTCCCGTCCCCTTGAAGAGGGGGTCCCGCCAAAAACACTCACATCTCACCAGCAATTCTAGGCGTTGTCCCATAATCACAAGTGGAGCTGGTCCATACGGCAGCCTGAACCTGTTCAACGACCTGAACATGTTTAACCAATGACATACATAATCGGGTGTTCAACAACCTGAGCACCTGTTCAACAACCTGAGCACCTGTTCAACAACCTGAGCACCTGTTCAACAACCTGAGCACCTGTTTAACAACCTGAGCACCTGTTTAACAACCTGAGCACCTGTTTAACAACCTGAGCACCTGTTTAACAACCTTACATAATTGGTCACTTTAGCCTAGCCAGGCCGCCGGCATCATATGATACCATTAGCAGGCTCCAAGTCGGTTGCCATGTGTGTCAGCACAGCATTGTTTATCATTAGGGAACGGCAATATGATATGATGTCATCATATGACATCGCATGACGCCGGCAGTCTGACTGTGCTAAAGTTACCATTTATATGCAATATCATATGATGCAATTTGTATGAGATCATACTCGCCTTTGGTCAACATCACATGATATGCCGGTCCCTATTTATCATTGATCACAACCCCACGGCCACTGTTTCTTTTGTGGGCTATGCTTATGCTGTTGTTGCTTAAGCAATTCATCCCCCTCGGCATTTGCTTTCCACAATAATAATAGTAATAATAATAGAGTAGTAATCCCACTGTTTGTAAGAATGATTATTAATGTATTATTATTAATTAATAATATAAGATCATCATCATCATCATCATAAAAATAATAATAGCCCCACTGTTTCTTGCTTTAGCTACGAGTAACGGCCTCTAGGAAGTAGCTCCCTTTCACTGCCTTTGAGCCAAACCTGAAGCTAACTAGTGTGTTTTAAAGCTGATATGGCAAGCATTACAATGCAGCTTCAAGAATTGGGTTTGCCCCAGTGGCTGGCTATTGAAGCTGGCGGGAAGCTGCTATGAGTGGCCCAAAAACAAAACAGTGCCCACTGTCCTCTCTCGTTTCCAAGTTAGGCCCGATGATTAAAAACTATCAGGTTTTGGTTATCATGTCTCCTCTTGATTTCTCGAGGTTGAGCTTGTCCTTTGAGCTAGCTTGTGCCCCTGGACTGCAGCTTAAATAATTAAATGCATAGTACGCCTTATTACGAGGCGTGAGGTTGAGGGGGCCAGCCCGTTTGCTTGCATGGGGGACAACCACCAAACTGCAGCATACATACATACATACATACATGCATACATACATACATACATACATGCATACATGCATACAATCATGTGTGGTCGACAGATGTGGGCTGCTCCCTTCAGGTTTGAGCTATGGCCACCGAAAATACATGTTTTCCTATGCGGCCCAACGCAAATTGAGCGACTTGGTGCAACCCCAGTGCGACGCGCTGCCCCCCAAACCCGGCAGATCTCAAAGCGCGGAGCCCGGGGGGTCAGGGTGGGCGGGTCTGACTAGTTTAGCCGGACCCATGCGTCGCCATGCAGCAAAGGAATGGTGACCCGTCGCTCACAAAAAAACAGTTACTGTGACAGGGCTGTGAACAAGCACTACAACCCCAATACTGGCACTACAACCCCAAAACAAGCACTGCACCCCCAATACTGCCCATGTCCTCATCTTGCTACATCTGATTAAAGTACTATCACCCTTTTTCAGTTTGCTCGGTCAGCATGGAGCAAGCAATTATATAGCGATATGTAATTTTGCATGTAATTATTTAGTTTTAATGTCATTAAGGAGTTTTGAATGTAATTATGTTGTTTACTATGCAAGTATGTAGTTTTGTATGCAAGTATGTAGTTTTGTATGCAATTATGTAGCTTCAAAAGTAATTATGTAGGTTTGTTTGTAACTATGCAGGTTTGTACTGCTGCCATTATCAGCCCTCATTCCTGCTGCCCTTTCCTGCCCTCATTATTGTTGCACTTAACTGCCCTTGCCTTCCCTCATTCCTGCTGCCCTTATCTGTACGGAACTGCAACTAATATAAGTGTTTGAAAAACTATTATTATTATAGTGTCACAATAATATTAGTTTTTCAAATAAATTCGAATTTCTGGCGAGACGGCTCTTCCGACTAATATTATATAACATTATATAACATTTTTCATTCACTAATATTATATGACATAGTCGACACCTACTTATCTGCCCTCATTCCTGCTGCACTTGCCTGGCCTCATTCCTGCTGCACTTAGGATGGTTGCTGCTTGCCACGAGCGCTGTGCAGCTAGGCCTTACAAGGACGGTGGGCTCTCAGTGGGTGAAAACAGCTGTGTGGATAGATGCTGTTCCAAGTACTGGCAGGTGAGAGTGGTGGTAGTAGCACCTCATCCTGGGCTGTGGGGGTGGGGGTGGGGGTGAGTGTGGGTGAAAACAGCTGTGTGGATAGATGTTGTGCCAAGTACTGGCAGGTGAGACTTTTTCATAGTTGCGCTAAGGGTTGGACACTTTATGTCTGAGCCCCCCCTTCTGGGGGGCGGGAGCCCCCAGGGTCACTGCGTTGTCTGATTGTCTATCTGTCTGTCTGTCTGTCTGTCCGTCACGTCCCAATCCTGGGCCTCGTAAACCCACTCTCCACATTTCAAAACCTCAAACAGCTCGAACCTCGCTGCCAATTTCGAACCCACTTTTCCACGTCGCTCGCGACGCGCCTAGGACTTATTGTTTTTTACAAGAAAGAAAATCGCCTTAAAGCGTAAGTCTCTGTGTGCTAGCCCTACACTTAAGGATTTTGTCAATGTGAGTAGTGGAGTCACTCCTACATGATGAGAGTAGGCACCCGTAGGTCGACAGGGGATGCCGACCCACGACCAATCCCACCTGCACCACTGGCCTTACTCTGACCAGTATCTCCCTATCGTATGAGATGTGTGCAGTACCCCGCCCCCACACACATCCCGCACCCTGCACCCCCCGACCCCCCCCCCCCCACACACACAAAGACACACACCACACAAAGACACCACACACACAAACACACACACACACCTGCACCATCGGCCCTACACCGACCAGTGTCTCCCCAAGTTGTGTTGATGCATGTGTCGCAGGTTATATTTCCTAAGGCCTACAATTTAGTGCAATGCACCTCACACCCACATCACTACACCCACAGCACCACACACACAGCACTACACACACAGCACCACACACACAGCACTAAACCCACAGCACTACACACACAGCACTACATCCCATAGCACTACACACACAGCACCACGCACACAGCATCACACACACAGCGCAATACACATAGCACCACACACACAGTACCACACACACAGCACTACACACACAGCACCACGCACACAGCACCACACACACAGCACTACACACACAGCAGCACACACACAGCACTACACACAGCTATACACACACAGCACCACACACACAGCACCATACACACAGCACTACACACACAGCACTACACACACAGCACTACACACACAGCACCACACACACAGCAACACACACACAGCAACACACACACAGCACTACACACGCAGCACCACACACAGCTATACACCCACAGCACCACAAACACAGCACCACACACACAGCACTACACACAGCTATGCACACACAGCACTACACACACAGCACTACACCCACAGCACCACACACACAGCACTACACACACAGCACTACACACACAGCACCACACACACAGCAACACACACACAGCAACACACACACAGCAACACAGACACAGCAACACACACACAGCACTACACACGCAGCACCACACACAGCTATACACCCACAGCACCACACACACAGCACCACACACACAGCACCACACACACAGCACCACACACACAGCACTACACACACAGCACTACACACACAGCACCACACACACAGCACCACACACACAGCACCACACACACAGCACTACACACACAGCACCACGCACACAGCACCACACACACAGAACTACACACAGCAGCACACACACAGCACCACACACACAGCACTACACACAGCTATATACCCACAGCACCACACACACAGCACCACCCACAGCACTACCAGCACATCCCACACACACACAGCACCACATCCACACAGCCACACAACAGCACCACACACACATCACTAACAACACATCACCACACACACATCAATTACACACGCAGCACCACACACATTCACTACCACACACAACACACACCACACACGAGCATCACTACCAACAGACCACACAACACAGCCACTACACACACAGCACTACACTCACACACTTACAATCCCAAATCTCTACACACACACACCACGACACAGCATCACAAACACACAAGGCGCAATACACATAGCACCACACACACAGTTCCTCACACACAGCACTACACACACAGCACCACGCACAAAGCAGCACAAACACAGCACTACACACACAGCACAACACACAGATCCAGTACACCCCACACACCACACAACGCACGAGCCAACTACCACACATCACCTCACACACATCACACACACACATCACTACAACACACATCACACACAAAACACACCTGACAAACCCACACAAGCCACACACACATCACTACACTACTCAGCACCACAAACACTTACAAAAACACACACACTACAACACACTCACCGACTCACACAGCACACACAGCAGCTCACTACACACAGGACATCACCACACACACACACTACACACACATCCACCACACACATATATACAACACCCACAGCACCTACACCACAGCAAGCCACACCCACAGCACTGACAAACCCACATCGACCCACACCCACATCACAGCACAACAAAATCACTACCAACACATCACCACACCCGCAGCTTTCACGCCCCACTCCACACCCACAACCACACACGACAGCACTAACACACATCACACACACAGCTATACACCACATCCCAACACACACAATCACTACACACACAAAGACCACACCGCAGATCACCACACACACATCACTAAACACACATCACCACACCACACGAGCACCACACACACATCCTACCCGCGCGCATCACATTCAAACATCAACTACACACACAGCAGCAACACACACGCCTACACACACATCATCACAACAAATCACCACACACAAATCACAAGCACAACACTATAGCACCCACAATCACCACACACACAATCTCTACACACCATCACTATACAACACATCCTTCACCCACAGCCACCACACAAAAGCACAGCAACTACACACACACACCAACAACAACAGCACACATCACACCACATCATCACAACCCACATCACTACACACACATCACACGACACACAGCAAACCACACACACATCACCACACACACATCACCACACACACATCACCACACACACATCACCACACACACATCACCACAAACCACAGCACTACAACTCACAGCACCACGGCACACGAGCTTACACACACAGCACCACACACAACACTACACACACATCACCACACCTCATCAACTACACACACAGCACCACCACACATGGCACCATACCACATGCAGCTACCAAACACACATCAAACACACGCATCACCACACAGACGCACCGCATACGCACATCACCACAGCACCACAACACAAACACACACTCATTCACCAGCACACACGTCACACAAGCACATCACCACACAGCAACAGCACTCACGACACAGCACTACAAAACACGCACAGCACCACACGCACAGCACTACACCATCATCACCACACAGCACATCACCATACCACAAGAAAACACACACTCACATCACTACACACGCAATCACACCACACCGCAACACAAGCACAAACCCACCTCACATCAACAAACACGACAGCAACTACACACGACACACCCAAACACAACAGGCGATACGACGACACAATCACCACAGCAGCACGTCACCACAACAGCATCACGCACAGCACATCTTTTTACAACCCACAACTCCACACCACAAGCACCACATCACACATCACTACACACACAATCACATACACACGTCACTACACACACATCACACATCACATCAGCTACAACACCCATCACCCACACACACACCACAACACACATCGCTACACACACATCACTCACCATATCAACCCCCAAACATACATCCCCACACACAGCAGCACCACACACAACACACTACACACCAACAGTCTCCACACACCATCACTACCACTCAGCGACCACACTAATCTATACAATAACCTACATCACACACACACATCACCACACCCATCACTACACATACAATCTGCAATAAACACATAATCGACCACACACACAGCCTACACACACATCACAACACACACATCACCACACCAATGCGATAACACACATAACCAACACCAACATCACTACAACGCATCAAACACACATCTATACAGCCCACACTCCCACTCCCACATCACCACACCCATCACCACACAACACAACCACACCACATCACCACACCCATCAAT
This sequence comes from Chlamydomonas sp. ICE-L, assembly GCA_013435795.1. NCBI lineage: Eukaryota > Viridiplantae > Chlorophyta > Chlorophyceae > Chlamydomonadales > Chlamydomonadaceae > Chlamydomonas > Chlamydomonas sp. ICE-L. The sequence goes on along the minus strand of JACBWV010000610.1, from coordinate 49,416,315 downwards.
ACACACACAATCACCACACACAATCACCACATCACCAGACAGCTCACACACATACCACACAAAGACATCAGCTACACACACATCACCACACACACAGCACTACACAGACACACCCACACACATCCTACACAAACCACCACACACACATTATCACACCAACAAAAACCAAATCTCAATACAGCATATCACCACACACAGCATTACCACACACACATCACTACATACACACCAGCACCAAGTGCACACGCACCACACACACAGCACTACACAAAACAAAGCAGCACAACACACAGCACCACACACACATCAGCTACACACAGCACCACAACACACAGACCACACACAGCGGCAAGCCATACACCATTACTAGCACACACAGCAACTACACACACAACACGTACACACGAAGCAACCACACATCACACACAGCAACACACACACAGCACCACACACACAGCAACACAAACCAGCACGTACACACTGCAGTGACACACACAGCGTATACACAACATCACCACAAACACAGCACCAACACACACAAACAACACACATCACATCAACACACACACATCAACTACAAAAGCCACACAGTATCACAGCACAACACAACCAAACACACAGTAACCACAACAAAAGCACTACACACAACAGCACCACGCACATTCGCAGCCTCACACACAGCACTACCAACAAGCATCATCACACCACACACCACACACCACGTCACTACACACATCTATACACCCCATCACACACCCAAGCACACCCACACAAACAATCACTACAGCGACAACAGCAAACACACACACATCACTACACACACAGCACCCACACACAGCACCACACAACACACACACACATCACACACCACACAACAACATCACGTACACACGCAATCACCACCACCAGTCACTACAACACAACATCAACCACACACACATCCTACAACAGCACATCGACATAAACCGACACACACACATCAACTAAACTCACATCACTACTTCACTCACATCCTACGAATCCCAAGGCTCTACACACACATCACCCCACCACGCACACCGCATCACAGACACTACAAGCTCAGTACACATAGCACCACACACGCACTACACACCTCACCTACGCACCAGACCAGCACACGACAGCACTACACACACAGCACAACACACAGCCTATACACCCACAGCTACAACACGCAACGCACTACAACACACACACCCGCCACACACACTACACACACAGCACTACACACACAGCACACACACACAGCACTACACACACAGCACCACACACACAGCACTAACACACGCAGCACCACAACACGTACCAAACACAACAAGCCTAACGCCAAGGCACCAGACGCACACAGCACGCACACACACACACTCACACACAGCACAACACACACAGCAACCCACACATCTATACGACCCACGACACCCACACACAGCACCAACCCCATCACTACACACACAGCAGCCACAAACACACATGCACTACGAAACCCCACAGCAGCTACGCACACAAGCACCACACACCACATCACCGCGACACACCAGCACCACACACCCAGCACCACACACACAGGCACTAACACAAAACATCATCACACACACATCTATATACCCACAGCACACACACACATCCTAAAACACACAGCACCACACCCGAGCAACCCACACACAGGCACTACACACACAGACACCACCAACCCACAGCACCAACAACACACATCACTACACCCACAGCAACCACACACACAGCCTTACACAACACGATGCAGCACACACACAGCACTCCACACACATCAGCACGAAAACACACCACACACACAGCACAACACACAATCTCTACACCCACAGCAAACACACAGCAACACATGCTTGACACACCATCACTAACAACAGCACCTCACCTACATCACACACACACAGCACTAAACTACAACACACAGCACTAGAACACACAGCCCCTGTCAGCCACCCACAGCACCACACACACAGCACTACACACACGCACCACACACCACAGCACCACGACACACACAACTACAACACAACAGCAACCACACCCATCACTACACACACAGCACCACACACACAGCACTACACACACAGGGACCACACACACACAGCATACAACACACATCAAAACCCACCACCAGCAACCATCACAATCACCATACACACATCACTACACACTCATCAGCACTACAACACGCTCAACCACCACACAAGACACAGCACCACCCAAGCACTACACACGGCATCAACCACACACACAGCACGCACACACACCACCACACACACACACTACACACACATCCACCACAGCTCACCAGCACGCGCACACACGACACACCATCACCACACAAACGCACCAACCACAGGCAAGCCACACACATCTTCAGGACACACACAAACTCACTACACACACATCACCACAAACACAGCACCACAACAGCACCACACACACACACTAACACACAGCCACACACACATGCACTACACACTCATCACCAACTAAGCTATACACACACAGCGCCACACACTCACAGCACCACACACAGCACTACACACAGGCACCACAACAACACATCAATCAGACACACACCATTCACAAACACACATCAACACACACACAGCACTACACCACATCAACAACACACACAGCACACACACACATCACTACAACCACGACACCACACACACACACTACACACATCACCACACACACGATCACTACACAAACAGCACTCACACACACACACCACACACACAGCAACTACAACAACACAGGCACCACACCCTAAGCACTACACCACACAAGACCAAACACACATCCCTCACCCACAGCACTAATACACACATAACTACACCCACACACCACACTAACAGAGCCTCACCCACGCACCACACACACAGCACTACACAGCAGCAACCCACAACACATTGACCACCACATACACATAAATAGCAACCACACAGCAACCAGACGGCAACTCGCACCACACAACATCACTACACACCCAGCACCACACTAACAGACCGCATTCCACTTCACTAACACCATCATCACTACACACACAGCACCACTCACACATCAACCACCAACCACACACTACACACACAGCACACACAGCATCATCACACACGACAGGCACCACACACACATGACTACATCACAAGCTATAGCCCCCACAGCACACACACACACACCACACAACTCATGGTCAACTACACACACATCACCACACACACTCACTAAACACAACATCACTACACACACACACAACACCAAACCTTCAACAACATCACCACACACACAAGATGCAACCCCTCACCCACCCATTTTCACCACAAGCACACCATTAAACCCACATCACACACACACAATCCCATACACACAACATCGACCACAACACAACAATCACTACACACACAATCACCACACACACATCAATACACACACGCACCAATCACACGACATCTCTACACCTTCACCACCCACACACTACAAGAAACCACATTCACTCACTCACATCACCACCCCCCCCCCCATGCACTAAACCCACATCAACTACATACACGATCAGCACCATCACACATCAACCACACTCATATCACAACAACATATCACCTACACACCATCAAGCCACACACACACATACACACACATTCACCACACAACATCACTACAGACCCACATCCCCACCATAGTCACCACACCCACATCCAGCACACATCACCGCCACACACACATCACACACCACATCCCAACATACATCACCACAAAACCACATCACTACACACGATCCCACAAACACACACTAACCCACATCACCACACATACTCACCACACATACATCACGCACACGACATCAGCCACACACATCCCACAATACATCAAAACACAATCATCCATCACCACACACATCACGTGACAACACATCTTACCTCCACATTCACGCACACAACACACCACAACACACACATCACCACACACATCACCAACTCAACAACACTACAACCACACATCACCACACATACACACACACACACACACCACACACATCAACCACACAAAATCATCTACCCCCATTTACGCTACATCAACATCTATCTTTATCATTATTTTTATTAACATTTATTTTTTTTTATCAGTTTATATTCATTATATACTTCATGTTTATTTCACTAATAATTTCATTTTTATAATATATAATCAATATTTTTTACACTTATTATTTCCTCAATAATTACTTATGTTTTTTACTTATTCCATATTAGTATTTAGCTTCAATCATATTGCTTTTTTAACCAAGAACTATTATTATATCATAATTGAAATCATACAAAATTATATGGTTTAATATCATATGATATGATGGCCCAGGCCAAAGTTACCTAGTCAGACCGCCGGCATCATATGATATCATATGATATCGTATGATGACATGATATCATATGATATCATATTGCCTATCCCTATATATTAGTAAGTTTGGTACTGTGTGTCATGAACTAAACGATAAATAAAATAAATATGTAGTACGCCTTATTACGAGACTTGTGGTTGAGGGGGCCAGCCCGTGTGCTTGCACCGGGGCCAACCAGCCGTGCTATGAACTTATGGATATAGAAGTACATTTGGCTTCCCGAGCATGAAGTGAAGATAAGCCTGGCCTGCACCACCAGCCACCCCAACCCCACCACCAACAACCACCAACAACAACAGCAACAACAACCACCACCCCACTAACAACAACAACCACCCCACCACCACCACTACCACCCACCCCAAACGCACCACCACCCACCCAAGCATGAAGTGAAGATGAGCCTGGCCCGCTCACATGCTGGTCGCATACATTGCATGCAGCAAACATATGTTGGGCTAGCCAACCAGCCATGCTATGAACTTATGGATATATAAGTACATTTGGCTTCCCAAGCTCAAAGTGAAGATGAGCCTGGCCTGCTCACATGTTGGTCGCATACATTGCATGCAGCAAAGAAATGTTGGGCTAGCCAACTCATATGCCCCTAAGGGATTTGTTTCCCCACTTTATATAGCGATCGCTACTTTTGACCCCTTTTTGGCCCCAAGTTCCTATATAAAAAGTTTTGGGCATAAATGGCCCCGAAAGCTATTAAAACACTATGAACGCTGTCCCTGGAGGAAGCTGAAAAACAGCAAGGTAGAGAACAACTACTTTCATGTTTGAAAAAACAATCCCTGATACCCCTCTGTATTTACTGGATGGTTTGGATGTGGTGGTGTGGGCTTGTCTTGGTTCAGCATGTGCATTACTTGTATCAATTACTGGATGGCTTAGATGTGGTGGTGTGGTACTGGATGGCTTGTATGTGGTGGTTCGGTACTGGGTGGCTTGGATGTGGTGGTGTCTTGGTTCAGCATGTGCACTACTAGTATCACATTGAAGTAGAGTGACGTATTGCTTGGACATGGGCTTGAAGAAGAGTGACGTATTGCTTGGACAGGGGCTTGAAGTAGAGTGATGTATTGCTTGGACAAGGGCTTGAAGTAGAGTGACGTATTGCTTGGACAGGGGCTTGGTTTCCTTTTCGTGCCATTGGCCAGGTCTGCTGTCGGCCAGAAAGGATTATAAATGAAATCTGGTGCCTCTAATTGCCTAAACGGTTATCTTGATCTGGAAGGGTGACAATTGTCTGAGCGCTACCGCAAGCCATGTCACGCATTTGATTGTGCATGTCATTACAGTCCAGGGGTATATAAATAGGTTAAAGTGATTTGCCCAGCCATGATATCAGGAGGGGCTAAACAGAGAAGGGACTGATGGACTGAACCCTTAACAACCGTTGGAGGCGCTGAGTTCGTGCAACAGTGATACATTAATTTTTGCCATGCTCATCGCACTTTTCAATTTATTGATTGTGCCCACTTTCCTAATTTGTCACTCGCACATGGACATTCTTTCCCCCCACCAACAGGTTGTTGCTATTGTTGGGCAAATGCTAGGAGCTGGTGGTGGTCCCAAGCAGTAAGCATGGGTAGAACGATTACAAGGAGCTCGTGTCCTAGCAGTGAAACAACACCGCCCTAAAGTCGGACTCGAGAAACCACCCGCCGTCATCCGGCAGCGGAGCTCCCGTTGCCCAAGCCTTATCAACGGGGTCTGCATGGGCATGGTTTGAAAACTCAATCGCTGTCTTTGCTACTGGTACTTACTGATCCAGATTCGTACGTTTGGTATGTGCTAAATTACTCCACTGCTTCACAAGATTATTCATAATTTATTTTTTGTAAATACGGTATGCTCCTTCCACACACTCGCTACAGCCACCTTTCCCATGTGGTATACGTCTAGACGATTGCGTTTTGACAGTTAGGGCAGCAGGGCAAAACGGTAGGCTCCGAGTCGCAGACCTGCAGCGAGTATCCAGCAAGGGCTGTTAGAGGATCGATCACACGAGCCACTTTGGCTTAAAGTTTGGCTCAGCCTCTAAACCGGAGAGTTTATGGTCCCGTCTTCCACGCTGGCCTGACTCCTAAGCTGCAGCAAAAATCGACCACACGACCATTTTGCATCCACATTTTGCCCACGGCACGGTTGACCGGTACATAATAGTTGTAATACAGATTCCTTTGTTACCTCCAAGATTCCTGGGGCTCACTGTACTCTGGGATTGCCATTACATTACATTAAATTACATGTTAAAGTCTACTTGACACCGCGAGCGTGTATGGGACTCTGTGCTTTAAACAAAAAGAAAAGGCACCCACAAAGCATAAAAACCCATTACATCAGGGGGGTGTCGAGGACAAACAAACCAAACTCCCAACCACCGTTTTGGCGGCGTAGGTATTAAACCCCCTAGAGCAGGACCCAGATCTCAACCATTTACAGTGGCGGAGGTAAGAAGCTAACAAATGAGAAGTCACAAGAAGAAGAAAAAGGGATTATAAATTACGGTGCCACTAAGCAGTCCAGGGCTTCCTGTCTTGATCTTCTACAAGTAGAAAGATAATCGGCTAGGTTGCTCCAAAAGGTCTTAGTGCCATTTCCATTCATAAAGGTTCTGCATGTGGAATCGCAGAATTCCACATTCCATACGGTTAAGTCGGTATCCTCATGGACATGCCTATAAATATCTATAAACAGCTTCTGGTAGCGGAGGCGAATATCATTATAAAAAGGGTACTCAAACATATGCCAGTTAATTTCTGTTATTTTAGATATGCCTTCATCAATTTTTCCTGAGTCAATCTTGCTCAGTGAAGTCTGTTATCTTGAATAATCTAAGAGAAATGTTCTATACCTGTAAACGCAGGATTAATGGGCAAGGTTTAAAAATTGGCAAAAACCGTTTTTCATCGAAAATGGTGTCTCGAAATTGCATGGCAAAATTACCTTGGCAAAAGAGATTTGTATACCTGAAAAAAGTGACTTAGAGAGTACAGTTTTTTGTAGTTTGTTGGGAACCGACGTTGTTGGAGATGATTGGCAAATGTGAGTGAGCGATTCAGTCGGCTCACAATCGACTCGAATCAATCAATCATCGATCAGCTTGCGTCGTTGCCAAGTCATTTGCCAATTAATCATGCGCCTAGGGTAGCACCCAATCTCTGAATGCATCTTAGTAATCCATGATACCAGCATTCTTTGCTGCTATTTCTGGTTGCCATTAGAACATTATTTAGCGAGGATATTTCACAAAATCATCGTCCTTACGGTCGAAGATTTTATTCCAAAAGCCAATGCATTGTCTCAACCATTGAGACCATGTTGGTCATCGACTTATGGTATGGAATGTGGAATTCTGCGATTCCACATTCAGAACCTTTATGAATAGAAATGGCACTAAGACTTTTTGGAGCAACCTAGCCGACTATCTTTCTACTTGTAGAAGAGCAAGACAGGAAGCCCTGGACTGCTTAGTGGCACCGTAATGTATTATCCTTTTTTTCTTGTGACTTCTCATTTGTTAGCTTCTTACCTCCGCCACTGTTAGTGGTTGAGATCTGGGTCCTGCTCTAGGGGGTTTAATACCTACGCCACCAAAACGGTGGTTGGGAGTTTGGCTTGTTTGTCCTCGACACACACCTGATGTAATGGTTTTTTTTGCTTTGTGGGTGCTTTTTCTTTTTGTTTAAAGCACAGAGTCTCATACACCCTCGCGGTGTCAAGTAGACTTTAACATGTAATGTAATGTAATGTAATGTAATGTAATGTAATGTGATGTAATGTAATGTAATGTAATGTAATGTAATGTAATGTAACGTAATGTAATGTAACGTAATGTAACGTAATGTAACGTAATGTAATGTAATGTAATGTAATGTAATGTAATGTAATGTAATGTAATGTAATGTAATGCAATGCAATGCAATGTAATGTAATGTAATGTAATGTAATGTAATGTAATGTAATGTAATGTAATGTAATGTAATGTAATGTAATGTAATGTAATGTAATGTAATGTAATGTAATGTAATGTAATGTAATGTAATGTAATGTAATGTAATGCAATGCAATGTAATGTAATGCAATGTAATGTAATGTAATGTAATGTAATGTAATGTAATGTAATGTAATGTAATGTAATGTATTGAATTCATTGATGGTCAAGTCGGTAGAGGTGTTATCTCTAACGTCAAGAGCCCTTTTCATACACGTATTCTAAATGTTTCACATTTCCCTTCAAGACCGTAAGGAGTATTAATATAACCCAGACGGTCTGGAATCTTAGTGCTCATGCCCTCAAATAACAAGCACATGTGATGGGTGCACTATCGTTCAAGACATTATGCATGCGCTGATTAGGTTCAGAAGGTGAACTATTAGGCAAGACCAGGACGCTAATTCAAATTCTTACCTCCCCACAACTCCTCCACCCTGGCATCGAATTTCTGACCTAGGACAGCCCAGACCTTCCCGCTGTCTACCTTACTTCCTATCTCCCTCTGCCCCCCCTCCAGACCCTTTTCGACTTGTTTTCAGATATTTCCAGGGTATTTCAAACTTTTTACTCAGTGCTTCGCTTTACTCAAGGAATGCTCTTATTGCTTCGTCTTGATGCATACGTTATGTTTTGGTCGGAGCCCCCAGATTCACCCCGTTGTCCGTTTGTGCGACCCAGGCGGACCGGCCCCTGGAGCGACCGACCGACCGAAAAATTGAAGCCTGACACGTCAGTCAACTGTATTATAACTGCGCTCATGACTCATGGAAACAGGCCCTAACTGGCTTCGGTCAGCTCCATCGTTGCCACCTGTCGTTCCGTTGCTGACACTCTCCGCCAATTTCCCGCGTCGCTTGCGACGCTGCGTATAACTTTTGTGTGTGTGTGTGTGTGTGTGTGTGTGTGGGGGGGGGGGTCTACCCCGGGGATCTACCTGGATCTACCCCCTCCGAAAGTCTATTTCGATTATTCTCTGTGGTTTCGGGGCTTACGGCCCCTTAAGATTAATAAGACCCCCAATTGAGCGTGCGGTATACGAGCAACTTCCTAGAAGCACCCGGAGCTGATCCACAGTTTCTTGCATGCGGTGGACTGGAGTGGGATGGGAGAACAGAAGTGTTGAACGGTTGGGTCTGAGGCGTTTACGAATTTCGGGTCCACTGCTCCGAAACCAGGTCCGAAACACTGAAGATATGGGACAGGCCCTCTGGCTGTAGCCAGTGTGAGAAGTGGCTCAGGTATCAGCATGCATAGATCTAGTCCATTTTGCCTTGACAACGCGTCTTGCAATCGACAGCGCGTCGAAACGGATCTGTTCAGACCTAATTTCAGTTCCTAAGTAGTAGCAACGCGTTCGTGGATTCCTCCGAGCCCGCATTACCATTCAAGCCCCCCCGCCAACAGTAGTTCGCACTTTAATCCTGCCATCTCGACAGGCCAGCGTTTCCATCTGCTCGCTGATCGGCTTGGTCAGGACAGCCAACTTATTGGCCGCTTCCGCCATTTCTGTGCCACCGTGAAGCGGGATTGATTGTCCAGGATGGACTCGACCCTGTCTGGGCTAATCCCTGGTTCCACCTGCGGTGATCCGAACGCTGGGGCTTCCAATACTGCACCCACACCTATGCAGAAATGCAGCATCAGGGTTCCAAGACAGCTTGGAGACCCTCTTCCTCTAAGTAGCATCGTCCACCTAATAGGGTAGGTCAGGATCCATTCGTGTGATTTAAGGGCGCCTGGAGGCGCGTCCCGAATGAAATTATCAGAGTTCTGAATTTAATTTAATTTAATTATATTCCTTTTTTTCTATTTTATATTGTGTTATTTTAAGTAAAGTTAATTGAGTTTAATTCAATACATTTTAAACTAATTTACGTGAATTAATTGCATTTGATTGATTTGAAATTTGTTCATTCGAATTTGATTGAATTGAATTTAATTGGATGCGATTGAATTGTATCGAATCGATGTATGTTGTAAAATTGTTGCCTACCAAGTAACGAAAAGGGACGTGATGCAGGGTTGTTGATTTTTGAGGAATATTGAACGCGCCTGTACTGTTATGCAGTGCATACATTTAGATTGGCTTTATTTGTGAGAATTTGATGCACACAAAATGAGACCAATCAGAGGACTGGTTGATTTTACGATTTTTCACAAGGTATTGCATGGGAGGGCCCAGCCCAGACCTGAACGGTACGCCCCGTTCCGGCAGTTTGTGGTGTCCTGGCGGCCACGCTAGAGAATTTTAGCTCAGCCTCTCATGTCCACCAGGGCGCCTCATTTAAGGTATTGCACTGGCGGGAGGACAGGTTATTCGCATTGCACGGGATGTGTTCGTAGGTATCTTAAATCTGCTGGCGGTAGAATAGTAGTTGGCGTGGCTTAATGTCCCAGGTGGTCGCCCACGGGGGTCCACCTCCGTGGGTGTAGGGAAAATCCATGCTAATTATAGCAGAAGTGCCCAAGGGGAAGTTTTCATGGATTTTGGTGCTTTCATGTTTTGGCCTCGGATTTTTGAGAACATTTATATTCCCAAACCTATGTTTACGCACATGTTTGAATGGTTCAAATTTGGAATGTTAGCTCAAGGCACCCTTAAGTCAAATTGTTAACTGTTAGTTAGTTTGGTCCTGAGGTCCTATTCGTTGATTGCGATGCTCACGTGTGCTCTCATGAGAATATGTCGAGTGTAAATAATAATTGTTGTAAGCCGGTTGTAAGACATAGAATGTTCAATGCTCTCATGAGAATATTTCTAGTGTAAATAATAATTGTTTTAAGCCGGTTGTAAGACATGGAATGTTCAAGTTTTCTTTTTCTTTCATGAAACCTGAAAAGGCTGTTTTGTGACGGACGGACAGACATTTTAATCGGGCTAATCCCTTCTTCAAGAAAATCTTGAGTTTTTTTACCATTCGGGTACAGTCTGCCACATCAGTCCTTGGACAATAACAAGGGCGTGACCGCCCTTGAGTTGGGGATGGGGATCCCCGCTGTCACTTTGTTTTGTCACCTCGAGCTGCTTTGGTGGCAGATCTCTTGTACTTTGGATCCGTTGTGCGGTGTGTCTAACCTTGTCGCTGCCCTCGTGGCTGTTCTTGCGGAATGTGTGTCGTATACCGCGCTTTGGTACACAGTTGCGCCGTTGCCTCATAAATTGGGGGTTTGACGGACTTATACTTTGAGGTGACTGGACTGCCGAATCCAAATGTCAGGTGGTTCGGGGCGCAGGTTGACTTGAATCTGCCTGGAAGATGAGGTGACGTAACTGCAAATACAACTTGTCTGAAATCTGCCTCAGGCATGAGGTGACTGCCTCTGCTAGTCTAGTGAGCTGCCTGCCGTATGTAAACGTCAGTTGGTGCGGTCAAAATGCAATTTTGCAGGCGAACCCTTAGGGCCTGGAGCGCTTCCGTTTTGCGCACCCGTTTTGAGCATCCTATTTGCTCAGCAGTACGCCTGACGTGCTGAAGTCGCTACCCATGGAGGGGCGGTAATTGTCAATGCAGGCAATTCCAATTACCAAGGAGGACTCTTGCCACTTGGATAAATTTCTGCAATTTTGTCAAATTTGTCCAAGCACGGGGCATGCCATCCTTGCCATGCATTGAATCGGGTGTATCTGCATTGAATTGTGATAATCTGAAATCTAGTACGGGAGGCAAAAGTCCTCATCGATAGCTTACATGAGGTGATATGGGATAAAGATATCCATCATGAAATGAGGCTTTGATCATTTTGGCCTGATCTGGAATATGGAAGTCAATTGGTACAGAAGCTACGCCAGAGTAGCAATCATCTATTCATATGCTTCTTACCTCTGCAGGTGTGTGGAGGATTCTGATCTCCCATCCTTGGTGGAAGGAGAAAGCAGAGTGTTGGGCTCTACCATGCATCCAAAGGTGAGGCTCATGGTTAATTTATTGCAGTTTCATGTTAGCAGCCACGTGCAACGCAGTTGACAATAAGTAGACCTGGAAAGTGTCAATTGTGGCTTGGACACAGATATGTCTAATATGTTTAGTGCATGTACATTCCCTCGTTTTTTCTTGTGGCTTGAACCTTGCTGCACAGTGTGTTGTGTACTGTAAGTTGCTTCTATGATAGTTAAGACAAATACATGCTGGACATACTTATTGATGATGACCAACTAGTTGAATTCCTGTTCTCAGTGTTGAGCATAGCGGTACTCATCAGGCACCAAATTGATGATGATCTTCCGGAAATCGAAGAAGATGACAAGGATGATCAAAGATCATTGTTATCTTTTTTCCTTTTGCTGTTCAGCAGCATAGGCCTATCATGCAATTGTGTCAACCCTAGTCATAGACATGGGCAGATCACATACATAAACTGCTAAAATAACAACGAAAATCTACTGGTTGTGGTCACTTTTAGAGCGAAAGTCGCCACTTCATTTACCGGCTGTCTTTGATATTAGGCTAAAACAAGGGCATAATTGTCGTGGTTATTTTACCAGTGATATTATCACCATCCACCATTCTCTCCAGACTCCAACGAGTATCTGCTCATCCTCCCGTGGTGGTACCGTCCTCTGGTGCTCTGGCAACCATGCACTCTGATTCCATAAGTGGGATTTTTTTTTCTTTTTAATCACCCACACGTAGGGGTCGGCTATGTTATATAATATTAGTGAATACATAATATTATAGAATATTATAGAATATTAGTCGGACGAGCCATCTCACCAGAATTTTGAATTTATTTGAAAAACTAATATTATTGTGACACTATAATAATATGAATTAACATAAGTTTTTCAGACACTAATATTAGTTGCCGTTCCCTACACTTATGACCTCTGACATCTGCAGGTTGCCAAATACTACAGGAAGCAAGATCGGGATTGGAAATTGGCTGAGGGCCGCCCTAAGGGTGCGAAAGGCTCCATACTAGTAAATGCCTCGTATGAGTCCTAGTACCATGATTGAATTCCATATTTGTGCAGCTTGATTGTCTTCCACACCGACCTGCCAACTTTCTGGGTAGCCCGCATGATGTTTGGTAAATGCAGATATAAACACGTTTCTCTGGGGCGGAGAATCAGCAAATTGTACGGGGAGACAACAAATGTTTGTCGGCTTATCCTGATTGATTTACACAGCCTTGCAGCCGATCTCAACCCTATACCTCTGACGATGATGGTTTACAGGCAAGGGCTGGGGGATCAATTCTCAGATCAGTGTCCCACCAACAACCAAGAAGTGCTTCGTTGTAGAGCTTCAGGTGCGAACGGTATTTACCTTTTTTATCTTGCAGTTTGTATTTTTGGTACTTTTGGTATCGCTGCTACTCTTGGTACTGCTCTGCATAGATTGGCCTGAAGTCTGCATTGCTTTCTATGCCTCTGTGTCAATGGCAGGGTAAATCATGTGGATTCCACCTGCAAGTTCTGTATGCCATATGTGGTACAACATATATAGTGACAGATATCCCCATTGGGAACATGGAGGGCTGTTTGTCTGATATGAATGTATGTCACATGTCCGTCCATTGCACAGACACAGTCAGTGATCTTCAGTTCAGATTGTTTTGTATTCTTACCACCACCAATGTCATCATGTCCCCTCGTGGTGCTTGTGATACCGTAGAAGGCTGCCGAGAAGCTCATGAAGAAGTGTTTGGTAGATCGCATTGGATTGATCCATGATCCAACGATGGCTGTCCTTCCTGAGGACATCGGTGCTCCCAAGGTAATAACCTCTTTGTTCCTGTTGACTTTCGTATTTCTTTGCAGGATAGTCAGGTAGGCCAACTCAGTCTATAATGCCGTATCGATAGCAATTGACAGTGCATGTATATAGGGGCACTTGACTTGTGTTAGCAACTGTAGTATGCGTGTCGAACAGGAATCGGCTTAAAAGTCGCGTTTCCATTGGACTCGACTTGAGTTAACTCGCGACCCACTCTGTTTGACTCTGGATTTTCTAAGTCAAGTCCAGTCCGTTTCAAGTCAATTTTAGTTACCTAAACTCATTTCCTTTTTTTGGGACTCGAGTTCGCTGGACTTGCCTGGAGTTGTACTTTTCTTGAAAATTATGCAGTACAGGTGCGATCAATGGAAACACGAATGGCTGGACTTGAGCAAACTCACGCAAGTGCTAAGTCAAGTCGCGCAACTGCTAAGTCAAGTCTGTCTAGCTCAGGTCAAGTCAACTCAAGTCAAGTGGTATGATGGAAATGCACGGTAGCATTTATAAACGAAACTATGGACTAACAAGAGGGCTCTCGGTGAGAGGGTACTGGAGGACCTTGCTTTCCAATCCTGATCCTGAAATAAAATTGTTCAATAAACCAGTGAACTTTCTGAGTACAAGAAAGAGTCGGTAGGGTGGTAGTAGAGTCCTTATTTCCCCCACTCTTTCTTGTACCCAGAGCGATCACTGCTTTATTGAACAATTTTATTTGGACGAGGCACCTATTTCTTTAAGCTGATATTTGAATGCTCTGTGAGTCTGCCTGCTTGATTTGGGCTGCTACACCTACACCTGCAAAATGCCAGCAATCAGTGAGAAGTGTGTATTTGTATGTATTATTATCTGTCTTGCTATGCGTGGTTTGTTACTTCCGCAGATGATGGTCTGAATGGTGTTTGGCCATGGAAAGACATGTTTTAACTCCATCAGTACACAGCTGGCAATTGTCAATAGTTGCTTGCGTATTCCTGCCTGGTTTTTCATGACAGGTTTCACCTACCATACTTTCAACCAATTGAACAGAGTGTAGAACCACGACTTGTGGGTAACGACGATAGACGAGTCCAGTTGCGTGGTGAACTCGCTCTTAATGCCACACAGAACATGAAACCGGGCTTTGTGGTCGGAGCGTACAGGTGAGCAGGGTACTTCCATTGACCAAATTGGTCAGCGCTTTAGCGCACTTGAAAAATAAAAACTGCGCTTTGTAGTGCAAAAAGCGCAAAAAATGCTTGCTGCGCCCACAGGGGGTTGCAAAAAACTGTGCGAAACGCGCAGTAGGGCTCAAAAAGGCAGCGCGCCAGCGCACAAAAGCGTGCGCTTGGAAGTACCCTGCAGGTGATCTAATAATAGTAAAACACAATATCCAGTTTATCCATTGTCTGTTTTGAATTGTTCTGTATATAGTAAACAGGGAAACGTTAGTTAGACATGGTAACAGCTTCGGCAGCAGTAGGCATTCACTACAGTAAGTGCCCCCAACATCGCCAAAGTCACCAGATGTTGCGCACGTAAATACCCAAGTCAGATTGTAGTAGTGTCCAAAGATTTATATCGACTGCATGCGGCAACTTGACATGTCATGTTAGAACAGCTCAGGGTAAATAACACCTAGTATCCTCCACTAACATTCCTCTCATCATCTCAATTAGTATATTGTTTACATACATTACGCAAGACATTGAGTGCCCTACACATCAGTAATGCTCCTCGAGTCTTTGATTCATGATTATGTTTCACTGATGCAATATCATATATGATACATGCCTATTATTCTCCTGTCGTTTGTAGCATTGCAGCACTGCGTGCAGTATCAAATATCTCCCATGAGAGGTAACTGTATGGACAGAGAAACCCTAGAAATTACATATCCTCTACAACTGATCACTCTCGTAGACTAAACATGGTTATCCCTCAATCTCATATTTTTGCTGCACATTTTTGACTTCAGGGGCTACACCAGTTTTTTGAAAGAGCACAATGACCTGGTGTCTGGCAAGCACCCGGATTTTCCCAAGTGCGTATCATCATGAGTCAATGTCTTAAGATATGTAGGGGTCGGCCGCTGGGGTCGGCTATGTTATATAATATTAGCTAATAAATAATATTATATAATATTGTATAATGTCAGTCGGACGAGCCGTCTCACCAGAAATTCGACTTTATTTGAATATATATAATTATTAGTTAATATTAGTTTTTGAAACACTAATATTAGTTGCCGTTCCCTAAAGATATGCAGTCACAAGGCATGAGGATACTTGATCCAACCATGGGTGACAACGCCGATTTTGATTTGAATGCTCCATGTGCACATGCACATTGCTAAAGCTTAAATTTTTACCTAGCATTTTCTAGAACATAACTTTTCTTTTCAGTAGAGAGCAGCAGCTTGTAGACAGCTTCCCTGACTTGCTTGCTACCCACGCCCGATGCAACCTAGTGAACCTTGAAGCTGACTCATTAGCCTTGCGCAGTCCTTAGCCTGACATTTTGCAGCCCAATGTATGAAGGATTGTTGTCCACTAGCGAGGCCATGTCTATTGCAAGCCTATGAGTTAGTGGACATGTCTGTACACTACATGTTTGTACATCACATTTTGTGCACCACTCGGAGAGATGAGAAAAGTTTGTTTGGTACAAATTATAAATCTTAAAAATTATAAATCTTAATTTTTAAATCTTAACTCTTCAAAAAGAAGATTACCGTATGCGCAACATGTAATGGCAAATGATTTGGCAAACGAGTATTTGCCAACGTCGTTTCAGTACGTAAGTGAGCTGGTCCCGGGTCACCAGCGTTTGCCAAATTTGTCCATCACCGTCGATTCAAACAAACTCAGTTCGACTGGTCCGGATCGCCTTGATCGTTCCTTGCATGCACTGATTTCGAGACACAATGAGCTGGTCGCGCCTTTTGAAGCTGGTCGCGCCTGTCGAAGCTGGTGGCGCCTATCGCACTGACTGGTTTGACCGCCAGCGGTTTGAACGCTAGCCGGATGCCACATTTCTATGTCCCAGACCCGAAGGGTGATTCGCCCACCACCGTTCCGTTGCAAGGATCTGCCCCGAGCCTGGAGTACTACATATGGAGGACTCTAGCCACCCATACGTATCTCACAAAAAAGATTTGATGCACCGACCATTCCCCCCCTCCCCCCCCCCCCCCCCCCCCCCCCCCAAATAACACCACCAACATTACTAACGAGGTTATCAGATTTCCTCAGTCTTTAGCCAGGCAGAGTCCTGATTTGGATCATTTCTTTTCCAGACTATGACCAAGAGGAACTATTTTTTAAAGCTTTCCCAAGCAACCTACTTTTAAACATGGAAGAAGGAAATGTAACAAACAAATTGGAGCTTTGCCAAATGTTTCCAAGTCAAACCTTGAGCAAGCACCAGACCCAAACCCTTTGCCAAATTAGTTTTGCCACACATTTGTGATCCACGAAATAAGGTTAAAAACCACATTTGCCAATGTTTATTCTTGCCATTACATGTTGCGCATACGGGTAGGGCTAATCGTGGACCAAATTAGCCCTCATATGGCTAATAGCTAAATTAGCCCTATTAGTTTACAACTAATTCAGCCAGTCCAAGCCAAAACACCCCAGAAAGGTTGCCATGTATTTAGGAGAGTGTTGCTATGTATCGTTTTGACTTTTGTGGCAATTGGGTATGCTCGTGACCATTATGAATTCATGATGAAGTAGCTCATAAGTACAAGAATGGATATCGCCAGATCAGCACTCATCTGGGTCCACAGCCCCTTGACTCCTTTGGTATATATGATGTCTATAACCTGGCTCTTGTGGGCTTTTAAAGGTTGTTGTAGGTTATTTCAGGTTATGTCATGCTGTTTCAGGCTATGCCCGGCTACTTCAGGCTATGCCCGGCTATTTCAGATTATTTCAGGCCATTTCAGGCTTTTCAGGCTATATCAATTTATTTTATGCTCTTCAAACTATTTCAGGCTAAAAGTAGCGCTAATTACAGAATTGCTTTAAGCGCTAGTTAGCGCTACAAGTGCTAAGCTCCTACCCCCCCCCCCCCCAACCCCAACCCCAACCCCCAACCCCAACCCCACATCCCCGAACCCAACACACTATGTATCCTGCAAAATATGCGCAATACCTGGGACCAATTGGTATGATTTTGTGTGTTGCAGGAGTTTTATCGAGTGGGAAATCATGGTCGAATCTTACTGTGCCAATGATGAAAACTTGATCACCAAGGTGAGGTCTAATAAACAGCAGAACTGGTCCAAAGTTTGGATCTTTTGTTTTTGAACTTGCAACAATGGTAACTACACCTTTCTATTTTGCACGATTCATGACCTGGTATGAAATCTCTCATGCCATTTACCATATGAGATGGCATGACCATCTAGCCTGCACCATGATGCGATCTGTCTGAAGCATCATCTTATTCATGCCCTTCTGACCTTCAGAATGACTTAGTTAGGGTACTGTTGTTTGGGGGGTCATACGAGTAGGGACTGCTTTAGCTTCTCTCTTGCTGCTCATCAGTGTTGCTACTGTATTATAACTCTTTGATGTTTTAATGTGGATATGCCTTTTTAGCCTATCATTGTACCCTCCAAAAGTATGTAAATTCAATATCATCACGCCATATCAGTTGTATGTCATCCTTCATTTAACATAGCACGTTGTTCGCCTCAACCCTACACCCTACACCCTAAACCCTAAACCCATAGGATAAGTTCGGGAATGATGGTGCCGAGCTATTTGTTGACGCTGTGGGCTATGGCAACCTTGCTGCTCTGGTCAATGATTGCTCCATCCACCCCTTTGGACCCCCAGATAAAGAAACCGTTGAAGGTTCACAGGTATAGTATCATATGCATATTTCCCGTTCATTTATGGTGTGTTCATGCCTTGTTTGTACTGTGCGCTGTGTACCGCCTATCTGCCTGCCGGCTTTATGCATAGCTTTTCTTTTCCTACAAGCAGCAGCTTCTAGGCGGCTCCTTAAGCCAGCCACTGGGCTAAGCCCCAAGCTTCCAACAGTATTGGACAGATGATTTTGTCAGCTTCCAGATGCACTGTATTGCTTTAGGTTTGGCTGGGAAGCAAGGCAGGGGAGCTACGTAGAAGCCCCTGCTGGTAGTGGAAAAGAAAATCTATGGCTTTATGTCTTTTGCACTGGCGTTTATGTGCTATATATCAGTTATCATGTAGTCATTATGTACATGTTTTTTGCATTCCACCACCATGGGGCCGGTGCCAAACATGGCTACCATCTAAATTTGTAGGGTCAAGATTCTGACAAGGGAACCCCTGATTCTGACGAAGAGGACTTCGAAGGCAGAGAGAAGGAGTATTACGATCGTGGCCTTGGGGGCCAAGTTGGGCAAGACAATTGCAGGTAGGAGCTCAAGCTCTCTGTGTAGAACTTGTGTAGGATTTAGATCACTCATTTTACTTTTGTAAGACTTTCTTAGCCCTTCTATCTGAACCCTCAATGGGCACTGTTTTGTGTACGGTTCCCACTTCCTGGGGTGAAAATCCTTCTGAATACATTCATCGAAATAGATAGGTGCTCATGTCCTAAAACGAATTGTTGGTGTTGGCTCAAGCTTTCGCAACATATGGGGTTGTATTGAATATCTCATACTTGTAAGGGACTCTTGCATGTGATACTTGTATGTGATACTTGTATTGGATTACTTGACAAATACATAAATTGTGTGCCTTATTTCGAGGCGTGAGTTTGAGAGGGTCAGACCGTTTGCTTGCACTGGGGTCAACCAGATTTGGTGGATTGCGTGTTTGAGAATAAATTATGAGATATTTGAATGGGATTTATACCACTGGGTCTTAGTGTTTGATCACAAGACATACGCTGCCTTTCAGCAATTGTTGTTGTTCGTCCACCATGGACTCCAGTAATGAGAACGCCTGGAGGGGCTTGGTATTAAGGGAACCCGTCGTACGCGGGTAGAGAACGGTCTACCACCTCAACTGGACAAGCTACCATCGCGTTTGACAGCGACCTGCAACGCCAAGGGCGGCCGCAGGGGGAATCGAACCCCCCACCCTTCTTTGTTTAAGCAATTTGGTGTACCACTAGACCAATGAATATCACTGATACGGGCTACCATTGACTCCACTATTGCCAACCACGTTGAAAGCTGCTGACAACGTGTTGTCCTTTCCGACATCGCAGGCTGCTGATGGTCATCATCCGCGGCTTTCCCTTTCTTTTTCTTGTCGTGACTGCAGAAATTGAAGCTGGTCAAGAGCTGCTTTTCAAGTATGGACATCTTTACTGGTGAGATATAGCAGCCTTGTAGGGGGTAGGCTTTTGGCTGCTTGCAGTCTGGCGTGGGCTGATCCATTGAGCTTTGAGCTACCAAAAGCCTATAAACGCATACTAGCTTAGCTAAGCAAACTCTGGTACAGAAACTGAAATTCAAGAGCACGAGCATTCTACAAAGTCACCACTCTGCCACACACCCATCATTTGCATACACTGTTTCATTTTTTGGATTTGTGTAGCAGCTTTAGGCAGCATTAGGCAGCTTTAGACAGCTTTAGGCAGCTTTAGGCAGCTCCTTTTCCCCGTCCTTGGGACAAACCTGAAGCTAGCTAGCTAGTATAATAAACGACATGGCTGGCACTCAAATGAAGCTGACGGCCATGGGCTTGACCGAATGGCTGGCCAAAACAGCTGGCTAGAAGCTGCCAAGCGTAGCCCTCAAAACAGCTGGCTAGAAGCTGCCAAGCGTAGCCCTCAAAACAGCTAGCTAGAAGCTGCCAAGCGTAGCCCTCAAAACAGCTAGCTAGAAGCTGCCAAGCGTAGCCCTCAAAACAGCTAGCTAGAAGCTGCCAAGCGTAGCCCTCAAAACAGCTAGCTAGAAGCTGCCAAGCGTAGCCCTCAAAAGTTGGCTGAAGAACCATGTAACAATTCAAAGTCAAATTCTGCTTCTAGGTCAAGTCTGCAGAGCAGCATCAAGCGCTTGGAAAGATTCAATCTTGATTCCGCCAGTCAGCTCCGAGCATCCACTCAAGAGGAGATGGCACAATTGCATGAGGCCCTAGCTGGCCAGTGTGCTGTATCTGACAAGTTGATAAGCCAGCTGTCAAAAAAGGATGATGAGCTAGCGACGACTAAGCGCTTGCTTGAAATGGAGCGGGAGGAATTTGAGAGGAAGCAGAAAACTCTGAACGATGCAATCTATGAACTTCAGAAGGAGGTATGTAGGGCAAGCTGGGGAGATCGGGATACATTTGCTTACATAACATTTGTTTACATAACATTTGTTTACATAACATTTGTTTACAAACTTACTGCAATACTACATCATACATGAGTACGTGACTGACCCCTCGATGTGAGTCAACGTGCTTGCCTCTCCTCCCTTCACCTGATCTCCTCTTTCCCTGTCTTGCAGGGCCGCGGTGTCGGCAACCAGTATCACAAGGAACAAGATCACGTGGAGCCTAGGGAAGAGGAGCCTCTTCCCCAGGCCGCAAGCCTCTTTGGCATCAAGCCTCTTGAGCCTCTCAACACAGAAGAGGTGAGCTTGAACGTCTACTGTTTGGGACCGTCAGTGTGGGCGAGTGGCTGGGGGGGGGGGGGGGGGGGGGGGGGGAGGACGAGACACTTAGATCAACCTGTGGGCTACCTTTAGGGCAAGGAGTAGAACACTATGCCTAGTATAAGATGTCACCATAGATCAAGTATTAGGGTTGAGTGCAATGATGTGTCGTTCGGAAATGGCTCATTTGATGATAGGATTGGTATTTCCGTGGGTCTTATACCGGAGTATTATTGGAATTGCAAAGCATCATAAAAACAGAAGAGCTCATAATGCATAGCACACATGCGCACATCGTAATTCAACGCACGCATGCACACCTCTAACATTCCTCAACATCCGTTGTGGGCGCAGGTTGTAGGTGCCAAAGCTAAGAGAGTGGAAGGTGCGGCACCTGCTCCTAGTGTGGGAGCTTCGGCGCCTGATGGTAGAGGAGATGGAGATGAAGATGACGAGGATGATGAGGATGACGAGGATGATGAGGATGACGACGATGACAAGGATGATGAGGATGATGAGGATGAGTATGGTGTTGGGAAATATTTAACGCCCCTCCAAAAGGAAGAACTTCAGTTCTTCAACCGTTCTATCGGAAGCGGAAAATCGTTCAGTTTTGGTAACTTTGCCATGGCCAATTCCCTTGCCCTAGCCCACAAAGGGGGTTATGTCGACAGAACCGATGCGGATGATGGTGAAGTGTCAATTTATTTACCGGATGGCAGTTCATGTGCTACTTATGAAACCGCAACAGAGGTTTTTAATGCAGCTGATGCTAACGGGGACAGATAAAGGCACATGTACCCACAGGCTCCCGCCAACCAAGTCCGCAAAGACCGGTACACCCGGTACTAGAAAAATCGCTAGAACATGATGAAGGCCCTAAAATGAAGCTATGACGACGTAGTGCTCAACGAGGCCAAACTTCAGATTCCAAACAAAAATGCATCCAACGCATTAGGTTCCTGGGGGACCTGGGAAGCAAGTCCCTCCAAAATAATTAATGTATTTTTTGGCAGTTTACTTATTTAAATTCCCTGTCAAGATCATTGGATGATGTTAAGGTTCAAAACATTACTCATTACTATCATCTTGCAAGCCTCATGAATGTTCATAACTCTCCTGTGGCTTCCTCCAGTATGTTTGGGATTCATTAAGCTGTGGACCTAATAGCCGAGGCAGACCATGAGCCAAATGTTATAGACCGTTCTCATGGTATCTTAAGGACCAAGCTATGTGATATCAAAGGCAGGATTACAATCTGTATTGTTTGGGCAGATGTGGCTGTTGGAGCACGACTAGGTGTGTGTGTACTGCTAGGGAGTTGGACCCATGTACTGCCCACGTAGCAGACCCTTCTTAGGCAGCCACTCTGTGGCTACCTTACTAAATGTCAAACCGTGTGACGAAGAAGCATAATACTTTGTCCCCTGTCGTCTAGACAGCCCCTCTATTGCGCCAACATGTTATAGGCCCATCACGCTAACCATTGCGCAACCCTGGTGCTATCACTATAACCCTGGTGCTTTCACTGATGAGCATGCCCCTGGTGCTATCACTGATGAGCGTGCCCCTGGTGA
This sequence comes from Chlamydomonas sp. ICE-L, assembly GCA_013435795.1. Taxonomy (NCBI): domain Eukaryota; kingdom Viridiplantae; phylum Chlorophyta; class Chlorophyceae; order Chlamydomonadales; family Chlamydomonadaceae; genus Chlamydomonas; species Chlamydomonas sp. ICE-L. Next base: position 49,393,007 of record JACBWV010000610.1, on the reverse strand, counting down.
CCCTGACGCTATCAATCATGGTGGGCGTACCCCTGGTGAGGCATATCATACCACTGGATTTGAACGTGCTCATGTGCTTGATGAGTTGGATCATGAGCTTGATGAGCTAGATCATGAGTTTGATGAGCTAGATCATGTGCTTGATGAGCTAGATCATGAGTTTGATGAGCTAGATCATGAGCTTGATGAGCTAGATCATGAGCTTGATGAGCTAGATCATGAGCTTGATGAGCTAGATCATGAGCTTGATGAGCTAGATCATGAGCTTGATGAGCTAGATCATGAGCTTGATGAGCTAGATCATGAGCTTGATGAGCTAGATCATGAGTTTGATGAGCTAGATCATGAGCTTGATGAGCTAGATCATGAGCTTGATGAGCTAGATCATGAGTTTGATGAGCTAGATCATGAGCTTGATGAGCTAGATCATGAGCTTGATGAGCTAGATCATGAGCTTGATGAGCTAGATCATGAGTTTGATGAGCTAGATCATGAGTTTGATGAGCTAGATCATGAGCTTGATGAGCTAGATCATGAGGTTGATGAGCTGGATCATGATCTGGAGGAGTTGGATCAGGAGCATGAGGACACCTATTATGTTCCTTTAGCTTCTACTGCTTTTGTGCTTATGGGCATAAACATGTGGCTGTCTACGAGGGTACTGTTGGTCTGCCTTTGTCACTTGTGCCCGACGCTGAGTCAATGGATATCTATTATGTTGTCCTAGCCACTGCTGATCGGGCCTCTTCTGCAGATCAGGCCTCTTCTAGTGATAGTTCCTGTTTTGCAGATCGTGCCTCTTCCAATGATAGTGCCTGTGCTGATCGTGCTTCTGATGATTGTGCCTGTGCTGATTATGCATGTGCCATCTTTGTTGATGATGATCTGGCCTGTACTGCAATGTACCAGCATGGCCAGTTCCCTCGCTTAGGTGTTGGATAGACTTGTGTCTTGGTATGGAAGAGCTGTGGAGCTGGGTAGAAGCTGTGGGCTTGGAGGAGCAACATATGCATCTTGATTGTGACTCTAGTTTGTTAGCAATGGGGATTTATGGACAAGTAGTTTGCTGACTGGTTACCCTTGTTGTCGCCTTGGGCGAACATTTTGTTCTCTTTGATTTACTCTTGAGTGAGCGTTTTTTTATTGTGTTTCTAGTTTTTTAGTTTATAGTTTATAGGTTCTCTTGCTTTGTAGCTGCCCAGCTCTTTTGACTGTGAAGGGAGGAGTTGTGATAATCTAGCCTAGTATTAGCCTCCCCTTTTGTCAACTATGGATTGATCGATGCAACGTAATGTATGTATATAATTTGCTAGTCATTCTCTAGTGATGCGACAATGTGTGTAGACACATTATCCCATCAAGAGGAGTGTTGGAGCACAACGAGGTGTGTGTGTACTGCTTGGGTGCAGGACCCCTGTACTGCCAACGTAGCAGACCCTTCTTAGTCAGCCACTCTGTGGCTACCTTACTGAATGTCAAACCGAGTAATGCTGAAGCAGAATACTTCGTCCCCTGGCCTGTCGTCTAGACAGCCCCTCTAATGTGCCAACAACGGCAGTATTGTTGAGAAATAATAATACAACAAGCTATGAGATTTCCGATCTACAAGTTACATTTCGAATCGAAATTGAGGAAAATGTTTCAGAACGCTGCAGAACGTGTTGATTTTTCTAATGTATCATCCATGTTCCAGCTCAATGTGATTTCTGACAGACAAGAAAAAGGCAAATATCTGACATTTTGCCCCCAAATATGCACCAGTGTAAGTTTGTTACAGTCTAGGGGTAGGCAAAATAGGCTAAAGATACTTTCCCAACCGTGTAGGAAGGGCTTGAAAAGAAAAAGCACTGATGAACTGAACCCCAAACAATCGTTTTACCGACGGGTGCCCTGAGTTGTGCTACTGTGAACATTTCACCAGTGTTCTCATACATATCCGGTACCTTCAGCTGTTAGTCTATTGGCACATTCTTAGCAAAGGCTACCAAGGTGGATTTGGTACACACGTTGTGTGCCCCGTAATGGAAGATTATGTTTAAGTCCCAAACAAGCCCATTTCCAGCTCTTACAGGCTGGCGTGCCGACCTGCAGCGGTCGGCATCAGGGTCGGCATCGCGCAGTTTCGGACAACTTTAACTCGAGGTCATGAAGAGGACGATACGGTTTGGTGCTGACTAATCGATTGCTTACGATAACTCGATATGTGCTCTGTGGAGCTCGCCTGGAGTAGGGCTCGCGTGGAGGTCGCGCGCACTTTGTACCCTCGGTACTTTCGGGAGCTTTCGCCACACGCCAAGGCGAGGCAAGGTTAAACCATTTACATTCCCCAAATTGCTTCCAGGTTGCTTTTGGTCTTCACCGAGACATCGGAAAACAATGAACAAAAATTTGGCCTGGGGGCCCCAGGCCGGGGCGAGTGTGTGGCCCCTTTCGCCAAGCCACGCGAGTCCACAAGTAACTACTACATGATGGGGGCAGGGCTGGGGTTGGACAAACTATAAATTGCGGATTTCCCTGCTCGTCGTCGTTAAACCTGTTGTCATTTTCAACTCAAATACGTAATGCAGTCCTCCATCAGGTTCAACAGCAGCCGCAGCGTCTCTGCTGCCCCTAAGCCTGCCAGGCAGTCCCTAATCGTGCGATCCACTGGTCAGATTAACCCCGACATTAGGAAGGACGAGGCCAAGGTTGTGGATATGATCAAGGTTGATGAGATGCCCAAGGTAATTGCTGGATCGCTGATCAATTTGGTATAGGAATCTCTTGCTTGCTAGATTCTGAACTCCTAGAAATATCTTGCCCCCTTCACTTGGCAATTATTTAATAACCATTATCAGAATAGCTCGCGCATATGTGCACCTTCTAGAGCATGCATGCCGCTTTGATTTTGTTGGTTCGATTGCATTCGATCGCATGGAAGGCTCTGTCTCCATGGGTTTTTTCTAGAGAACCGCTGCGAATCTCCCACTTCAACCTATAAACACCACAGCATTGCTCCCGTCTGAATTTCCCACCGCACTCCACGAACACCACAGTATGGCATTGTCCCTCTCGGTGCCTTGCCCTTGACCCGATCTCCTCTATCCTGGAGTCTTCCTTCCTACTCACTTCCTCACCTTGGCCCATTTCATCTCAGGGTGTCTTTTGCCGCTGCTGGAAGAGCGAGACTGTGAGTTTCTCTGCTGTCGGGAATGATTTGCGACAAATTATCACTTGCCTAGATCTTACTTCAGTTACTTGCTGGCAGTGCCTGTCATGTACCATGGGGTCTCCTGGCTTAGAGGTTTCTTTTTTCCACGTGATCCATGTAGATGGGCTCCAAAAGCTTGTTTGGTGCCCTGATCCCAGTTACCCTCATCTTTATGCCAAACTAGCAGACAGAAAACAATCAAGTGCATGTGTCGATTAGTAACAATGCCATACCATATCATGGCCATAATGGAGATAGTGATCTGTGCTTTCCTTTTCAGCTGCAAGCAACAGCTTTTAGGCAGCTCCCTGACTTTGGACCCACATGCCCACAGATAATAGCTTGCATATTCTTCTCACTTGCATAGTCTGCCCATATGCCCACATGCCCTTAAATGATAACTTGCATACTCTTGTAGTTCCCCATGTGCAATGGAAGCCACATGAAGCACAACAAGGAGACTGGTGACAATGTCGGCCCCCTGGTGAGTTCATATTCTGCTCATTTCTTAGACTCATTACTAGGGACTGTTATGTCATATGATGTTGACCAAATGCGAGGATGATATCATACAAATTGCGTCGTAGGATATTGTATATAAATGGTAACTTTGACCTAGTCAGACTGCCGGCAGCATATGTTATCATAATATGGCATGATATCATTTGATATCATATTGCCGTTCCCTTCTTGTTACTCATTGCCTTATCATGTACTTCCACTAATTACTTTCATAGCCTTTTCATTTTCTTAGACTCATGGCCTTGTTTTGAATTTAAACAGAAGAGTGTACCAACTGAAGAACAGAACCTGTTCAAGTACAGTCGATACTTCAATAGCCTTGTCATAGATAGGTCTCATCATAGACAGCCCATTGTCGACCCATTAAAAGCCCGCTCCACATCTTCCGGGGGGGCCTTCAACTGAGTCTGCGTGTATTAATTCGAGCGGGAATAATTATCCACGTACGAAGTTTTAACAGAAGGGAATACACATGTATCTTTCAGCTTGTGGCATATGCAGCCGGTATTTGCGTTTTGAAGAGGCGTTTCCACTGTTGCTGTCCTGCTGTAGTTTTATGAAAGTCTGGTTTGATTGGATTTGCTGACCAGGGCTGCATGGAGTGAATGCGTAGCCTTGTTGTTGTTGTTGTTGTTGTTGTTGTTGTTGTTGTTACAGTCCAGGGGTAGACCAAAAAGGCTAGACTTGCCCAACCGTGACAGGAGGGTCTAACCCCAAGAAACACTGATAAACTGAACGTTAATTACATTATCGACGGGGGCCCTGGGTCTGCTTAACAGAGATAATTTAATTATACGATTATAATTTAATCATCCTTATTTACTGATTGCGGCTAGCACTCGTCCCTTCATTCATTTAACGTGAACTGGTTCGTCCTCAAGAGACAACCTACCTGATTCCAACTTGCATAACTTATGTCACTAAGACATGTCTTGTTGTGAGGTATATTAAATGTCCTCCAAATAATGGAATAGCCTGGAAATTGATGAGCAGGCTGTTTATTGGTGGTGGGGGTGGTGGGGGGGGATGATGGTCTGATCTGTTACACTTTGAAGGGATGATTTTTTCTGTTTGCCCTAATGCAGATTTGCATAACACACCATCAAATGCCACCCTTGAACACATTTCTGTTAAAAGGATTTTCACCCCAGTAACGGGGACCTCGTATATAAAACGGCCCACATAGAATGTAGAAACTGTGTCAGAGACTCTTGACACCCGCATTGTATCCCTTTGCAGATCATCGATAACCCTTTGGCCAAGAAGGAGTAGAGTATGTGGTGATGTCCATATACATACGATACTACGGGCTGCAAGAATTTGCCTCGCTGTGACATGGTCATTTTTACTTGCTCAAAGATGGGATATAGAAATGTTGAATCTGCGATTGCCAATCTCCACCCGGGGGTAGGAAGATTGTTGGCTGCATAGCCAAGTCCCCATATGTGTGCCTCGTATTTTGGGGCTGGAGGCTGTGATATTTTTGCACATTTCCCCTTGAATGTCTCTTTATGTATTTAAGACCTCTCTATCGGTCTTGTGGTAGTAGAACAAGTTTACGTGTAGCATGGCGATTCGCTGATTTCCCCCCTGTAAATTATGTTGTCTTCGCTCCCTTGCCGGAGCCTACCTTCTCTTTTGTATTGAAAGAGTTTTCACCCTAGGAGGGGGGACCCCTTACACATACCAGCGCCATCGTGGGTTCAGATAGAGAGGCTGATAAATTGAGCTAGTGGGTTGTACGACAGCTGGAATGGTCTGCATACCGGTAGCTGAAATGTGTTGCAATGACAAGGCCACAGTAGTACCAGTTCTCCAGCTAGCTTTAATCCTGTTTCGCACAACTTCAGTTACATTGTTGCGCACAGTTGTAGCTACAACTGTGCGAATAACCTGAAACAGTTATCAGTACCATACCGGTACGCAGTTCCAAGCCAAAGTTGGGACGGAGAGCAGCTCAAAGTTGGGTGGAAAACATGTTACATTTCTTAAAGTTGGAGGGGACTAGTAATTAGGTGGAGATATTCACAATTTTTGAGAGAACACAAATCCGAGTCACCAGCGAGTCTTGCCCCAAACTTTGCATTCCCCCCACTATTTTTGGCACGTCTTCTGAACTTTTCAATTTGAATTGTCAGGTAATATGTCAGCCAACTCTGGGCCAGGGTACTTCAAATTGCCAAATTGGCCAGCGCTTTAGCGCACTTAAAAACAAAAAAACTGCGCTTTGTAGTGCAAAAAGCGCAAAAATTGCTTGCTGCGCCCACAGGGAGTTGCAAAAAACTGCGCTTAAAGCGCAGAGGGCGTCAAAAAGTCAGCGCTCAAAAGCTCAAAAGCGCGCGCTTTGAATTACCCTGCTCTGGGCTGTTTGCTGTCTTCCAATTCCAAGCCCCCTCGTGCAATAATACTCACGAAAACTAGGCAGCACATCTGGTGGCTGGTATTTATGCATGGGCATGAGAAGTTGAAGGCAGGATAAGGGCGACGCATTGTGATCAATGGGCGCCAGATGCCAGGGCGTCAATTCTTACAAGTGCACACAAAACTAATGTGCTATTTTATTTTGATTCTCTAGTTGTGAAAGGTATTTCACCCCAGGAGGTGGGCCTCCCGACACAAACCAGCGACACCGAAGATTCGGTTCAAATGGCGTTGCCACTCCTACAAAATCTGGCAGCATGGGCAAGAACACAGTGCCGGTATTAAATTGCAGTGGTACATATGTACGTTTCGTATCCTTCAAAATATATGCGATCAAGGCATATGGTATAGGGACCAATGGTAAAAACACTATTAGATATCTGGCATGTGGGGCACCAATGCATACTCTTTGAAATAATGCTATTACTAGCAGGCCACTGACCATGCACTGCTTATTTTGGGGGCTACGCATAGCAGCTTCTAGGCAGCTCCTAGGCAGCTTCTAGCTCCTAGGCAGCTCCTAGCAGCTTCTAGGCAGCTCTATTTCCATGTCTTTTAGCCAAACCTGAAGCTAGCTAGTGCGCCTGGACAGTATTCCAATGCAGTTGCAAGCACTGGGCTTGACCCAGTGGCTGGCTATGTGGAGCTGGTTGGAAGATGCCGCGAGTAGCTTAAAGATGAATTAGTGTGATTCAGCTCATTAAACCTTCACTGGTGGTGGTACCATGCCAACAAGAGAATCCACCTTTCCAACCAGAGGCTCGTCGCCCTTCCAAACACCAAGCTCCTTGAAGGTGCCTTTCTGAATCAGCATGCTGCCGCTGTAGAAATATGCTCCCTGCACTGGTACACGGTCTACTGAGGCTTCTGCAACTTGTGCGGTGACCAAGGCTGGGGCAGCTGATGAGGGAGCTATGGGCTTGCCAAACTCTCCAAAAAACATGGATCCGTCTTTGTAAATCCATCGGCCGTAGACGAAGCCCCCTTCTTCCCAATCGCCCACCATCTGACATCCAGCTACCTTAAAGTGATACATGCCTTTGCCATGCCTCTTTCCATCGGCAAAGCTTCCGCGGAATATGTCTCCGTTGCTGTATGTGTATTGCCCACTTCCATGCATCTTGTCCTCTTGAAAGTCTCCTGCATGGGCAATACGCATGTTGTGTTAGATGGGAATTCAGCACCAGGCCTTGGCGCAGGGCTCAAATTTCAGATGGCAATATGCACACAAACTCCCTCATGTGCAACATTCACTTGAACTGAACACTGAAGAGTGTAAGGATGCAAGGGAAAAGAGGGCGGACGATAGGAATGGGGCATGCAAGCCCCCCAGCATACAAATATCACATCACCAAGGACATCCTGGCCTGGTGTATTATATTGCAGAGCTAAAAAGTCTGGGAACACTCTCTTCTTACCTTCATAGACGCCCTTATCAGGGAAAGTGAATTTTCCTTTCCCATGCTTCTTATTGTCCACGTAGTCACCCTCGTAAATCGCGCCATTGCTCCAGGTATACTTGCCCTTGCCTAGTCGTTTACCATTATCTAAGCTTCCGACGTATGTGTCTCCGGGCTTCTCTTCCTCGTCCTCCTCGCCAGCAGGAGGAGGAGGGTACTTCATCGCACCCTGCACCACAGGCCAACATCCCAAGTCAGTTCGGTTGGCTACAGAGAGTCTTATCCAACAACATCTGAAGCGTCCATGAATTCTGCACTTGCGATTTCTATGATCGAGTTGATAGCGGTTGTTCAAAGTTGAGTATACATGTGTAGCTGTACCTCGCCGTGGGGAAGGCCTTCCTCGTTAAATGGGCCAGCGGGAGCATCATCCTCTAGATTAGTGAACCACATGGGCGTTGGGGGGGCTTCCTCGTCGTCGGCCATGTTTGCTGAATTCTAAGTGCGTTAAGTTGACGTGGTCGCTAGGAGGAATAATTGAACAGTCGAAGGATTGTGGGTGGAGATTCACAAAGAGTGTGGGCAAGAGTTGTTTGTTCGCTGCTTGCGCGAGCAATTTTAGCAAGGGGTTTGTGGGTCGAAGTACCGTACGTACCGGATCGAAAGTTAGGCCGAGTTAGGCTGGGACGGGCTGGGACACAATCACCGGACACAATATGGGGTGCAGGCGGGTGCAGGGAAGGGGAAGCCAAGCCACAAGCCCGCCCACCCAAGTCACCCCCCCTGCGAGATATCTCCACCGATCACATCGACAAAATCCTTGAATCTAGGACTAGCGCGCGGAGACCCACCATGTAAGACGAAACTCCTATTTGTAACTTTGCACTACCGGTACACAATCCGTTAGTACTTGTTGCCCATATAGATACCACTACGTACTCATGTTACTGTCCATGAGTAGCCAAATAGTAGCCGAAGGGACTTGCCCAACCTTGATATCAGGAGGGGCTAAAGTGGAAACAAGGACGGATGAACTGGGCCCCAACAAATTGCTGAAACGAGGACGGAGGCCCTGAGTTCGGGCTACTGAGGTAATTTATTTTTGGCGAAGCCTCCCCTTTTTTTTGGTGGCAAAGCCCCCATGGTGACCCATTTGTCCGTTTGTCCGACCAACCGAAAAATTGAAGCCTGACACGTCAGCCAACTGTCTCATAACTAACTGGCTTCTGTCAGCTCCATCGTTGCCACCTATCGTTCCGCTGCCAACACTCTCTGTGAATTCCCCATGTCGCTTGGGACGCTGCACAGGGCTTCTTGCGAACTTACGATTATCATCACATTTATGAATATATATTTGGAAGATATTTTCAAATGGGTTTCCAACCTTCAAACGATTCAGGATTCATGGCCAACCTTACATCACACAAACAACTGATTACAGAATGTAACAAAGTGAGTTAAGAGTTACAAACACATACCGGTATGTCAATTCATGCACTACAATATTTAAGCAACCGATAGTAGTGCTTACATAGCTGTTGTGGCTGGCCCTATTGAAATCAAATGGGCTACCCCCCTCAACCTCACGCCTTGTAATAAAGCGTACTATGTATTGATGTATTCATTTACTACCAGAATTACAATAATTGTGGTTGACTGCAGGTAAACAGGAGCTTGAGGCTGAGTTGTTGATGTTTGACGGTGTTTGGTGGTGGTTGAGTGCCGGGTGAACTTGGAGCCTGAAGCTGAGTTGGTGGTGATTGATGGTGGTTGTTGGTGGTTGAGTGCAGGGAGAGCCAGGAGCCCGAGGCTCATGCAAGGTTTGCCCCCTTCGAAGATGGACAAAATGAAAAAACGAAAAATTGATTTGTTCGCGTTTACATTTTCCTGGTAATCTTTTTTTACTGCCGAAGACGGATCTGTGTGTCTGTGACTGTTTGGGGTTCAGTTTATCAGTGCTTTTTCTTTTTAAGCCCTTCCTAACACGGTTGGGCAATGCCCTTTAGCCTATTTGGCCTACCCCTGGACTGTAACATACATACTGTGACACAACCCTGATCCAGCAGGGCACCAGGATACGGTTACCATCACCGTGATCACCATTGGTACATCGGCAGTGGTAGAGCTCCTTGAAATGACCCCGTTGTCTGTTTGTGCGGCCACCACCCCGAGACGAAGCCTGACACGTCAGCCAACGGTCATTACTAACTCGCTTCCGTTGCCACCTGTCGCTCCGTCGCGAACACTCTCCACCATTTTTTAGCGTCGCATGCGACGCTGCATACAACTTGTTGTAAATACAGTTAGGACAGCAGGAATCCTGTTTCGACGAATGGCTCAATAGTAGAGCTCCTTGAAATGATGAAGGTGCGGGGGTCGAATCCCTATGGGTGCGCTTGAGCATTCGCGGTCGCTGTCAACCGCCATGGTAGCTTTGTCCAGGTGAAGTAGCAGCTCATTCCCTACCGCCGTAAGACGGGGCTCCCTTAATAACACGCCCTACCAGGCGTAATCATTACATTGGCAGTTGATTCGATCAAAGGTTGACTCCAGGGTTGTTTAGGGGGACTCCAAATCCAAAACTGCATCATGAAACGCAACTGGTTTCAAAATCTGCATCTGCAACGCAACGGGCAGTAGACTCGACTGCTGCCTGAGACGCAACCAATTGTATAGCCTGCGTCCTGCGACGCAACGGACTCTTCCTTCTGCTCAACGGACCCTCACCACGTTGCGTCCTGCGACGCAACGGACCCTTCGACTTTGCGTCCGGACGGAGGACGCAGCGTCCTGAACAACCCTGCATGACTGCGACGCAACTGGTTTCAGAATCTGCATCTGCAACGCAACAGCCCATCCAAAATCTGCATCTGTGACATAGCCCTGATCCAGCAGGGCACCAGGACGAGGTTACCATCATCATGATCAACATTGGAATTAGATGACCCTTTCCACAGTTGAGACCCCAACTCTGGGTGAAAGACCATTATTGGAAGCTAGTAAGAAGCCATTGCTGAAAGCAGGCACCTTGTCGAGTCCCCCACTCAGGGTGAAAGCCCATTATTGAAAGCTAGTAAGAATCCATTGCTGAAAGCAGGCAGATTGTTGCCATGAGAGGTTGAGCGCACAGGCTGCCTGAAAGAGTTTACGCAGGCGTGAATATCATGAGGTGCGATGCCACAGATCTCTTGGAGCATGGCCTGCACATGTAGGACAGAAATTGTAAGTTGGTGGTTGGCCCTAGTGCAAGCAAACGGTCTGGCCCCCTCAATATCAGGCCCCCTCAATATCAGGCCTCGAAATATCAGCCCCCCTCAATATCAGGCCTCGAAATATCAGGCCCCCTCAACATCAGGCCTTGAAATATCAGGCCCCCTCAACATCAGGCCTTGAAATTTCAGGCCCCCTCAATATCAGGCCTTGAAATATCAGGCCCCCTCAACATCAGGCCTTGAAATATCAGGTCCCCTCAACATCAGGCCTTGAAATATCAGGCCCCCTCAACATCAGGCCTTGAAATTTCAGGCCCCCTCAATATCAGGCCCCCTCGATATCTGCCCCCCTCAATTTCAGCCCCCCTCAATATCTGCCCCCCTCAACATCAGACCCCCTCAATATCTGCCCCCCCCCCCCCCCCCTCACTATCTGGCCCCCTCACTATCAGGCCCCCTCAATATTAGGCCCCCTCAATATCTGCCCCCCTCAATATCAGCCCCCCTCAATACCTGGCCCCCTCAATATCAGACCCCCTCAATACCTGGCCCCCCTCAATATCAGGCCCTCTCAATATCTGCCCCCCTCAATATCAGGCCCCCTCAATATCTGCCCCCCTCAATATCAGGCCCCCTCAATATCAGGCCCTCTCAATATCTGCCCCCCTCAATATCAGGCCCCCTCAATATCTGCCCCCCTCAATATCAGGCCTCGAGATAAGGCGTATCGGTACCATGTATTTATTGTGGGATGGCGATTTAATTATAATTATATAATTTAATTATCACTGTAGCACGAACTCAGGGCCACCGTCGGTAAAACGATTGTTTGGGGTTCAGTTCATCAATGCTTTTTCTTTTTAGCCCTTCCTGTCACGGTTAAGCATGTATTTTTAGCCTATTAAGCCTACCCCTGGACTGTAACATACATACACATTCAGCCTGTAGAGGTAAGACAGAAATTGTAAATTGAGCATTGTCAAGCCTTGCCGCGGGGGTGTGAAGTGGAAGGAACCTTCCCGCTCACTTGCACTGGGCAAGGTTACTGTGGGGTTTGATTTGCAGACAGCTACTGCGCCTGAGCTTGGACTACCACACGACAGCACGGAGGAAAGTTCTCAACCTCTTCCCTTCACACTTCCCCCCTCCCCCCCACCCCCCCCCCCTCCCCACCCCCCCCCACCCACCCCCCCCCACACACACACACTTACACAAATACAAACACACATACCCTTCCTGACCCCCCCCCCCCCCCACACACACACCCCCACCCACCCCCACCCACCCACCCACCCACCCACATACATACACACACACTCCTACCCACCACACACACACACTCACACACAAGACGATGTGTAGGACATGCATTGTAGTGTAAACTGTTTACACACATGTGTTTGCATTATGTACTTCTGCACTTCTGTAGGACATGTATTGTAGAGTAAACTGTTTACACACAAGAGGTTGCATTCTGTACTCCTGTACTTCTGTACTTCTGTAGGACATGTATTGTAGTGTAAACTATTTACACACATGTGGTTGTATTCTGTACTCCTGTACTTCTGTACTTCTGTAGGACATGTATTGTAGAGTAAACTATTTACACACATGTGGTTGTATTCTGTACTCCTGTACTTCTGTACTTCTGTAGGACATGTATTGTAGTGTAAACTATATACACACATGTGGTTGTATTCTGTACTCCTGTACTTCTGTACTTCTGTAGGACACGTATTGTTGTGTAAACTGTTTACACACACGAGGTTGCATTCTGTACTCAGGAGTGTGGTATAGTAGTGTGTATGTATGTATTTGTATAGTCCAGGGGTGACAAATAGGCTAAAGAGACTTGCCTCACCATCAAACAGGAAAGGCAGTTTAAGAAACAAGCACTGGTGAACTTAACCCCAACAGGTTATGATAATGCCTGGTGGGGCGTGGTGTTAAGGGAGCCCATCGTTCACGGGTGGGGAGCGGTCTCCTACCTTAACTGGACAAGCTACCATCGCGGTTGACAACGACCTGCAACGCTAAGAGGGACCGAAGGGGGAGTCGAACCCCCGACTCTTCATCCTCAAGATATCTGGTCTACCACTAGACCATTGTATCTCACTGAAAGGGGCTTAAACCCCAACAAAATTATAAGCAACGGGTGTGTATCCTACCCATGTTGACTCCACCTGCAGGCGGTGAGTAGCCTGAAGGCTGATAGACCATGTAACCAAACCAAGCCAACTGCCCATGTTTACTCCACCTGCAGGCGGTGAGTAGCCTGAAGGCTGATAGACCATGCAATCCAACCAAAGCAATCATGTTTACACCACGACCTACACCAGACACCTACCAACACCACAACCTGCACCAATACCCTCACCAATACCTACACCAGACACATACCTAAACACTACCCACACCAATACCAACACCACAACCTACACCAATACCCTCACCAATACCTACACCAGACACATACCTAAACATTACCCACACCAATACCAACACCACAACCTACACCAGAAACCTACCAACACCACAACTTACACCAATACCCTCACCAATACCTGCACCACGACCTACACCAGACACATACCTTCGACTTGACCACAGCTTCCTCGCAATAGTCAGATATCACGCAGGGAATTGTTTGGAGGTCAATGCGGCCGCTCCTGACACCTGAACCACTTGGATCGGCTTTTGGGGCTTGACACCTGACACCTGAACCACTTGGATCGGCCTTTGGGGCTTGACACCTGACGCCTGAACCACTTGAATCGGCCTTTGGGGCCAGCAGCTTGAGTGTTGGAATCCAACTCATGTATGCAGGCAGCCCAGCATTCGGGGCGAAGAGCATAGTGGTAGATGGATGCATGGATGGGTAGCTGTATTGGGTGAGGTGGGGTGATGTGGGGTGGGGTGGGGTGGGGTGGGGTGGGGTGGAGTGGGGTGGGGTGGGGGAGATATGTATATATATTCGACTTGGAGTGCAGAAGCTCATCTCGTAACATATATGCAGGCAGCCCAGCATTCGGGGCGAAGAGCATAGTGGTAGATGGATGCATGGATGGGTAGCTGTATTGGGTGAGGTGGGGTGAGGTGGGGTGGGGTGGAGTGGAGTGGGGTGGGGTGGGGTGGAGTGGGGTGGGGGTGGGTGGGGTGGGGGAGATATGTATATATATTCGACTTGGAGTGCAGAAGCTCATCTCGTAACATGTAGGCAGGCAGCCCAGCATTCGGGGCAAAGAGCTGAGTGGTAAATGGATTCATGGATGGGTAACTGTACTGAAGGGGGCGGGGGGGAGGGGGGGGGAGGGGGGGGAGATACGCATTTATATTCGACTTGGAGTGCAGAAGCTCATATCGTAACATGTAGGCTGGCAGCCCAGCATACAGGGTAAAGAGCATAGTGGTATATGGATGCATGGATGGGTAACTGAATTGGGGGGGGGGGGGGGGGGGGGGGGGGGGAGATATGTATTTAAGTTTGACTAGGAGTGCGGAAGCTCATCCCGAAACACGTAGGCAAGCAGCCCAGCATTCGGGGCAAAGAGCTGAGTGGTAAATGGATTCATGGATGGGTAACTGTATTGAAGGGGGCGGGGGGGAGGGGGGGGGAGGGGGGGGGAGATACGCATTTATATTCGACTTGGAGTGCAGAAGCTCATCTCGTAACATGTAGGCTGGCAGCCCAGCATACAGGGTAAATAGCATAGTGGTATATGGATGCATGGATGGGTAACTGTATTGGGGGGGGAGGGGGGGGGGAGAGATGTATTTAAGTTTGACTAGGAGTGTGGAAGCTCATCCCGTAACACGTAGGCAAGCAGCCCAGCATTCGGGGCAAAGAGCAGAGTGGTAGATGGATGCATGGATGGGTAACTGTATTGGGGGGGTGGGGTGGGGTGGGGGTGGGGGGGGGGCAGATTCGTATTCGACTGGGAGTGCAGAAGCTCATCTCGTAACATGTAGGCAGGCAGCCCAGCATTCAAGGCAAAAAGCACAGTTGTAAATGGATGCATGGAAAGATACAATCTGGTCCACAGCCTCATGAAGGCAGCAGTGGTACGATGGGGATCCTATACAAGCTCTACAACACATGCTTACCTAGACACAATCTGGTCTACAGACACATGAAGGAAACAGCTCCATTAGCTGAAATGAAAGCCCTGGACTATGGCATGCATGCATTCATGCATGCATGCATGCTTGCAACAGTGCTACGATGGGGATCCTATACAAGCTCTACAACACATGCTTACCTAGACACAATCTGGTCTACAGACACATGAAGGCAACAGTGCTGCAATGAAGATTATATACAAGCAATACATCACACCTTTTACCTAGACGAAATCTGGTCCACAGACACATGAAGGAAACAGCTCCAGTAGCTGAAATGAAAGCCTTGGACTATGGCATACATGCATGCAAAAGTGCTGCAATGGGGATCCTATACAAGCACTACACACGCTTTCCTAGATACAATCTGATCCACAGCCTCATGAGGGAAACAGCTCCAGTAGCTGAAATGAAAGCCTTGGACTAGGGGACACATGCATGCAAAAGTGCTACAATGGGGATCCTATACAAGCTCTACAACACATGCTTACCTAGACTCAATCTGGTCCACAGCCTCATGAAGGCAACAGCTCCAGTAGCTGAAATGAAAGCCTTGGACTATGGCATGCATACATGCAATAGTGCTACAAGGGGGCTCCTAAACAAGCAATACAACACATGCTTACCTAGACTCAATCTGGTCCACGGCCACATGAAGGTAACAGCTCCAGTAGCTGAAATGCAAGCCTTGGACTATGGAATACATGCATGCATGCAAAAGTGCTACGATGGGGATCCTATACAAGCAGTACAAGCAATACAACACATGCTTACCTAGACGAAATCTGGTCCACAGCCTCATGAAGGCAACAGCTCCAGTAGCTGAAATGCAAGCCAGAGGATAGACGTTTCTTTGAGCTCCCCTCATCACTGTAGGGATTGAACTTTGCATCGAACAATCCTTGGTCATGTTGAGGACTTGGTGCCCCACAAACATTGTGATGTAGAGGACTCCGGTCAACACAAACACTGTCATGTAGAGGACTTGGTGCCCCACAAACGTTGTGATGCAGAGGACTTGGGTCAACACAAACACTGCCATGCGGAACACCTGGTGCCGCATGATCACTGCCACGTGGAAACATTGGAGCCCCACAAACGTTGTGATGTAGAGGACTTGGGTCAACACAAACACTGCCATGTGGAACACCTGGTGCCGCATGAGCATCGTCCCTTGGAAACCTTGGTGCCCCACAAACATTGTGATGTACAGGACTAGGGACCCCACAAGCATAGTCACATGGAACGCTCAACCCCACAGCAGCACTGCTAGCATAGCTTGTGCTCTGAAGCCCCATGCCTTGACTAGCCCAAAGCTTACAGCTTGCAGTGGCCGGGTGCAAGGTCTGATGTGTCGCATGCAGCGCATCAGGCACGTCAGGTCCCACAAAATGGATGCACAGAGCCAAGTGGGGCTCAGATTGTTGCTTGTCGCACCCTTGCTGTTGATGCTGTTTGAGATTATTTTGCCGCGAGAGATCGTGCTGATTCAGACCTTGCTGCTGTTTGAGATTGTTTTGCTGCGAGAGATCGTGCTGCTTGAGACCTTGCTGCTGCTCCTGCTGCTGTTTGAGATTATTTTGCCCGCGAGAGATCGTGCTGATTCAGACCTTGCTGCTGTTTACGATGATTGTTTTGCTGCGAGAGATCGTGCTGCTTGAGACCTTGCTGCTGCTTCCCTGCTGCTGTGTGAGATTATTTTTGCCGCGAGAGGATCGTGCTGATTCAGACCTTGCTGCTGTTTGAGATTGTTTTGCTGCGAGAGAATCGTGCTGCTTGAGACCATTGCTGCTGCTCTGCTGCTGTTTGAGATTATTTTGCCGCGAGAGATCGTGCTGATTCAGACCTATGCTGCTGTTTGAGATTGTTTTGCTGCGAGAGATCGTGCTGCTTGAGACCTTGCTGCTGCTCCTGCTGCTGTTTGAGATTGTTTTGCTGCGAGAGATCGTGCTGATTCAGACCTTGCTGCTGTTTGAGATTGTTTTGCTGCGAGAGATCGTGCTGCTTGAGACCTTGCTGCTGCTCCTGCTGCTGTTTGAGATTATTTTGCCGCGAGAGATCGTGCTGATTCAGACCTTGCTGCTGTTTGAGATTGTTTTGCTGCGAGAGATCGTGCTGCTTGAGACCTTGCTGCTGCTCCTGCTGCTGTTTGAGATTATTTTGCCGCGAGAGATCGTGCTGATTCAGACCTTGCTGCTGTTTGAGATTGTTTTGCTGCGAGAGATCGTGCTGATTCAGACCTTGCTGCTGCTCCTGCTGCTGTTTGAGATTGTTTTGCTGCGAGAGATCGTGCTGCTTGAGACCTTGCTGCTGCTCCTGCTGCTGTTTGAGATTGTTTTGCTGCGAGAGATCATGCTGATTCAGACCTTGCTGCTGCTCCTGCTGCTGCTGCGTGAGATCGTGCTGCTCCGTGAGATCGTGCTGATCATGTTTCAATGAGGTGGGGGTGGGGGTATATGTAGTGGTGTCGTCCCCAACATCGCGTTCTGATGCTGGCGGGGCATGGTGTTTCAACAAAGTGGGGGCGGGGGCGGGAGTAGTGGTGTATGTAGTGGTATCGTCCCCAACATCGCGTTCTGATGCTATCAGTCTCCGCTGTGACAGCTCTCCGCAGATAAGATGGTACACCTCAGAGAATGTCTCGAGAAGCTCTATCTCTTGGCGTGGCCCCGCGTATAGAACGTGGATTTCTTGCGGCGCACCCCCAGGCTGACCAGCTGCAGGTGTGGCAAGATTACTGGTAAGATTGCCAGTGTGCTGCCCAGTACCCTGTTGCCCATGCTGCCCAGTACTGTCATACCCACTCCCCTCATGCTCAGTCCCGCCATGCTCAGTCCCGCCATACCTGCTCCCCTCATGCCCACTCCCCCCATGGCCATGCTCTCTGGAATGCGGCATCGGGTGCACCGAGAGGCCAAGCCACATCCCCTTGCTCAGCGTGTCGACCAGGCAGATCCCAAGGTGAAGGGAAAGAGCGAAGTGGAGAGCTAGACAGCAGGGCGATGACTGTGTAACGCCTCTGTACTGGTAGTACTGCTTCCAGCCCACCCTGATGAGATATGGGGAAGGATGGTTTGTTATAAAGAAGTGCACGCATGGTGACATGAGCATGTCATATGGGCTATGGGATATGGAATATGATATATGGGATCTATGGGATCTATGGGAAATATATGGGATCTATAGGATCTATGGGAAATATATGGGATCTGTGGGATCTATGGGATCTATGGGATGTATGGGATATATGGGGTATATGTGGGATCTATGGTATGTATGGGATCTATGGGATCTATGGGATCTATGGGATCTATGGGATATATATGGGATATATATGGGATATTTGGTATATATGGTATGTATGGTATATATGGTACATATGGGATATATGGGATATCTTGAATATATGGGATATGTGTGATACGTGGGATATATGGGATATATGGGATATATTGAATACCGTACTGCTCTCAAAATTTAACGGTTGCAAAATTTGACGGCTTTTGTTTGGGGTTCTATTATAAATTGACGGTTTACATTTGACGTTTTTTTTAATAGGAATACAAATTAACGTTACACATTTGACGGTTTCCATTTTAATAAAATCCATCTATGCAACTGAACATTTGTACTTAATCATGTTACACTGGTTCATGGTTCATGGTACAAATATTAGGGTACACTGTTCTAGGACCTGGAAGGATTGTACATATAATACTGCAATGATCCCAATATCTTGTTCAGCATAACACTACCGGTACTCTTTGAAATAACTAGAATGAGACATTCAATCGTTTTCATTAACTCCTGAAATCATCTCTTGCTCAGTTAATGTCAGAAACATAAGCATAACGTATGTTCCTGTATTGCTCAGCGACCTAGAAGGACCAAGGTAAGGTGTGCTACGGCTACAATATGCACATACCGTATTTTGTATACTTCACTCCAATGCACATACATGTTGACTTCCTATCCCTATTGCCTCTGTTCTTTTTGTACCTGTCAGCCTTTTACCTCCTCTAACCTTTCCCATTCCCAGTGTGCCCTAATTCAAACAATTGGAGCAAGGAAGAGTGGTTAAAGATGGCCACAGGGTCTGTGCTCCTAAACGCATTATTTTTGTCAGATGAGGCATCTAAATATGCAGACCGATGCAGGCGGTCCCAGGGATCTCGTATCACTAAAAATTGTAGTGTTTGGCCCACTGAGCAGTGAGATATGTGCATTCTAGTGATGCACCTTATATCGGCTACAAACTGATTTGATGGTTTTTTCGTTATGTAATATACCGTACGCCACGATTTGACGGTTGCTCCCTTAAATTTAAACCGTTAAATTTTGAGAGCAGTACGGTATATGGGATATGTGAGATATATGGGATAAATGGGATGTATGGAATATATTGAATATATGGGATGTGTGGGATATGTGGGATACATGGGATATATGGAATATATGGAATATATGGGATGTGTGGGATATGTGGGATATATGGGATACATGGGATATATGGAATATATGGGATGTGTGGGATAAATGGGATGTATGGAATATATTGAATACATGGGATATATGGGATGTGTGGGATATATGGGATATATGGGATATATGGGATATATGGGATATGGGATATATGGGATATATGGGATACCGTACTGTTCTCAAAATTTAACGGTTTAATTTGACGCAAGCATCCGACAAATCGTGGCGTACGGTAAATAACACAACGAAATAACCGTCAAACCGGGTTTTGGGGCGATATTAGGTGCATCACTAGATTGCACATATCTCACTGCTCAGTGGGCCAAACGTTACCATCTATAGTGATACGAGATCCCTGGGACCGCCTGCATCTGTCTGCATATTCAGATGCCTCATTTGAAAAAATAACGAGTTCAGGAGCACAGAACCTGTGACCATCTTTAACCACTCTTCCTTGCTCCAATTGTTTGAATTAGGGCACGCTGGTGATGGGAAAGGTTAGAGGAGGTAAAAGGCTGACAGGTACAAAAAAAAAAAAAGGCAATAGGGATAGGGAGGCAACATATATGTGCATTGGAGTGAAGTATACAAAATACGGTATGTGCATATTGTAGCCGTAGCAAACCCTTACCTTGGTCCTTCTAGGTCGCTGAGCAATACAGGAACATACGTTATGCTTATGTTTATGATATTAACTGAGCAAGAGATGATTTCAGGAGTTAATGAAAACGATTGAATTCTAGTTATTTCAAAGAGTACCGGTAGTGTTATGCTGAACAAGATATTGGGATCATTGCAGTATTATATGTACACTCCTTGCAGGTCCTAGAACAGTGTACCCCAATATTGTACCATGAACCACGAACCAGTGTAACATGATTAAGTACAAACGTTCAGGTGCATAAATGGATTTTATTAAAATGGAAACCGTCAAATGTGTAACGTCAGTTTGTATTCCTATTAAAAAAACGTCAAAAGTAAACCGTCAATTTATAATACCCCCCCCCCCCCCCCCCCCCCCCCCCCCCCCCCCCTCAAAAGCCGTCAAATTTTGCGACCGTTAAATTTTGAGAACAGTAAGGTACATGGGATATGGGATATGATATCATGGTGTGCCATGTGCACCTGAGTTGGTTGAAGCCAGCTGGTGCCGCGTCGCCAGGGTTGCAGGCTTCACTTGAAGGGTGCTCTTTTAAGCACAGGTCAAAGAAAGAGGGCGAACTCGCTCGGGAGAGTCGAAAAACATGGCGGCTCTGCACTCCTGCTTCATCCCTTGTTCCAGTTCCAGATCCAGTTCCAGATCCTGATCCAGGTCCACATCCAGGTCGAGGTCCAGGTCCAGGTCCTGGTCCAGATCCAGATCCAGGTCCAAGTCCAGTTCCAGGTCCAGGTCCTGATCCAGATCCAGGTCCAAGTCCAGGTCCAGATCCAGATACAGGTTCAGATACAGGTCCAAGTCCAGATCCAGGTCCTGATCCAGATCCAGGTCCTGATACAGGTCTAGATCCAGGAAGATCTGTCAATTGCTGTTTCCTATCAGTCTGAGCGACTCGAACCCGTTGTCGCTTTACATCTGCACCACTGCATCTCTCACCATCAGCCTCCACTTGCTCACCAGAACTGCACGCGCACACAGCTTGCCACACCCCACACGCGTGGCAGCCATGCTCTGTAAGGAGCTCACACACTTCAGCCCCCTCGAGGGGAACTTTCAGATCAGGTAGCCCAAAATCCATCAGTGCCTGCAACATGGTTAAGGTTCAATGAGAGTTAGCTGGGTGGATCCTCATCCACATCCACAACCACACCCACATCGACACCCACATCCACAGCCACACCCACAGCCACAGCCACAGCCACACCCCACACCCCACAGCCACACCCCACACACATGGCAGCCACGCTCTGTCAGGAGCTCACACACTTCAGCCCCCTCGAGGGGAACTTTCAGATCAGGTAGCCCAAAATCCACCGGTGCCTGCAAAACGGATTAAGGTTCAATGAGAGTTGGCCGGGTGGATCCTCATCCACACCCACCCACACACACACACCATCCACATCCACATCTACCTCCACATCCACATCCACATCCACATCCACACCCACACCACACCATCCACATCCTAATCCACACCATCCACACCCACACCCACATCCTCATCCACATTCACACCCACACCCACATCCACACCCACATCAACATCCACATCCACATCCACATCCACACTCACAAGTATGACATCCACATTTACATCTACATCCACATCTACATCCACATCCACATCCACACACACAAGTATAACATCCACATCTACATCCACATCTACATCCACATCCACACCATCCACATCCACATACACATCCACATCCACATTCACATTCACACTCACAAGTATGACATCCACATCCACATCTACATCCACATCCACATCTTCATCCACATCCACATCCACACCCACACCATCCACATCCACACTCACAAGTATAACATCCACATCCACATCTACATCCACATCCACACCATCCACACCCACATCCACATCCACACCCACGCCCACGCCCACGCCCACGCCCACGCCCACGCCCACGCCCACATCCAGACCCACATCCACACCCACACCCACATCCACACCCAAACCCACGCCCACATCCACACCCACACCCACACCTACACACACGCCCACATCGACACACATGCCCACAGCCACAGCCACACCCTCACCCTCACCCACACCCACACCAACACCCACTAGGTGGCCAGGTTGCAGGTATTGCAAGGCGAATGCAAATTACACCTGACAAAGCAGAACATGCACATACAGGCAAACATTGGTGGTTGGCCCCAATGCAAGCAAACGGGCTGACCCCCTAAACATAATGCCTCGTAATAAGGCCTCCCATTTATTTATTTTTGCATTTACAGACCCAAACAAAGTAAACAGAAGCCCACCTGAGCTCTCCCAAGCTGCTCTTTCATCCTCCCACACTCATCTGCATCATGCCCCATGCGGGGATGCCGCTTGCAGTGCGCCTCAGAGCAGTAAAACAGTGCCCCACAACCCTTGCATGGAAACTCAGGACCGCAAGGTCTTCCGCATAGCTGGCATGCCAGAGATGTGTGACCGTGTGACGTAGTCATGGAGTCTCCTGCAACTCTGTCTAGAATGCTTGAAGTGGGGCTTGCACCAGATATCTATTGACTGCTTTGTACACGGACGTGGTCATCAGTATTAGAGGTAGTCATGGAGTCTTCTGCAGATCCTGCTTGGATGCTTGAACTGGGGTTTGCACCAGATGTATCTTTCTTGTTCAGACACCTATGTGCTCATCAGCATTAGAGGTAGTCATGGAGTCTCCTGCAGATCCTGCTTGGATGCTTGAACTGGGGTTTGCACCAGATTTATCTTGCCTTGTTCACACACCCATGTGCTCATCAGCATAAGAGGTAGTCATGGAGTCTCCTTAGGGTCCTTTCATCGCTTGAAGAAGGTTGTTGTGTCTTGTTCATCCACCTGCCAGTTGGTCATTGGCAGGCCAGGGGGCTCCTTTGTGACACTGAGCAAACACAAGGCCTACCAGTGCACAAGCCGGCTATTGTTTATTGTTTAGGGGGCAGTAAGGGGGTACTACGGCCCTACAGGGGTAGTATTGCTGTACTGTGGAGGTTCTATTGGAGCACTGCCAGGGTGCTATTACTCAAGGCCAACCTGTGCATAAGCCGGCTAGAAAAAAAGAAAGTGGTATGCCAAGTCGGTGTGGATTAAGGAAGCTATTGTTTACAGAGGTGGCAGTAAGGGGGTACTACAGGGTAGTATTGCTGTACTGTGGAGGTTCTATTGAAGCACTGCCAGGGCACAGTACATGGCTGTAGACAGACCAGCGTTGCCCCAGGACAAGATTGGAGAGGGGGCCAAGGAGATTAGATGGTGCTCCGTTACCCGGACTTTGACAGCATGGACCGATGATACTTCTCAATTTCAGGATGGGCTGATGAAACGCCGCTTTGATTGGCGTTACAAGAAGCTAGCGATGGCGGATTTGGGGGCTGGGAAGGGGGGTTGTTTTTGCCAATCTGGGGTTTGGGCTCGATTCGGCCGACGACGAAGGGGTCCGACAGAGGGAACCCTGAAGGAAACGGTGCGACCGGGTGCGACCGTCCGATAGCCGACGAAGGAACGGGAGAATCTGACGATGGCTGGTAGATGGGACCAGGTGAGGGGCCCCTGGATGGGACGAAGAAATCAGGTGTACTGGACCGTACCGTTGGCCGACTTATGGACCAGTGAGAGCAGGGACCAGCAGGGACCCCTGCTCCTGCCGACCACGGGAAAACGTCAAATTATCGAACCGTCGATTTTTTGTGTCAGGATGTTATAATTTCTTGAATGCCCATGGCTGAGCCTGCAATTCAAATCATTTTTCACTTGCTACCATCCTTTGGCAAAAGGAAAGATTTGCGAATCACCTGCTGGCTTGGCAATGTACTTTCCCACTTCCCAGGGCCAGAGATGCAAGTATCCTTTCATGCATTCAGTCATTCAAATCTGTGAAATATTATGATATGCTGGCATATCCATATTGAACTTGAACTTGTTTACATTACTCCAGCCTTGAAGTCTACTCGCCGTCTTTGGCATTACATACCGGTAATCAATTAGAATCAAAGCATTCTAATCCAACTGTACTTGATCCAATCTCCTCATACAATTACTTATCGTGCAATCCAGAGGTGGAAGGCCGTGAGACGTTGCCCCTGCTTATCAATGATTGTGTTGCCAGATATTAATATATTAACAGGTGTATTCAAAAGATCGTTCTTCAAATAGACCTAAGCATCGGGCATCTCGATTTTATAGACTGGGTAGTGGGTACGGAGATTTTGTTTTGTTGTCCCCATACAAGTGTTCAAGTACCGGTATGAACCGCGTTGTTTTGTTCAGCTTTCCCGAGTATTCTATCGTGAGTACTGACACAGGGAATGGACTATGGCGCTGAGCTTAAAAAGCGTGATAGCATGCCAGGCGGCAAGCTAGGTATAAGAAGGGAAAAGGCGACAGTACCTCAGGGTACTGCCGCCGGTAGGTGCCGGCCTTAGCGGGCGGAGGCACTACTATGGAAGCTTCTAGGCGGAAGGCCTGGCGACCCAAGACACTCTAGCTGAGCCGGGAGAACCGGTCTATAACATCCCCCCCAATTCCTGGTATTCTTGATATACAAGAATCCCTGGAATTAGGAGGTTCTAGGGAAGGGAGGCTAGAGTGAAAAATAAATATCTGGTGCATAAGGAAGCACATGGGCAAAGGCTTCTGACTGGCCAATCTTAATCATCAAGTGGTGCTTGGCTTGTAAAGCATGTGCAAGTACACTCAGAGGAGAACAGGGGCCAATGGCAGTACAGATCATCTATTATCAAATAGGACTGGTTTCCAGCTGTGGGGCTGCCAGGAAGGTGCAGCCAATGTTCGGGTAAAGGGGGAGCTGGATGGCAATCTGTGTATTTGGCCATATGAGGTAAAACAACTTTAAAGGTAGACATCCCCCGCTAGGTCATAACTGTCAGTCTGTAGGAGGGACATTATGACGTACTTCCATTATCATCTATAAAGTGTTGCTTGGTCTGGTGGTTAGATAGTAACCATTTAAACCTATGTGGTATAGTCTGTATCAATCTAGGAGCACAAGTCTGGATATTCCCCCCTATGATAAGAGATTTATCATTCAAGAGATCTTGTGCCAGTGCCACATTATGCTGGGTCTGCTGGGTCTTGTGCTTGGGTGCCTGGGAAGTAAGGCACTTGGTAGAAGCCATCTTGCTTTAGCCTCTTGGTGATGCACTGGTGGAAGTCATCCCACAGATCAGGAGTAGGAAGTGGGTGGAACTCAGGTGGGAATGAGTTGAGGATGAAGTAGTCTTGGTGGTTCCAGGGGAGGATGATCTCATCAACAAAGATGAGAAAGGGACTTGGTTCATTATCAACTCTGATCTGGTGGGATTGCAGGAGTATGCCTGGCTGTCTGTGAGTTGCAATTGAGTATGCATTAACAAGGGCAGCCTGGAGACAGATGGTCCATTTGAGTTGGTCCTTGATGTATGGGGAGCAGGTGTCATACTGGTGGACTAGAGTGGCCAAGCTTTTTGTGTGCAGATGAAGGGGGGCAATGATGGAGGCTGGTTGTTTGGGCATGTCTGGTGTTGACCAGATTGCATTGGGTAGGGATCTGATGGTTGGGTATAGTGTAAAAAATGCTGTGATGAGTTGGTACATGGGAGCTCTGAACATGTTGACCAGGAGGTGAGGTGGTACGGTTGTGGGTTGACATATCTTTTCCAGGATGGTGATGAGTTCACCTAGTGGGTAGTGTCCTGGTTGGGTTCCTACTAGGGACTGGAAACTGAGCCTACATGCATTACTGTTGTTAGGGATGTCATCAGGTTCAAAGTCGTCTGGTGAAGGAGGGGGGGGTGGATGGAAGTCTGTGATGCCAACTGGTGTGTAGATGGTTTGTGTATTCCTGTTGGGTGGGAATGGTTGGTTGGGTTTTACTGGCTGCTGGGATTGGGGGACGGATGCATTGTTGGTTTGGAGGGCAATGATGACACTGTGGTACATGTGGGTCAGGGTGGCATGCATTTTAGTCAGGTGGCCAAGAATTTTGGTTGCATCTGCATTTTGCTTTTTAGTTGCTGACCTGGTTTTCTTTGTAGGGACAGTAGGTTGGGCAGGAAGGATGGGGGGTATTGTGAAGCCAGCTGCTTTGCAACATTCTGCCCATGTTGATGGCAGATCCTGGACTGTTGGCCAGTCTAGGGGCTCTGGTGGAAATCCTGGGGGTGCTTGCAGGATTTTGTTAGAGTCAGTGGGTGTTGCAGGGGTAGTGAGGTGGTCCAAAAAACCTTGAATGAAACCGTTGAGATCTTCCTCAGTTGGGGCCTGTGGGTGGGGAATAGGGATTGGTACTTTGGGTGCTCTAAATTCAAGGTTGGTGTTGGGGCTAGAACAGATAACTGAGGTATGGCCATATCCTCCACAATTCCAGCATGTAACAGGACTGTGGGTTGTTATGTCTATTGATGAGCGTCTTTTCCTTTGGGTGAGGTGGAGATATGATTCATGGGATAGGGTTGGTAGGGGTTCAGGGTCAGAGACAGAAGGAGGAGGAGGGGGAGGGAGAAGAGGAGGAGGTGGTGGTGGAGATGGTGGAGGAGGAGTTGGAGGAGGAGGTGGAGGGGGAGGGGGAGGAGGAGGAGGAGGAGGAGGAGGAGGAGGAGGAGGAGGAGGAGGAGGAGGAGATGTGAAACGTTGCTTCCACTTTGACTTTCCTGATGGAGCCAAATGATGGACCATGGTGTAGGGCTCAAGGTACCATGGGTCATCAGGGAGGTCATTGTCTGGATGGTCAAACGGTGATGGCTGGTACAGGCTTGTGGTGTAGAGGCCACTAGCTGATGATACTAAGCACTCCAGGCCAGTGGTGTAGCAGACCAAGCCGTCTCCATGCTGGTAGGGCAGTTCAATCTGTGCAGTACAACAGTCAGTGTAGATGTGTATGTCATCATCGTAGGTCATGATGGCAGGGGCACTGATGAGGTTGAAGGAGTTAGACACGGGAACAAGGAGGACATCTAGGAGTGTCACCACAAGTCCTATACCCTGAAGTACAGCTGTACCAGAATAGGAGCAGGTAACTGGTGTTGGGGAGCCTGGTGGAATGACTGATATTGGGGGGTTTAGGGGTGTTACCCTAATGAGGCAATCAGCATTTGAGGTCATGTGGTAGATGGTGTCTGTAGTTAAACACCAGTGGCCGTGGAAACAAGAAGATAGGTCACTGGAGGAGGTCTCATGAGTGGAGGGGCACTTTCCTAGCTCAGAGTCAGTGGTATCAGATTTCTCACCGGTGGTGTCTTCATCTCCAATGTCTTCATCTCCAGAGTTGTCTGGTGGAGATTCCAGTGTGGGAGTCTTCTGGCAGGGGTTTGGGCAGATGGAATCCTGATGCCCATATCCTTTACAGAGTGTACAGGTTGTGCTTGTAGGGTCAACTGGAGTCGATGAAAAGCATTGCTTTCCATAGTGTCCTCTGCCATTGCAGTTGATGCAGACCTCTGACAGCTTGTTGTCGTGGGGCTCAAGTGACGGGCTGCTTGGTCTCTGGCAGCTAGTACACTGACCCTCGTGGTGCTCGGATCCACCACAGTTGGCGGAGTTGTGGATCCTTGATGCATATGGCGAGAGGTTCGGACAGTAGGAGGCAGTGTGCCCAAACCCTGTGCATATGGTGCATTGGGAAGAACCTGGTGACCACAGACCCTGCTGGGGATTCTGGCGTCTGTTGGAGGGTAATGCTTGGGCATCAAGTTGAACGTTCATCCCAAATGCACTGAGCATAGGGATGGCCCTGCTCACCAGGTCCGCGGCTATTGCTGCATCTTGGAAAGCTCGGATGTCGGATGGCTCCCCGTCCGAGGTTGGCGAAGGTGGTTCAGTAGATGCGTCATTGTCAGACGAGGATGCGGGTGGCTGATGAACAGGGGTGGATGGGGCGACAGCATCATCCTGGGCAGAGGCTGGGTAGATGTCGCAGATAGGTGGATTTAGAGTAGTGAATGAGTCGTAGTAGGGGTTTACGCCTTTTGTGACGGTTGGCATTAAGTAGAACCCCTGGCCCCAATCTTGCCGAATATTGCGCAGGGCTCTGGCTGCGTTGTTAGTACGCACGTCTATGAGAGCAGCAAGGGGTGGGGTGCAGTGTTGCAGAATATGATTCATAGCCATGTAGTTTGAGACAGGTGTGATTCTGCTGTTCCTGGGGTAGTGATAGCCATCTGAGGGTTCATCAATGGGCTGATAATCTAGATAGGCGTCGATAACTGAGAAAACGGATGATCTGATGAGCAGAGGTGCTACAAGGTTCGTATACCAGTCGACGAATGCATCGCAACCACCCTTACCATCATATGGCGCTTGGAGCATTGTGGCGGCTTGGGTTGAGGTATGGGAGGTGCGAAGGTGACGAACAAAAGCAGGTGAGAGTGGGTTGGAATAACTGGATATTCTTGAGGGTTACGGGGAGATGAGGGAAAGAGAGGGGGGTGTGTGTGTGTGGGGGGGGGGGGGGGGGCAGGAGATTTGGCTTGCGGGGCCAGAGAGATTAGGGATTTCTTGTCTCCTGAGGAGCTGAAGCTGGACTTCTTGTCTCCTGAGGAGCTGAAGCTGCACAAGGAACACCTCCCAGCGTTTCTGGAAGCTAAGAGGGACCCCTCTAAGTGGGTTTCGTTCAATAGAGGACTCCTGAAGGTGCGGGACAAGGCCCCCCCCTCAGGTGTCTCATCGACTGATGCATGAAGTGGACTAAGGTGCCTTGCATGGAACATCAGAGGACAACTCAGTGTTCTAAGCAGCTGCGGTGCAGCAATGAAAGTGGTGAGAAAACACAACATTTTATTGTTTTCACACACAGGGGTGCGTGGCCAGCTAGACACCCCCCACATTCCAGGTTTCAAATGCCTTTCTTGTGCCCCTCGCCCCAAGTTGAGCAAGGATGGGGGGGGTCGCTATCTATGTCCGCACTTGCCTAAATGCTACTTTAGTCCATGAGGCACCTGAATTAGGCATGGCATGGATTCGCATACATGGAACACACATTGGTGTGTGCTATATCCCACATGCTAACAGCTCATACTACAAACATGGTGACGACTGCATTAGTATAGAGGACCACTTCCTCACTCTAGGTAAAATCATTGGGAACTTCCAGGAAAAAGGCAACGTTATGGTGATGGGTGACTTCAACGCTTGGGTTGGTCTTGGTGTGGACAATGTTGATACCGAGTTAGGAGATGAACCAGTATCCCAAACCAGTAGTACAGCCCCCAACCAAACCATTCAACCGAGGTGTAGCATGGACACAGCTCCCCCCAATCGATTGGTGGGGGCCCTACTCCAGCTATGTGTAGTAACTGGTCTTATCATCCTTAACGGTAGAACAGAAGGTGATATGCAAGGTGCACATACCTTCTTTGCAGATGGCATGGACAAGAAATCTGTCATTGATTATGCGCTAGCCGCCCCTAGTCTTCTCAACACCCCAGGTGTCAAGTTTAGTGTGGCTCCCAAGCATGACTGCCCTCTCAGGCCCGGGGGTGGAAAGTTTGACCACATGCCTATCACACTCCACATACCAGATGCTGCCCTTAGGCCTTCTCAAGGTACTATTCGTACACCTGCTGGTGGTAAACCTTCGCCCAAACTGAAATGGAAAGATAACTATGTCCAGATGTATGCACACACAATTAAGCGTGATCCAGACGTTAACCGATTACTTGACAATGCACTCCATAGCTCATCTATGGAAGATTCAGAGAAGGGGATTGCTAGTGCTATTGAACTAGCCATAAGCAAATGCACACCATGTCACAAACCTGTAGCTAAGCGTAAGCACGGGCCCGTGAACGCATGGTATGATGATGAATGCAATCGTGCTAGACAGGCAGCAAGCCAAGCAGAACATCAACATGGCTCTAGCTCTGACTTGGCTGGTTCTATGCACAAGGAGTACAAGAGGATTCTCAGAAGAAAGAAGAGGAAGTGGCTAGAAACACGCATGGAGAACCTTCATACGAATCTTCGGCATAATCCGAAAAGTTTTTGGAAAGACGTGCGTGAGCCTAACAAGGCCACTACGGCAGACATCACAATTCATGATTGGACTGATTATTTTGCAGACCTCTTTGATGTGCAAGTAGGTATTGATCCAAGTCTGGATGCTAGGGACTTTGTCCCTCAAGCTGATGGACCTCAGATAGAGGCCGCACCAACATGGTTATGTCAAGACTTTACCACCCAGGAGGTGTTTTCTGTTCTCCAATCCCTACGGAAAAACTCCTCCCCCGGGGTAGATGGTATCCCTGCAGAATGGTACAGATTTGCTTCCCATGAAGCCAACTCCCGATTTGTACAAGCTATGACTAACCTGTTTAATCTCATCTGGAAGACTTCTTACCCTAGCCAATGGGCTGCAGCTGCCTTGGTACCCGTACCCAAATCCAAAGGCAGTGTGTATGACAAGGACAACTATCGAGGTCTTGCGGTGAGCAACTCCATAGGAAAGATCTTCTCCCTTTGCATGCTACGTAGACTAGATGATTGGTCAGAAGAATTCAACCTCAGAGCCGCTGGCCAATATGGATTTAGAAGTGGTAGGGGTACTGCAGATGCATCATTCATTCTTAACCATATTGTAGATAAATATAGAGAAAAGAAAAAACCACTCTTTGTGGCTTTTGTTGATTTCAAGAAGGCTTATGATTGGGTCAACAGAGACTTGCTATGGGATTGCTTAGCAAGGCTAGGAGTCAAGGACCCCTATCTCAGTATTCTGAAGTCCATATATATTCATGTTGTTTTCCAAGTTCGCCTACATGGGGAAATTGGATCCTCCTTTCCATCCCTTGTAGGAGTTAAACAAGGAGACCCCCTATCCCCACTCCTATTCGGTCTGTTCATTGATAGAATTGAATCGTTCCTCCAATCCAAGCTCCCAAATGTAGGGGCTGAGCTTAGGGGAAAGATTCTGCAACTGTTACTTTATGCTGATGACCTAGCTATAATGGCAGAATCCCCGGCAGATATGCAAGCGATGCTTGACTGTCTGAGAGATTTCTGTGAGGCTACTAAGATGGCTGTGAATATAAAGAAAACTGAGATTGTCGTTTTCAACAAGCAATTCTGTGATGAGGCCCGCATGGATCCTGATTACAAATTTGTCTATGATGGAGCACAACTTTCTACAAAGTTATCTTTTATCTACTTGGGATCCCTCTTTGTGGATGGTGACTCAAGCAATCGTGCAAAAGCTGCTTTTTCTAGGATGCTCACTAAGGCCCAAAAGGCACACCACATGCTCCGTAGGCGATGCCATACTATGGAGATATACAATATTGATATTCTCACCCACCTGTTTGATTCTCTTGTACAACCTATCCTGAATTTTGGCTGTGAGGTGTGGGCTCCTTCTATTCTGAACAACACACTTATCTCAAATGACCATGCTTGTGAGAAATGGCATAGAGGTATACTTAAACAAATGTTGGGTGTTTGCCAATCTACTACATCTAATATTATCATGGAAGAGCTGGGTAGAACCCCGTTGTGTTTTGCTTGGCTTAAACAAGCTTTGCGCTTCTGGAACAAGACCATACATAAAGAACCTGAGGATCTCATTAGAATGGCTCTTGAGGAATCTTTTGACTCCAACACTGGCTGGGTTCATGACTTGCGTTGTGCTCTCCACAAGCTAGGATCCAGTAAAAACATCAACATTTTGGAGGCTGTCGATGTCGAAGGTATTATGTCTGAAGTTTTTGAGTCATGGAGGTTTAAGTACCCAAGTGACACCAATGCAGTTAGAGACATCCCTGATGAGAGAAGGGTTGGCTTTAAACGCCTCCGATACCAAAAATGGTTCGCAGCCAACAGCAATGATGAGAATGGCTTGATTCCCTTTACATCCGCCTTACATAAGCAGGATCAGATTCGTTCTATAGCACAGTTTAGAATGGGTTCCCATTGGCTGAACACAGAAAGAATGAGGGTGGTGGATAGAGCACACATCCCTCGCTCAATGAGACACTGTCAAATGTGTGGGTTCCAAAAACCTGAGGATGAAATGCATATGTTTGAGTGCCCTTTTTATAATGATATTCGCCTCCGCTACCAGAAGCTGTTTACAGATATTTATAGGCATGTCCATGAGGATACCAACTTAACCGTATGGAATGTGGAATTCTGCGATTCCACATTCAGAACCTTTATGAATGGAAATGGCACTAAGTCTTTTTGGAGCAACCTAGCCGACTATCTTTCTACTTGTAGAAGAGCAAGACAGGAAGCCCTGGACTGCTTAGTGGCACCGTAATTTATCATCCCTTTTTTTCTTCTTCTTGTGACTTCTCATTTGTTAGCTTCTTACCTCCGCCACTGTAAGTGGTTGAGATCTGGGTCCGGCTCTAAGGGGTTTAATACCTACGCCACCAAAACGGTGGTTGGGAGTTTGGTTTGTTTGTCCTCGACACACCCCTGATGTAATGGGGTTTTTTGCTTTGTGGGTGCTTTTTCTTTTTGTTTAAAGCACA
Organism: Chlamydomonas sp. ICE-L; assembly: GCA_013435795.1. Classification (NCBI taxonomy): domain Eukaryota; kingdom Viridiplantae; phylum Chlorophyta; class Chlorophyceae; order Chlamydomonadales; family Chlamydomonadaceae; genus Chlamydomonas; species Chlamydomonas sp. ICE-L. The sequence continues at coordinate 49,360,526 of JACBWV010000610.1, read as the reverse complement.
GAGTCTCATACACCCTCGCGGTGTCAAGTAGACTTTAACATGTAATGTAATGTAATGTAATGTAATGTAAGGGGATGGCGGGATTAGGGAGAGGGGACGATGGGTTGACGCAGTGGGGTGGTTGGTGTTGCGGGGGCAACGTACTGGTGTTCCAGCGGGGTCTTGGGTAGACTCAGAGAGGGGTTTGTTGCGGGGCAACGTACTGGCGGTCCAGCGGGGTCTTGAGTAGACTGTTGGGGGCTGGTGGTCCAGCGGGGTGCCTAGCAATCAGAGAAGATTCTGCAACTGAGATCCTTTTCCTTCGGTTGTTGCGGCGGCAACTGTGGAAGGCACTGCAGGTGCGCGGGAGCTCGGGATCTACGGACAGGGGAACAGGCTTGATGCGCTCAAGTCTGTTGCAGTGGAACACGGGACGGCAGTGATGAGCGATAACCTTTAGCTTTCCGGAGTATTATATCGTGAGTACTGACACAGGGAATGGACAATGGCGCTGAGCTTACAATCGTGATAGCATGCCAGGCGGCAAGCTAGGTATAAGAAGGGAAAAGGCGACAGTACCTCAGGGTACTGCCGCCGGTAGGTGCCGGCCCTAGCGGGCGGAGGCACTACTATGGAAGCTTCCAGGCGGAAGGCCTGGCGACCCAAGACACTCTAGCTGAGCCGGGAGAACCGGTCTATAACATTTTGGGGGTGCTACTTTCGAGCCTCGTTAGGTTTATTTGGCGGCCAAAAGCTGCTTAGAGCACCCGCAAGGTTGCTAGGAGCACCCTGGACCCATGGTGCGTCGTGAGGACACTGGTTAATTTCCTTAGAAATAACCCGTACGTGGCCTCGGGTTCATACAATGTTATGTTTTGAATATTAATGTTAGTGCCGTAGTCAGTGAGCAGCCTTAAAAGCTGGAGACGTGTAAGAAGCTCAAGTTCAACGTAGCCTCCGGCTGGGATAAGACTGCAGGAAGAGCAGAACAACCTAACTGTACTACAGTGCCTTAACCAGAGTTGTTCAAAGGTTTCGAGGAGTATCTGTTAGTTCTCTGAGTGATTGATTGAAATTTGATTTATTCGAGTTTACATTTTCCCTGGTAATTTGTGTTTACTGCCGAATATGGCTGGCAGCAAAAATTCTGGCTGAAGCTACGTAACCAAGTTCAAGTCCAAGTTCAAGTTCTCTGACTGTCATGACTCATGAGCAAAAATCTACGTTTGCAACATAGTAGACACACATTTTTTTAATGGGCACCCCACAAATTGCTTTTTAGACGTGGAACGTAACATCTCGAACAAATCTGGTCTTAAACCATGTGATTGCATTATTTTCTCAGGAGTGTGTTGTATTAGTGATCATACTTGACATGTTCACTCCTCCTGTAGACAGTGAGCAGCCTGAAGGATAACATATTAATACCGGTATACCGTAGCATGTGCCTGGCATGTACCAGTAATAATTCCAAAACCAGATTAGTACAGTGTCAAATAGGCAGCCCTTCTGTATACCCTATCATCTACACAACCTAAATTGTGTGGTTACCACCAGGGTTGTGCAGGAAGACAACCTTCCTGCACAACCCAGGAAGACCCCAGCTCTGCGTCCTAAGACCACTCGGGGAAATGGTCGAAATGCGGAACGTGTGCGAAAGGTGTGTTTTGATGCGGGACGGTACCTAAATGGATGCGATTCCTGTTCGGCAAGTGTTGGTTGATGCGGGCCGGCATCTAAATGGATGCGAGTAGTGTGCGACGTGGTGCGGGATGTACCGAATCTCCGAACACCGAGAACTTTTCGAAGACGGAAGCGCGACCGTTGTTTTCCTAGATCGCTCGTTAACCATGCGTCGACGCAACCAACCCACTGAGGCTGCATGTGCGACGTGAGGACGTAACGGACCCTTCGACGTTGCGTCTGCGACGCAGGTCGCAGCGTCCTGAACAACCATGCTCGGGGGGCTCCGAGTGATTGGGTGCTTGCTTGTTTGTCTACCGTATCTTCGTCGGTGAATGTCCAAACACGTTTGTGCACGACCTAACGCTAGGAAACGGTCGGAAAGTTAGCCCGCCGAGTGAGAGTGAGAGAGGGCGCGAGCAAGTAGCTATGAGAGTGGCCAACTCGTTCAGCTACTATTTCAGCTACTGTCATGCCACAAGGGTCATGGGTCAGGGCTTAGTTCAAATTGACTCGAGCTCAGATGTGCGCCCATCGTGTTCTGCAATGTTAAATGTTGAACTGGAAGTATTCGACTTCCTCCACCCCCATTCTTTACTCTAAAGAACAGCAATTATGTCTGGAAAAGGAGCCAAGGGGTTGTCAGGTAGAAACAACAGCTAATTGAAGACTTCGACTCCTAAACGAATCGAGCTCGTTAACTGAGCACGCACCATGTCACGTAGGCAAGGGAGCCAAGGGAACAATGGGGGACAAGCTGAAGGGTCTCGACAAGAAAAGGCCAATGTCCCGAAGTGCCCGCGCTGGTCTCCAGTTCCCTGTCGGTCGTATCCATCGTCTTCTGAAGGTGAGCGTATGCATCCTCGAATCAACACCGCTCCGTCCTGCATGTTTAAAATCTGAAATGCTTGTGTCCTTGTGCAGATGGGAGTCTCTGCCAACGGCCGAGTCGGTGCCACTGCCGCTGTCTACACTGCTGCTATTCTAGGTAAGTCTAGTATACGCTCTTCTCTTCTCTTACGCGCCCTTGAAGAGCACCTGCTGACCTAGTCGTCATTCTTGCTTTCAGAGTACTTGACCGCCGAGGTGCTGGAGTTGGCTGGTAACGCTTCCAAGGATTTGAAGGTTTGTCTCGCCTTGACTCGCGCTTTGAAAATTTGATGAGTTGGGAAGTGCGTGTCAGTTGTACCTTCGTCCGAAAGTTGCCTAAACATGCTCCCACTGTTGATTTGCCGAAACGCAGGTGAAGCGTATCACTCCTCGCCATTTGCAACTGGCTATTCGAGGAGATGAGGAGTTGGACACCCTCATTAAGGTTGGTGCTATTGCCCTGGCGAACTGCTCCTGGCCTTGACCACCCTTGCTGCTGCCCCATTGGCTCCTGCGTGTGACACTGCAACGTCATTCTATACCTAAACTGAGTTTGTCTACCATTGCAGGCCACTATTGCTGGAGGTGGAGTCATTCCCCACATCCACAAGTCTCTCATCATCAAGCAGGTAAGACCGGTTTATTGATAGTGACACAAACAAGGTTTATCTTGGCCACATGAGTGCGTGTTGACCCTGCATGTTTGTGGGCCTGTCTTGGGAAGGTGACACAAGTTACGCAGGGTTTTCTTGAATGTACCACTTCTTGCACAAGAGATAAATTACGTACCTAAGCGTTTTGGGGGCCCTTTGTTAGAGCCTTCTGAAGGTGCTTTTGGGAGTCCACAGAGCTACAAGTAGCACTCCGAAGGCTACTGGTAGCACCAAGGTGCTACGAATAGACACGGTGTATTCCTTAAAGGTAACCCTGAACTTAAGCCCGTAACCTGCCCCCATCTACCGGCAGGGACTACTCTAATTGAAATAATAACAAGCACCCTCGTCAGATCCTTCAGAGGATAGCTAAGAAGTTACATAGTACCAGGCACCTTGGTCGCCACTTGAGTGATAAGTGGCGGATGTTAACATGTTATGGGTTGACCCAGGACAGGGAAAGGGAGGTGTCGAGAAGCTGGTATGCGAAGCTCCGAACAGTAAGAAGTCAAGCTTGTGTACATGGCAACCATATCCATTGATTTTGTATTTGTTACGCAACTGTATGCGATAGTATATGCGATACGATAGAGCTAAGAAGTTACATGATGATTAGGAAGACCCATGCATATTTGAAGATGATATTTTGATGGGCCTGTAGGCCAGGGAAAACTTCTGGCTGGCTACCCCCTCGCATCCATCCTTTGTATCCAGACTAAGTTGCTTAAGTTGCCTCCGACCGTGATCAACCTGATGCGGATGTACAGTGAGGGTATTTGGGTGTATTGGTACCATGAACCTATTCTTTAGAAGTCGTAACATGCTGTATCTCGATAGCTGGTGGAGGCCAAGTGCAGTGTTTTTTCTTTTCAGCAATGAGCAGCAGCTTCTACGCAGCTCCCCTGGCTGGCTATCTATCCAAAGCTAATGCAACCTACACAACTGAACTCGGTTACATGGCTCCAGTAAGCAAATTGGCCGTTTGCCATGTTCAGCAGGAATATGAGTACTAGGAAATATGTGATCATGATAAAATAAAATCATAGGCCAAGTGGCTCTACCAGTTGAAGCTGGAATCCCAACCAATCGTACGGTAGGCTATCCAGCACTACACGGAATGACGTGAGTCATCCCATTACCACACGGAATGACATGAGTCATCCCATTATCTACACGGAATGACATGAGTCATCCCATTACATATTCCCTTTGACCTTGACTGAACTCAACACTGAATCATGCATGAACACTCAACTCAACACTCAACTCAACTCAACTCTCACTGGACACTCAACTCAACACTGAATCATGCATGAATTGTAGGTACTTCTGCCTGGCGAGAAGCCCAAGATGGTCTAAGCCTGTCTGGTGGGACACATTCTGGAAGAGGGGTTCTGCCAGCCTTTTCTTGCGCGTCTGGAGTGTGATTAAGTTGTGCACATAACATAAACTACGTGGCAAACTACGTGGCAAAGTCTGAATATTCTTGTTCATAAGGGATTTAATTGGGATATCTCGTCGCTTGTGGGTTGGGTTCTGTGCTACATGATTTTATATTGCCACCTGGAATTTGTAATATCTTGAGATACTTCTATCCTTTCGTCTTGTGCCTTTTTCTAGGGCTGTTTCCAATTTACTGCGTTCACTACTCAACTTAGTAGGCAACTCTGATTCTAATCATTTCTTTTCGCGTTTAAAATTCCTTTCCATTTGCCAGTGGAGTAAACTTGAATTTGGGTACATTGTTCCAGCCTATGAACTTGAACTTGGTTACTGCTTGCCATCTTATGCAGTAGCTACCCCAAGCCCTGTTCTGGGGGACTCCAAAATCTGCATCATGATTCATGAGACGCCTCCAGTTTCAAAATCTTTGTCCGTGATGCAACGAACCCTCAAAAATCTGTGTCTGTCCAAATGTAACGTGTATAACAACCCTGTCCCTATGCACTTGGCTAAATGGCTTAAATTAGGCGTCCATTAGAGATGGTACATCTCTAATGGACGCCTAATTTAACGACACTTCAGCCTGATTGGCGAGTCCCTTTAGCCTAATTGGTCTAGCCCTGGACGATACAAAATTAACAACTAACTATAACGACCCTTCAGGCCCACTTGTACACCCTCAAATAAGCTCAGGGGCATTCGACACTCCAAATGTAACACCCGGGCATCGAGCAGCCCGATTCTAAAAGTACATGCCCTCATGCATTTTACGGGTGCCACTGGCTACCACAGCACTCCCCTCGGTGGTCGTATGTCAAGAGTAATAACTAATAGCGCCCTCCTCCAAGGCGAGGCGCAAAGGGAGCCGCTGTCCAGTCAACTACACAGTAGATAGTACCTGTCGAGGTACCCGTACTTGAACTCGAACTTGGTTACATGGCTCCTTGCAGCAGTTCGCCGTCTTCGACAGTAAAAAAAGAAATGATAACGCCTGGTGGGGCGTGGTGTTAAGGGAGCCCGTCGTACGCGGGTGGGGAGCGGTCTCCTACCTCTACTGGACAAGCTACCATCGCGGTTGACGACGACCTGCAACGCCAAGAGCGACCGAAGGGGGAGTCGAACCCTCGACTCTTCATTCTTTAGCAATCTGGTCTGACAGTAAAAAAAAGTATCAGGAAAAATGTAATCGTTATCATCATCAACAAAATTATATAATCATTATCATCATCATCATCATCATCATCATCATCATCATCATCATCATCATCATCATCATCATCATCATCATCATCATCATCATCATCATCATCATCATCATCATCATCATCATCATCATCATCATCAAAACAATCCCCGATTGACGCTTCTTTTAAATGACTCGACGGCCCCACGGATTCTATTCAAGACACGAAAACAACGCCAGTACTGCCTGCTAGTACCGCCTTCTTTTTCGTTCCGACTTTCCGAAGGTATTTTCCGGACCTTGCAGGAAGGCCTCTTCCACTGCTGCGCGCTTAACCCCAAATCCAACCATTAGTTCCACAAAACGAATGAGCGAAACTTTTCAGTACTACTTTATAGGAGCGAGTTATTGAATGAGTTGAACTAGTAGAACCCACAGAAGGGTGGACACTATGGACCCAGGACTGACTGAGGAGGACATCGCCCTCGGGGTGGATTTCACTCTTGCCGACCTTTATTTAGATGCCGCGAGTAGCTCAAACACCCCCACTGAGGTGAACTATTGTTCGAAGACCGTCGTGATGCGTATTCGTCTCTGTGCGCATAATCGCTTTCCGCTAGTTCCCGCAGCTGAAGATTCGTTAACATGTGGACACTGCGAATTTGTCGCAGGTCATCGTTGCTTGGGGTCCGTTAGAGGGAGGGCCTCCAAAACCAGCCTACGACGATGCCAACAACCAGCCAGAGGGGGATGCTCAGCATGTCATGGCGGAAGTGGTTCCAAATCAGCCCCCTGCAGCCATGGATGAGCATGCACTAGCTGGATCCAATGCCAACGCATCTGCTGCCCATGCTAATGCTCTCGGTGACATGGAACCTCAGCCATACCAGCATTACAATCCCCTCCTCCCCCCTCCCTTGGAAAGCCACGAGAATCCACATGAAGCTTACATGTCTAGTGCTCATCCCAAGCATGAGTCTGACGGGAAGACGCAACCGCACTCTCATCACGGTATGGTTGTGTTCATGTTGTCCAGAGGTCATGCTAAGGTTGGGCTTGCACATCTGTTGGGGCGTGGGTGTGGGTATACGTGGGGGTGCGGGCGTAGGTGTGGGCGTGGGTGTGGGTGTGGGTGTGGATTAAGTCATGCAAGTAGTTGGATTGGTGCAGGTTGTCTGAGTTTGCATACTTCAGCTGTCCCCTTGTGGAATGGGTTTGATGGGTCAAGGGTGCAAGCATGGGCGTGTGGTGAGTTCTGCCGGTTGCATTGCGTAGGTTGAGTGTGTGTTCTTTTGGTGGTGCGTTTCTTTTTGTGAAGGGTGGCCGTGCATGCAGGTAGGGTATGTAGGTAAAGTTCGTCAACTATGGGTCTGAACAGTTGACGTGTGCTTAGGTTGTGGGTGTGAGGAAGCAGCCTGGATGTGTTGCCCCGGAGACCACGAACCTAAATCACCACCCAAACATTATCATCTAAATCACTCCCCAAACATTCTCATCTAAATCACTACCCAAAAGCTCCCCTCTTGATCAATACCCACACCTACATCACTCTTCGAACACTCCCTTCTTGATCACTATCCATACCTAAATCACTCCCCAAACCCACCTGGAACCCTTCTGGCCTGAACCTTGAACCTTTGACCTTCTGACCCAAGCATGTCTTCCAGGGTATTTTTGCTACTTGTAGCACACGTGCTTATTTATGTACCTTGGTGTTTTCGGGGTGCTGCGCTGGAGCCATGTGGTTTCCGGGAACTTTGGGGGCCCCCCAAAGCTGCTAGTAGCACCCCAAGAGCTGCTGGCAGCCCGATAGTGCTGCACAAAAAGCTGCTAGCAGCACCCAATGATAATAATGCTGCACGAAAAGCTTCCAGCAGCAACCAATGATAATAGTGCTGCACAAAAAGCTGCTAGTAGCACTCAACGAGCTGGTAGAAGCCCAATAGTGCTGCACACAAAGCTGCTAGTAGCACCCCAAGAGCTGCTAGCAGCCCAATAGTGCTGCACGAAAAGCTGCCAGCAGCAACCAACGATAATAGTGTTGCACAAAAAGCTGCTAGTAGCACCCAAAGAGATGCTAGAAGCTCAAGGGTGCTGCACACAAAGCTGGGAGGAGCACTCAAAGAGCTGCCAGAAGCACAATGGTGCTGCACTAAGGCACCTTATCCAGTTTTGTTTTCAAATCTGAAAGTGATTTTGTCTTGCTTTATGGTTACAGGCCTCCTCCAGGGGCATCGTTTTTGTGCCTTATATAGCTTTTTATCAGGCTTTTTATAGCTTTTTAGGGCCATTGGGGGCAAAAAGAAGAAAAACCTAACCTTTTCCTCTACTCACAAATAGCGGTGTAGCCTAGGTCTAATTCCACTGACTAGCTAAACCCAACTGCAACAGTCAAGTCTTCCCCAGTCATCACAACCAGCCCTCTGATCCCTTCTGCAACCCACCAGGCGGTTTCAACTCCAAGCCCAAGCCCAAGAACTACGTAGAAATGTTCAACACTAAGAAAAGCATGGAGATGACGAGGGGCATGGGTGCGGCAGCCCTAGCTGACCTGGAGCCCGAACCGGAGCCTGAGGTAGAGCCCAGAGATGCATTGGAGGCAGCACGGGCGATGCTGAAGGAGGCAGCCTTTAATGCGGCGGAGGTCATTGAGGGTACTGGGGATTCCAGCGGGGCCTTGGTGGCTGTTGGCAATGCAGCCGATCCGAACAACACCATTGGGTTGATGCAGGCCATTGATGCCTCGGAGCACAGGCTGGAAGATCAGATCCAGCTGCTTCAGCACCAGCATGACTTGAAGCTGCAAGTTGAGAACACCTACGGATTAGCCGACCCCAACAACCTTAGCAACGTCGATGACCTAGCCCAATTAGCGGATGTCGAGCTCGCCAAAGCGGTCGACGAGCACAAGCGGGGGTACGCTGCAGCATCCGATGCAGGGTTCTTCGCCGGGACACCAACTGTGCTGCCGTCGCCTGTGAACCCGCCGTGGTCCTCAGGAGGGACCTCCTCCTTGAGCAGCATGCTACTGCCTGATGCGACTTATGTGGCGGCTCGAGTGCAGCGCTCAAAGCATATCTCCTCGCAGCTGCAGATGCTTCAAGAGGAGAGCAAAAAGCTGCAAGAACATTCAAAGGTAGGTTGCTGGTTGGCCCCCTCAACCTCACGCCTCGTAATAAGGCGTTCTATTTATTTATGTGTTTATTTATGTATTTATTTATTATTCAAAGGTGGGGGGAAGTTGGTCAGCACTTAGATGCAGATGCTGCAAGAGGAAAGCAAAAAGCTGCAAGAGCATTCAAAGGTGGGTTGCTGGTTGGCCCCAGTGCAAGCAAACGGGCTGGCCTCCTCAATCTCAAGCCTCGTAATATTGCGTTAGGGATAAGGTTGCTGGCAGGGATTTTGTTTTCCGGAATACATTCTGATCGGAATACGAGACCCCGTTTGGCCAAAATTGCCGGAGTAAGAAACTTTTTTTACTGAAATTGAAAACCCAAATCGACAAAAATCGGAATACCCTGTTTTGGGAGGAAAATAGGGAGGAATCAAATAAAAAGGAATAAGATTTCCCTTTTTTTATTTGGAAAAAATATCCCTGGTCCCTGGTTGGCCCCAGTGCAAGCAAACGGGCTGGCCCCCTCAATCTCAAGCCTCGTAATAAGGCGTTATATTTATTGAAGGTAGGGGGAATTTGGTCAGCACTTGGCTGGTCAGCACTTCTTTCCCGAAACCACACAAACCACCTAAACCTAAACCCTAAACACCTAAACCGCCTACACCACCTACACCACCTACACCACCTAGGCCTGAGTGCTGACCAGCTTCCCCCAACCGCACTCGTAGGCGCTGCAAGAGCGTGCATGGCAAATGCAGACTGATTCGGGGTTAGCTGAGCTCCTTGGGGAGCTGAGCCTACCAGTGGGTGGCCTCCGACTGGACCCGCCCGTGGAGCCAGCCAGACCCGTGGATTTAATGCTTGAGCCGGGACCAGGTGCACCTGACACCCCAGATCGTGACCCCTACCGCCCTCCCCTCCCTGCGGCCTCGCCAACGAAGGCAGGCAAGGGCAAGGGCAAGGGTAAGGGTAAGAACCGCAAGGAGGTGACTTTAGAACGTGATGACGACACACTCGCTCAACCAGCCCCTCTGATGTCCTTTACTACAGAACGGCGCGCTCCCCAGCCCCAGCCAAAGCCCCAGCAAAAATGGCGGCGCACCAAAAATAACTCCTACGCCATGGCAGACCCCGTAGATAATAACAGTGCTCCAACTGGCTATGTCAGCCAGATCTATGCCAGCGCGTTGGTGGACACGCCGCCTGAGGATGCTTCTGGCGTAAACCTTAGGACCCTGCCCCCTCTTGATTTGCCGAGTAGCAGCGGAACAGATTCGGCAGCGTCAGAGTCGGTGGAAACGCCACAGCTTGCCAGCATGGGGTGGAGAGCCCCCAAGAGGTGCGTGTATGGGTGGGTGGGTGGAGTAGAGTGGAGTGGTTGGTTGGAGTTGAGTGGGTGGAGAGCCCCCAAGAGGTGTGTGTATGGGTGGGTAGTTTGGAGAAGAGTGGAGTGGGTGGGTGGAGTGGAGTGGGTGGGGTGGAGTGGGATGGTGGGTGGAGTGGGTGGGTGGAGTGGAGTGGGTGGGTGGGTGGGTGGGTGGGTGGAGTGGGTGGCTGGGTGGGTGGAGAGCCCCCAAAAGGTGGGTGTATGGGTGGGTGGAGTGGAGTGGAGTGGAGTGGGTGGGTGGAGTAGAGTGGGTGAGTGGGTGGAGAGCCCCCAAGAGGTGTGTGTGTGTAGTGGGTGGGTCCGTGGGCGAAGAGCCCGCAAGAGGTAGGTGTCTAGGGTGAGGTGATAAGGTTTATTGGAGGGGGTTAGTGTGCTTCTTTGTTGTTGTGGTGGTGGCGATGGTAGTGGTGGGTGTGGGTGGGTGGGTGTGGGGGTGAAGATGGGTTAGAAGAGGGGGGCTGGGACCAACGTGGTCATGATCTATCTAGGTTCACATTTAAATTGTCCTGCTGGGGTAGAGAGCCCCCAAGAGGTGGGTGGGTGGAGTGGGTTTGTGGAGTGGAGTGGGTGGGTGGGTAGAGAATGCCCCAAAGGTGGGCGTATGGGTGGGTGGGTGGGTGGGTGGAGTGGGTTTGTGGAGTGGAGTGGGTGGGTGGGTAGAGAATCCCCCAAATGTGGGCGTATGAGTGGGTGGGTGGAGTGGGTTTGTGGAGTGGAGTGGGTGGGTGGGTAGAGAATCCCCAAAAGGTGGGCGTATGGGTGGGTGGGTGGGTGGAGTAGGTGGATGGGTAGGGAGCCCCCAAGTGGTGTGCGTAAAGTTGGGTGGGTGGAGTGGGTGGATGCATGGACCCGACCCTTACTTGCCTGACCTCATTTTACTCTGATAGCCTGACCTGACCCTCACTTTCCTGACCTCATCTTACTCTGATTGCGTGTACCGATCCTCACTATCCTGACCTCATCTTACTTTGATTGCGTGACCCGATCCTAACTTTCCTGACCTCATCTTACTCAGATTGCGTGACCCGATCCTCACTATCCTGACCTCATCTTACTTTGATTGCGTGACCCGACCCTTACTTGCCTGACCTCATCTCACTCTGATCGCGTGGCTAGCCTGACCTCATTTAATCTGATTGCGTGACCTCATTATAATCTAATTGCCTGACCTGCCCCTGGCTAGCCTAACCTCATTTAAATCTGTTAGCCTTACCTGACCCTGGCTAGCCTGACCTAATTTCCTTCTGATTGCGTGACCTCGTTTTAATCTAATTGCCTGACCGGCCCCTGGCTAGCCTTACCTCATTTAAATCCGTTAGCCTTACCTGACCCTGGCTAGGCTGACCTAATTTCCTTCTGATTGCGTGACCTCATTTTAATCTAATTGCCTGACCTGCCCCTGGCTAGCCTAACCTCATTTAAATCTGTTAGCCTTACCTGACCCTGGCTAGGCTGACCTAATTTCCTTCTGATTGCGTGACCTCGTTTTAATCTAATTGCCTGACCGCCCCCTGGCTAGCCTTACCTCATTTAAATCTGTTAGCCTTACCTGACCCTGGCTAGCCTGACCTAATTTCCTTCTGATTGCATGACCTCGTTTTAATCTAATTGCCTGACCGGCCCCTGGCTAGCCTTACCTCATTTAAATCTGTTAGCCTTACCTGACCCTGGCTAGCCTGCCCAAATTTTACCTCACTTGCCTCATTTTTACTTTCCCAGGGGATTTAGGCTTCTGGTAATTGTTTTTTGCACCCTGGAAAATTTTCAAAAACCGTTAGCTATTCTGAAGTTGATATACATATGAAGTCCTTGTCCACTGAGCAATCAGATAAATTTAACTTGAACCTGGTTACATAGCTCCAGCCAGCAATTAGGCTGCTCGCTCATCCATACCCACTTCAACCATCCTATTGCCAGCGTGAACCTGGTTACATAGCTCCAGTCAGCAATTTGGCTTCTAGCCTACTTCGGCAGTAAAATTAATTACCAGGGGAAAAGAGCAAGCAGACCGAGGAATCAGACATATGCTGATCCTGCCTGATATGTCAGTTAGACTTCTGATTTGGTATGAGCTCATCGTTCGTTTTCATTTTACTCTCCCAGGGGAAGGCCGTCTCCACCGAGCAACAAGACCTTTGCTGAGCCTACCTGCGCTAAACCCTAAACCCTGTACTATATACCCTAAACCCAGGGGAAGGCCATCTCCACTAAGCAAGCAGACCTATGCTGATCCCCCCTATCCTGGACCCTAAACCCTATACTCTATACCCTTAACCCAGGGGAAGGCCATCTCCACTGAGCAAGCAGCCCTGTGCTGATCCTCCCTACGCTGGACCCTAAACCCTATACTCTTTACCCTAAACCTAGGGGAAGGCCATCTCCACTGAGCAAGCAGACCTATGCTGATCCTCCCTACGCGGATGTGGCGAAGAATGATGAGCCTAGCTATGCTGTAAGAAAGCCTCCCAAGCCATCTAAGAGTGATTCCCGTAATTACAGCAGCGCCAGCAATGAGGCCCCTCTGCCAAAATGGGCAGGTAAGAGCAGAATTGCCGTTCCCTAGATATAATGCATATTTATACAGGGGGCCTTCAAGAAGTTTTTTTCGTATACCTATGCCGGAAGTTTTTGTAATCAGCCTTACCCCCCCCCCCCCCCCCCCCCCCCCAAAGGCCCATATCTCCTTCAAAAATTATAATTAGGGGGTCAAAGTAGGGTCTATAATGATCCCCTCGACGAGCTCTATCCATTTGTGGTCTTACATTTGGATTTGATTAAAGTTTGACAACATGGTCAAGCAAACACCCTTTCCTAGTCCTGATTCTGAGCTGAGCTAGCTAGTGTTGGTGTTTGAGAATTTGAAGGTGGTGTTAAGCCTAAGTCGCATTTCTAAGTACCCTCCTTATACCCAAGAAGTTTGGGGAGGAAAGATTGAGTTTCTGGTTTGACCCAACCTTCACACTTGGTGTACTTAGAACCTGTGGAGGTCACTACTCAAGCACTACCACGACACATTTACTCATTCTCAAAAACATTCGCGGAGTCGGAATGCTCTCGTCGAACCAGTTTCGTGGGTATGCTTAACTTCGTCAGATTCCATCTGGTGAGGAAGTTATGAAGATATTTCCGAAACCGGCTCGACCCCTGAACGAGGATCTGCCAGGCTGGCAGGTGCCTTGACTTGGATGTAGACAGGATCTAGAGGATCACGCCTCCATATTTTCTCGGTGTCGGAAATAAGGGTGGATTCAGAAAGATCTCGCGGAGCTTGTGTCATAGGTCTGCTTAATTTTAGCAGAGACCGAGTACTGAGGAATTTTTGGCCTCTAATAGTCTTCACCAGAGGATCTGTCTGAAAGCCGTCGGACCCCCCCCCCCCCCCCCCCCCCCCCCCCCCCCCTCTTTTTGAGGGGTCGATATCTACCCCACCCCGACACATTTGTCGACTTTTTTCGATAGTTCCGGGGCTTACGACCCCTGCTGGCCCCGATTACGGCATGCGGTACACGAGCAACTTCCTGAGGGCCCCCCGTATTTATATTACAAAAAGCAGTTAAATCTGCAAAAAAAAAGGCAGGTAAGAGCAGAATTGCTGTTCCCTAGATTTAAAGCATATTTATAGTACACAAATCAGGAAAATAAAAAATAAAATCAGTTCAATAAAAAACAAGGCCCGTTTGAATTATCAAAACTCACGCAATGAGCCCCCTCTGCCAAACTGGGCAGGGAAGAGCAAAAAAACAATGCCTCGAGGAGCGTGGTGTTAAGGGGACCCTCCCGCACGCCGCAACTGGGGAAGTCATTATGGCTTACATAGTAAGTGTTACCCTCCAGGCGGTAGGGACTCCTTCATTAGGTAAGAGCAGATAATAGCAATTCAGGGGGGTGCCGGGCCGGCGGGGCCTGGTCGGTACCCAGGGCGGGCCGATCGGAAACCCCGGGCCGCCGGAATGCCTATTACCCGGGATAGGATGAGTAAGTATATACATGGGTATAACATGGTACATCAATAGGGCACGGCATATTATATGGCGTTGACCAAAGGTGAGTATAATATTATATAAATTGCATCATATGATTTTGTATATAAGTGGTACATTTAGCCTAGACTGACTGCTGGCATCGTATGATATCATATGACGACATGATATCACGTGATATCATATTGCCGTTCCCTATACATCTACCGTGTAATACCCGTGATTGAATACACCAGGGGATAATTTGGGAGTTGGGGGTTGGAAAATTGACTGACTTTGGACTTGACATCTCAAATTTGGCAAGAAATCTGAGAATTCCGGGATTTGGCCTGAAAACGAGTAGGAAGTCCGACCTCTGAATCCAATCCATCCACTGAATCGCTATATCTACCGGTATAACGTTTATTTACTAAACTGCAACAGAGAGAACTGCAAATAATTAAACAGTACGCCTTATTAAGAGGCGTGAGGTTAAGGGGGCCAGCCCGTTTGCTTGCACTGGGGCCAATCATCAAGGTTGGTTCCAAGAAAATTGTTAATAAAATGTATTATCCTGTTTTTATGTATTTTTATTTCAACGTCTTTTATATATTTTAGTAGTTAAGTATGGATTAAGTCCAGGTAAGATTATGTCCGAGTATGCTTATTCTTGGGTGGGGTAGTGTGGGTTGAGGTGCGCTCGGTAACATGTGACCCAAAATGATGATGATGGTGATGATGATTACATTTTTCCTGGTGCCCTACTGGACTCCAAATGTGCCCTCGGCTTGACGGAGTCAAAAACGACAAAAGTACCCTGGTTCACTTCAGTAAGAGATCCATTGAGAATTCACTTGAGAATTCACTTGAGAATTTGAATTCACTTCAGTAAGAGATCCATTAAGAATTCACTTGAGAATTTGAATTCATTTCAGTAAGAGATCCATTGAGAAATTGAAAACAGAAGCTTAACACGAGCTTTTACTACGAGGGCTCAATGAATTTTATGAAAATAGCTCCCGCTGTCTCAGATTGCCATGTTGGATCTAACGACGTGCGTGCCTCCTGCTATTGCACTGGTCAAGCTCCCAAGCGATACGCAGATATACAGAATGACTGTACAGGCTTCTTCGTGTGCACCCATGGTTCGCCGAAAGTTTACGTACCTTGTTACGGTATATTAGGAGGAGGTCTCCTCAATGAAGTTGGACAGTAAGTGGTGGTAACTGTATGGCTCAGGGATATTTTTGTCCGGAATATATTCCGATGGGAATACGAGACCCCGTTTTGACAAAAATTGCCGGAATAAGAGATCTAACACAATTTTTCTTTTAATGAAATTGACTAAAAAAGACCCAAATCGACAAAAATCGGAATAAGGATCCTGTTTTGGGAGCGGAAAAAAGGAGAAAAAAAGGGAAAGGAATAAGATTTCCTCTTGCTGATTTGAAAACAATATCCCTGGTATGGCTCATGTACAGGCCCCCCTTTTTTTACTACCAGTGCTCCATGAGAGGTTTCATAAAAGGCCCAATGAGTTTAATGGATGAAAAGGATGGGGCTGAGCAGCACCTTCCAACAGCTTCTTGGCCTTCCCAAACAACGTAGTAAGCTACCCCAATGCTACCCCAAACGAATCCTCGCCTACCTACCTCCCCTCAACATATCCTCACCTACCTACCTACCTACCTACCTACCTACCTACCTACCTATCTACCTACCTACCTACCTACCTACCTACCTACCTACCTACCTACCTACCTACCCTTAACAAATCCTCACGTACCTACCTACCTACCCCCAACATATCTTCACCTACCTACCTACCTACCTACCTACCTACCTACCTACCTACCTACCTACCTACCTACCTACCAACCTACCTACCCCCAGCATATCTTCACCTACCCACCTACCCACCTACCTACCTACCGACTCACCTACCTACCCACCTTCATCAACGCAACACTACCCTTCTGTCTGCCTCCCTGCAACCCATCACTCACCTACCTACCTACCTACCTACATACCTACATACCTACATACCTACCTAATTACCTACACACCTCCATCAACGCAACCTTACCCTTATGTCTGCCTCCCTGCAGATCAAGTCGGCTCAGAGATCGAAAGCCCTGCGAGTGGCATGCAGTGGAGCTTCAATAGCCCTCAAAAGAATGCTCCCAAGAATTCAAACAAGCCCCCTTCCTCCGAGACTTCAGATGGTGTCGCCACCCCACCCCGCCGGGTGTCTTGGGAAACCGGAGTAGTGTCCCATCGACGAGACCGACCGCCAGAGATATCGGTCGACAACTCATACGACAGTCCCTACCACAGTACTGACCAGGTAACAGACCAGTACGGGTCGGGGCGGAAGTTCCTCCCCAGCATCAAGCTCCCACCCAGCCTAGCTGCCATCATCGCCGAGAGGGAGCGGGCGAAGAATCCGAACTACAACCAACGTGACTCCATCGCTCAAAGCAACCGAGACCAGATCCAGCCGCCCCCGCAGGTGCAGTGGCAGGATCCGGCTGCCGAGCAACAGAAGCATCAGATGGTTCAGATGCAGTTGAAGCAGCGGCTCCAGGATCAGCAGCTGCGTTTGATGCAGCGGCGGCAGGAGGAGCAGCGTTCCTGGCAGCAGCAGCTGTATGGCCCAAGCCGGACCTCGTCCTCAGGGGCAGTAGAGGACCTTGGGCAGCAGGAGCCGATTGAAAACAGCAGGTTTGAGAGCGCTAGTGTGGATGCAGAGCCGGCAAGCCGGTACCTAGTCAAACAGCCAACTAAGGATGCTCGAGTGTTGTCGTTCAAGGTAGTGGACCGGCCGAACTCTCGGCAGCAGCTTAGCAGCCTAGCCTCCTCCTCCTACATCCAACCACAAAACCCTCAGCAGCCTGGGTACTCTCAACAGCCTGGGTACTCTCAACAACCAGGTCACTCTCAGCAGTCTGGTAAGTTTTGTGCCTCATTCTCAAGCTACTATTTCAGATTTCACGTCAAATCACACAAAAACGGCATATTCTATACCATATAATAAGAAAATGACTTATTGATACCAGACAGATTCTCACAAGAGCACATATGAGCATCATGATTCAAGACAAGTCCTTTGCAGCGTCGCAAGCGACGCGGAAAATTGGCGGAGTGTGTTGGCAACGGAACGAAAGGTGGCAACGATGGAGCTGACCGAAGCGAGTTAGTTACGCGACCGTTGGCTGACGTGTCGGGCTTCAATTTTTGTTTTTCGGTCGGACAAACGGACAAATGGGTGACCCAACCCCTTGAAGAG
Organism: Chlamydomonas sp. ICE-L; assembly: GCA_013435795.1. NCBI lineage: Eukaryota > Viridiplantae > Chlorophyta > Chlorophyceae > Chlamydomonadales > Chlamydomonadaceae > Chlamydomonas > Chlamydomonas sp. ICE-L. The sequence goes on along the minus strand of JACBWV010000610.1, from coordinate 49,342,965 downwards.
GGGGCTCCGCCAAAAAGGAGCTAAGATTTGTTTTTGCCCAAAGCAACAATCTTCGAGTCCTGTGTCACATCCTTGCCTCTTGCTTCAATGGATCATCCCATGCTGCCACTCTATAATTTTATTGGCGGAGCCCCCTCTTCAAGGGGGCGGGAGCCCCCATGTTTACCCATTTGTCCGTTTGTGCGATCAAAAAATTGAAGCCCGACACGTCAGCCAACGGTCGCGTAACTAACTCGCTTCGGTCAGCTCCATCGTTGCCACCTTTCGTTCCGTTGCCTAAACACTCCCCCAATTTTCTGAGTCGCTTGCGACGCTGCATAGGACTCGTTTTCCGTGCGATGTGTCGCAAATTGAGCAACTCGGTGCGACCACATTGGGGCACGCTGCCCCCCGAACCCCGCAGAGTGCGAAGCATTGAGCCAGGGGGGGTTGGGGTTTGGGGGGGGGGGGGGGGGGGGGGGGGGGGGGGGGGGGGGGGGGCATTCAGACTAAATTAGCCGGACCCATGCGTCGCCATGCAGCGACGGAATGGCGACGTGTCACTAAAAAAGGTGCTGTCACTCCCTCACATCATTAGAAGTACGCCCAGGATAACATTTTTTTGGCGGAGACCCCCTTCCACCTAACAGGTGGTAGAGCTCTACCACCTGACGCTCTACCACCTAACGCTCTACCACCTAACACTCTACCACCTTGTGCAATTCACCTGGTAGCACCTCACCCTCTAGCACCTCATGCACCTAACCATCTAGCACCTCAGGTCTAGCACCTTACTCTCCTTCAATCCAGCTGACCTCTTGACCCTTTCTCTTGCCGCAGCTGCACCCTCGGGCATGTTTGGAGGATGGATGAACTCCGCCGCCTACGGTGCTGGCCAGTCTTACGTGGGCAGCATGAATCAAAATAGAGTGTCCAAAATAGGATCCACCAGTGCCTTAGGCAACGGATACAATCACCAGCCGCAGTACTCCATTTACCCGAATGGATCCAACCTCAGCAGTGGCATGACCTCCTTTGGTGCCCAGCCCTATGGGGTGTCATCAGCGGGTGGTGGGTACCCAGGTGGAGGGTCCAACTCAGGAGCCTATAGGGGGGGGATAGGCATGGGTAGCTTTGGAGGGGGGGTCAACTATAGAATGGGGGGCGCGAACGGTGGGGTCGGGGCCGGGGGCGGCTACGGGCACACGCAATACTCACAAGCTAATGGGGGGCGCGAAAACCGAAATGAGGTGAACTCACTCCAGAATGGGGGGGGGGCTGGGGGCTATGGAGGTTCCTACTCCAACAATGATGGATATCAGGCAGACGCGAGAGAGGAGAGTTACAAACCCAAGGTTAGAGATGCGAGGGGTGCGAGAGATGGCTACCAGGCCGACGCAAGAGAGGGGAGTTACAAACCCAAGGTTAGAGACGTAAGGGATACAAGAGATAATGGGTACAAGGATAAAAGCACAAATAGGGTGGAAGAGCGTGACAGGATGCCTCGACCACGACGAGAGAGGAAGCCTGAACATGCCTTCCGCGGCTACTAGTATTAGTTCTGGTCAGCAGAGTCGCCAAATGGCGACCCTTTTTATCCCTTTTGGGAAAGGCAACCCTTTTTACCCCTTTTGGGGAATGGCAACTCTTTTTACCCCTTTTTGGTCTAGGTGACCCTTTTACCCCTTTTTAGTATAGGCGACCCTGTTACCCTTTTGGGGGATTTTTTAGTGTCGCTTGAGACGCTGCATATAACTTGTTTGTTTTGTTTTGTGTTGATTTCATTGTCTATCGGCCTTCAGGCTGCTCACCATCTGTGGGCCTAATAAACGTGGATAGCATAAAATATGTTTTGGCAACCTATAGGTAGATTGTGAGTGGAGGTAGCAACCGCAAACGGCTCATTATGCTAATTAAATCAATAACTAAATAGTGTGCCTTATTACAAGGCGTGAGGTTGAGGGGGCCAGCCTGTTTGCTTGCACTGGCCACTGGGGCCAACTGCCGATCCCATTCTGCTTCTTGCATGTCTCAGTGCATGCAAGAAGCAGAAATGGGAGTGTTCCCTGGTAACAAGTGCACGCCTTGGATAGCGGTGAGTATTGTGCCACTGTTAGTGCATTTGTATCTATGTTCCAGTCCAGGGGTAGCCAACAACCCCTGGGCTGTTACCTAGGCTAACGGGACTTACCCAGCCTCAAATGATCACTAGATTGCCAGGCATTTACTACTCAATAGGGAACGGCAACATGATATCATGTCATCATATGATAGCATATGATGCCTGCAGCCTGACTAGGCCAAAGTTACCATTTCAATACAATATCATAAGATGCAATTAGTATGATAGCATATGATAGCATACTCACCTTTGGCCAAAATCACCTTTGGCCAAAATCATATGATATGCCGATCCCTACTACTCGAGCATTTGATTTGAATCCACAATTGTTCGTTAGTCGATGAGTGTACACTTTTTATTCTGTCCGCTCATATAAATCATGTAGATGGCCATATTCGTACTTGCGTTTTTATCATCACTGTTTGTTTGTCTTTCTATAATCAGGACGCGTGCAGGTTTGTTCAGGACGCTGCGTCCTCCGTCGCAGACGCAACGTCTCAGGGTCCATTGCGTCGCCGACGCAGCTTCAGTGGGTTGGTTATGACGCAGGACGCAGGTTATGGGTCGGTTGCTTCTGAAGACGCAGGCCAGGCAATTGGTTGCGACTCAGGACGCAGAGCTGGGGATCCTTAAAAAAACTGGATGTGTGATGTAACAACTCGCCCCTGCCCAGTACCTAGTGCCTCAGTCATCGTCTCAGGAATCGGGTTTGGTTTGTATTATGACAAGGTATACTGTGGTATTCTACCGTATTAGCCTCTAGGCTGCTCCTCGGATGCGGTCTGAGTGCACAAATACAGACACACACACACACACTGATATATGTCCAGCCTGGCAGGACTCTACACCACAGTTGTACGAATTGTCTAGGTCAACTGAGCATACTATAGGTTCCGGTGTTACGAACACGAACGTGTACAAGGGTGCCTCAAAATCTACGTTCCATCAGTCTATGAGCCCCAACGTACCGGGTACATTTCATAATCCCAAATCTATGTCTCCTCAGCCTGCCAAAGCCAAAATTGAAGTTTGCAATGTAACAGACCCTCCGAAAACTGAGTTGTGAAACGGGTGCAGCGGTATTTTCTGGAAGTTATCTGGAATCCTTTGCATCCCGAATTCTGTCGGAGTTACTAGGCTACGAGTGCTCTATAGACATCTTGCAAGATGTATGTAGAGCACTCGTAGTCTAGTAACTCCGACAATAATGCATGCTCTGTAAGGCTGTAACCTGCTGTTTTAGGGCGGAGCTTGTGGTAGCCCGATCAGATGGTCACTGATGGCCAGCTATGGCTCGCAAGTTTGAAATTAGGCACTTCGAAATTATGCGAATCGACAGCGTGAAGCACTGCCAGGTCACCTTCGAGCAAGTCTCCCATAGTTCACCCGTCTTTCTCGTTCCTCTCAATGTTCTGTTCAGAATACTCGCAGTCCTGACTTGCAACATGGGGGAAGATTTTGTCACCCACCAGCGTTCGCGAGCCTCGGAGCTGCGCGCAGCGTCCGTCGTCTTCTTAATCTGCTTGATCACGTACGCTAGCGGCCAAGCAGCTGGTGGTGCCGGGGCGGGCTCTAACGCGCAGAGGGCCGGAGAGTTGCGCGAATGCATAAACAGCGACTTCAAGCTCTTAGCCACCAGCTGGAATGAGTCAATTATGCACGACACTCCACCCAAGTAAGTATAGCATAAGCACATGGACCCGTCGTACTTCAGTCGAGGGCACAGCCTTGCAGGGCAGCAGTAATGCAGGGTCAAGCCCCATGCCCCATGCCCACTGGCCTAGATCATCAGATCACCCACTCTCTTGTTTGCAGCTTGTGTGTGTGTGTGTGAGTGTGAGAGAGACAAGGTGCTGTCTGTCCTGTCCTGCCATCCTGCTACCATGCAACATCCATGCACACCCCTCATCAATGCACCAATATATTACCCTGCAGCTTGTACTTAGAGAAACTATGGTGGACCCCGCGATCGCCGAAGTTTGAGTTCACCGTCATCACCCAGCTTTCCCTGGATCGTATCCCTGTGCTGCGGAATCAGGTAAGCAGCATGGAGCATATTAATAGACAGACAGACAGACAGAGTGACAGACAGACAGACAGACAGAAAGACAGACAGACTGGCTGACTGACTGACTGACTGACTGACTGACTGACTGACTGACTGACTGACTGACTGACTGACTGACTGACTGACTGACCAACCGACCGACCGACCGACAGACACAGCAGGCGGACAGACAGACAGACAGACAGACAGACAGACAGACAGACAGACAGACCGACAGACAGACAGACATACAGACAGACAGAACAGCATACATACAGACAGACAGACAACAGCAGGCAGATAGACCTGACAGACGACAGACAGACAGACAACAGGCAGTCCAGGCATCAAGCACACGGCAACAAGCAGACAAGCAACAGACAGAAGACAGACAGACAGACAGACAGACACCGACGAACAGACAGACAACCAGACTGCAGGCAGACAGACAACCCACATGCATCAGACGACTGACAGACATACAGACGACAGCTACATACGGGCGAGGCAGGCCATACACGCTACTCTAATACAGACACCTGCAGACGGCAGAAATAGCTCATACACGTCAGACTGACACGTACGGACAGACTCAGACGACGGACAAGCAGTCATGACAGGGCAGACCCTGCAGACAAGCAAACACACGCAGACAGACAACAACACAGCAGAGACGACAGACTTACATGACAGACACAGACAGGCAAGGCAGACACAGACCCAGCATACAGCCCTAGAAAGACAGAGCAACAGACAGACATACAGACAACACAGTACATCCAGACGACAGAGCAGCATATAGACAGACCTCAGACAACTGGCATACAGACCAGCCAGAAACTGGCCAGACAGACAGACAGATAGTACAGACAACAGACAGCAGTAGGCAGGTCGACATGTCATCCAACAGACAGTCTCACACGGCAGAAAGACATACAGCAGACTGACCAGACAGACGAACGACATACACTACAAGGCAGGCAGTCAGGCAGGCAAGACACGCGCAACACACAACAGACAGACACACAGACAGACAGACAACAACAACAGATGCAACAGACCAGACAGACAAACAACAGACATCACAGACTGACAGACGACAGACCCAGCAGGCACACGATCAGACAGGCATACGAGATAGAGGCAGACTGACTTGACTACTCAGCACAGACAGCATACAACAACGAACAGGATGGCAGGCGGGCAGACAAGCAGACACAGCAAGCAGACAGACTGACAGACAGACAGACAGACAGACAGACAGACAGACAGACAGACAGACAGACAGACAGACACAGCAGGCAGACAGACTGACAAACAGACAGTCAGGCAGACTGACAGACAGACTGACTGACAGACAGGCAGACAGACACAGCAGACAGACAGACAGACAGACAGACAGACAGACAGACAGACAGACAGACAGACACGGCAGGCTCAGGGCGTGAGGATGTTAGGAAGATGGCAGTAGCATGGAGTGGGCTGCTCCTGAATCGTACCCTTACGCCATGCAGGCTCAGCGCGTGGGGATATTAGGAAGATGGCAGTGGTATGGGGTTGGTTGCCCCTGGATTGTATCCCTGTGCTGCAGTATCAGGCAAGTCGTGTGCATTTAGAAATCACCTTAGAGCTAGGTTCAGCGCATGGGGATATTAGGAAGATGGCAGTGGTATTGGGTTGGCTGCCCCTGGATTGTATCCCTGTGCTGCGGTATCAGGCAAGTCGTGTGCATTAAGAAATCACCTTAGAGGTAGGTTCGGCGCGTGGGGATATTAGGAAGATGGCAGTGGTATGGGGTTGGCTGCCCCTGGATTGTATCCCTGTGCTGCAGTATCAGGCGAGTCGTGTGAATTAAGAAATCACCTTAGAGCTAGGTTCAGTGTGTGGGGATATTAGGAAGATGGCAGTGGTATGGGGTTTGCTGCCCCTGGCCTGACCACACCAAACAGCAAACAAAGGAACAAGCATATATACGTGCTAACATCCCAGCCAGTCAATCAACCAATCAATCAACCAACCAACCAACCAACCAACCAACCAAACAAGTCATCTGACAAACAAGCAAGCAAACAAACAAACACACAAACAAACAAACAAACAAACAAGTCGTCGGACAAACAAACAAACAAGAAGACAGACTGACAACAAGCAAAATATTGCCATCTTTGCTGCATTGCTCCACCTACAAGGGACCCGTGTCTGCAGTGCACTTCACTTCACTGCCATGCACTTAACATCTGCACCACTGCATCTCCCACTTTGCTGCACTGCTCCACCTTCAAGGACCCGTGTCTGCAGTGCCCTTCACTTCATTGCTGTGCACTTCACATCTGCACCACTGTATCTCTCTCTTTGCTGCAGTGCACCACCTGCAAGGGACCCGTGTCTGATGTGCACTTCACTTTACTGCTGTGCACTTCACATCTGCACCACTGCATCTCCCACTTTGCTGCAGTGCTCCACCTTCAAGGGACGTGTGTCTGCTGTGCCCTTCACTTCACTGCAGTTCACTTCACATCTGCAACACTGCATCTCTCTATTTGCTGCAGTGCTCCACCTTCAAGGGACCCGTGTCTGCTGTGCCCTTCACTTCACTGCTGTGCACTTCACATCTCCACCACTGCTGCTGCTGTGCACTTCTCCTGCTGCTGCTGCTGCTGCTGCTGCTGCTGCTGTGCACTTCTCCTGCTGCTGCTGCTGTGCACTTCACATCTGCTTCTCTCTCTTTGCTGCAGTGCTCCACCTACAAGGGACCCGTGTCTTCAGTGCCCTTCACTTCACTGCCATGCACTTAACATCTGCACCACTGCATCTCCCACTTTGCTGCAGTGCTCCACCTACAAGGGACACGTGTCTGCAGTGCCCTTCACTTCACTGCTGTGCACTTCACATCTGCACCACTGCTGCTGCTGCTGTGCACTTCACATCTGCGTCTCTCTCTTTGCTGCAGTGCTCTACCTACAAGGGACCCGTGTCTGCGGCTGTCTTTTTGGCAGTCACTCAGGCTCCAGTGAAGATGCAGAATACCAATGAGCCTTTCCTACTTCGCTCCTTGAGCGAGTTCAATAAAGAGCGTATACGTAGAGCTGTAGAGGAGCTTGATGCTTTCCACGCCAGGTACGCAGCCAGGCAGATGACCAGTGGCGCACAATCAAGTTGTGGATGGGCGGGTGGGCATGTGTGTTTGGTGGTGGTTGTAGTGTGTGTGTGGAGGGGTGGGGGCTGATGGACTGCAGCAGCAAGGCGGATGACCAGTGGCGCACAATCAAGTTGTGGGTGGGCGGGTGGGCATGTGTGTTTGGTGGTGGTTGTAGTGTGTGTGTGGAGGGGTGGGGGCTGATGGACTGCAGCAGCAAGGCGGATGACCAGTGGCGCACAATCAAGTTGGGGTGGGCGGGTGGGCATGTGTGTTTGGTGGTGGTTGTAGTGTGTATGTGGAGGGGTGGGGGCTGATGGACTGCAGCAGCAAGGCTGATGACCAGTGGCGCACAATCAAGTTGTGGGTGGGCGGGTGGGCATGTGTGTTTGATGGTGGTTGTAGTGTGTGTGTGGAGGGGTGGGGGCTGATGGACTGCAGCAGCAAGGCTGATGGCCAGTGGCGCACAGTCAAGTTGTGGGTGGGTGGGTGGGCATGTGTGTTTGGTGGTGGTGGTGGTGGTGGTGGGGAGGGGGGGACTGACAGACTGCAGCAGCAAGGCGGATGACAAGTGGCGCAATGTCAAGTTGTGGGCGGGTGGGCATGTGTGTATGGTGGTGGTTGACAGACAGGCAGGCAGGCAGGCATAGAAAGTGGTAATTCCTTGTCCTTGTCATTGTCAAACTCTGGAGCTCTTTCTTCTTCTTCTTCCTGTCATACCCATCTCGTCCACTGTTTTGTTTTGGGGCTACGCGTAACAGCTTCCATGCAGCTCCATTAGCCAGCAACTGTGTCAAGCCCAAACCTCGCAGCTGCGTTGAAATGCCTGCCAAATCGGTTTTCAGATGCACTAGCTAGCTTCAGGTTTGGACCAAGGATAGGAGAAAGAAGCTGTCTGGAAGCTGCTATGTGTAGCCTAGAAAGGAAACAGCAAGCTCGTCAGCACTGTACTCAGCATTAGAGTCCCACAGTTATTACATTGCATTGTGACCTGGATGCTTGTGTTCAGACCATTTCAGTCCAGTTTGGCATGGACTGGACTAGTGAGCTGAACTGGACTGAACTAGTGTCCTAAACTGAACTGGAATGGACTGGACTGGATTGAACTGGACTGAACTGAACTAGTGTGCTAAACTGGACTGAACTGGACTAGTGTGCTAAACTGGACTGAACTGGACTGAACTGGACTAGTGTGCTGAACTGGACTAGTGTGCTAAACTGGACTGAACTGAACTAGTGTGCTAAACTGGACTGAACTGAACTAGTGTGCTAAACTGGACTGAACTGGACTGAACTGAACTAGTGTGCTGAACTGGACTGAACTGGACTGGACTGAACTGGACTGAACTGGACTGAACTGGACTGGACTGAACTAGTGTCCTAAACTGGACTGAACTGGACTGGATTGGACTGGATTGAACTGGACTGAACTGAACTAGTGTGCTAAACTGGACTGAACTGGACTGGACTGAACTGGACTGGACTGAACTAGTGTCCTAAACTGGACTGAACTGGACTGGACTGGACTGGATTGAACTGGACTGAACTCAACTAGTGTGCTAAACTGGACTGAACTGGACTGAACTGAACTGGGGTGCTAAACTGGACTGAACTGGACTAGTGTGCTAAACTGGACTGAACTGGACTGAACTGAACTAGTGTGCTAAACTGGACTGAACTGGACTAGTGTGCTAAAATGGACTGAACTGACGTAGGGTGGAAGAGGAAGACGGATGTCAGCTGGACATGATGTTCTTCTGGGAAGCCTTTGACAATCAAGAAGCAACGATGCTCTACCCAGTGAATTCGTTACGCAACTATGCTCGCATGCAGGTAAGATGATTAGATACCCACCCATCGTTTGAAAATCAAGAAGCAACGAGGCTCTACCCGGTGAATTCGTTACGCAACTATGCTTGCAAGTAGGTAAGATGATAAAACAAAGCATTGTTTTTTACTGTTTCTTCTGAAAACCTGTTGGAGTTGGTGGCTTGCTTGTGTAAATGTCCTGAAAAATGTTACGCAACTACGCTCGCACGCAGGGTAGATAATTAGATAAAACATTGTTTTCAACTGTTTGTTCTGAAAACCTGTTGGAAATTGGTGGCTTGCTTGTGTAAATGTCCTGAAAAATGTTACGCAACTACGCTCGCATGTAGGTAAGATGATTGGACAAATCTTTGTTTCCAACTGTTTGTTCTGAAAACCTGTTGGAAATTGGTGGCTTGCTTGTGTAAATGTCCTGGAAAATGTTACGCAACTACGCTCGCATGCAGGTAAGATAATTGGACAAAGCATTGTTTCCAATTGTTTCTTCTGAAAACCTGTTGGCAGTTGGTGGCATGCTCGTGTAAATGTGCTGAAACATGTTACGCAACAATGCTCGCACGCAGGTAAGATGAATGCTTTATAGTAATAGCCAATTACAACTAGGTCAAGCTACCGCTAGTTGAAGCTAGCTAAAACAAGTAACGCATGATAGTTAAAGCTGGTTAAAGGTAGTTATTCATGATAATTAGAGCTAGTTCAAGCTAGCTATAAATTAAAGTTCAAGCTACCGGTAGTTCAAGCTAGTTCAAGCTAATTATATATGATAATTAAAGCTAGTTATACATGATAATTAAAGCTTGTTAAAGCAATTGTTTGGGGTTCAATTCGTCAATGCTTTTTCTTTTAAGCTCTTCCTATCACGGTTGGGCATGCAACCCAATCTAACCCAAGCCAACCAGAGCTCTTCTTATTTCACCTGCTCAGGTAAAGACTGAGCTTCTATCAGCCATCGATGTTGACATGATGATCAGTTCAAGCTTGGAGGAGCAGCTCTCTAACGCGCTGTCATCACCCAACCCAACCCAACCCAACCCAACCCAACCCAACCCAACCCAACCCAACCCAACCCAGCCCCAATCAAGCCCCAATCCAACCAAACCCAGCCCCAATCCAACCCAACCCAACCTAATCCAAGCCAAGCTCATATTTTTCACCTGCTTAGGTAAAGACTGAGCTTCTATCAGCCATCGATGTTGACATGATGATAAGTTCAAGCTTGGAGGAGCAGCTCTCCGACCCAGTGCAGTTCGCTGTCATCAAGGAGCATGCATTGCAACAGAGGGCAGTAGTCCTACCTGCCTTCGAGCCCACCAGAGTGGGACCCACTGGCCGAGACCTTGCCGACAAGGCGGTGAATGGTGAGAGGGATAGGGTGTGTGTGAGTGTGTGGGGGGGGGGGAAGGGGGGGGGGGGGGGGGGGGGAACTGAAAGGTTTAGAGTCGATGACTGGATGTTGGTCACAATTTGTAATCCACTATAGTGATGGAGCCCAGAACTTGCCGACAAGGCGTGAATGGTGAGCAGGATAGGGGTGGGGGGTGGGTGTGGCTTTGCTAACTATGGGGGTTGGTCTAGTCGTGGGGGGGGCCCACTGGCCTAGGCCAGCATGTGTCCTGCGCGCAAGGCGGTGAGTCGGAGACAGGGCATATGGATCTGGTGTGTGTGGCGTGGGGTCGTGGGGCCACTGGCCAATACGTTTCTGCCGCAAGGCGGTGAAAGTGTTTGAGGGATAGGGGTGGGGTGTGTGTGGGGGGGTAGTGGGGCCCACTGGCCAAGACCTTGTCTCGGGCAAAGGCGGTGATGGTGAGAGAGATAAGGGGGTGGGGTGTGTTGTGGTGGAGTAGTGGGCCCCACTGGTAAGACCTTGTCTGCAGACCAGGTGGGTTACTAGTGAGGAGGGAATAGGGTGGGTGATGGGGTTGTGTGTGTGTGTGGGGGGGGGGGGGGGTAGTGGGGCCCACTGGCAGGAGACCAGTCCCTTGCGCTCTGCGACAAGTAATCTGTGCAAAATGGTGAGAGGGGTGTGTTGTTGTAGTGGGTGGTTCGTTGGGGCAAAGAACGGGGTGGGGGTCTTAAGATGGGGTGTGTGTCCTCACTTTCCGGACCTTGTCTGCGACAAGGCGTTGAATGGTGAGATGGATAGGTTGTGGTTGGATTGTGTGTGGTGCGCTGGGGCGTTAATATGATGGTTTAAGTAGATGACTGGATGGGTGGTGTCCACAAGACCTTGCAGACAATATGTGTATAGCTTTTCAGGGCCTTTAGGTCCGTACATTTTGGTTCTTTATAGCAGCAATTTGGGCCAAAACGGGGTCAAAACGGGGCCAAAATGGGGCCAAAACAGGGTCAAAACGGGGCCAAAGCGGGGCCGAAGCGGGGTCAAAAGTAACGAAGGCATTGAGGGGGAAAACTCCCTGACTGTCACAACGTACTTACTGACCTTCCACCATCCATTCCACACTACAGGAAACAAGACTAGCATCCTCCCTAGAATGTACACTGCAACACACCCTCCTACCTCCATTCCTCACTTAGCAGGAAACAAAACGTACCTTGGGATGTATTTGTTCTTCAAGAAGAAATTCATGCTCAGTTTCAATTGTCAATTCAATAAATACTCAATATACAATCTTCATAAAAAAATCAGGACATGCAGTTCGGACTTTGATAAATAAACTGTAACACAATTATATTTACTTCAATTAAACATTCATGATGCGGGCGGTAGGAATGAAAATAACTATAAATTAATGAAACATTTTTACCTAAATTCGTGAATGGCAGGTAGCCAATGGTAAATAAATAAAATTAATTGAATTCATTCATTCCAGTGTGCAGGTAGATGAAGTTAACTTAACATAAAATTAAAAAATTCCTAAAATTCGTGATGCAGGTAACCGGAGACTGCGAGTAGAAGATCGCCAAGCAGTTTAAACGATAATAAATTTAAAAAATCAATTAAATTCATAAATTCATGATGCAGGTAGGAAGTGATAGATAAATAAATGTAATAAATACAACCTGCATAAAATTGAATTAATAAATTCATGACGCAGGTAGGAAGTGATCAAGAAGTAAATTAAGTTCATAAATTCATGATGCACGTAGGAAGTGATACATAATTAAATTAAATTAATATAATTGAATTAATATTTTCATGATGCAGGTAGGAAGTGATACATAAATCAATTAAATGCATACATTCATGATGCAGGTAGGACGTGATCGATACATTAATTTAATTAAACTCATAAATTCGTGATGCAGGTAGGAAGTGATCAATAAATGAATACCATGCCTTATTATGAGGCGTGGGGTTGAGGGGGCCGGCCCGTTTGCTTGCACTGGGGCCAACCACCAAGAGGGGTGGTAGGAAGGGACTAGCACTACTGTTTTGTTGTTTGACATTCGTCGCAAATTGATTCCTGCTTGTGTGAGCCCCCAGTGCAACGCAACTTGCCCCCAGGTTGCTAGTTCATGACTAGTCTTAGTATGCCAGACCCATGCGTCACCATGCAGCGACACTGATGGCAACACACTGGGCGAAACGTTTCGTCAAAAAAACAGGGATCTAGGGAGAGGTGCTGGGGGGCAAGTTTACAGTTACGTGGTCAATGTTTGTTTCTGCGGCCTGCTTGTATTGTTGTTCGTCTCCTGATGTCCCTATTCTACCTGTTTACCCTGTAGTCAACCCTCGTGAGGTCTCGTGTGTAGCCGGGGGACCTTGGTTTTCAAGTTGTCTACGCCAAAGACTTGGTCCTGTTTTTTAAGTTACACTACACGTAACCCTTTTGTACCTGTTTTGCCTGTAGCTTATGAAGTTGTTCCCGCCCTACAGTTGTGCCTGTCTTTTTTACCCTGAATAGTTTACCATGCTTTTTGGGCCTGTGTTTTTGGTACCTTCGTTTTTGATTTGTAAACTTGTGTCTGTTTTACCCTTCTGTCTGTGTACCCGTTTATAAAATAGACACCCGCCCCTGTTTTTACCCCCCACCCCAGGTGGGGCTCTGATACAACCAGCGACACGGAGGATTCAGTTCGAAAGGTGGTGCCACTCCTACAATATGCAAAGTAGGCGCACAGTATGATTGGAATTGGAATTGTTTCTTCGTGTGGTTGGCCCCAGTTAAAGCAAGTGGGCTGGCCCCCTCAACCTCACGCCTCGTAGTAAGGTGTACTATTTATTTATTTATTGTTTTTTTTCATGTCCAATACACGGGAGGTGCCGATTATACCTAAGGGTCCGGCGTCGACCGAGGCCTTCGTCCCGCGCCACCTGCACATGAACCCGCAACATGGGCCGGTCACCTCAGGTTGACAAGTTCTATGCAGCGTCGCATGCGACGCTAAATATGGCGGAGAGTGTTCGCGACGGAGCGACAGGTGGCAACGGAAGCGAGTTAGTTACGAGACCGTTGCTGACGTGTCAGGCTTTCAATTTTCGGTCGTCCGGATCGGTCGTCGGATTTGGTCGGATGGGCAAAGGAGTCTGGGGAAGGGGAGAGGGTCGGAATATACAATTGGGTAAAACTGGGGCTCCCCAAAATGGCTGCATGTAGTTTTCTACGAGCCTCAAGTGAATCCTGACCTGGCACGGTGAGCATGATTGGAATTGGAATTGGTTACCGCTCTCATTGTAGCAGAGGCCTCACTGTTTCACTGGTTACACGGGAGGTGCCGATTATATAATCTACTGTGCCCGTCGACGCAAGGTGCCTTTCGTCCCGCGCGACCGCACAACCCCTGACATGGGCCGTCTACTCAGGTGATAGTTCGTGCAGCATCGCATGCGACGCTAAACAATGGCGGAGAGTGTTCGCGACAAAGCGACAGTGGCCGGAGTCTAACTCGGTGATAAGGCAGGAAAGGTTTGTTTTTGTACCGCAAGTGATCCTGACACGGTGAGCATGATTGGAATTTTATTTGAATGTATGTATGTATGTATCAATCTGTATATGTATTTGATGTACCAGTAGCTGTGCTATCACATACTCACCCTCCGTCTTTGCCTTACCCCCTCACTCCCCTGCTTGCTTACCCCCATCACCCACACCCCCCGTCTTGTTACTCCCCCCCCCCTCACCCCCTTCTTGCTTACCCCCTCATCCCCCTTGTCGTGTTGTCCCCCTCACCTCCGTCCTGCTTCTTCCCCATCAGGTCCACTCCTCATATGTAGGACCTGTAGTTCCTCAATACTTCACCCCCTGTCTTGCTTACCCCCTGCACCCCCTGTCTTGCTAACCACCCTCACCAATCCCTGTCCTTGCTTACCCCCTCACCCCGTCGTGCTTCCCACCCCCTCTACCCCTGTCCTTGCTTGTCCCCTCGCGCCCTCCCCCCTCCTTCCGTGCTTTCCCTCGGTCGAGCATCGTCATATGGACAGCTGTAGTTTCATCACATACTCACCCCCTGTCTGCCTTACCCCTCCCCCTCTCCCCCGTCATTGCTGCGCCCTCCACACCCCCTGTCCCTTGCTTACCCCCTTCACCCCCTGTCTTGCTTACCCCCCGATACCTCCCTCACCCCTCCCCCGGCCTTGCTTATCCCTACTGACCCCCCCTCCCCCCCTCTTGCTTAACCTACCCTCCACCCCCTGTCCTTGCTTACCCCCTCATCTCCCCGTCGTGCGCTTACCCCCTCACCTCCCTGTCTTGCTTGTCACCCATTCTCCCCCCAGTTCCTGCTTATCCCCCTCAGGTCGGCATCCCTCATATGTATCTACTGTCTGTCATCACAGATCACTACCCTGTCTAGCTTACCCCTCACCCACCCCCCGTCTTTCTTACCACTCCTCACCCCCCCTGTCTTGCTTACCACCCCTCATCCCCCGTCTGCTAACGCCCCTCAGCCCCCGTCTTGCTTACCCCCCCCCCCCCCCCTCACCCCTGTCTTGCGTACGCACCCCCTCACCCCCGTCTTGCTTACCCCCTCACCCCCTGTCTTGCTTACCCCCTCATCCCCCTTCTTGCTTACCCCCCCCTCACCCCCTGCTTGCTTGCCCCCCCCTATAACCCCCCTGTCTTGCTTACCCCGCTCCTCCCCTCTTGCTTACCCCCCCCCCTCACCCCCCATGTTTGCTTGTCCCCGTCCCCCCCGTCAGCTTATCCCCTCAGGTCGAGCATCGTCATATGTACAAGCTGTAGTTCATCACATACTCACCCCCTGTCTTGCTTAAAAACCCCTCACCCCCCTCTTGCTTACCACCCCCTCACCCCCTGTCTTGCTTACCCCCTCACCCCCCGTCTTGCTTACCTCCCCCTCACCCCCTTCTTGCCTTACCCCCCCCACTCGCCCCCCGTTTGCTTACCCGCTTCACCCCCCCCCCCTTCTTTGCTTACCCCCTCACCCCGTCTTTGTGCTTACCCCCCTCACACCCCCCTGCAATGCTTCCACCCCCTCACCCTTCGTCTTGCTTACCCCCTCACCCCCCGTCTTGCTTACCCCCTCACCCCCTGTCTTGCTTCCACCCCCCGTCTTGCCTTAACTTACCCCGCGTCTGGCTGGACCCCCTCACCCCCCTCTTTGCTTTACCCCCCTCTCCCCCTGTCTTGCTTACCCCCTCACCCCCGTCTTTGCTTCCCCCTCACCCTCTGTCTTGCTTAATCCCCTCACCCCCCTGCTTGCTTACCTCCCTCCACACCCCCCCGTCTTGCTTACCCCCCTACCCCCGTCTTGCTTACCCCCTCACCCGCCCCGCTGCTTTCCCCCTCACCCCCCCCGTCTTGCTTTCCCCCCTCACCCCCCTGTCTTTTGCTTAACCCCCTCTTCCCCGGTCTTGCTTACCCCCCCAACCCCCGTCTTGCCTTAACCCCGCCCCCCTCCCCGCTCCCGTCTTTGCTTACCCCCTTCACCCCCTGTCTTTGCTTACTACCTTACCCCTCACCCCCGTCTTGCTTACTTTACCCCACCCCCTCACACCCCCCGTCTTTCGTACCCCCCTCAACCCCCCTGTCTGGCGTACCCCCTCAACCCCCAGTCTTGCTCCCCCTCACCCCCCCCTGTCCTACATACCCCCTCACAACATCCCGTCTTGCTTCCCTACCCCCCCCCTCACCCCCCCTGTCTTGCTAACCCCCCGTCACCCCCCTCCTTGCTTACCCCTCACCCCCCCCTCTCTTCTTTGCCTGCCCCCACCACCCCCCGTCTTGCTTACCCCCTCCACCCCCGTCTTGCTTACCCCCTCACCCCATTGTCATGCTGTCCCCTCCCCCCCGTACCTGCTTATCCCCTAGGTCGAGCATAAAAATCGTCATATGTATGAGCTGTGTTTCAGTTCCCACTCCCCCCTGTCTTGCTACCACCCCTCACCCCACCCCCAACCCCCTCACCACCCCTTTCTTGCTTACCCCCTCACCCCCGTCATCTTGCTACCCCCTCAACCCCCCTCGTCTTGCTTACCCACATCACCCGCCTGTCTTGCTTTCGCCAGCCCCTCAACCCCCGTCTTGACTTACCCCCTCCCCCCCCCCATCTTGCCTTGCCCCCTTCCCCCTGTTCTTGCTTCGCCCCCTCACCCCTGTCTTGCTTACCCCCAACCCCCCTCACCCGCCCATGTCTTCTTACCCCCTTCACCCCGGCCGGCTCTTACCCCCTCACCCACCGTCTTCTGCTTCCTTACCCCCCCCCTCACCCCCCTGTCTTGCTTACCCCCGCACCCCCCGTCTTTGCTTTACCCCCTCACCCCCTGTCGTTGCTTCCCCCCTCACCCCCGTCTGCCCTTACCGCACTCACCCCCCGTCTTGCTTACCCCCACCCCCTCACCCCCCCGTCTTTGCTACCCCTCACCCTCTGTTCTTGCTTACCCCCCTCAACCCCCCGTCTTTTGCTACCCCGCTCACCCCCGCGTCTTGCGTACCCCCTCACCGACCCCAACCCCCCACTCACCCCCCTGCTTGCTTCCCCTCACCCCCTGTCTTGCTTACCTCCCCACCCCCTCATCCCCCCTCTTGCTATTCCCCCTCACCCCCACCTTCCTTGCTTCCCCCCCCTCACCCCCCGTCTTGCTTGATGCCTTCTCCCCCTCACCCCCTGTTCTTTTTCTTACCCCCCCCTCACCCCCCACCAGTCATTGCTTCCCCCCTCACCTCCCGTCTTGCTTCACCACCCTTACCGACACCCCCCTCAACCCCTGTCTATCTACCCCCCCTCACCCCCCTGTCTTGCTTGTCCCCTCGCCCCCCCCCCGTCCCTGCTTATCCCACAGGTGTACATCCTCCGCATGGTACGAGCATGTAGTTCATCACATATTCACCGCCCTTCCCTTGCTTTACTCCCCCCCCTCCCCCCCGTCTTGCTTACCCCCTCAAACCCCCTGTCTTTCCTTGTCCTCTCCCCCCCCTCCTGCTTAATGCCTCTCAGTCGAGCATCGTCATATGTACGAGCTGATTCATCCCATAATACTCAAACCCCCTGTCCTGCTAACCACCGCCCTCCACCTCCGCCGCTTGCTTACCCCTCACCCCCTGTCATGCCTGCCCCTCTAACCCCCGTCTTGCTTTACCCCCCCTCACTCCCCTGTCCTGTGCTACCCCCGATCACACCCCCGTCTTGGCTTACCCCCCTCTCAACCCCCTCTTGCTTCCCCCCTCAACCCCCATCTCTTACTCCCCTCAACCCCCATCTTGCTTACCCCCCTCCCCCCCCCCCCCGTCTTGCTTACCCCCCCTCACCCCCCGTCTTGCTTACCCCCCCCACCCCCCCGTCTTGCTTACCCCCCCCTCACCTCCGTCTTTTGCTTACCCCCCTCAACCCCCTGTCTTGCTACCTCCTCACCCGTCCTGTCTTCGCTTACCCCCATCACCCCCTGTCGTGCGTACCACCTCACCCCCTGTCTTACTTACCCCCTCAACCCCCTGTCTTGCTACCCCCCCCCTCACCCGCCCGTCGTGCTTACCCCCTCACCCCCGGCTTGCTTTTCCCCTCCCCCCCTCCTGCTTATCCCCTCGGTCGAGCAGCGTCATATGTCCGAAGCTGGAGTTCATCACATACTCACCCCTGTCTTGCTTACCCCCCTCACCCCCGTCTTGCTTACCCCCTCACCCCCCCCCCTGTCTTGCTTGTCCCCTCCCCCCCGTCCTGCTTATCCCCTCAGTCGAGCTGTCATTGTCGGCGCTTAGATTATCAAATACTCACCCCCTGTCCTGCTACCCCCTCACAAAAACCCCCCCGTCTTGCTTACCCCCTCACCCCCTCACCCGTCTTGCCTGCCCCCTCACCCCACTCTTGCTTACCTTCTCCTCACCCCCTGTCTTTTGCTTACCCCTCACCCCCCGTCTTGCCTTACCTATACCCCCCTCACCCCCCGTCTTTGCTTACCCCCCCCCCTAACCCCCCGTCTTGCTTACCCCCTCACCCCCGCGTCTTGCTGCCCCCTTACCCCCTGTCTTGCTTGCCCGCTCACCCCCTCTTGCTTACCCCCCTCACTCATCCCCGTCTTGCTTAACCCCTCACCCCCCCCCCCTCACCCCCAACCGTCTTGCCTGCCCCCTTCACCCCCCCCGTCTTCCTTGCTTACGCCTACCACACCCCCTCACCCCCCTTCCTTTGGCTAACCCCGCACACCCCCTTGTCTTTCCGGCCCTGCCCCCTCACCCCTTGTCTTGCCTGGCCCCCTCACCCCCCTTATCTTGCTTGCCCCCCCTGCCCGCCTCAGCCCCCCTGTCTTGTTACCTTCCCCCCCTCAACCCCCGTCTTGGGCTTACCCCCTCCACCCCTGTCTTGCTTACACCGCCCTCACCCCTGTCTTCTTATCCCCTCCTCCCCTCTTGTTACCCACCCTCACCCCCTGCTTGCTAACCCCCCCTTCCACCACCCGCTTGCTTACCCCTACCACCCCCTTCACCCCCCGGCTTGCTTACCCCCTCACCCCCCCGTCGTGCTTACCCCCCACACACCCCTGTCTTGCCTACCCCCCTCACCCCCTCCGTTGCCTTACCAACCCCCCCCTCCTCCCCTCCTTGGTTTACCACCTCCGAACCTCCCATCAACAACCCCCTGTCTTGCTTACCCCCTCACCCCCCGTCTTGCTTTCCCCCTCACCCCCCCCTTCTTTAGCCCCCCTCCCCCCCGTCGTGATTACCCTTACCCCCTCAACCGCCCCCGTTTCGTGCTCCCCACCCCCGCCCCCCCTGTACTTGCTATTACCCCCTTACCCCTGTCTTGCTTACCCCCTCCATTCCGTCTGCTTACCCCCTCACCCCCTGTCTTGCTTACCCCCTCACCCCCCGTCTTGCTTACCCCCTCACCCCCCGTCTTGCTTACCCCCTCACCCCCACTTGCTTACCCCCCCTCACCACCCCCCCCGTCTTGCTTCCCCCCCTCAACCACGCTGTCGTGCTTCCCCCGCCCCCCTGTCTTGCTTACCCCCTCCCCCCCCGTCTTGCTTACCCCCTCACCCCCTGTCTTGCTTACCCCCTCCCCCCCCGTCTTGCTTACCCCCTCACCCCCCGTCTTGCTTACCCCCTCACCCCCTGTCTTGCTTACCCCCTCACCCCCTGTCTTCTTACCTAAAAAAACCCCTCTACCCCCTGTCATGCTTACCCCCCTCCCCCCGTCTTGCTACCCCTCACCCCCTGTCCTTGCTTACCCCCGTCTCACCCCAGACGTCGTGCTTACCCCTCACCCCCACGTCTATGCTTACCACCCCCTCACCCCATCTTGCTTACCCCTCACCCCCTCATCTTGCTTACCCCCCTCAACCCCCCGTCTTGCTTAACCCCTCACCCCCCTTCTTGCTTAACCCCCATCCCCACCCGTCTTGTCTTACGACCCCCCCCTCCCCCTCTGTCTTGCTTTGAACCCCCCCCCACCCCCCCGTCTTGCTTACTACCACCCCCTACTTAACCCCCCTCACCAACCCCCTGTCTTTCACCACCTCACCCCGCGTCGTGCTTACCCCCACCCGACCCCCTCACCCCCTCGTTTGCTTACACACCCCGTCACCCTACCCCCCGTCTTGCTTACCACTCCCCTCAAACCCCCCGTCTTTTGCTTACGCCTCCCCCTATACCCCCTGCTTGCTTACCCCCCACCCCCCCTGTCTTTCTTGCCTTCCCCCCTCACCCCGGTCTTGCTTACCCCCCCCCCCCCCCCCTGTCTTGCTTACCCCCTAACCCCCTGTCTTGCTTACCCCCCCCCCCCCACCCCCTGTCTTTGCTTACACCCCCTCCCCCCGTCATTGCTTACCCCCATCACCCCCTTTCTTGCTTACCCCCCTCACCCCGTCGTGCTTACTAACCTACCCCTCAAACCCCCCCTGTCCTTGCCTGCCCCTCTACCCCCGTCCCCCCCCCCCCCCCCCCCCTTTGCCGGGCCCCCTCCAACGCCCCCCGTCTTGGCTTACCCCTCTCCCCCATCTTGCGTATACCTGCCCCCCCCCCCACCCCCCCTCACCCCCCTCTTGCCCTGCTCCCATCAACCCTCCGTCTTGCCTGCCCCCTCACCCCCCGTCTTGCTTGCCCCCCCACCCCCCGTCTTTAGCTTACCCCCCTCACCTCCGTCTGCTCCCCCACAACCCCTGTTCTGCTTACTACCCCCTCACCCCCCCGTCTGGCTTACCACCCCCACCTCGCCCCCCGTCTTGCTTACCTACCCCCTCACACCCCACCCCGTCTTGCTTCCCCCATCACCACCCGCCCCGTCTTGCCTTCCCCCTCACCCTGCTTGCTTGCTACCCCCCACCCCCCACCCCCTGTCTTGCTACCCCCTATAGACCCCCTGTCTTGCTTCCCCCCTCACCCCCCGTCTTGCTTACCCCCTCACCCCCGTCTTGCTTACCCCCTCACCCCCCGTCTTGTTACCGCCCTTCATCCACTCACCACCCCCTCTTGCCTGCCCCCTCACCCTGTCTTTTTTGCTTACCCCCTCACCCCCTGTCTTGCTACCCCACAGGTTGAGCTCCTCATATGTCGACGTGTTTCTCACATATTCCACCCCCTGTTCTTGACTTACCCCCCATCACCCCGCCCCGTCTTTGCTTACCGCCCCCTCACCCCCTGTCTTCCTGTCCCTCTCCCCATCAGGCTCACCACCCGTCCTCCTTATCCCCTCAGGTGCGAGCATCGTCATATAGTACGAGCTTAGTTCATCCACATACTTACCGCCCTGTCCTGCTTACCCCCCCTCAACCCCCCTTCTTGCTTACACCCGCCCCCCTCACCCCCTGTCATTCCCTGGCCCCTTACCCCCGTCTTTGCTTACCCCCTCACCCCTTCTTGGCTTTACCCCCTCACCCCCCCCGGTCTTTTGCTTACCTACCCCGTCACCCCCGTCTGCTTACCTACCCCCCTCACCCGCCCCCACAATTCTTACCCCCCAACCACCCCCAGCTTGCTTCCCCCCCTCACCCCCCCAACCCCCTGTCTGCTTACCCCTCCCCCCTTTGCTTCCCCTTAACCCCCTACCCCCCCACCCCCCGTCTTGCTTACTACGACCCCCCACCCCACCCCCCTCACCTCCGGTCTTGGCTTACCACCCTCACCCCCTGTTTCTGCTTACCCTCCCTCCTCATCTCGCCGGTCTTGCCTTACCCCCCTTCCCCCCTGGCTTTTCTTTCCCCCTCACCCGCCCTGTCCTAACTTACCACCCTCAACCCCCTGTCTTGCTTACCCCCTCACCCCCCGGCTTGTGCTTACCGCCTAACACACCCCAACCCCCTGTCCGTGCTTGTCCCCCTCCCCCCGTCCTGCGTATCCCTTATCCCCTCAGTCCGAGCACGTCATAATGTACGATCCTTTAGTTTCATCACATACTCACCCCCTGTCTTGCTTTACCCCTCACCCCCCCCCGTCTTGCTACCCCCCTAACTCCCCTCCCCCCTGTCTTTCTTGTCACCCCTCCCCCCCCCCCCCCGTCCTGCTTATCCCCTCATTCGAGCATAGTCATAGGTAACGAGCTGTAGAGTTATCACATACTCACCCCCTGTCCTGGCTTACCCCCCCCCCTCACCCCCCGTCTGCTTACCCCCTCACCCCGCCGTCTTGCCTGCCCCCTCACCCCCCTGCTTGCTTACCTGCTCAACCCCCTGTCTTGCTTAAAAAATTGCTTCAAAAAAAAACACCCCCTCAACGCCTGCCGTCTTGCTATACCCCCTCACCCCCCGTTTGTTTGCTTCCCCATCTATACCCCCCCGTCGTGCTTACCTGTCTTGCCTAACCCCCCTCACCCCCGTCTTGCTTACCCCCTTCACCCCCCCGTCTTGCTACCCCCTTACCCCCCCCCTCACTCCCGTATTGCTTACCCACTACACCCCCCGGCTGCTTACACCCCTCACCCCCGTCTTGCTTGCCCCCCTCACCCCCGTCTTGCTTCCCCTCAACCCCCCCTCTTTGCTTGCCCCCATCACCCCCCCCGTTTTTGCTTCCCCCTCACCACCCTGTCTTTCGTACCCCCTCACTTCCCAGGCTGCTTTCCCCATCAAACCCGCCCGTCTTGCTTACACCCCTCACTCCCGTCTTTGCTTGTTTCCTCCTCCTCCCCCACCTTCTTTTTTGCTTACCCCCTCGTTTCTAGGATCGGCACATTAGCGATTTGTGGTTTAGTAGTTTAATTACATACTCATCCCCCAATCTTGAATTTCCTCCCCCTCCCCCCTGTCTTGCTTACCCCCTCAGGTTGAGCATCGTCATATTTACGATAAGTAGTTTATTACCTGCTCATCCCCACCGTCTTGCTTACCCCCTCAGGTCGAGTATAATCACATGTACGAGCCATGGTTTATCACATACTGGGGTGGCCTACCATGGTTCGACGTTCGCTTCCGAGGCTACGGGATGAACAAGATAGCTCACGTGGCATCTCTCAACCTCTACAACTTCACCTTCATAGTGAACTACAACGCATGGATTGTGCACAGACCCCATGCAGACACCAGCGTAAGTGTACAACTTCACCTTCATAGTGAACTACAACGCATGGATTGTGCACAGACCCCATGCAGACACCAGCGTAAGTGTACAACTTCACGTTCATAGTGAACCACAACGCATGGATTGTGCACAGACCCCATGCAGACACCAGCGGAAGTGTATGACTTCACGTTCATAGTGAACCACAACGCATGGATTGTGCACAGACCCCATGCAGACACCAGCGGAAGTGTATGACTTCACGTTCATAGTGAACCAAAACGCATGAATTGTGCACAGACCCCATGCAGACACCAACGTAAGTGTATAACTTCACGTTCATAGTAAACCACAACGCATGGATTGTGCACAGACCCCATGCAGACACCAGCGTAAGTGGATGGCTGTAAACATGAGAACTGAACTCTACAATAAACGGTTAGGAGACCCCCCCCCCTGGAAATTTTGAACGGGCTTGTCTGGGGTCAACAATGGCCTGTCTATGACAATGTAGTGTATGTGCAATTCTACCAGCATCATTAACTTGGTGCATATAAAAAGAAGATAATCCCTGGAGGTGTGTGGTGTTAAGAGGACACTCCCGTACGCCGCAGCTGGGGAAAGTCACCATGGCAGACATAGTCAGTTGCTGCACAGACCCCATGCAGACACCAGTGTAGGTGTACTACCTTCACAGTGATCTTCATCGTGACCCACAGTGCATGGATTGTGCACAGACCCCATGCAGACACCAGTGTAGGTGTACTACCTTCACAGTGATCTTCATCGTGACCCACAGTGCATGGATTGTGCACAGACCCCATGCAGACACCAGTATATGTGTACTACCTTCATAGTGACCCACAGCGCATGGATTGTGCACAGACCCCATGCAGACACCAGTATATGTGTACTACCTTCATAGTGACCCACAGCGCATGGATTGTGCACAGACCCCATGCAGACACCAGTATATGTGTACTACCTTCATAGTGACCCACAGCGCATGGATTGTGCACAGACTCCATGCAGACACCTGTGTATGTGTACTACCTTCATAGTGACCCACAGCGCATGGATTGTGCACAGACCCCATGCAGACACCAGTATATGTGTACTACCTTCATAGTGACCCACAGCGCATGGATTGTGCACAGACCCCATGCAGACACCAGTATATGTGTACTACCTTCATAGTGACCCACAGCGCATGGATTGTGCACAGACCCCATGCAGACACCAGTATATGTGTACTACCTTCATAGTGACCCCACAGCGCATGGATTGTGCACAGACCCCATGCAGACACCAGTGTATGTGTACTACCTTCATAGTGACCCACAGCGCATGGATTGTGCACAGACCCCATGCAGACTCCAGTGTATGTGTACTACCTTCATAGTGACCCACAGCGCATGGATTGTGCACAGACCCCATGCAGACACCAGTATATGTGTACTACCTTCATAGTGACCCACAGCGCACCGATTGTGCACAGACCCCATGCAGACTCCACAAGGCACTGTCTACATCCTTTGGTGCACGAAATGAATCAATAAATAAATAGTACGTCTTATAACGAGGCGTGAGTTTCAAGGGGCCAGCCCGTTTGCTGGCACTGGGGCCATCCACTGCATGAAATATTTATCTTATCAAGTTTGTCTTCAGTAGAGCGTATAATGGACACATACGAAGTGTTTGTTGCAGTGTTTTTAATTTCAGATTTCTGTAGTCCAGGTTGAGTAGCTACTTGGGCTACTCAACCCTGATTTCAGGATATTTACGAAGCCATCGCATGGCGGATCGCGAAGCGCGGAGCCTGGGGGGGTCGGGGGGCAGCGCGTTCCGATATCGGGGGGTCAGGGGGTGTAGCATTCTATGGAATGGCGACGCGTCGTCGAAAAATGAAACACTGGTTTGTTGCTGTAATGAGTACGGACCGGCATATCATATGATGTTGACCTAAGGCGAGTATGATATCATATGATATCATACAAATTGCATCATATGATATTGTATTTAAATTGTAACTTTAGCCTAGTCAGACTGCCGGCATTGTATGATATCGTATGAAATTATTCCATGCCATGATATCATATGATGTCATATTGCCGTTCCCTACATATAATGGACACTTGCGAAGGAGCAAGTGGTTGCTGCTGTAATGAGTAATGGAGACTCGCGATGAGTATGCAAATTCTGAGCAAGTGTTTTCTGCTTTAAGAGTAATGATACTTTTACGATGAGTAATGATTAATGGACACTTGCGATGAGTAATGATAACTTGCGATGAGTAATGAGTAATGGACACTTGCGAAAGAGCAAGTGTTTGCTGCTGTAATGAGTAATGATAACTTGCGATGAGTAATGAGTAATGGACACTTGCGATGAGTAATCATAACTTGCGATGAGTAATGGACACTTGGGAAGGAGTAAGTGTTTGCTGCTGTAATGAGTAATGATAACGCCTGGTGGGGCGTGGTATTAAGGTAGCCCTGTATTACAGTGGTAGAGAACGGGCTGCTTCTTTACTTAGACAGTGCTACCATGGCGGTTGACAGCGACCGCGAACACTCAAGCGCACCCGTGGGGGTTCGAACGCCGTACCTTCTTTTTCCAATGAGCTCTACCATTGAGCCAGTCGTTGAAACGGGATTGCTGCTGTAATGCATGGAGGATTTAAGCGATAGTGAGTTTGAAAGGTCTGTTACTGATAGTGTGTGTGTCTGTTAAGGTGAGTTTGTGTTGAGGCAATTGGGGTGCTAGGGTAAGTTTGTGTGTGTGCGTGTTAAGGTGAGTTTGTGTGTGTGTTGATGTGTGTGTGTATTTGAAAGGTCTGCTACTGATAGCAATCACGAAAAGAGGTTTTGCATTTTTCTCTTTGACAAAATGGACACCTGATCATAGCATACATGATTTATTTAGCAATATTTTGTATTGTATCATTGATTTAGGAAGATTTTGTATTATATTATTGATTTAACAAGATTTTGTATTGTATAATTGATTTTGCAAGATAAGAAATGTGCACAGGCCCACGCAGGTGACAGCGTGAGTGGGTTGCAGTAGGCAACTGCACTCACTTACCACACATTCCGCTACATGCAATAGCACACATGTACACATACAAGCACACAAAAACACGTACAAGCACCTATACACACATTCGTAAATATACTCAAACAAAACACACAACCACATACACACACAAAACACACAACCACATACACACACAAAACACACAACCACATACACACACAAAACACACCACACACATACACAAAAAATACACAACCACATACACACACAAAACACACAACCACATACACACACAAAACACACAACCACACACACACCTCCACCTACGTACACATACTCAAACATACACATACCTATACATGCACACATACACATACCTACACCTACACACATACACCTGCACACACATACACATTTGTAAACATACACACACATAAACACACATAAACATGCACACACATACACCTGCACACACATACACATATGTAAACATACACACACATACACATACATACATACATACGAAAACATACACATACATACACCTGCACACACAAATATCAACACCTGTATACTGCGGTACCGCCCAATCTGTGTGCCACAAATATCAACACCTGTATACCGCGGTACCGCCCAATCTGTGTGCCGCAAAATGAATGCCCCTTCGCCCTCAAACGAACTAGTACCAAATAACACCAACAACAATAAATAAATAGTACTCCTTATTACGACGCTTGAGGTTGTGGGGGGGCAGCCCGTTTGCTTGCACTAACAACAACAAAAACAACAATATATACAAATTATGCCTTTTTACGACGTGCAAGGTTAAGGGGCCAGTCCGTTTGCTTGCACTGGGGACAACAACAAAAACAAAAACTACGAATTGGCACTTCTAAGACTAAGACTGACACTCGCCCCTTTTCTTTTGACCATCTTACTTCTCACAGGTCCGCAAAGTGGTCGCTAGAGAGGCTTCAAACGTGAACAAACTGAAAATGAAGCTTACTAGTAATTCTCTCTACAACAAGGTAGGTATTGGAGGGAAAGCCGAGGTGGTGGGGCTCTCAGCTTGTTTTTCTAGTGTGAAAGGTAATTCACTCCAGGAAGTGGGTCTACCTACACACACCAGCGGCACCGAGGATTCAGTTCATTACAGTAATCTCCCTTCCAGGGTGGCCGCTGCACAGTTTTGCTTTCATTTCAGATAGGGCTTTTCCTCGTAGTTATCAGGGATTTGTTTCAAGAATTGGAAGACGGTGAGCAGCCCAGAGTTGGTTGAAATCCATGGAACCATCCAATCCCAATCCTCACGCAACCCCCACCAGTGACCATCATTCCATCCACGTACTTATACTCATACACGCATGTACATATACACGCAGGCATGCATACACGTGCACATAAAGGTAGACATGCACATGCATACGCATAAACACACAGATGAAAATGCATATACACGCACATACACGTAATCATGCTTACATGTGCACATACTCAATACACGTTAACATGCATACAAATGTATACTCAATACACGTAAACATGCATGCAAATACATACTCAATACATGTAAAGATGCATGCACATACGCATACACACACATGCAAATCTCAAATCTTACTGTCCAGGTTACTAAACTGTTCGGAGAGGTGAAGAGGGAGATGATTGCTGGGACCTTTGCTGCAAGGTTGGACCAGCGCATGGTCAAATGCTTCGACAAGTTGGCTTGGCTCCAACCGATGCCAAAGATGACTCCAAGCCCTCTAAACCCGAAAACCTTTTCCACCTGAGCGGACAACAACCGACAAGTTGGCTTGGCTCCAACCGATGCCAAAGAAAACCTTTTCCACCTGAGCGTACAACAACCGACAAGTTGGCTTGGCTCCAACCGATGCCAAAGATGAATCCAAGCCCTCTAAATCCCAAAACCTTTTCCACCTGAGCGGACAACAATGCATAGCAGTGAGCTAATTCACTTTCATTGTAGAAAGCCTGCCAAGCCGCTGTTTCTTTTTGGCGCAAGGACACGGGGAGGGAGCTGCCTAGAAGCTGCAGCACGTGGCCAGAAAAGGGGGTTCGGGGGGCAGCGCCGTGCACTGGGGTCACACAGAGTCGCTCAAGTTGCGACGCGTCGCACACTAAAAACAGTGCAGTCGCATAGGACCTGTATCCCTCCTCTCTCCCCCCCTCCCCCCCACCCCTTCCCCCGTCCTGCCCTAGCCCCCACACCCCCTCTCCTCCCCTGCCCTTATCCCCTCCCGCCTCCCTACATTCCCCACACACACACCTTGACACCCATTCCCTACCCCTTGTGGGGAACCGTATCTTCATGTACGGTGCTATCCAAGTGATCAGCAGGGCTTGCACACCTAAGTTGGATTAGTGTGGTAAATAAATAAATAGTAAGCCTTATTACGAGGCATGAGGTTGAGGGGGCCAGCCCGTTTGCTTGCACTGGGTCCAAACACCTTCTGTAAATGGGAAATTAATATGGTACTAGATTGGATTGGATTTTTACATGGTTGTTTAGCCAACTCTGGGCTGCTCACCGTCCTCCAATGCCGAGTCCCCCGTATGATACCCACGGGAACCAAGGAGCCAAATATGCGGATTATATACTTTGAAGACTTGTCCAGGTAAGATAGCACTAGAGAGCTAGACTAGGTTATTGTTTTTTATATTTCTCGCTAGGCCATTAGCTCCATTTAAAACACTATAATTTGAATTCTGACCATTTAAACCACTACATTTTGATTTGGAATTGTTACATGGATCTTCAGCCAATGCTGGGCTGCTCACCGTATGCCAATTCCAAGTCCCCTGTGCGGTAGGAGAGGAGTAATGTTTACTCAGCACGAACTCCCCGTCGGCAGAACGATTGTTTGGGGTCCAGTTCATCAATGTTATTTCTTTTAAGCCCTTCCTGTCACGGTTGGGCAAGTCCCTTAAGCCTATTCGGCCTACCCCTGGACTGTAACAAACACGCATACAGTGTTTGTGCTGTCCGTGTTTACTCCGCACACAGACGGTGAGCAGCCTCAAGGAGTCAAGGTTGGTCGAACTTGAACTTGGTTACATAGCTTCAGGGGTGTTCAGGACGCTGCGCCTGCGAAGAGTCTGTTCCGTCGCAGGATATTATTGTCCGGCTTTCACGCCGTCTCCAGAGCGACTTAGAGCACGCAGGTACTTGACCCTGGCTTGCTCCCTGTAGTGCCGCTGCCAGCTATGGCATGCGCACTGTCACAACAGTACCCTGATGTACTGTCACAATCTCCTTCATCAATCTCCTACGTTGTGATTCATGATATCTTGTAATTACTCTCATAGCTACGCAGTCTCCATACTACGATTCTAACGAAGGACGCAGCATGGTAGGGTCCGTACTCCGTAGACCATAAGGAACGTTGCTTCGCAAGACGCAGGCTATAGCATTGGTAATGTCTTAGGCAGCAGAGTTGGGGGTCCTCCTGAAGAACTCCACGTCTCCACTAGCATTGTTTAAGAGCACTTCATAATCTGCGTTTGGTGAGGCAAACTAAAAGTTACATGAGCTATAATCCATGTTAGCGACGCAATGGATCCTTCAAAATCTGCGCTGAAGACGTGAAACGTATCATTTTGAAGAAACCTGGTCTTCACTCATCTACCGCCCCACCACTCGAAATAATTGCCTTATCACGAGGCGTGAGGTTGAGGGGGGCAGTTGGTTAGCTTGCACTGGGGCCAACTCCTGTCCTATATTTCATCTGATTGAAGCGGTTAACAGGAGGACCTGGACCAGCCGTTATCAGTCTAAGGTCTAAGCCGATCCCTGGTCTATGTCACTGTAACTTGGCAATGGTGAGCAGCCCGGAGTTGCCTAAATTATTTTTGGTTGCGTCAGGTTGCGTTGACATTTTCCAGGCAATGCTTTTTAACTGACAGAGACGGCGAACAGCCAAATGGCTGGCTGAAGCTATGTCACTAAGCTCAAGTTCAAGTTGGCTGGAAATAGGTGTAACAATTCAATTCAATTACCAGGACTCCAGGAGAATAATCTTAGACTTGAACTTAGTCATTAAAAGATTATTACAGGACGGGGCTTTGTGGTTGGCCCCAGTGCAAGCAAACGGGCAGGCCCCCTCATCCTCACACCTAGTAATAAGGCGTCCTATTTATTTGTTTACAGAACGGGGTGCCCAACAGAAGAACACTAGCACGCCACTATAAATCTAACCTGAACAAGTCTTCAACCTATCAGTGGGTTCCCCGCTTTGCGCTCCGCCATGGGATGGCTAGGCAACAATCCTGAAATCAGGCTTGAGTAGCCCAAGTAGCTACTCAACCTGGCCTACAGAAATCTGAAATAAATAACACTGGCTATCTAATCCAATTATTATACTCCTTCCCTCAAGCAAGGGGGCTCGGGAATGAAAGACGGCGAGCAGCCCATAAATGGCTGAAAAACATGTAACAATTCAGTTCAATTATTTATCTGACACTAAAACCCTCATCTATAAAAAATCGTAGGCCTGTTGGCGGCACAAGCGCAAGATACAAGTACAGTGGTGAGCAGGGTTGTTCAGGACGCTGCGTCCTCCATAACAGACACAACGTCGAAGGGTCCGTTGCGTCGCAGGACGCAGGCTATAAAATTGGTTGCGTCTCAGGCAGAAGAGCCGGGGGTCCTCATGAAGCACCCTAGTACAGGGGTGAGTGCATAACATCTCTAATAGTTTTTCTTTTATAAGCAACAGCTTCTAGGCAGCTTCCCTGGCTGGCTTTCGAGCCGAACTAAATGCGACCTAATGCACCTTGAAGCAGACACAATTAGCTGTTCGGAACTGCTCAAATATTTGGGGCTAGCCAAGTGGCTGGCTCTAGGAGCTGCCTAGAAGCTACTGCTCATAGCCGAAAAGAAAAACTCTGGTTTATATGCTCTTTCAGCCTCTCAGAGGATGGAGGCACCAATGGGCAGAAAACAAAAATAAAAATCTAAATATTTAATCCCGTTTCGCAACAGGCTAAATGGTAGAGCATGTAAGAATTAGAAGGTGCGGGGTTTGAATCCCTAAGGGTGCGCTGCAGTGTTCGTGGTCGCTGTTATCCGCCATGGTAGCTTTGTCCAGGTAAAGTGGCAGCCCATTCGCTACCGACGAAAGACGGGGTTCCCTTAATACCATGCCCCACCAGGCGTTATCATTATTTCTTTTCTGCCTCTCATGGAGTGCATGGAAACACCAAAGATCAGAAACCTAAAACTAATATAGCCGCACCACTGGGTTTTTCTTTTCAGTTTTCATCGCAGCTTCTAGGCAGCTCCCTAGAAGCTGCTGCACGTTGCTGAAAAGAAAAACACTGCCACACCAATCAAATCAACTTTCAATCTTCCATACTCAGCCCACCTTTGCAAGGCCAGAGGTTGAAAATGCTATGGCCCATAAAAAAAAACTTATAAGCTGCAATGGGAAGGCGAGCCAGCATCACACACCCAACACCCAGGCTGGACGCCCAATGTTCCCCCATGGGCTCACACACCCAACACCCAGGCTGGACGCCCAAGTGTTCCCCCATGGGCCCACACACCCATCATCCAGGCTGGACGCCCAAGTGCTCTCCTATAGGCTCATACACCCAACATGGGTGTGTGGGGCCATGCTGGGTGTGAAGTTATGCAGGGTGGGTGTATTGACCTACACATGTCTCCAATCATTGTTACCTACGTGACTTCATTCTGTACAGAGAAGCGTGGCGAAGAACTGTGTGTACTACACGTGTGAAGTACCGTGTGTACTACACATATGATCTCTGCCAGCAGATGATGAGCAGCCTGGAGCCTTACAGACCATGTTATCACTAGGGACTGGCTTATCATATGATGTTGACCCAAGGCGAATATGATATCATACAAATTGAATGGTATGATATCATATTTGAGGGGTTACTTTGGCCTAGCTAGACCGCGGTCATCACATGATATCATGTTGCCGTTTCCTGGAAATCACATTTTAGTAGGGATATCAAAACCGATATCGGTCGATCGTCTTGGGGACTAGGACGATATTGACATCCCTACACTTTTAGCCATTCAGGGGATGATTTTGATTGAGGTCTCCTTAGTCGTAGTTCGCACCTCCACTTTTTCAGGCCAAATTTCTGACAACTCTCAGAATTCTCGATTTGCAGGCCAAATTCCAGAATTCTCAGGCCAAATTCTCAAATTTGAGGTACTCCCAAGTGTTACGAAAACCCTAATCCACTGTGCCCACTGAATTACTTTAGCAAATCATTGTAAACAATGCGCAGGTGGTCGGTAGGGTGATGGTGGGGGGGGGGGCTGGGCAGAGACTTTCACCAACCAGCTGTGGGGAAGCTCGACAATGTGCTCTTTACTTGAGAGTGACAAACTGGTGGATGGCCTTCGTGAAAGCAAATGGGCTGGCCTCCTCAACCTCACGCCTCGTAATAAGGCATGCTATTTATTTGTATATTTATGTATGCCCCCTACTTGCACACTTCCGAGAAAGGATTGATTCCAATAGAACTCCCATCATAACTATCATTTTCAGCTACAAGCAACAACTTGTAAGCAGCTCGCCTGAGTGGCTTTCGAGCCAAACCAAATGCGACCTGGTGCACCTTGAAGCAGACACAATTAGCTGTCCACAACTGCTTGACTATTTGGGTCTAGCTCGGTGCCTGCCTCGTGGAGCTGTCTAGAAGCTACTGCTCGGATCGAAAAGAAAACTGACTCAATGATGGCAGTCGGCCACAAAAGCTCCAACA
Organism: Chlamydomonas sp. ICE-L; assembly: GCA_013435795.1. Lineage (NCBI taxonomy): Eukaryota > Viridiplantae > Chlorophyta > Chlorophyceae > Chlamydomonadales > Chlamydomonadaceae > Chlamydomonas > Chlamydomonas sp. ICE-L. The sequence continues at coordinate 49,310,203 of JACBWV010000610.1, read as the reverse complement.
TCCACTTAAAGTAGGGAACGGCCATATGAAATCATGCCATCATGTGATATTATGTCATCGTATGAGATCATGCCATCAAAACCCTAAAACCCTAAACCCAAACCCTAAAACCCTAAACCCTAAACCCTAAAACCCTAAACCCTAAACCCCCTAAACCCTGAAGAATTAGAAGGTGCGGGGTTTGAATCCCTAAGGGTGCGCTGCAGTGTTCGTGGTCGCTGTTATCCGCCATGGTAGCTTTGTCCAGGTAAAGTGGCAGCCCATTCGCTACCGACGAAAGACGGGGTTCCCTTAATACCATGCCCCACCAGGCGTTATCATTATTTCTTTTCTGCCTCTCATGGAGTGCATGGAAACACCAAAGATCAGAAACCTAAAACTAATATAGCCGCACCACTGGGTTTTTCTTTTCAGTTTTCATCGCAGCTTCTAGGCAGCTCCCTAGAAGCTGCTGCACGTTGCTGAAAAGAAAAATACTGCCACACCAATCAAATCAACTTTCAATCTTCCATACTCAGCCCACCTTTGCAAGGCCAGAGGTTGAAAATGCTATGGCCCATAAAAAAAAACTTATAAGCTGCAATGGGAAGGCGAGCCAGCATCACACACCCAACACCCAGGCTGGACGCCCAATGTTCCCCCATGGGCTCACACACCCAACACCCAGGCTGGACGCCCAAGTGTTCCCCCATGGGCCCACACACCCATCATCCAGGCTGGACGCCCAAGTGCTCTCCTATAGGCTCATACACCCAACATGGGTGTGTGGGGCCATGCTGGGTGTGAAGTTATGCAGGGTGGGTGTATTGACCTACACATGTCTCCAATCATTGTTACCTACGTGACTTCATTCTGTACAGAGAAGCGTGGCGAAGAACTGTGTGTACTACACGTGTGAAGTACCGTGTGTACTACACATATGATCTCTGCTAGCAGATGATGAGCAGCCTGGAGCCTTACAGACCATGTTATCACTAGGGACTGGCTTATCATATGATGTTGACCCAAGGCGAATATGATATCATACAAATTGAATGGTATGATATCATATTTGAGGGGTTACTTTGGCCTAGCTAGACCGCGGTCATCACATGATATCATGTTGCCGTTTCCTGGAAATCACATTTTAGTAGGGATATCAAAACCGATATCGGTCGATCGTCTTGGGGACTAGGACGATATTGACATCCCTACACTTTTAGCCATTCAGGGGATGATTTTGATTGAGGTCTCCTTAGTCGTAGTTCGCACCTCCACTTTTTCAGGCCAAATTTCTGACAACTCTCAGAATTCTCGATTTGCAGGCCAAATTCCAGAATTCTCAGGCCAAATTCTCAAATTTGAGGTACTCCCAAGTGTTACGAAAACCCTAATCCACTGTGCCCACTGAATTGCTTTAGCAAATCATTGTAAACAATGCGCAGGTGGTCGGTAGGGTGATGGTGGGGGGGGGGCTGGGCAGAGACTTTCACCAACCAGCTGTGGGGAAGCTCGACAATGTGCTCTTTACTTGAGAGTGACAAACTGGTGGATGGCCTTCGTGAAAGCAAATGGGCTGGCCTCCTCAACCTCACGCCTCGTAATAAGGCATGCTATTTATTTGTATATTTATGTATGTCCCCTACTTGCACACTTCCGAGAAAGGATTGATTCCAATAGAATTCCCATCATAACTATCATTTTCAGCTACAAGCAACAACTTGTAAGCAGCTCGCCTGACTGGCTTTCGAGCCAAACCAAATGCGACCTGGTGCACCTTGAAGCAGACACAATTAGCTGTCCACAACTGCTTCACTATTTGGGTCTAGCTCGGTGCCTGCCTCGTGGAGCTGTCTAGAAGCTACTGCTCGGATCGAAAAGAAAACTGACTCTATGATGGCAGTCGGCCACAAAAGCTCCAACATCCACTTAAAGTAGGGAACGGCCATATGAAATCATGCCATCATGTGATATTATGTCATCGTATGAGATCATGCCATCATATGACATCATGCCATCGTATGAGATCATGTCACCTTATGAGATGATGCCATTGTATGAGATGATGCCGTCGTATGAGATCATGCCATCGTATGAGGTCATGTCATCGTATGATCATGTGACGACGGCGGTCTAGATAGGCCAAAGTTACCACTCATATATGTTTGTATACAATTTGTATGATATGATATCATTTGATGTCATACTCGCCTTTGGTCAACATCATATGATATGCCGGTCCCAAACTAACTCATGTATTTTTGCCTCATGACAATCTGAGAATGCAGAGAGATGCAGGGGGTCACACGGGTCCCAAATCATTCAAACATTTAGGGTTTGGAGTCAGAATGGTGAACTTCAGGCACACGGATGCTATATCGGCATCTTGATCTAGATACCGATATGGCATCCGTGTGCCTCTAGTTCACCATTCTGACATTTGGCCCAATGAGCAGTGAGCTATGAGCACTCAAGTGTAGCACTTAGCAGCACACACCCAAGTACATAGCAGTACGGGGCACGTGGCAGTGGGTACAACATGTGTTGTCCATAAAAAAGGAGACCTGCACTGGTAGGCATAGGTTTGGGCGGAGCCCCCCACAAAGGGGGAGCCCTCCAGGGTCACCCCATTGTCCATTTGACTGACCAACCAACGTGCAACCGTGAGGAAGCCTGACACGTGAGCCAACTGTATCGTAACTAACAGGCTTCAGTCCGCTTAATTCCGTTGCCACCAGTCGCTCTGATAAAACTCTCTGCCCATTTTCCGCATCGCTTGCGACGCTGCCTAGGACTTGTTCTTTTCAGCTACAAGCAGCAGCATCTAGGCAGCTCCCTGAGCCAGTCACCGGGCTAAGCCCCAATATTTTGACACTTCTGGACAGCTAAATCTGTCAGCTTCCACACACGGTAGGTTGCAATAGCTTCAGCTGAATAGCCAGTCAGCTGCCTAGAAGCTGCTGGTTTTAGCAGAAAAGAAAAACAATGCTGGTAGGCCAAGGAAAACAGAAGGCCTGGGAAAAGATGGGACTCTTATCAAAGTGTATCATAAGGAGAGAAGGACAAGGAGGAGGATAGCGGTGCAGGGCAGGGAGGGTGGGGGAGAGCAGGGAGGATGGGGTAGGGAGGGAGGCAGGGAGGATAGCGGTACCGGGCAGGGAGGGTGGGGCAGGGCAGGGCAGGGAGGGTGGAGCAGGGAGGATGGGGGAGGGGAGGGAGGGTGGGGGAGGACAGTGCAGGGAGGATGGGGCAGGGCAGGGCGGGGCTGTAGGGAGGGTGGGGGAGAAAATATGGAGATGGTTGGCCTGCCACTGGTGTCACCCCGCCCTTTCAGGTGGACATGAGTTGCCGAGTGACCAGGCTGGCAAGTGTACTGTACAGCTTGGGTGCGCGCAGGGTGCCTGACGGCGTGTTGTACTGCTTGCTTGGCATGCTTAGCAGCTTGTTTGGCATGCATAGCAGAATCCACAGCCAATCCCGTTTCGACGAATGGCTCAATGGTAGAGCTTGCTGAAATGATGAAGGTGCTGGGTTCAAATCTATACAGGTGCGCTTTAGTGTTTGCGGTCGCTGTCAACCGCCATGGTAGCTTTGTCCAGGTAAAGGAGTAGCTCATTCCCTACCGCCAAAAGGCTGGGCTCTCTTTATACCATGCCCTACAGGCGTTATCATAACCCTTAGCTCCATTCAGGGTTGAAGCCCTTCTCCAGGGCTGCAAGTGAAACTCAGCTAGGGAAGCTCCAATACATACACAGCCACAACTCAGATAAAGTGCAGCTACAACTGAGCACCAGCACAGCCACAAAAATCCAAACCTTGGAACCAGCCCAGCCACAGTGCAAATACAATGCAGCTACAACGCAAATACAGTGCAGCTACAACTCAGATACAATGCAGCTACAACTCAGATGCACTGCGACTACAACTCAGATACAGTGCAGCAACAACTCAGCGCCAGCAGAGCCACAACGCAGTCAAAACTCAGCTACGGTGCAGCGACATCGCAGCAAAAACTTTGTACCAGCGCAGCCACATTGTAGCCAAAACTTGGCTTCAGTGCAGCCACATAGAAGCCAAAACTCAGGTACAGTGCAGCCACAACGCAGCCAAAAATCAGCTACAGAGCAGGCACATCGCAGCCTAAACTCTGCACCAGCGCAGCCAAACTCGGCTTCAGTGCAGCCACTAGTAGCCAAAACCCGGCTTCAGTGCAGCTACAACGCAACCAAAACTCAGATACAGTGCAGCCACATAGTAGCCAAAACTCTTCACCAGTGCAGCCTCGTGGTAACCAAAACCCAGCTTCAGTGCAGCCACAACGCAGCCAAAACTCAGATACAGTGCAGCCACATAGTAGCCAAAACTTTTCACCAGTGCAGCCTCATGGTAGCCAAAACTCAGCTACAGCGCAGCCAAAACGCAGCCAAAACTCAGCTGCAGTGACACCAAAGTCTGAGCAGCTGCAGTGCAGCCGAGTAAAATAGGAGCATGGAACATGTGCATGGTTAGAAAATAATGCTTCCTTTGTTGGGGATGTGACAGGATATAGCAGTCTGCCTCAATCCATTCGGCTATCATTCTCGATTGCTCTTATGAGACTACAACAGAGGATAGGACGGCCTGTCAACATATACATGCGCGCCCTACTAAAAAGATCGGATGAGACCAGCACTGAGATTGAGGCAGTCTGTCTGCAGAAGCATGGCTATCCTAAACTGTTTATATCAGTGGCTCTGGTAAGTTCTCTCTTCCACAAAGTTCACATAAACATAATTGTATCAATCAGAACTCTCAGGTGCGCAACCTAATCTCTCTTATCCATTATCTCACTCTTCATGCCTATAGGACACAGATTCTTGATCGCTTTATCCATCACTAGCAGCTGCAGCAGAGCCCAAGACACTACGCTGCAGTTAATAAGCACCTAGGGTCATCATTAGCTGCCTCTAGGGTTTGGGAGGTCATTCCAAGACCGCTAACTGTGAGGATGAAGCCTTGGTACCTAGACAAGTAGTCTTCCACATCTAATTGGTCTAACAGGTTGAGGTCGTACAAGTGACGACTCTGCTCATCTCGCAACACTGCAAAGACAGGTGGGGAAGACACAGGTGAGAAAGGTATCCCAGTGCATACAAATGGGAGATGCAGTGTAGTGCATGGTTGTAGAAGGAGGGAAGGAAGGAAGGGGCAGCCAGAGCAGAGAATATGGTGTGATGGGTTGTGCTTTTGAAAGGAAGCTGCTGCCCCACACAATGGGAGCTGTATTTGGCTAGAGAGTGAAATTAACAACATTAGCGACTGAGAAGGACACAGTGATCGCTACCAAATCAGCTATGCAACGATTAGTTTTATTTTCGATAACCGAGGCGGTTTCCTAGCTTTAAGTCGGGTTCATGCACCAGTACCAGTACCAGTACCAGGTTACTACCTGCCAGCATGTCTTACCTTGATAAGCTGCCAAGACTGCTCGCCAGGGGAAGATCCGAGTGCAAGAGAGAAGGTTAGAAGTTAGACTGGCGACGAAGGAAACAAGCTGCACGAAATAGGACAGCTGAGGGGTTCTCGACTTCTCTTACCTCGTTGGAATTCTCGCTTTGCGTTCTCGTCGCCCATATGGCGGTCTGGATGGTACCGCTGCAAACACAGGCGAAAGAGAAGCTGTGAGATGCTGCTGCTGAACTCCATCATTCGCAGCCTGTTGCAGGTCGCAGGGCGACAAACCCCCCAATCCCAATCTCGAATTATCCGAACCGACTCACTTTTGCTAGCTCTATATACGCATTTCGTATCGATTCTTGGGGTGCTGTTATTGAAACACCAAGGACGCAGTAGAGAGAAGTCGAAGACCGGCACTCAGGCATGCAGCGAGCTTTAGACCTTCGGGCGAACATCCTAAATGCAGCAAATTAATAGTGCAACAACTTGGACAAGATGAAACTGAGAGAAAAAGCGTTTCGCCAAATAGGAAATATAAGTATAAAGGGGTGCACATCGCGCGGCTAGTGGTGAAGTAGGGTTTTGAGTCTTTCGAAGCTCCACGTGGGTACCGTAGCTTTTTTCTCCAGCGCGAGGGCTGTGCTGTGCTGGGTTGGGCTGGGCCGGGCTGGGCTGGGCTCGCCCCACAGTAATCGCCCGTCCACGCCATACATCCCTCTGCCATACATGTCCCCCTCAGAGGGTCCCTCCCCCGCCCCTGCGTGCGTTGGAGATGATCCATATGTTGGAGTCCAGCAGGGCACCAGGGCAGGACAATGCAACCATCAGCCTCACTATCGTTATTGTGCAGTTTGGAGTGTATCGCCTGCAGGGGTTGCATTGGTTTGGCTTGGATTTTGGGGTTGCAACAGGAGTAAAAAAAATGATGGGCACTCATGCCCCCAAAACCTAAGGAGGGCTGACCCCCCCCCCCCCCTCCCCCTTGAATACAAATAATAGGTATGACTTGGAATTAGACATGGACACTGGGTCATTGCACCATGGCGCACACAATGGCATCCTCAGAATTCCCAAACAGGGATTGTGTGACAAAATGCTCACCCATTCACCCACCCATACATACCCATACATACCACCCACACGCACCCATTGCCAAATCCATTCACCCACACATACATACGCATCACAACCACTCATACTGGACCACCCATACCCACCCACAGTATCCACGCATACACCCCCCCCCCCCCCCCCCCCCCCCCCCCCCCCCGGCATTAGTATAATTTTTGTGGCCTGGGCACCTCCTGGTTGCAAGAAGGATTTTCGCCTCAAAGGGAAAGACTGGTGGTGGATTGCTCGTCTGGTCGTGTGCAAAGAGGTGGTGGGTAGGTACGTGGCTACATGGGGGGTGGGTGAGCTGGTGAGGTAGGGGCAGGTACACGGCTACGAGGTCGATGGGATCGTCAGTTGAAGTCGGCTCGTTACAACCCTGTCATTGCAGAAGTGGATGATCAGAATCATAGGACACATGCAGACAGGAATACTCAAATAAATGATTCATTGATTCCATGCCCCCAAAATCAATATATCGGTATGGCAGGAGTAAAAAAAGGATTTGACCGGTAACACCTAAAAGAACAGACAGACGGACATCGGACAGACAGACAGACGGCGGAGAGAGACATTGGGGTAACATAGGGCTTATGCCCCGGGACCCTGGGGGGTCCAGAAGGGGCTAAAGCGAAATATTGGCCTTACTTCAAATTTGGGGGCCTTGGCACCTGCTGGGTATGGGATGCATTCTGATATGGTTCTTGCATCCGGCTCCTGCAGCGCATCATCATGAGGGTCAGTGTCTGTTTTTTAAGGAATTTCAGCCTAGGAGGTGGGTATCCCGACATAAAAACAGCGACATCGAGGATCAGTTTGAATGGCGTTGCCACACCTTCAAAATAGCAGTCGCACTTAGGGGCAGCGGGAGATGCCGACCCTAGACCAAACCAACATTCACAATATCAGAAAGCTAGTTCATATCAGAAATCTAATCTCAAATATTTCCACCCTCACATCTTTCAAACACTTAATTCCCAACGAGTCACTAAGTCAGCATGATCTTCAAGTGCTCAACTACGTCATACGGCATGAACATCTGTCCAGTGATCTATAATATTAACCTTTATCTGTTATGAGGTATTAAGATAGTATTACAAGTGAACGACTAGTCAAGTAGTATCCTTCGTGTATAGCAGGACCTAGGTTAGGTTCTGCGCTACGGCAATGCTGGGCGACGCCCCGGCCCCAGGACCTGGCAGGAAGCCATCCTGGCCGGTCGGGCGGTCCAGGCAGTCGTGTATGATACGGCTGCATATCGTATCATAACCTTTATCTACCACTGGTTGCTTTCCAAAAGTTCAGAATGACCGGTACCCAGATTGACAGCTACCTAAAAGTACTCACGGTGACTATAGCTAGCTCCGGCTTATGCTGTGGTGTCCTTAACTTCACGTCCTGTGAGTAACTGTATGACACGGATGTAACAATTTCAATTTCTAAAAGTACTGCCAACATCTAGTTCACATGCTCCATTCAAACTTTGTTCCTGCATGACCTGAACTACCTATCGTACAAAGATAGTCCACTTCAGCTCCATTAGGTATTGTCTAGGATAGGGGGCGAGAAATGAATTGCCATCCACACCCCCAAGTAAACGCAGTGACAACGCAAAAAAAGGCAGTTGCGTGAAACAAGCAGTTTCGAAGGGCCCATTTATTGTACGCAGATTTCCCAAGTCAACTGCGTGCTGCCACGCAAAAAAGAGAGGTAGCAAAATATAATAACGATACAGGGGCAACCCAAAATGACCCAATGCAGTAACTAGCGCCCAGTATGGAGGGCGGTATGGTCCAGACCCGGTCGTTAAGGCTTCGGCGACCAGAGTTCGAGCCCCGCTGCCGGAAGACGGCGGGTGGTTTCTCGAGTCCGACTATAGGGTGGTGTTGTTTCACTGCTAGGACATGAGCCCCTTGTAATCTTTCTTCCTTAAAGAAGCAACCCAAAATGACCAATGCAGTAACTAGCGCAATGGTCGTGGGTCAACTGTGGCCCATAGATTTTCTGTTCCACTACCAGCAGCGGCTTCTAGGCAGCTCCCCTGGCTTGCTTCCCAGCCAAACCTAAAGCAATATAGTGCATCTGGAAGCTGACAAAATCATCTGTCAAATACTGTTGGAATCTTGGGGCTTGGCCCAGTGGCTGGCTCAAGGAGCTGCCTAGACGCTGCTGCTTGTAGCGGAAAAGAAAAGCTATGCTATGGCCTACATGACAGTGTAATGTAATAAAGGGGTGATGGAAGATTTGCGCCACCAACAGTGCCGTTGTAGCAGGATAGCCAGCTACTAGTCTATATCTCTGGTATACCCTCTATATGTCTATGGACCTCATTTTCAGTATCATGACATCTCGAGTAGCTTGTTCGATTTGCCAATTGGTCTAGACTCTAGAGTTCTAACCTAATCCTTATGCAACCTAATGTCGCCCTATTGCAACCCAAGTTCACCCTACTACATCAGACCATCAAATTTGTGAGACCTCAGGATCTGGTGGCGCACAAGGTAGCTCTGGTTGTTGTCATACACTTGAGAGAGATAGTACTTGTAGTTCACCATGAGGCCAAGGCTTTGCTCCAGTAGGGGAGGAACCTAATCCTAATGCCACCTAAGTTCACCCTACTACAGCAGACCATCAAATTCTTGTGACGTCAGGATCTGGTGGCTCACAAGGTAGCTCTGGTTGTTGTCATACACTTGAGAGAGATAGTACTTGCAGTTCACCATTGGGCCAAGGCTTTGCTCCAGTTAGGAGGAACCTAATCCTTATGCAACCTAATGTCACCCTTTTGCAACCTAATTTCATCCTAATGCAGCAGACCATCAAATTATTGAGACCTTAGGATCTGGTGGCGCACAAGGTAGCTCTGGTTGTTGTCATACACTTGAAAGAGCTCGTACTTGTAGTTCACCATGGGGCCAAGGCTTTGCTCCAGTAGGGGAGGAACCTAATCCTAATGCAACCTAACGTTGCCCTAATGTCGCCCTATTGCAACCTAAGTTCACCCTAATGCAGCAGACCATCAAATTCTTGTGCCTTAGAATCTGGTGGCCCACAAGGTAGCTCTGGTTGTTGTCATACACGTAAGAGAGCTCGTCCTTGTAGTTCACCATGAGGCCAAGGCTTTGCTCCAGTCTGGGAGGAACCTAATCCTAATGCAACAGACCATCAAATTCTTGAGACCTCAGGATCTGGTGGCGGACAAGGTAGCTCTGGTTGTTGTCATACACTTGAGAGAGCTCGTACTTGTAGTTCACCATGATACCAAGGCTTTGCTCCAGTCTGGTAGGGCACATGTCAGCTCTGTGTAGCATACAACCAAGTTTAGGAGGTAGGTGTCAGGTTGTGTGGTTTGGTGTGATGGGTGTGATATGTATGATCCGTTGGTGTGGTCTGGTGTGATAGGTGTGCTATGTATGATTGGTTACCGCTCTCAATGTAGAAAAGAATCGCCAGTTACACGACAGTTACATGATGGTCACCCCGGATGAGGAGCCATTTACCCTTAAGGGTTTACGTCGACACAGGCTTTTGCGCAAGCCACCTGACGATGTCTTGTGAGCATTTCCCCGGCCCTCATCTGACCGTGCCATCGCCTTGCAAGTGGAAACCTGGTACTTGTGACCATGCAAATTACGCATATGCTAACCTTCGAACTGCGTGATTGATTAGCTTGCAACTTCCAAGCCTCAAATATGCCCAACTAACTTCCTATGAATACTTACCTTATTTCCTATTGTCCGCAGTGCCATATTGCACATCCCGAGACGTGCACACTTGCACTACCTGGACACTTGTAATGTGTGCGCACAAACTCCTTTGTTTGATTACATCTTCCGTATAAAGGCGTGTGGAATGCCTAACTGCTATGAGACAAAAAAACAGCTGAGCGGGGCGGCCATTCTAGTTTGTGGTTTGGTGTTATATGTTTGGTGTTATATGTTTGGTGTGATATGTGTCGGTTTATTGATTGTGCTGTGTTGTCCTGTGTTTGATTGCGTTGTGTTGTATTGAGTTGTGTTGGACTGGATTGGGTTGTGTTGTGTTGAGATGGGTAGGGAAGGGTTATATTGGATTGTGCTGTGTTAGATTGTGTTGGATTATGTTGTATTGGATTATGTTGTTTTGTGTTGTGTTGTGTTGTATTGTATTGTATTGTGATGTGTTATGTTTAGGGAATGGCAATATGAAATCACATGATATCATGTCATCCTATGGTATCCTGTGATATCATACGATGCCGGCCATCTGCCTTGGCTGATTTTACCATTGATATACAGGATCATATGATGCAATTTGTATGATGTCATATGATATCATACTCGCATTTGGTCAACATCATATGATTTGCGGATTTGCCGGTCCCTAGTTATGTTGGATTATGCTGAAATGTGTTGGATTGGGTTGAAAAGTGCTGTGTTGTGTTGTGTTGTGTTGGGTTGAAAAGTGCTGTGTTGTGTTGTGTTGTGTTGCCGGTCCCTAGTTGTGTTGGATTGTGTTGAGTTAGGTAGGATAGAGTTGTGCTGTATTGTGTTGTGTTGGGTTGAAAAGTGCTGTGTTGTGTTGTTTTGTGTTGCCGGTCCCTAGTTGTGTTGGATTGTGTTGAGTTAGGTAGGATAGAGTTGTGCTGTATTGTGTTGTGTTGGGTTGAAAAGTGCTGTGTTGTGCTGTGTTGTATTGAGAGTTGTGGTGTGTTGTATTGTATTGTGTTGGGTAGGGTTGTGCAGGGTTAAGTCAGTTGAGGTGAGTCGAGTTGGGAGTAGGTTGGGGAGTAGGTTGGGAAGTAGGTTGGGCGAATGGGTGGTTGGGCGCAAGTCAAGGAGTAAGTTGGTTGAATGGGTGGTTGGGTGCAGGTCGGGGAGTAGGTTGGTTGAATGGGTGGATGGGTGCAGGTAGGGGAGTAGGTTGGGTGAATGGGTGGTTGGGTGCAGGTTGGGGAGTAGGTTGGGTGAATGGGTGGTTGGGTGCAGGTTGGGGAGTAGGTTGGGTGAATGGGTGGTTGGGTGCAGGTTGGGGAGTAGGTTGGGTGAATGGGTGGTTGGGTGCAGGTTGGGGAGTAGGTTGGGTGAATGGGTGGTTGGGTGCAGGTTGTTTTCTTGGCAAGGTAGGTTAGATTGGCGTCGAAAACGATTGCTGGCCAAGACCCTGAATTGAATTGGATCATGGCTTTTCAGCCAGCTCGGGGCTACTCACCGTCTTCCATTTCCAAGTCCCCCCCTGCCAAGACCCTGTCCCCTCAGATCTTCTTTTAGTACCATGGTTGGGTGCAGTTTTTTTGTGTGGCAAAATAGGTCAGATTGGAGTCGAGAACGATTGCTGGCCGAGAGAGACCCTGAATTGAATTAAATTGCTCGGAAACCTTGAATTTTTGATTTTGAATTTGAATGTTGGTTCATGAAATGTAATTGAAATTGAAATTGAAATTGTTACATCCGTGTAATACCGTTACTCACAGGACGTGAAGTTAAGGACACCATAGCGTAAGCCGGAGCTAGCCATAGTCACCGTATGAAATGTAATGTAGATTCTGAAGTATACCCTTGAACAATGAACACGTCTGTCCCCAAAGCTCGAGCACTTCAAACATTGAGATGATTCCAGCACATAGTGTTATTGTTAGGTAACGGCAATATGATATCATATGATATCATATGATGCTGGCAGTCTGACTAGACTAAATTTACCATTTATAGACAGTATCATATGATATCATACTCGCCTTTGGTCAACATCATATGATTCGCCGGTCCCAAATTATTGTCATTCAAATCGTTACCAATTTGTACGGCCATTCTACCAAGTAAATCCTGATAAAAGAAAATTATACCATCAAATACAATAAAAAGCTTTATTTTCCGCTGCCAGTAGCGATCGCTACCTGGGTAACTGTTTTGGCCAAACCTTCCGCTACCATGAGACTCGAATCTCGTGACCGCATTTAAAGTGCTTTCATTTTCCGCTACGAGCAGCAGCTTCTAGGCAGCTCCCTGAGCCATGTAGGGCAAAAACAACTATTTTGTTTACTTTTATAGCAATAATTTCGCTAAAAAGGGATCAAAACTAGCGATCGCTATGCATAGCGAGGGGAAGAATCCCTGTCTCCCACCTCCAGTTTAGTCTCCACATTTGAATTTTGGATTTTTGAATTTCAATTCGAAGTTGAATTTGAATTTTGGTTCATAAAACGCTGATTTTGAAGTATACCCTTGAACAATAATTAAGTCTGTCTCCCACCTCCAGTTGAGCCTCCACAAAAGAGCCCCGTTCCTCAGATGAAAGTTGGCCACGGGATCCAACGCCAGGTTCCTCCTCTTTTCCACAGCTAGGTACCTGGCACCCAGAGGATGGACACATCTTGTTACATTTATTAGTAATTGATAATATAAGATTGTATTATTATTAACGAATTTAATAATCATATTAATGAATACTACTTATATTCTTCTTTTAATTTATTAATTATATGATTATATTATAAATTATGAGTCATACATATCTCCATATTGCCAGGTTCCTCCTCATCTCCACGGCTAGGTACCTGGCACCCAGAAGATAGACATACCTTACTTAATAAGGATACGAATGAATGAATGACATTATTGTTTTAATCTGCTATAATTGATTAATTCTATTATTGTATGATTATTTATTAGTAATACATATCTCCATATCGCCAGGTTCCTCCTCTTTTCCACGGCTAGGTACCTGGCGCCCAGAGGATGGAATCATCTTGTTACATTTATCACTAATTAATATATACAAGGGGGGGGGGGGGGGGGGGGGGGGGGGTAAACAAATGGTTGAAGACCCCATCACAAAAAGTGTTCCCACACACCCCCACTGGCTGCTCGCGACCAAGTTTAGGGTTTTGGGTTTAATGCTGGTTGCTCGCGACCGGATACGCATAACAAAAACAATGCTGCGCATCTAGCTGACCCTTTTGCGCAAAATGTGATCTTCTCAGAGGTTGATTCCAAGCATTTTGGGATGTGTACTGCTCTGTCCCACACTCTTGTCCCGAATTAGGGCGTTTTGGGATGTGTACTGCTCGGTCCCACACTCTTGTCCCGAATTAGGGCGTTTTGGGATGTGTACTGCTCGGTCCCACACTCTTGTCCCGAATTAGGGCGTTTTGGGATGTGTACTGCTCGGTCCCACACTCTTGTCCCGAATTAGGGCGTTTTGGGATGTGTACTGCTCGGTCCCACACTCTTGTCCCGAATTAGGGCGTTTTGGGATGTGTACTGCTCGGTCCCACACTCTTGTCCCGAATTAGGGCGTTTTGGGATGTGTACTGCTCGGTCCCACACTCTTGTCCTGAATTAGGGCGTTTTGGGGATTAGGCAATTTTGGAGATATATTAAATACTTATATTTGTAATTGAGTAATTCTATTTATTATTAATAATAAAAATTATTAAACATACACCCTCATACACGGTCATACAGTTAAATTAAACTATCTGCGTAGCACGAACTCTGGGCCCCCGTTGTTTGCAATTTGTTGGGGTTCAGTGCTTGTCTTTGAAACTGCCTTGTCTGTTTGCTAGGTTGGGCAAAACCCCTTAGCTTATTTGGCTACCCCTGGACTGCACGTACATAATTAAGCATAAAAAGCCATCACATATATGAAAAATAAAAGCATACAAAAGCCTTGAAAAGCATTAAAAAGCATTTAAAGCATAAAAAGCATTAAAAAGCATTAAACAGGATAAAAAGCATTAATAAGACATACACACCTGGCACCCAGCCTCATAAAGAGTGACTTGAATAGCTCACTGTGTTGGGGTGGCGCCTGCAGCCACACATCGCCTCGCAGCCACTCGAGGAGCAGAGCAGCCCCTTGCACCTCCCCATCCACACGCATCCCCCACCTAAGGGACTCCCCGTCCTGCTTGCAGGCCATCCCCCACGCCTCGTTGCAGGCGCCCACACCGCCCATACCGCCCATAGCGCCAGCACTTGCTGCCACACCTGCAAGAGATGGTGCGGTTTGATGAGCCATAATTGTAGGCTTCAGAGTTTAGGGCTAACGTCGTACACAATTAGCCCTAATAGGGCTATTAGCTAAATTAGCCCTAATAGTGCGCAACTAATTATGCCAAACTTAGCCAAAACAACCCAGAAAAAGTGCCATGTGTGTAGGAGAGTGTTCTAATGCACCCTACTGACCTTTGTGGCAATTGTGTATGACCTGACTTTCATGAGTTCATGACAAAGTAGCTCATAACTGCCGGGGCGAACGGAGATCGCCGTATGATTATACCAACGGGATACATTGGAGGAAAATAGGTATATAAGTACATAACAGAATATGGCAAAAATCCTGGATGGGTCTGTCCAAACCCACTTTTTACCACTATTTATTTTTTGCCTACGTAGGGCTATGTAGGGTACATGCAGACAGGCAGACAGACAGGCAGGCAGACAGGCAGACCAACAGACAGACAGACAGAAATAATCAGTACTGGAGTTACCGCCGGATAAAAGCAGAACTAAAGCAGCTGCTAAAACTGGAATAGAAAGAATAACAAGAAGTGCAGTAAATATAACCCACCAAGCTCTTCCTGCCACAGGTCTTCCTCACTTGGAAGTCACCGCCGGATAAAAGCAGAACTTAAGCAGCTGCTAAAACTGGAACTGAAAGAATAACAAGACTTGCAGTAAATACAACCCACCACGCTCTGCCTTGAACAGGTCTCCCTCACTTGGAAGTCACCGCCGGATACAAGCAGAACTAAAGCAGCTGCTAATACTGGAACATAGAGAATAACAAGAAGTGCAGTAAATACAACCCACCACGCTCTGCCTCGGAAAGGCCATCCTCACTTGAAGACATGCCTATGCATCCGGCTGCAGCCAGCAGCCGTTGGCGGAGCTCAGGGTGCGTCATGTCAAAAGCGGCATCCAGCAGTTGCATGGTTTCATTCCCAGTCAGCATGGGGGAGCCTGTGGTGATGGCGGCCAGAGGGGCGGGGGAGGGGGTCTTCTCTCCGAAGGCCAGAGGGGTGGGGGAGGGGGACTTCTCTCCCATAACTGTCTCAAGCTGAAGCGGATCCTCCTGCTTGGCAGCTTGTGTCTCTGTGGAGCGTAGTGCCGCTTGGGCAAGGGGCTGTACTGCAACGTGAGCAACTTCCATCGAGAGACGGGCTGTTAGCCATTGCCGGAAGTTGGGCAAGGGTGACAGCGTGACCAGCATACGTATGGAGGGGAACTCTGCCTGCCAGGGACAGAGGGGGAGAGATTGATAAGGTGGAAGGTGAGAGGGGGAGAGAGGGGGAGAGGGGAAGAGGGGGAGAGACTAATAGAGGTGAGGTGAGTGGGAGACTGGTAGAGAGTGTGAGGGAGAATAAGAGGGGGAGAGGGGGGGGGGGGGGGGAGGGGGGGAGGGGGAGAGGGTGGTAAGGTGGGAGGGTGATTGGGAGACGGGGGGAGAGTGTGAGAGAGGGGAGAGGGGGAAAGGCTGATAAGGTGGGAGGTGAGAGGGGAACGGGGGGAGAGGGTGAGAGAGAGGAACGGGGGAGAGGGTGGGAGTGGGGGACGGGGGGATAGGGTGGGAGGTTGATAAGGTGGGAGGTGAGAGGGAAACGGGAGAGAGGGTGAGAGAGGGGGAGAGGGGGGGGGCGGGAGGAGAGGGTGAGAGAGGGGAACGGGGGAGAGGGTGGTAGAGGGAGGCGGGGGAGGGGGAGAGGGGGAGAGGTTCTTAAGGTGGGAGGTGAGAAGGGGCGGGGGGAGAGTGTGGAAGAGGGGGAGAGGGGAGAGAGGGTAAGAGGGGGAGAGGTTGATAAGGTGGGGGGAGAGGGGGACTGGGAGAGAGTGTGAGAGAGGGAGAGGGTAAGGGGAAGAGGGTCTGTAGAGGGTTTAGAGGGGGAAGAAGGGAAGAGGGGGGGAGTGGGAGAGGGGGAGAGGGGGGAGAGGGTAAGAGGGGGAGAGGTTGATAAGGTGGGGGTGAGAGGGGACTGGGAGAGAGTGTGAGAGAGGGAGAGGGTAAGGGGAAAGAGGGTAGAGGGGTAGAGGGGAAGAAGGGAAAGGAGGGGGGGAGTGGGAGAGGGGGAGACAATGGAGATGTTGAGAGTGTTGGAGGAGGGGAAGAGGGGGAGAGGGGAGGGGGGAGATGGGAGAGAGAAGAGGGGGAGAGGGAAGAGGGGAGAGGGGAGAGGGGGAGGGAGAGGGGAGAGGGGGAGGATGGGGAGAGAGAAGATGGGGAGAGTGGACAGAGGGGTAGAGGGGGAGAGACGGGGGAGATGGGAGAGGAGAAGAGGGGGAGAGGTTGGTAAGGTGGGAGGTGATTGGGAGACGGGGGGGGGAGTGTGAGAGATGGTAAGAGGGGGAGGGGTTGATAAGGTGGGGGTGATGGTGATTGGAGACGGGGGAGAGTGTGGAGAGAGGTGGGAGAGGGGAAGAGGGGGAGAGGCTGATAAGGTGGGAGGTAAGAGGGTAACGGGGGACAGGGTGGGAGAGGGAACAGGGCCCCCGCCCCCCCCCCCTGGGGAGAGAGGTTGGGAGGTTAATCAGGTGGGAGGGTGAGAAGGGGCGGGGGAGAGAGTGTGGAGAGAGGTAAGAGGGGAGAGGTGGTACGGTGGGAGGTGATTGCGAGCACGGTGGGGGGATGTTGTGAGAGAGGGAAGAGGGGACAGGGGGAGAGCGAGGAAAGGGGGACAGGGGAGATGTTGATAAGGTGGGAGGGTGAGAGGGGGACTGGCGGAGAGAGTGCGAGAGAGGGTAAGAGAGGGGGGGGATGGGGAATGCTGATACGGAGGGCAGCTCCATGCTACTTTTACGGCCCTTACTTGTAACCCTGTTAAAGGTTTTGGTTGTGGTTGGCGTTTGAGGGGTATTGCCCCGGGTTGTTATGTTAGGGGTGTACGGCGGGCGGGTGTGGGAGAGGGAAAAAGCGGGGACGAGGGGGGAGGAGGTGGGGAGAAGGGGAAGGGGCGAGAAGGGTGAGATGAGAGGAAGAGGGGGAGAGGGGGGAGAAGGGACAGGGGGCTGGGAGATGAGGGGTGTGAGCAGAGGGTAAGGGGTGAGAGGGTGGGGAAGAAAGGGGACCGCGGGGAGAGGGTGAGCAGAGAGGAGGAACAGGGGGGGAGGGTTGGGAGGTGTGATTAACGGTGGGAGGGTGAGACCTTGAGATGGGCGACGGGGGGGAGTGTGGGAGACGGGAAGAGGGGGACAGGGGGAGAGGAGAAGAGGGGGAGAGGGGGAGAGGTTGATGATATGGGAGGTGAGTGTTAGGCGGGGACAGAATGTGAGAGTGTGTCAGAGCGAGTGTGACTGAGTTAAACATCAACTGAGAAAGCTGAGATTGGTAGGGGTCAGAAGCCATGGACACTCACCTGCAGCATTTCGGCAGTATGCTTAATTTGGCAATTGCCCAGTTGGAGTGAGAAGCCAGGAACACTTACCTGCAGCATATCCGCGTACAGCGCAGTACGCTTAATTAGGCAATTGCCCAGTGGGGGTTAGAACCAACAAAAACTCACCTGCAGCATCTCGGCAGTACGCTTAATTAGGCAATTGCCCAGTAGGGCTCAGAAGCCATGAACACTTACCTGCAGCATTTCCGTGTACAGCCCAGTACGCCTAATTAGGCAATTGCCCATTAGGGTTCAGAACCCATAAATACTCACCTGCAGCATCTCGGCAGTATGCTTCATTAGGCAATTGCCCAGTTGGGGTGAGAAGCCATGAACACTCACCTGCAGCATACTGCAGTATGCTTAATTAGGCAATTGCCCAGTAGGGGTTAGAACCAACAAACACTCACCTGCAGCATCTCGGCAGTACGCTTAATTAGGCAATTGCCCAGCAGAGGTAAGAAGCCATGAACACTCACCTGCAGCATCTCCGCAGTACACTTAATTAGGCAATTGCCCAGTAGGGGTCAGAATCAACAAACACTCACCTGCAGCATCTCGGCAGTACGCTTAATTAGGCAATTGCCAAGCTCCACTCCTGCGAGGCCTGGCTGCGTAGATGAGATGGAGTAAAAGACCGCTACCTCTGGAAGGGCGTTCAATTTGGAAGCTAGCCATACTGAAGTTATGTCATCTGCAAATAAAGAGAGTATGTATTTATGTATGTTACAGTCCAGGAGGGGGCCAATTAGGCTAAAGGGACTTGCTCAACCGCGATGGGAAGGGCTTAAAAAGAAAAAGGATTGATGAAATGAACCCCAAAAAGTCGTTTAACCAACATGGGCCCTGAGTCCGTGCTACGATGATCATTTAATTATACAATTGATTAAATCACCATCTTGAAGGACCGCCCTTTTTTTTCTTTTTTCTTTTGTGTGTGTGTGTGTGTGTGTGTGCACCCTAAGGGCTGCCCGACCCAAATCACTACCTGGATTCCACCCTTGGAAAGTACCAGATCCCTGAAAGCTATCAGAAGGCCTTCTTTCTGAAAAGGGAAGAACGCTTTGCACTTCGAACACCTCATCTGCAGTCGAGGCTGGGTTGTGAGCCTTGCTTATAATCATATTACTACTAGGGGGTGCCAAAATTAAGTTACCTTGTCGTTGCACAGTTAAACTAACGGCGAAGAATTCGAATTCCGAATCCCACACTGCCTATTTTCGATAGTTAGTGCGCCCTAGTTGACGGCTATCTATAGGGAAATCTTCCTGGTGCTCGCGGGAGTGGTTGGCGGTGGCGGAAACCTTGACATGTGGAAAGCTAAGAGGTGCGTATTTTGGGGCAGCGGTAAGTTGTTGCATGCCAAAGGCCTTGAATGCTAGAGCAATGTTAGGTGTTGCATGTTACATGAGTGTAAGGCCTGTGGCCTACCACCCCATGACATACCACAATAGATCCAAGGGGGTCTCAGTGCGTATGGGATGTTCATGGGTGTGTGGTTTTGGGTGTGTGGGTAGTAATTCATGCATAGTACATGGCCACAACAGCATTGCTTGGCAAATTTATTGGTATGTTTTCATACTCAGGTATAACTCACCATGCCACCTGTAGATAATGTCAATGACGACAAGCGTCCATGGGTTCCATGGGGTGGGTTCCTATTTTGGTCTTGTTTTGATGTGTTGCGACATTGTTTTTGTAATTGAGTCATCAGAAAGGGAGAGGAGCCTTCTATATTTAGATTGGCTGGGGGTCAGGCACGTGCAATTGGCACAGGGATGTGCATTGCACCCATGCATAGTGTTATGTTCCATACAGGAAATAAATGTGAAAATCATTGCAAGGGCAAAGTTAATTTTGAGACCCCCCATACTATTGTTTGTGTTGATTCTATATTACTGCTATTATTACTATATTACTACTATTATTGTTATTATTACTATATTACTGCTATGATTACTATTTTACTTTATTACTACTTTTATTGTTGTTATACTATATTACTACTATGATTACTCTTTTAATATATTACCACTATTATTGTTATCACTACTACATAACTGCTATGATTACTATATTACTACTATTATTGCTATTATTACTGCTATGATTGCTATTTTACTATATTACCACTTGTATTGTTATTATTACTGTACCACAGCAATAATATAGGTTTGACCCCCTGTTGGTTTGAGTTGTAATGAGATGAGAAGACAGTTCCATAAATCCAATAGCTACAAAAAAACGTTAAGACGGCGGTTCGGGTTTTTTTGTTTTTTGTTGTTCTATAACACAGCAATAATATATTACTGCTATGATTACTATTTTACTACTATTCCTACTATTATTGTTATTATTACTATTGTTATTATTATTATTATTATTAATATTATTATTATTATTATTATTATTATTATTATTATTATCATCATCATTGGTATTACGACTATTTTGCTATATTACCGCCAGGTGGGATATAAAGTTCAGATTCAAGTGTTGATCATTTATGTTGTGCATACCTGCTTTCAACGCCTCATCCACGTTACAGGCTGGGTTATGAGCCCTCGCTTAGAGTTTGTGTGTATGTATGTGTGTGTTTTTATGTGTAGGTATGTGCCGGGCATGTGTGTGTTTATGTTGTGCATACCTGCTTTCAACGCCTCATCTAAGGTAGAGGCTGGGTTGTGAGTGAGTGAGTGAGTGAGTGAGTGAGTGAGTGAATGAGTGAGTGAGTG
>JACBWV010000610.1:49202552-49282895 GCA_013435795.1 Chlamydomonas sp. ICE-L | reverse complement strand
CAACAAACACTCACCTGCAGCATCTCGGCAGTACGCTTAATTAGGCAATTGCCAAGCTCCACTCCTGCGAGGCCTGGCTGCGTAGATGAGATGGAGTAAAAGACCGCTACCTCTGGAAGGGCGTTCAATTTGGAAGCTAGCCATACTGAAGTTATGTCATCTGCAAATAAAGAGAGTATGTATTTATGTATGTTACAGTCCAGGAGGGGGCCAATTAGGCTAAAGGGACTTGCTCAACCGCGATGGGAAGGGCTTAAAAAGAAAAAGGATTGATGAAATGAACCCCAAAAAGTCGTTTAACCAACATGGGCCCTGAGTCCGTGCTACGATGATCATTTAATTATACAATTGATTAAATCACCATCTTGAAGGACCGCCCTTTTTTTTCTTTTTTCTTTTGTGTGTGTGTGTGTGTGTGTGTGCACCCTAAGGGCTGCCCGACCCAAATCACTACCTGGATTCCACCCTTGGAAAGTACCAGATCCCTGAAAGCTATCAGAAGGCCTTCTTTCTGAAAAGGGAAGAACGCTTTGCACTTCGAACACCTCATCTGCAGTCGAGGCTGGGTTGTGAGCCTTGCTTATAATCATATTACTACTAGGGGGTGCCAAAATTAAGTTACCTTGTCGTTGCACAGTTAAACTAACGGCGAAGAATTCGAATTCCGAATCCCACACTGCCTATTTTCGATAGTTAGTGCGCCCTAGTTGACGGCTATCTATAGGGAAATCTTCCTGGTGCTCGCGGGAGTGGTTGGCGGTGGCGGAAACCTTGACATGTGGAAAGCTAAGAGGTGCGTATTTTGGGGCAGCGGTAAGTTGTTGCATGCCAAAGGCCTTGAATGCTAGAGCAATGTTAGGTGTTGCATGTTACATGAGTGTAAGGCCTGTGGCCTACCACCCCATGACATACCACAATAGATCCAAGGGGGTCTCAGTGCGTATGGGATGTTCATGGGTGTGTGGTTTTGGGTGTGTGGGTAGTAATTCATGCATAGTACATGGCCACAACAGCATTGCTTGGCAAATTTATTGGTATGTTTTCATACTCAGGTATAACTCACCATGCCACCTGTAGATAATGTCAATGACGACAAGCGTCCATGGGTTCCATGGGGTGGGTTCCTATTTTGGTCTTGTTTTGATGTGTTGCGACATTGTTTTTGTAATTGAGTCATCAGAAAGGGAGAGGAGCCTTCTATATTTAGATTGGCTGGGGGTCAGGCACGTGCAATTGGCACAGGGATGTGCATTGCACCCATGCATAGTGTTATGTTCCATACAGGAAATAAATGTGAAAATCATTGCAAGGGCAAAGTTAATTTTGAGACCCCCCATACTATTGTTTGTGTTGATTCTATATTACTGCTATTATTACTATATTACTACTATTATTGTTATTATTACTATATTACTGCTATGATTACTATTTTACTTTATTACTACTTTTATTGTTGTTATTACTATATTACTACTATGATTACTCTTTTAATATATTACCACTATTATTGTTATCACTACTACATAACTGCTATGATTACTATATTACTACTATTATTGCTATTATTACTGCTATGATTGCTATTTTACTATATTACCACTTGTATTGTTATTATTACTGTACCACAGCAATAATATAGGTTTGACCCCCTGTTGGTTTGAGTTGTAATGAGATGAGAAGACAGTTCCATAAATCCAATAGCTACAAAAAAACGTTAAGACGGCGGTGTCTATAACACAGCAATAATATATTACTGCTATGATTACTATTTTACTACTATTCCTACTATCGGTTATTATTAATATGTTATTTATTATTATTATTATTTAATATTATTATTATTATTATTATATTAATTATTATATTTTATCATCATATTGGTATTACGGACTATTTTGCTATATTACCGCCAGGTGGGATTATAAAGTTCAGGATTCAAGTGTTGAAATCATTTATGTGTGAATACATGCTTTTCAACGCCTATCCAGTTTACAGGCGGGGTGATGAGCCTCGCTTAGAGTTGGTGTATGTATGTGTGTGTTTTTTTTTATGTGTGGGATGGCCCCGGCATGTGTTGTGTTTTATGTGGTGCCATACCTGCTGTCAAGCCTCATCTAAGGTAGAGGCGGGTGGGTTGTGAAGTGAGTTTGGGGAGGAGTGGAGTGATCGTGAGTGAGTGCATGGACGTGAGTGGAGGTGAGGGATGTGATGAGGTGAGTGAGGGGAGTGAGTAATGTGAAGTGGAGTGAGTGAGTGAGGAGTGGACGTGAGTGCGTGAGTGAGTGAGGTGCTGGGGTGAGTGAGTGAGTGAGTGAGTGAGTGCGGAGTGAGGCCATGTGGAGGATTACCAAGGTACTTTCTGTTGCTGCGACGTGTGACTGAGTGAGGTGAGTGGGGTAAGGCTGCGCTGCTGAGTGAGGCCGTGTGAAGGGTGACCAAGGCACTTTTTGTTGTTGCGACGTGTTGCTGAGTGAGGTGAGTGAGGTAAGGCTGCGTTGCTAAGTGAGGCCGTGTGAAGGGTGACCAAGGCACTTTTTGTTGTTGCGACGTGTGACTGAGTGAGGTGAGTGAGGTAAGGCTACGTTGCAGAGTGAAGCCATGTGAAGGATGACGAAGGCATTTTTGTTGTTGCAACGTGTGACTGAGTGAGGTGAGTGGGGTGAGTGAAGTTTTTGGTGAGTGAGGTGAGTGAGGTGAGTGAGGATTTTGCAACGTGTGACTGAGTGAGGTGAGTGAGGTGAGAGAAGTGCCAATCGTTTATGTTTATGTTGTGCCCACCTGCTTTCAACACCTCATCCACGTTCGAGGCGGGGTTCTGAGCGAGGGCTGTGTGGAGGATGACCAAGGGCTAAGGACAGTATGTGGCAAACAAATCGTTGTGTGTGTGGTATGTATGTATGGTTTGTGCGTCTGCAATGTGTGTTTAGTGTGGTTGTATGGGGGTGGTTGGTGTGTGTGTATGTGTGTGTTTGTGTGTGTATGTGTATGTGTGCGTATGTGTATGTGTGTGTATGTGTATGTGTGTGTTTTTGTGTATGTATGTGTATGTTTTTGTGTATGTTTGTATGTGTGTGTTTGTGTGTATGTATGTATGTTTGTGTGTATGTATGTGTGTATGTATGTTTGGGTGTGTGTATGTGTGTGATTGTGTATGTATGTGTTTGTGTGTATGTATGTGTTGTGCTTTTGTGTATGTATGTGTGTGTTTGTGTGTGTACATGTGTGTAAGTGTGTTTGTATGTATGTGTGCTTGCGTGCATGTTTGTGTGTGTATGTATGTGTATGCATTGTGGTGTTGATGTATGTGGTGTTATGTATGATGTAACGGGCCCGCCGTCCATTCGGGACGTTGGCCTGGGATAAATCGCGTTGTTTTTCACCGTCCTCCCGGCTTGATTATGAGCCTGGCGTAACTCCTCGGGTCGGGCAGAGTGGGCCACACGGTCGACCCTTGTTGGCTCTGCCCGGCTCTGTCCAGTTCTTCCTTGCTCATTCAAGCTCGCTTTGAGCCCTGGCTGGCGGTGTTGCGGGACCTCCTGTCCATTAGGACCGTTGGCATGCGTCATGGTCACATGATCCGTGAAGAAGCAATGAACTTAAACGATTATTCTGAGCGCCATGCAAAGCGAGGGTCAGCAGATGACTCCGAGGAGCGGATCTTCTGATTAAACGTGCTTGAGTTATGTATGGGGGGCAAATGTGGGGATGAATGAGGCGCGGCGATTAGCTTTGAGCATCTTTGCAGTTTCTTCGGCATTTGAAACATTGAAAATTTCGTTGGGAGGAGGTGTTTGTTGCGATTGAGTGTAAAAAAGAAAGTCGGTGGCGTCGGTTAACTTGCATTGCCCATGTGCATGGGTACGCGGATGGATTGATGAGCGACCACGGCCCGCGACCCACGACCATGATCTCTATATATATATAGTTGATGGACGTATTTGTATTGTATGTAAGCCTGTTGCTTAGTTTGTGGTGTGTTTGTGTGCGTGTATGTTTGTTTGTGTGTATGTATGTGTGTTTGAGTATTTGTATGTGTTTGTTTGTGTGTAGAAGTGTGTGTGTTTGTGTGTATGTATGGTGTGTGGTGTGGTGTAGGGTGTGCGTTTTTGTTTGGGCAATGTGTAGTAGTTGAGTATATGCATGTGTGTGTTTGTGTGTACGTAGGTGTGTGTTTGTGTGTATTTATGTGTGTGTTTGTGTGTAGGTGCGTGCGTCTTTGTGAGTGTGTATTTGTGTCTATGTGTGTATGTGTGTTTGTGTGTGTATGTGTGTCTATGTGTGTATGTGTGTTTGTGTGTGTTTGTGTGTGTTTGTGTGTGTTTGTGTGTGTATGTGTGTGTATGTGTGTATGTGTGTCTATGTGTGTATGTGTGTTTGTGTGTAGGCATGTGTGTGTTTGTGTCTATGTATGTAAGTGTGTATGTGTGTATTAGTGTGTGTGTTTGCTTGTGCGCATGTGTGTGTATGTGTGCCTGTGTGTGCGTGTGTATGTGTTAATGTGTGTGTGGTTGTGTGTGAATACAGTGTGTGTGTATGTGTGTGCGTGTCTATGTGTGTGTTGATGTTTAAATACAGTGTGTGCGCGTGTGTGTGTGTGTGATTGCGTGTATGCATTTGTGCGTATGTGTACGTGTGTATGTCTGACCTTCACTGTCGCGTACCCCTTGTGTGTCTGTTTGTCTGTGTATGTATGTATGTGTGTTTGTGTATGTGTGTGTATGTGTCTGACCTTCACTGTCACGTACCCCTTGTGTGTCTGTGTGTCTGTGTATGTATGTATGTGTGTGTGTATGAGTGTGTGTCCTTCACTGTCACCTACCCCAGGCATGCACGAGTGAAAGAAATACAGTGTGTGTGTGCTTGTGTGTATGTATTTGTGTGTATGTGTATGTGTGTGTATGTGTGCCGGTGTGTGCTTCACTGTCACCTACCCCAGGCATGCACGAGTGGAAGAAATACAGTGTGTGTGTGCTTGTGTGTATGTATTTGTGTGTATGTGTATGCGTGTGTATGTGTATGTGTGCCGGTGTGTGCTTCACTGTCACCTACCCCAGGCATGCACGGGTGAAAGAAATACAGTGTGTGTGTGCTTGTGTGTATGTATTTGTGTGTATGTGTGTGCGTGTGTATGTGAGTGTGTGTGTCCTTCACTGTCACCTACCCCAGGCATGCACGAGTGAAAGAAAACACAGCTGTGGTGTGTGCTTGGGTGTATGTATTTGTGTGTATGTGTATGCGTGTGTATGTGAGTGTGTGTGTCCTTCACTGTCACCTACCCCAGGCATACACGGGTGAAAGAAAGCAAACACGCGTCGGTCCGCTAGTGAGAGTCGCCTCTTCAGATCTGTCCACCCTGCTGTCATGGGATGCACCTTCTCGTACATCATAATACGCTCCAGGAGCTGAGCAGTGCAGCTGGTCCAGTTGATCTGCCGTAGCTCTAATAGACCCACACTGAACCATTGGGCTAGGGCTTGCCTGAGGGATATAAATAAATAGCCGTTTTTGAACAGGCATACACTGAAGCCTTATTTGGGAGGTTGGGGGGTGGGTGGGTTACGGGGGGTGAGTGGGTCCAGTTGATCTGACGCAGCTCTAATACACCCACACTGAACCATTGGGCTAGGGCTTGCCTGAGGGATATAAATAAATGGCCGTTTTTGAACAGGCATACACTGAAACCGTTTTTGGGAGGTTGGGGGGGAGGGTTAGGGTGGGTGGTTTAGGGTGGGTGGCTGGGTGGGTTAGGTTGTTCGGTGTTTGGTGGGGTGGGTTGGTTAGGGTGGTTGGTGGCCGATTTGGGGCCCTATATGGGCCTATTACTATGCCAGGATGGCTCAGCTTTTGAACCCATTGGGATATCCCTGGAAATGTATGTTCATATAGGTATACATAAAGGTTTGAGTGTTTGGGTTGATAAGACTCTGAGCATTTTGGCTACCCTTGGAAGGTTAGCATGCACCAATATGGAGCTATTTAGCTACCCCCTGGGCTGTACATCAGGCATATGTAGCTATTTAGCTCCCCTGTAAATGTAGCAGGCAGCGTATGTAGCTATTTTTAGCTACCCACCTGGAATGTAGCATGTAGCAAATATGTAGCTATTAAGCTACCCCTGGATGTAGCATGCATCATAATGTACCTCTTTTATCTACCCCTGGAATGTATCATTCAGCATATGTATCTATTTAGATAATTAGCTACCCCTGTCTTTAGCATGCAGCATATGTACTATTGAGCTACACCCCTGGAAGTTGTGCATTTTACATATGTAGCTATTTAAGCCCCCCTGGGAATTAGCATGTACATATGTAGCTATTTAGCTACCCCTGGAATGTAGCATGTAGCATATGTAGCTATTTAGCTACCCCTGGAATGTAGCATGTAGCATATGTAGCTATTTAGCTACCCCTGGAATGTAGCATGTAGCATATGTAGCTATTTAGCTACCCCTGGAATGTAGCATGTAGCATATGTAGCTATTTTAGGCTTAAACCACCCCTGGAATTTACTGTAGCATATGTAGCTATTTAGCTACCCCGGGAATGTAGCATGTAGCATATGTAGCTATTTAGCTACCCCGGGAATGTAGCATGAAGACTGTGTACAAGTTGAGTGTTTTTCACACGAGCACACGCACACCTCCACCACACACACACCTCCATCGCACACACAACTCCACCATAAACGCACAGAAAGTCACCCAATCACACATGTGGCCATAAACCCGAACCAACCAAGCAACCATACCCCCCAAACCAACCAACCAAGTAACCATACCCCCATCATACCCCCCAAACCAACCAAGCAACCATTCCCCCGCACCATACCCCCCAAACCAACCAAGTAACCATACCCCCACCCCCCACCATCCTCCAACCAACCAGCAATCACCTGATACCCCCAACCATACCCCCCCAACCAACCAAGCAACTATACCCCCAACATACACCACGCCCCCAACCAACCACAGCACCCACTACCCCCTCACCATACCCCCCCAACCAAAACCAAAGCAACCATAACCCCACCGAACCAACCAAGGGCAACCACACCCCCCAACCATAACCACCCCGACACCAACCACGCAAACCACACCCCCCAACCATACCCCCCAACCAACCACCAACCATAGCCCCCCGCAGCACATGGACGCCCCAACACCCCAACCAAGCCAATCCTAACCCCCAAACCGCGTACCCTCCAACCCGCACCCAAGCAACTCATACCCCCGCCCCATAACCCCCCGGCGAAACCCACCAAGCACCCATACCCACCCCCAAACCAACCAGCAAACCATACCCCCGCACCATACCCCCCAAACCCACCCACAAAACCATAACCCCCCAAACCAACCAGAACCATACCCCAAACCAACCAAGCACCATAACCCGCCAAACCATAACCCCCTAACCTACCCCAAACCAACCAAGCAACCATAAACGCCCCACACAATCCAGCAAGCAAATACCCCCCAAACCAACCAGCATCCTATACCCAAACCTGCAACTGCCCCGCACCTCAAATGCTCGCTAAGAACCTTACATGGTTCAGTTAACGCTGGCTTTTTCGAATCTCATCCTGAGATCCGCCCTGCCTGAACTTCACTAGGAAAGGTTTATCCCGACCGGTGCTGTGAGGGTGTATAAGGGTGAAGGGTTGGGTGGGGTACGTTGGGTGTGGGTGTGGTTGAGTGGGGTGGGGTGAGGTTGGGGTGAAATGTAGTGTGGGGTAGGGTTGGGGGTGGTTATTGGGGTCATGTTATTGACAGAAGGTTATTCTGACGGGTGTAAGGGGGTTGGGTGGGGCGGTGGGGGTGGGGGGATGGGGATAAGGTGGGTGGTCAGTGCGTTCCAGTGTATGACGAGAAAGTTATTATTGACGGGGTTAGAGGGTGAAGATGGAGGTGGGGGTGGGGGTGGGGGGGGTGGGGGGATAAGGTGGGAGTGGTCAGCTGGGGTCATGTGCATGGATGAAAAGGATATTACTGACGGGTGCAAGGGAGGTGGAGATGGGGGTGGGTAGTGGGGGTGTCAGCTGTGGTCATGTTTTATTGTCGAGATAGGATACCCTATTAGGGTTTTCGAGGTGGAAGATAGGGTTGGGGGAGGGGTGGGGTGGGGGGGGGGGGTCAGGTGAGGGGGGTCAGGTGGGTGGGTGGGTGGGTGGGGGGCTGTGATCCCCCTTATGGGATAATATCATATTTATGTTCCTGCGTACCTTCGTTCATTTGACTGATCGGCTGAAACAGAAGGCAGTACAATGGCCTGGACACATTGTGGAGCTTGTCTGTAGCTCTTTGTACCGCCTCTGGCACCTTGCTACCACTACCCGGCCCACCTGAAATCCAAATAAATAAATAAGTAAATACACGTTACACCTTCTGACGAGGCGTGAGGTTGCGGGGGGCAGCCCGTTTGCTTGCACTGGGGCCAACCACCAAGGCCAAACTAGGATACATACAGGTGCAGGTTTGTGGAGGTCCTATAATACAAGCAGAGACTACATAGGCTGTGCAACAGGGCTTTTGTTTTTGGCTTTTCTGAGCAGTTTCGAGGCAGATCCCTGAGCCAGCGACTGGGCCTGCTACACCCTAATTGTGTGACAGTTCTGGGCAGCTAATAATGTGTGTGTGTGTGTGGGGGGGGGGGGGGGGGGGGGCCATGAGGGGGATTATCAGGGGGGGCAACCAGTTTGCTTGCGCTGGGGCCAATCACTATGAAATCCAATAAAAATGGGATGTTACTTTTTCAGGCTGTTCATACTGATTGCAGTACAGCAGTACAAAATCCAATCATAACGAGATGTCACTTTTTCAGCCGGTTCAAGATTACTGATTGCAGGACATCAGTACGAAATCCAATCACAATGAGGTGTCACTCTTCAGCCAGTTCAATAGTACTAATTGCAGTACAGCAGTACAAAATTCAATCATAATGAGGTATCACTTTTTAGCCAGTTCAAGAAAACTGATTGCGGAACAGCAGTACAAAATCCGATGAGAATGAGAAGTCACTTTTCAGTCACTTCAAGAGTATCGATTGCAGTACAGCAGTACAAAATACAATTAGAATGAGATGTCACTTTTCAGTCAGTTCAAGAGTATCGATCGCAGTACAGCACTACAAAATACAATAAGAACGAGATGTCACTTTTCAGCCAGTTCAAGAGTACTACTTGCAGTACAGCAGTAAGAAATGTAATCAGAATGAGATGTCACCTCCAAGGAAGGACTACAAGTCCCCTCATCCAGATATGCATTTCCCCCATCACCACCTCCATCCCCACAACCCCCCTGCACCCGCTCGACCATCACCACCTCCACCATCAACCCCTCCATCCCCTACACCCACTCAACCATCAACCCCTTCATCCCCTACACCCTCCGACACCCACTCAATCATCACCACCTCTACCATCACCCCCTCCATCCCCTCCATCCCCCCACACCCGCTCGACCATCACCACCTCCACCATCAACCCTCCATCCCCTACACCCACTCAACCATCACCACTTCAACCATCAACCCCTTCTTCACCACATTCTCCGACACCCACTCAACCATCACCACCTCCACATCCCCCCCCTCCATCCCCCACACCCGCTCGACCATCACCACCTCCACCATCAACCCCTCCATCCCCTACACCCACTCAACCATCACCACTTCAACCATCAACCCCTTCATCCCCTACACCTCAGCACCCACACAACCATCCACCCCCTACCCACCCCCTCCAGCCCAGACACCTTAAGAAGACAAAAGAAAAAAAGACAACATCACCCCATAATACCAGTTAAAAACTGAACAATCACCAAATAAACAATCAACAACTAAAGTCCACTCAATCAATACAAAAACGCTCGAACCATCAAAACCTACACGATCACCCATACATCCCTACACGTGTCCGCCTCGACCATCTCCACTTCCACCTCACCCCGCCGCCATCCCCTACACACGCTCAAACCACCCCCTCCACCATCACCCCCTACACCCGCTCGACCATCACCACCTCCACCATCACCCCCTACATCCCCTACACCCGCTCGACCATTACCACTTCCACCATCACCCCATCAATCCCCTACACCCGCTCGACCATCACCACCTCCACCATCACCCCCTACATCCCCTACATCCGCTCGACCATTACCACTTCCACCATCACCCCTACACCCACCCCTCGACCATAACACCTCCACACCACCCCCTACATCTCTTACAACCGATAGAACATCACCACCTCCACCATCACCCCCTCCATCCCCATCACCCGCCTCCACCATCACCCCCTCCATCCCCTACACCCGCTCGACCATCACCACCTCCACCATCACCCCCTACATCTCTTACACCCGCTCGACCATCCCCACCGAAAAAAGAAAAAAAGAAAGAAAAAGAAAAAGAGCAAAAAAGAACAAAAAGAACAGCAAAAGAAAATCCCGCACAGAGGGAGAAACAGAAAAAAGGAAAGAAAGAAAAAAGAAAGAACAAGATCAAAACCTCAAGAAGAGAAAAGAAAAAGGAAAAAAGAAAAAAGAAAATCCCTTATTGTCAAGCAGAGGAAAAGATAAAAAGAAGAAGAATAGAAAAACAAGAAAGAAAAGAAAATAGTTTTTCCAGAGAGAAATTTTTTTCCTTTCCTTCCTACCCTTGTTTCTTTGTTTCCCCCCCCTTCCGGCTTCCCCTTTCTGTCCTCTCCTTTTTTGTTTTTGACTACCTTTGCGTTGCCCCCTCCCCCTCTTCCTTTCTCTCCGCCTTCTTGCTTTCCCCCTTTCATTTATCTTCTTCTCCTATACACTTCAACCATCACCCCCTCCATCCCATACACTCCGATCGGACCATCACCACCTCCACCCATCACCCCCCCTACATCCCCGACAATCGCCTCGACCATCCCCACTTCCACAATCACCCCTACCAACCCGCTCGACCCATCAACACTGCCCATCACCCCCTACAGCACCTACATCCGCTCGACCATCCCCACTTCCATCACATCCCCCCTAACCTGCTAGACCATCACCACATCCACCATCACCCCCTCCATCCCTTACACCCCGCTGACCATCCCACTCCACCATCACCCCCTCCATCCCATGCCCCCGCCTCCACCTCACCCCCTCCATCCCATACACACGCTCCGACCATCACCACCTCCACCCATCACCCCCTCCATCCCCTACACACCGCTTGACCATCACCCCCTCTATCCCCTACAACCCGCTCCACCATCACCACCTCCATCTCCTACACCCCCTCCATCCCCTACACCCGCTTTACCATCACCATCTCTAACATCCCCCCTCCATCCCCTACACCTGCTCCACCATCACACCCTCCACCATCACCACCTCCATCCCCTCCACCCCCACCACCCCCTCCATTCCCTACACTCACTCCACCATCACTTACTAGGACTACATCCTTACAACACCCCTTCAGTGAGACACAATATCACCACCCCTCAAGTTCTAGTTTAGGGTTTAGGGGATGTATTCAACCTGACCACCGTTTTGTTTTGTGCAACGCGTCACAAATTGAGCGACTTGGTGCGACCCCAGTGCGTCGCCAAAAACGGTGCACCAGACCAGCTCTGATGATGGAGGGTGAGTTCATGTCATGAATTGAATCGATACCAAGATAGCATGGATAGAAAAACTTCTCCTCCTCTCAGATAGCCACATGCACCCACCGCTGCTGGCAGTTTTCAGACAGGTATTTTTCAGGCGGGCAGTTTTCAGACAGTTTCCAGGCAGGCAGGTTGTAGACAGGAAGGTTTTCAGGCCGTTATCGGGCCGTTCTCAGGCCGTTTTAGAGCCGTTGTTAGGCTGTTTTCAGGCCGTTTTCAGGCTGTTTTCGGGCCGTTTTCAGGCCGTTTTCGGGCCGTTTTCCAGGCAGTTTTCTGACAGGCAGATTTCGGGCAGTTTTGGGGCAGTTTCTAGGCAGGCAGTTTTCAGGCAGTTTTGGGGCAGTTTTCAGGAAGGCAGTTTTTAGACAGGCTGGTTTTCAGGCAGTTCAAGAGTACTAGTTGCTGCACAGCAGTAAGCTGACCCAATTATAGCTATCTAACTTGAGCCCTGATGTGAAACCTAACTTGAAACTGATGTGAGCCCTGATTTGAGCCCTGATGTGAAACCTAACTTGAAACCTGATGTGAGCCCTGATTTGAAACCTGATGTGAAACCTGATTTGAAACCTGATGCGAGCCCTGATTTGAGCCCTGTTTTTAATGGAGTGAACTGTTATGAAACCGTGAGCCATTCAGCGGGTGATTTGGATTTGGTTCTCGCACTTAGTAGTTCATACCTCCACTTTTACAGGCAGAATTTCCAACAATTCCTGAAATTCTTCATAAATTCTCAGAATTCTAGATTCTAAATGCCCAAATGTCCGAATTCTCAGGCCAAATTCTCAAGTTACAAACTCCAAAGTGTTTTGAAAACCCAAATCCAAATCATCCGCTGAATGGATACAAATACAAGGTATAAAAGCATTTCACTTTATTGAAAACATGGGCTCACATCAGGTTTCAAGCTGGGTTTTGCATCAGTTATTCAAATTAGGTTTCAAATCAGTTATTTTAATCAAGTATTCAAATCAAGTTTCACATCAGGTATTTAAACCAGATATTAAAATCAAGTATTATAATCAGATTGTAAGTCAGGTTTTTAATCAGTTTTAAAATCAGTTTATATCTTATATTTTAAAAGCTGCCACTTGCAGAACTCACCAACCAGGTGGTTCTGTACTGCTTTCTCCCACTGCCGTACAGCTGCTTTGACTTCCGCCGCTACCATGCAAAAGGAATGATGAGACGTACAACAGTCAGATTAAAGTCCACTGGGCTAAGGATGTGTGTGTGTGTGTGTGTGTGTGTGTGTGTGTGTGTGTGTGTGTGTGTGTGTGTGCGTGTGTGTGTTGTGTTGTGTTGTGTTGTGTTGTGTGTGTGTGTGCGTGTGTGTGTGTGTGTGTGTGTGTGTGTGTGTGTGTGTGTTGTGTGTGTGTGTTGTGTGTGTGTGTGTGTGTGTGTGTGTGTGTGTGCCAAAGTTACCACTTATATATGAGATCATATAATACAATTTTTATGATATCATACTCGCCTTTGGTGAACACCATATGATATGCCGGTCCCTAGTAGGTAGTAGGAGCGTGGAGTGCAGAGGAAAATCACTGAGTGCATCCTTAAGACCCAGTGGGGTATGGGTCTTAAGGATGCACTCAGTGATTTTCTGTTCCGCTACTAGCAGCAGCTTCTAGGCAGCCCCCCCCCCCCCCCCCCCCCCCCCCCCCCCCGACTGGCTTTTCAGGCGAACCTGACGCAGCCTAGTGCACTTTAAAGCTGACACAATCAGCTGCCCAGAACTGCTGAAA
This sequence comes from Chlamydomonas sp. ICE-L, assembly GCA_013435795.1. Classification (NCBI taxonomy): domain Eukaryota; kingdom Viridiplantae; phylum Chlorophyta; class Chlorophyceae; order Chlamydomonadales; family Chlamydomonadaceae; genus Chlamydomonas; species Chlamydomonas sp. ICE-L. Next base: position 49,269,516 of record JACBWV010000610.1, on the reverse strand, counting down.
TAGTTTGGTGTAGCCTAGTGGCTGGATCAGGGAGCTGCTTACCAGCTGATAAGAAAAGTCGAAAAGAAAAGCCTTGAGTAGGCAGTAGGTAGAAGGTAGTGGGAGCGGGAGCGTGGAGTGCCGAGTGGGGATGGGTCTGAAGGATGCATAAATAAATAAATTGATAAATAAATAAATCTGAATAAATAAATAAATACACAAATAAATAAACAAATAAATAAATAAACAAATAAATAAATAAACAAATAAATAAATTGTGTGCCTTATTACGAGGCGTGAGGTTGAGGGGGGGAGCCCGTTTGCTTGCACAGGGGCGAACCACCAAACTGAAGGATGCACTCACTCTGCAGCCCCATCTCGTCGCACAGCAACTTAAAAAACCAGCCCCTGTCCTTAGGCAGCAAGGTGTCTCGATAGAATTCCATCAGTGTGGCTGCCACTCCATCGGGCAGAACCCCACCGGGCAACCTAGATTTGAAGACAGTAAACAGGCGCTGGACCATGGACCTAGCATGCTCATTCCCAGCCGGTGGCTGCGGATGTCCTAAATTGGCGTGGTCTGTTTGTTGCAGGCCACCTGCATGCTGCTGACCCTGCAGACCCTTTGGACCCTGCTGATGTACCTGATTATCGTGGACTGCCTGTTGCTGGCCACCTGTGAGCTGTTGCTGCTGTTGCTGTGTGCTCTGAAGGGTCTCCTCTCGCCGGAGTCTGGTGTAGTCATTAAGGGCGCTGTTCCAATTCTTCAGTGACTCCTGTGCAGGGTCCCCCTCCTTGGACGGCAGCTGGGAGGCAGAGCTGAATCCACGCCAAAGTCCAGCTGGGCTGGGGGGGCTGGGGGGGCTGTGCCTGAGGGAGGTGGGTCTGGCAGTTGATTGGGGCAGCACAGGTACTACTGAGGTATTTGATGAAACGGGGAATAACAAGGTGACTGGGTGGCTATGATCTGAGAGGGTGGGGGTGCTCTGTGTCCCCTCGGTATCTCCCCCAGGTTGCAGGTTGTGGGGCCTAGGGCTAAAGTTGGTTGGGCCCAGCAATGAGGCAGCTGACGCTGAGGTGCTACTATGATCCGAGGATGAATACACAGCCACTGCTGCTCGTGCTGATGAAGCAGCGGCGTGAGACACGCCTCGAAGCAGTATAGCCTTGGACTGACGCAATGCTGATGAGGACATGACGAGGCCGTTGGTTCGGTTGGATCGGAGCTATAGGGGTACAGGGGGGGGGGTCCCCCAGCGCGTCCAGTCTCTCCTGCTTGCGCTGCGGATGCGTGTTATTAAGCTTGTTCCCCGCTGTGGGCGCCAGGGGAATCTGGTTGCCCGGGTGGAATGAGGGAAGATAGGTATGTACTAGGTAGGTAAGGTAGGGTCAAACGTATTCGGACGTGGTATCAACCCGCGCTAGGCCACGGGGATGGATTCGGGATGAGGGATGGGGATCGAGGACGCTAGCGTTGAAACTAAATAAGGAAAGAAGGAGGTTGGATGCTAGGTTTGGGCGGACGTGATAACAAGGGACCAAGAGAAGGGAGGGGAGTGGGCGAGCGTAGTTTATATCATTTCAATTGTTGAACGAGGCGGTGCGGTGGAGCAGATACGGTGGGTTGCCATTTGGTGTGGACTTGGGAAGAAGCATGGGACGGGACGAGGCAACGAACGGGAAGTGTGTAGGCGGGTGCAGGGCGAAAACCTGAGAAGCGTCTCGATGTGGCGTGGCTCCCCCTGGCCAGGTATTCTCTGGTTATTTTGGCTGCACCGATAATGAACCTGATTTTCCAGTCTGAGAGGGAAAATATTCCTCTACGTTATCTGTTGTGCAATCCAGAAGTGTTAGGTCGTGCGAATAATACCTCTGCTTATCCATGAATGTACGAAGAGATTGGATCAAGTACTGTATATTGAATGATAAGAATGCTGAGTTTCTGAATTTATTTTTGTTTTTTTGATGACGATTACATTTCCCTGGTAATTATTTTTACTGCCGAAGACGGGGAGCAGCCAAATTATTGACTGGAGCCAATTTCACGTTCAAATCGGTTACATCACAACAATGTCGCAGGATTGCATCATGCATGGATGTCCGTTGATCCATTGGTCCGTTAGTCAGCGGGACAGACGACAAGTTACTGGACGTGTGAATTCAAACCACCCATGCACTCATACCAGGAAGACCAGTCACGATATAAAACTCAACATCAGGCAGAGGAGCGGGCATGACCTAAGAGACATGAACAGGTAAATGTTTCGCCTAGCAGCACCTTACCGAACATGGGCGAGTAGATCCCTGATCAGCACCTTGCCTAACAACCTTTATGGCCAGCAGCTCTCACCTCGCCTCCCTCACTCCGAATTTGTTCCTACTGTGATGTATACGGTATATATTATCAGTCAAAATTCCACTTAAAGCTTAATAACCTTGTGAGAGCCTTTGAATTTAAAACAAGTGAGACAAGTCCTATGCAGCGTCGCTTGCAGGGGAACATGGAAATTCAGCGGGGAGTTTTGACAACGGAACGGCAGGTGGCAAGACCGAAGCCATTTTGTTATGATACAGTTGGTTGGCGTGTCAGGCTTCGTCTCGATCGGACAGACTGACAGCGGAGAGAATATGGGGTCTCTCGTCCCCAAGAAGGAGGGGCTTCCCCCAAAATCACGTTCTTGATTGCCTCGGCTTTCTGGATCGTTTAGGTATCGTGGTCTGCATCCCACAAAATCAGACACATGACAATGATAACGCCTGGTGGGGCGTGGTGTTAAGGGAGCCCGTCGTACGCGGGTGGGGAGCGGTCTCCTACCTCAACTGGACAAGCTACCATCGCGGTTGACGACGACCTGCAACGCCAAGAGCGACCAAAGGGGGAGTCGAACCCCCGACTCTTCATCCTCAAGCAATCTGGTCTACCACTAGACCATTGTGTATCACTGAAAGGGGCTTCGACACATGATACAGCCTGAAGGAGATGGGGTCCAAACTCCAAAGCATCGCCTGCAAAGTCAAGGTAGCTGGCTGCGAGGCTTCTACAAGCATGGCATTTAGGTGGCGTGACTTGGATGGATAGGGGCACGTGACTTCCGAAGTTACAGGAAGGCGGTAAATTTGGGGGCCCATTCCCCTTGAGCACACAGCGACTACGACCGCCGTGGTGGCCACAGTCTTGTTTCAACCTTCTGCTGTGTCTTCTTTATTCTCAACATTCCGATTCTTAATATTTGTGCAAGCATTCTTCGTCTTTGTTTCTGGGATGAATAGCTAGCCATGGGTGCATGCTGCCTATCCTAGTAGAAAAGTAAACATGGGTAGAACAAACACTACTACGCCACGCTGTTGAGTACAGCAGGCCATCTCAAAGCCGTGTCTCGCACCGCTTGCCATTCTTCTCAGCCAGCATTCCTTTCGTAAGTCATGGTTAACTTTGCCACTCGTACCCACCCACCCACCAATGGCAACATTAGGACATGTTCACATCAGGACACTCCTCCATGTTCAACATCAGGACATGTTGACATCAGAATATGTGTACTGCTCCTTGTTATCAGGACATGTTCACATCAAGACATGTCTACTGCTACCTGTTTTTCATCAGGACATGTCCACATCAAGACATGCTCCTTGCCGTTCATCAGGACATGTCTACTGCTCCTTTTTCATCAGGACATATTCATATTAGGACATGTTCACATGAAGATATGTCTACTGCTCCTTGTCGCTCATCAGGACATTTTCGCATCAGGCCATGTCTACTGCTCCTTGTTGTTCAACATCTGCCAGCACTGGATCCAAGCCACCATGCCGTCAGCCAGCTTGCTAAAGTAAGGGTCGATGTGGCCCAAGCCCTTTCGGACCTTCTCCGACATCTCTAGGTAACATGCCTCGGTGGTATTGCTCTCCTTGCTCAAGGTCATTGACTGGAAGAAGGGGATGATCTCCTCCTGAAGTAGGGATAGAAGAAAATTGTTGTCAAAGCATCACCTCAACTGATATAGCCCCTCCTAATAGTCAGAGTTACCGACATGTTTTTGGGGGTGGGAAAGTCCCCTAAGCCAAATCGGCAACCTCTAAGACTGGCAATATCTGGATACAGGTTTGGCAACATCTGTACATACGTACGTCTCTGCATCTATGATAATCTAAGTTGTGGAAGTGTTGTATACCCACAGCTGAAGAGAATTTGTGGAGAAAGAAGTAAAACATTAAAAAGCCTTTATAAGTAACGCTTTCTCTTCTTTAAATTTAAATCTGACCACTTCACAGTTGGAATCGAGGGGGGGGGGGGGGGGCAGAAAATAAGCTCATGTGCCTCATCATCGCTGTCATTAGAGCTTATCCTCAGGATCTCATGACATTTTTCTACCAGGAGGATGCGAAACGCTATAAAAAGTCAGGCATGGCCTTAGTGCGGGTACCAGGAAGTGGTAGCAGTCAGAGGAGGGTGCAAGCAGTCGATTCCCCCAGGTCTGGTGAAATTTTGTGGAACCTTTCTGCCCCCCCCCCCACCCACCCCACCCCCTCCAGATCCTTTTCAACTTTTCCCCAGGTATTTCTAACCTATTATTGGGTGAGTTGTTTCAGTTCGGACATCGACATATCGAAGCGTATCGGGGAGACGAGTCCATTGGCAATGTCGCAGCCGCCATGCATTGCATATAGGGGGGGTCACAAACATATGGGATGGAGCTGGTCGAAGGGAACTGCGCGAGGGGTTCACAACGACTCCCAGAAGGCAAGGTTGTCGACTTGCCATCCAAAGTTGCCATCTCTTAAGATATACAATATGCTCAGTGAACTATCTCGTCATGATCTTTATAGATTTTCAGCACTCCAATGAGACCACCCAACTTGGCTGGCTGGCTATGGGCTGGCTAAGGGAAGCTGAAATTGTATGTTTTCTCTGGTTCCACTCAGTACTCAGGGTTTTACTGATGTAATGTGAAAGATGAGATAATTTCCTGTCTGATGAGCTAACGTACAGTTAATTGCATGGGGTCAAGATACCCCCCCCCCCCCCCCCCCCCCCCCCCTCCCCTTCATAAATAAGTCAACTTTTTGACCTCGCCAGGGGTATTTGTTTCCCCGTCCTCCTGTTTTGACCCAAAATAAAGTTGGACATGAAGTTCCAAGTCCCCTAAGTTGCAGGTCCCCAAACGTTGACGAAATCTTAACGTGGCTATAAATCACTGGGCAACTCCTTGAAAGATGTAAAAGCATGAATGGAAAGGGCATACAAATATATTCTGAATGACCCCCATTTTAGGGGGGGGGGGGGGGGGGGGATCAAAAGTTTGTGATAACTTTATTTCCCCCCTCTTTTTGTCGGACACTTCCACAATTCCAACTCCCATCTGAATCGGACACCGTTTTGATGATGCGGTCCAAAATCTGTCTTCCTACCACCACCCTTAGGTTGGAATCTAGTTCAATTATTACATACTTATATTAGAACATTATAAAAATAAATGCGATGACCCACCTGCCAGAAGATACCCTTGTACTCCTTTTTCAAGTTCACAAAGGGGTTAGAGGCCTTGCTATGCCAAACGTAGGGCAGGCCAGTCTTCAGACCATAGCCTAGGTGGTCGCAGATGACCTTAACGCACCACCCAGCCCACATGTCGTCGTATCGGCCGATGGGCTGTCCCTCGCCCATGAGCCCGAAGTACATGGCGGGGCCAATCAAATCCCTGTCAAAGGCAAGGTTCATGCCGCACATGGGCAGCAGGGTGCCCTTGGGGACAGTCATCACAGCGTCAACATAACGCTCGTTGCGCTCGCGAGGCTTCACCATCTGGGTGGGGGCATCGTAGTCTACACAGGAGAGAGGGGGGGCAAAGAGTCAAGAGGGGCTCCTTGATTGGGTTTGTTCACAAGGCCCTAGCCCCTAATCCAAAAACCTCGTCCGCTCCATTGTCCGCCCCCTCATTAAAAAAAACTCATTTGTTCCCTTTTCCCAAAACCTTAGCTGCTTCGTTCCAAAACCTTAACTCCTAGTCCCTCGCCCTTAGCCCGTAGTCCCAAGCCCCTTGTCCCAACCAAGCCTTGCGCCCCTTGTTCCAAGCCCTGAGCCTATAGCCCCTTGTCCCAACCCCTAGAAATGTTCTTATATTTTGTGTGTTTGGGGTGGGGTGGGGGAGATTAAAATGCAGCTAGCACACTACAGCCTGCGCACCTGGGATGTTCAGCCACAGTCCGTGGGAGACAGCGGTGGAGACACCCTCCCTCAGGGAGAAGGGGTACCCGCGAACGAAGTCTGCTCCTTCCCGGTAGGGGTCGTACAGGGTGTTGAAGAAGAATGGCGTAGACGGAGACGTCAAGTTCGTGATATGCTGCTCCAGGACGTCGATGTCCTCACCGCTGGGGTTCTTGGCGACGAAGCAGTCATCATCTGCGTTTAGTTGGAAGGCCACGGGGTTTTGAATTTGTAACCTGTGGGACAGGCGGTGGGGTGATCTGTATTCGACGTGACGCAGGGAGTCTTACCGATGGTGAAAATATACTTCTTCTTAGACACCATGTAACCAAAGCATCGGCAAGCAGAGTCCTTGAAAGAGATCGCCCAAGCTTTATCCCCCAGGATGCGCTCGATATCGTTCCTGTTGTAAATGTCGCAACTGAAGCCCTCGGGGACCTTCACAGGGGGCTTCGAGGGATCACCATCCTGAATCACGATCAGATGGTAGCTCTCGAAAAACTTCCTCCATTGCTCCAAAAAGTCGAGGTTTCGGATGGTGGGGATGACGATATCCTGCGAGGTGCCAAGGTTGAAACTGCAGATCAAATGGCACAACCAAAAAGTTTGATCTGTCCACAGTGCGTTGATCGAGAATTTAGAACGAATGCGCGTGCGCAGCGTTGTTTGGGAGATGTAGGACGGAAACAATTTGAAAGAGACGAAATAGATGCGCTTGATGGAAAAGACAGGATGCTTCGCAACTCCCCGGGGGTTAACAGTGAGGCTAATCTCATCAATCTTAAGTGCAGGAGAATAAGAGGCGGGCATGCACTTACCAACTGATCGGCAAGTGGCTTCATGGGAGCCATCTTAACAGACGTGTAGTCTTGATGTGAAAGAAATTTGCCCTCGAAAGTTCGGACTTGTCCAGCGCTTGCTCAAGCGGGCCCGGGAGGTCGCCAAAGCGAAAGGAGCTGCGTTCTGTACTGCCAAGGTACATACGCTTAGTTCAAGTTCACGGAACCAGCTTCGATTCAAGTTCAGGGCCATGAACGGATGACAGCCACGACCGGCCACGACTGTATGGATGTATGATCGACTTCCAGATTAAATCCAGCTGTGCGCTGTGGCCAACCAATTTTAGCTTCCATGGAGTCATCGACTCATCTTTGGGATAAAACGAAGATTCCAGAATCCAGGCTACTGCGTAGAAGGACAGATACAGATCGTTTATCCACATCGATGAGAGATGGAGGGTATGAAGCACGGTCGCCCCTGGAATGAAGCTCATCAAAACCAAAGTTCTGCCATTCATGTTTCAGTAGGTAACAGGTAGGATCCATCAATATGAACAGATAACAGGGACATCCAGGTTTATTCACAACCTTATCTTAGCCCGAGGCTAGAAACGATAACTCAAGAAGAAACAACAAAGCAACTACTTGAGGATACACGGACTGCACGATGCCCTTCCCTTTGTCCAGCCCTGCTGTAGGAGTGTGGTGTAGAAGTGTCTACGCTGCCCACGTTTACTCTGCCCGCAGACAATAAGCTGCCTGAAGGCTGACAGACCACGCAATCAAACAAAAACTAAATCATAGTTTGCACTTCGGGATCAGCGATAAACTATTGGACCTTTCATACATTTTTGCACCAGCAACAAGATGCAGCAATAAGTGGTTGGCCCTAGTTGAAGCAAACGGGCTAGCCCCCTCAACCTCATGCCTCGTAATTAGGCGTACTATTTATTGATTTATTTAACTGCATCAATGGGGCCATGCTATTTTTGGAAGTCGCTAAAATCCCCCCTATATATTCACACATGAATTCTGCTACGCAAAGTGGAGGACTATGAACTCATAATGAAGATGCTTATTTTATTTTATTGCATTTTAACAAGCTGATCCCCCAGAAGGTAAGAATCCAGCTGTTAGTGGTCTGGCCCATAGCAAGAGGGCCAACTTGTTTTATTAATGGATACATCCACGTGACTCTCGGGAACATGTGTTCAAATTGGAGCGATACTGGGACGATTTGCATGCCCCCCGCGAATGGATGACATGCACAAACAGAGAAATGGTCCCATGCATGTACCATCCTGCATATGTGTATACCAGCCTGCACGCTGCTCACCATCTGCAGGTGAAATAAACATGGGTAGCATACACACTACTACACCACACTCCTAAGAACAAAATGCAATCAGATGTAGACAGTTTAAAGACATGCCCAGGTGACAAAGCTAGTAAATGTGGACACTGTCCCCTATTGGGGCTACTCATCTTTGGGATACCTAAGTGTGCCTACTCTTTTGTAGGAGTGGCAACGCCATTCGTACGGAATCCTCGGTGTCGTTGATTTGTGTTGCGAGACCCACCTTCTGGGGTGAAATTCCTTTCACAACTTAAACGATTCGTAGCAGCTTCCAACCAGCTCCAATAGCCACTCGCTGGTGCAAGCCCAAAGCTTTCAGCTGCATTTGAATGCCTGTCTTGTCAGCTTTCAGACGCACTAGCTACTTAGCTAGCTTCAGGTTTGGCCCAAATATCGTTTTAAGGAGCTGCCTAGAAGCTGCTATGCATAGCCCAAAAGGAAGCAGTGCGCCTATTGATCAAGAATCATGCCCAGATCACTTGGAAGGAGGAAGAGAAGAAGGAGGCGCATCCTCATCTTGTGACGCTTCATCTTTGCTTCAAGAGCCATCTAGTTTCCCAGATCACTTGGTAGTAGTAGTAATAGTAGTAGGAGAAGGAGGAGCATCTTGCGACTCTTCATCTTTGCTCCAAGAGCCATCTATTTTCCCAGATCACTTGGTAGAGGGGAGAAGCGCATCCTCATCTTGCGACGCTTCATCTTTGCTTCAAGAGCCATCTATTTTCCCATATCACTTGGAAGGAGGAGGAGGAGGCGCATCCTCATCTTCCGACGATTCATCTTTGCTCCAAGATTCATCTAGTTTCTGCTTCCAATACAAAGGTGCATGAAAAAGCATGGGATGGAAGGTGAGAGGAGAAGTGAAAGCTGTGTTTGAAGGGCACTTTGGGTGGGTTGCTTTGAGGAGAAAGTGAGAAGAGCGCTGGCTGTATTATGATATTTATATCTGCTCATTCAAATAGATTGGGGCGAGAATAAGAAGAGCGCTGGCTGTACTATGATATTTATACCTGCTCATTCAACTAGATTGGGAGAAAGTAAGGAGAGTGCTGGCTGTATTATGATATTTACATCTGCTCATTAAATTAGATTGGGGAGAGAATAAGTAGAGCGCTGGCTGTTCATGATATTTATATCTGCTCAGTCGATTAGATTGGAAGAAAGTAAGTAGAGTACGGGCTGTATTGTGATATTGATATATACTCATTCAATTAGATTGGGGAGTGAATAAGAAGAGCGCTGGCTGTATTATGATATTTATATGTACTAATTCAATAAGATTGGGGAGTGAATAAGAGTAGCATGGGCTGAAATGTGATATTTACATCTGCTCATTCAAATAGATTGGGGCGAGAATAAGAAGAGCGCTGGCTGTATTATGATATTTATATCTGCTCATTCAATTACATTGGGGAGAGAATAAGAGTAGCACGCTTGGTAGCATGTGCTGTAATGTGATATGTACATCTGCTCATTCAAATAGATTGGGGCGAGAATAAGAAGAGCGCTGGCTGTATTATGATATTTATAGCTGCTCATTCAATTATATTGGGGAGAGAATAAGAGTAGCACGCTTGGTAGCACGGGCTGTAATGTGATATGTACATCTGCTCATTCAAATAGATTGGGGCGAGAATAAGAAGAGCGCTGGCTGCATTATGATATTTATATCTGCTCATTCAATTAGATTGGAAGAAAGTAAGTAGAGTACGGGCTGTATTGTGATATTCATATGTACTCATTCAATTAGATTGGGGAGTGAATAAGAAGAGCGCTGGATGTTTTGTGCTCGTTAAATCTACTCATTCAATTATATTGGGTCATTGATCCCTGGGGAAGTGGATTGCAAGAACAGTGCAGTACAGTTTGATGTGAGGGACAGACAGGGAAGGCGAGTCCTAGGCGCGTCGCTAGCGAGGTGGAAATTGGTAGAGAGTGTCGGCTATCAAAGCGACAGGTGGCAACAGAATCAAGTGCAGCGGACCGAAGCCAGGGTTTACGAGACAGTTATGGCCAGGTTACTTGTTTAGGGTTTAGGGTTTAGGGTTTCAGACGGAAAACGCTGTGACCACCCAGAAGGGGGGGCTCCGCCAAAAACAGAGGACAGAGTTGAGGTGCATAATAACAATCGTCTCCGTGAAACTTTAAATGGGTTGAAATGGGTTGAATCCCTGAAATGGACTGAATCCCTGAAATAATTGTATAATGGTAGGTATTGGCCCTCTAAGTGTGATGTAAGCCTGTCCATCGCATACGTGAGAGTCGGTTCTCTTTACCTCACGTCCTTAGAAGTGTCATAGTGTGACATACCGGTATCTTGGAAGTTAAGATTTTTTTTTTATTTTTTTATTTTAGGTATTGGCAAAAAAAACCAAACCTTTGCTGATTTTCTTGAATGCTCTCATGTATGCTCTCATGAGAATCTGACAGGTATAATTTTTGCTGCACTATGGTATATGCATACAATATTGGCGGTTGGCCCCAGTGCAAGCAAACGGGCTGGCCCCCTCAATCTCATGCCTCGTATGGAGGTGTACTATTTATTTATATATATATGAAAACAGTAGCCCCTTTCAGTGATATACAATGGTCTAGTGGTAGACCAGATCGCTTGAGGATGAAGAGTGGGGGGTTCGACTCCCCCTTCAGTCGCTCTTGGCCTTGCAGGTCGTTGTCAACCGCGATGGTAGCTTGTCCAGTTGAGGTAGGAGACCGCTCCCCACCCGCGTACGATGGGCTCCCTTAACACCACGCCCCACCAGGCGTTATCATTACCTTATGAAAAAAGCAGCATACACATTCACACAGTTCTCATAGTAGAATGTGATTGAGGCCATACTGGCAGGAGTCGGCTGAGCCAGTCGTGTGTGAAGTTACGTGTGATCTGATATTTAGGCGTGCTATGATATTTCCGCGTGCTATGATATTTACGAACGATATGATACTGAGGTGTGATATACTGATATGATATGCATGTGTGATATGATGTTTACATGCGATCTGACATTTACGTGTGATATACATTTAACGTGTGGTGTGATATTTACGTGTGATATGACATTTTAGTATTGCACTGCATCGTGTTTATAGAATGGAAATCTAACGCAACTGTACTTCTGTGTGTGTAGACCAGAGCTTTTCTTTTCCACTACCAGCAGCAGCTTCCAGGCAGCTCCCCTGCCTGGCTAATCAGCCAAACCTAAAGCAACCTAGGGCACCTTCAAGTTCACACAATCAATTGTACACAACTGCTAAAATATTTGGGTGTAGCACAGTTGCTGGCTCAAGGGGCTGCCTAGAAGCTGCTCAGAAAAGCCGAAAAGAAGAGCCCTGCTGTAAGCCCATGCATTAATCCTCCGTGTTTCCAAGTTTATTCGCATTCCTTTCCCCATTACCCCATACTACTGTACGGTTATGAGCCACATAACCTACAAGACCATACACACACACTACCCCACACACAAAACCACACATGCAAGCCCCTCCACCCACCCACCCACCACACATAAAACCACACATGCAAGCCCCCCCCACCCACACACCTACACACACACAGAACTACACATGCAAGCCCCCTCCCACCCACCCACCCACCGACACAAAACCACACATGCAAGCCCCCCCCCACCCACCCACCCACCACCACCACCACACACACACAAACCTACCTCTCGTCGATCCCTCTCCCGTTTATTCTTCCATGACAGTAATGCATTCCCGATGAACTGCTCTAACCCAAGGATTCTTTGAAACGAAATCTGCATTGGTGGTGCGGTGGTGACGGCGGTGTTAGTAGTTTTTTGTTGGTGCCATTGGTGCTGGTGGTGTGGTAAAGCCTATGTGAAAAGCCTGGATTTGATCATAACATGGTTTTTCTCTGGGCTATGAGCTACTCACCATCTTCCCATTCCAAGTTCTCCCGTGTGATACCCGCGGAAACCAGGGAGCATAATAATCTACTATGTGGAGTAGACAGTTAAAAGACTTGTCCAGGTTTGGATCCACCAAATGTGAAAAAGAGGGAAAGCCTGTGTGCCTTTTGCAACCCTACATAAGAAGACACAGTTGTCTAGCAGGTGCACACAAGTTTCTCTTTACACAGTGTTTTCCTTTTCAGCTAAAAGCAGCAGCTTCTAGGCTGTGTGCCTTGTGAATCCCTGCATAAGAGTACAGTTTTTCTTCTCAGCTAAAAGCAGCAGCTTCTAGGCTGTGTGCCTTGTGCAACCCTACATAAGAAGACACAGTTGTCTGGCAGGTGCACACAAGTTTCTCCTTACACAGTGTTTTCCTTTCCAGCTAAAAGCAGCAGCTTCTAGGCTGTGTGCCTTGTGAATCCCTGCATAAGAGTACAGTTTTTCTCCTCAGCTAAAAGCAGCAGCTTCTAGGCTGTGTGCCTTTTGCAACTCTACATAAGATGACACGGTTGTCTGGCAGGTACGCACAGGTTTTCTTATTACACAGTGTTTTTTATTTCAGCTAAAAGCAGCAGCGTCTAGGCTGTGTGCCTTGTGAATCCCTGCATAAGAAGACATGCAGAAGTTGCAAGCTTCAGCCTGGCAGGGGCACACAGGTTTTCTCCTTACACAGTGTTTTCATTTCAATTTCAGCTAAAAGCAGCAGCTTCTAGGCTGTGTGCCTTGTGAATCCCTGCATAAGAAGACATGCAGAAGTTGCAAGCTTCAGTCTGGCAGGGGCACACAGGTTTTCTTATTACACAGTGTTTTTAATTTCAGCTAAAAGCAGCAGCTTCTAGTCTGTGTGCCTTGTGAATCCCTGCATAAGAAGACATGCAGAAGATGCAAGCTTCAGTCTGGCAGGGGCACACAGGTTTTCTTATTACACAGTGTTTTTAATTTCAGCTAAAAGCAGCAGCTTCTAGGCTGTGTGCCTTGTGAATCCCTGCATAAGAAGACATGCAGAAGATGCAAGCTTCTGTCTGGCAGGGGCACACAGGTTTTCTTATTACACAGTGTTTTTAATTTCAGCTAAAAGCAGCAGCTTCTAGGCTGTGTGCCTTGTGAATCCCTGCATAAGAAGACATGCATAAGATGCAAGCTTCAGTCTGGCAGGGGCACACAGGTTTTCTTATTACACAATGTTTTTAATTCCAGCTAAAAGCAGCAGCTTCTAGGCTGTGTGCCTTGTGAATCCCTGCATAAGAAGACATGCAGAAGATGCAAGCTTCAGTCTGGCAGGGGCAGGTGCACACAGGTTTTAGGTTTACACAGTATTTAATTTAAGCTAAAGCAGCAGCTTATAGGCTGTGTGCCTTGTGATCCTCTGCATAAGAAGACATGCAGAAGTGCAGATTCAGCCTGACAGGGGAAACAGGTTTTTCTTATTACACAATGTTATTTAATTCAGCTAAAGCAGCAGCTTCTAGGGCGGTTTGGCCGTGTGAATCCCTGCATAGAATGACATGGCAGAAGATGCAAGCTTTCAGTCGGCAGGGGCAGGTAAACACGGTTTAGTTTTACACAGTATTTTTAATTCAGCTAAAAGCACAGCTCTCGGCTGTGTGACTTTGTGAATCCCGCATAAGAAGGACATGCAGAAGTTGCAAGCTTAGCCTGACAGGGGCACACAGGTTTTCTTATTACACAGTGTTTTAATTTCAGCTAAAAGCAGCAGTTCTAGGGCTGTTGCCTTGAAAGCCCTGCATAAGAAGCATTGCAGAAGATGCAGCTTCAGTTCTGGCAGGGCACAAGGTTTTGTTATTACACAGTATTTTTAATTTCAGCTAAAAGCAGCAGCTTCTAGGCTGTGTGCCTTGTGAATCCCTGCATAAGAAGACATGCATAAGATTGCAAGCTTCAGTCTGGCAGGGGCACACAGGTTTTCTTATTACACAGTGTTTTTAATTTCAGCTAAAAGCAGCAGCTTCTAGGCTGTGTGCCTTGTGAATCCCTGCATAAGAAGACATGCAGAAGATGCAAGCTTCAGTCTGGCAGGGGCAGGTGCACACAGGTTTTAGTTTTACACAGTATTTTTAATTTCAGCTAAAAGCAGCAGCTTCTAGGCTGTGTGCCTTGTGAATCCCTGCATAAGAAGACATGCAGAAGTTGCAAGCTTCAGCCTGACAGGGGCACACAGGTTTTCTTATTACACAATGTTTTTAATTCCAGCTAAAAGCAGCAGCTTCTAGGCTGTTTGCCTTGTGAATCCCTGCATTAGAAGACATGCAGAAGATGCAAGCTTCAGTCTGGCAGGGGCAGGTGCACACAGGTTTTAGTTTTACACAGTATTTTTAATTTCAGCTAAAAGCAGCAGCTTCTAGGCTGTGTGCCTTGTGAATCCCTGCATAAGAAGACATGCATAAGTTGCAAGCTTCAGCCTGACAGGGGCACACAGGTTTTCTTATTACACAATGTTTTTAATTCCAGCTAAAAGCAGCAGCTTCTAGGCTGTTTGCCTTGTGAATCCCTGCATTAGAAGACATGCAGAAGATGCAAGCTTCAGTCTGGCAGGGGCAGGTGCACACAGGTTTTAGTTTTACACAGTATTTTTAATTTCAGCTAAAAGCAGCAGCTTCTAGGCTGTGTGCCTTGTGAATCCCTGCATAAGAAGACATGCAGAAGTTGCAAGCTTCAGCCTGACAGGGGCACACAGGTTTTCTTATTACACAATGTTTTTAATTCCAGCTAAAAGCAGCAGCTTCTAGGCTGTTTGCCTTGTGAATCCCTGCATTAGAAGACATGCAGAAGATGCAAGCTTCAGTCTGGCAGGGGCAGGTGCACACAGGTTTTAGTTTTACACAGTATTTTTAATTTCAGCTAAAAGCAGCAGCTTCTAGGCTGTGTGCCTTGTGAATCCCTGCATAAGAAGACATGCAGAAGTTGCAAGCTTCAGCCTGACAGGGGCACACAGGTTTTCTTATTACACAATGTTTTTAATTCCAGCTAAAAGCAGCAGCTTCTAGGCTGTTTGCCTTGTGAATCCCTGCATTAGAAGACATGCAGAAGATGCAAGCTTCAGTCTGGCAGGGGCAGGTGCACACAGGTTTTAGTTTTACACAGTATTTTTAATTTCAGCTAAAAGCAGCAGCTTCTAGGCTGTGTGCCTTGTGAATCCCTGCATAAGAAGACATGCAGAAGTTGCAAGCTTCAGCCTGACAGGGGCACACAGGTTTTCTTATTACACAATGTTTTTAATTCCAGCTAAAAGCAGCAGCTTCTAGGCTGTTTGCCTTGTGAATCCCTGCATTAGAAGACATGCAGAAGATGCAAGCTTCAGTCTGGCAGGGGCAGGTGCACACAGGTTTTAGTTTTACACAGTATTTTTAATTTCAGCTAAAAGCAGCAGCTTCTAGGCTGTGTGCCTTGTGAAACCCTGCATGAGAAGACATGCAGAAGTTGCAAGCTTCAGCATGACAGGGGCACACAGGTTTTCTTATTACACAATGTTTTTAATTCCAGCTAAAAGCAGCAGCTTCTAGGCTGTTTGCCTTGTGAATCCCTGCATTAGAAGACATGCAGAAGATGCAAGCTTCAGTCTGGCAGGGGCAGGTGCACACAGGTTTTAGTTTTACACAGTATTTTTAATTTCAGCTAAAAGCAGCAGCTTCTAGGCTGTGTGCCTTGTGAATCCCTGCATAAGAAGACATGCAGAAGTTGCAAGCTTCAGCCTGACAGGGGCACACAGGTTTTCTTATTACACAATGTTTTTAATTCCAGCTAAAAGCAGCAGCTTCTAGGCTGTTTGCCTTGTGAATCCCTGCATTAGAAGACATGCAGAAGATGCAAGCTTCAGTCTGGCAGGGGCAGGTGCACACAGGTTTTAGTTTTACACAGTATTTTTAATTTCAGCTAAAAGCAGCAGCTTCTAGGCTGTGTGCCTTGTGAAACCCTGCATGAGAAGACATGCAGAAGTTGCAAGCTTCAGCATGACAGGGGCACACAGGTTTTCTTATTACACAATGTTTTTAATTCCAGCTAAAAGCAGCAGCTTCTAGGCTGTTTGCCTTGTGAATCCCTGCATTAGAAGACATGCAGAAGATGCAAGCTTCAGTCTGGCAGGGGCAGGTGCACACAGGTTTTAGTTTTACACAGTATTTTTAATTTCAGCTAAAAGCAGCAGCTTCTAGGCTGTGTGCCTTGTGAATCCCTGCATAAGAAGACATGCAGAAGTTGCAAGCTTCAGCCTGACAGGGGCACACAGGTTTTCTTATTACACAATGTTTTTAATTCCAGCTAAAAGCAGCAGCTTCTAGGCTGTTTGCCTTGTGAATCCCTGCATTAGAAGACATGCAGAAGATGCAAGCTTCAGTCTGGCAGGGGCAGGTGCACACAGGTTTTAGTTTTACACAGTATTTTTAATTTCAGCTAAAAGCAGCAGCTTCTAGGCTGTGTGCCTTGTGAATCCCTGCATAAGAAGACATGCAGAAGTTGCAAGCTTCAGCCTGACAGGGGCACACAGGTTTTCTTATTACACAATGTTTTTAATTCCAGCTAAAAGCAGCAGCTTCTAGGCTGTTTGCCTTGTGAATCCCTGCATTAGAAGACATGCAGAAGATGCAAGCTTCAGTCTGGCAGGGGCAGGTGCACACAGGTTTTAGTTTTACACAGTATTTTTAATTTCAGCTAAAAGCAGCAGCTTCTAGGCTGTGTGCCTTGTGAATCCCTGCATAAGAAGACATGCAGAAGTTGCAAGCTTCAGCCTGACAGGGGCACACAGGTTTTCTTATTACACAATGTTTTTAATTCCAGCTAAAAGCAGCAGCTTCTAGGCTGTTTGCCTTGTGAATCCCTGCATTAGAAGACATGCAGAAGATGCAAGCTTCAGTCTGGCAGGGGCAGGTGCACACAGGTTTTAGTTTTACACAGTATTTTTAATTTCAGCTAAAAGCAGCAGCTTCTAGGCTGTGTGCCTTGTGAAACCCTGCATGAGAAGACATGCAGAAGTTGCAAGCTTCAGCATGACAGGGGCACACAGGTTTTCTTATTACACAATGTTTTTAATTCCAGCTAAAAGCAGCAGCTTCTAGGCTGTTTGCCTTGTGAATCCCTGCATTAGAAGACATGCAGAAGATGCAAGCTTCAGTCTGGCAGGGGCAGGTGCACACAGGTTTTAGTTTTACACAGTATTTTTAATTTCAGCTAAAAGCAGCAGCTTCTAGGCTGTGTGCCTTGTGAATCCCTGCATAAGAAGACATGCAGAAGTTGCAAGCTTCAGCCTGACAGGGGCACACAGGTTTTCTTATTACACAATGTTTTTAATTCCAGCTAAAAGCAGCAGCTTCTAGGCTGTTTGCCTTGTGAATCCCTGCATTAGAAGACATGCAGAAGATGCAAGCTTCAGTCTGGCAGGGGCAGGTGCACACAGGTTTTAGTTTTACACAGTATTTTTAATTTCAGCTAAAAGCAGCAGCTTCTAGGCTGTGTGCCTTGTGAATCCCTGCATAAGAAGACATGCAGAAGTTGCAAGCTTCAGCCTGACAGGGGCACACAGGTTTTCTTATTACACAATGTTTTTAATTCCAGCTAAAAGCAGCAGCTTCTAGGCTGTTTGCCTTGTGAATCCCTGCATTAGAAGACATGCAGAAGATGCAAGCTTCAGTCTGGCAGGGGCAGGTGCACACAGGTTTTAGTTTTACACAGTATTTTTAATTTCAGCTAAAAGCAGCAGCTTCTAGGCTGTGTGCCTTGTGAAACCCTGCATGAGAAGACATGCAGAAGTTGCAAGCTTCAGCATGACAGGGGCACACAGGTTTTCTTATTACACAATGTTTTTAATTCCAGCTAAAAGCAGCAGCTTCTAGGCTGTTTGCCTTGTGAATCCCTGCATTAGAAGACATGCAGAAGATGCAAGCTTCAGTCTGGCAGGGGCAGGTGCACACAGGTTTTAGTTTTACACAGTATTTTTAATTTCAGCTAAAAGCAGCAGCTTCTAGGCTGTGTGCCTTGTGAATCCCTGCATAAGAAGACATGCAGAAGTTGCAAGCTTCAGCCTGACAGGGGCACACAGGTTTTCTTATTACACAATGTTTTTAATTCCAGCTAAAAGCAGCAGCTTCTAGGCTGTTTGCCTTGTGAATCCCTGCATTAGAAGACATGCAGAAGATGCAAGCTTCAGTCTGGCAGGGGCAGGTGCACACAGGTTTTAGTTTTACACAGTATTTTTAATTTCAGCTAAAAGCAGCAGCTTCTAGTCTGTGTGCCTTGTGAATCCCTGCATAAGAAGACATGCAGAAATTGCAAGCTTCAGCCTGGCAGGGGCACACAAGTTTTCTTTCTACACAGTGTTTTCCTTTTGAGCTAAAAGCAGTAGCTTCTAGGCTGTGTGCCTTGTGCATCATCGCTGCATAAGAAGACAAGCAGAAGTTGCAAGCTTCAGCCTGGCAAGATTAGGATGACACACCGGTTGCTCTGTCTAGGTAAAGTAGCAGCCTGATCTCTACCGCCTTAAGACAGGGCTCCCTTAATACCATGCCCCACCAGATGTCATCATTACTCATGGTCAACCTGAGAGGGATACTTGGCTTGGCTCAGCAAGAGCAAAGAGAGACAGATCTGGGATGCGGTAGAAATAAGGTATATGCACCAAGGCCACTTTCTTGTGTGCGACGTGTCGCCATTCTGTTGCTGCATTGCGACGCGTAGGTCCGTTGTGAGGTTTCCTAAACCAACCAGAAATGCCCCCCCCCCCCCCCCCCCCCCCCTGGACTCCGCGCTCCAGTGATTTATTTTCAAATCTGAAAGTGGGTTTCTCATAGCTTTATTTTTTTAGGCCTCCTCCAGGGACGGAGTTTTAGTGCTTTCTATAACTTTTTGTAGTTTTTTAGGGCAATTTAGGGCACACACAAAAAAAAATGAATCGCTAAATTTGCGACGTGTTGCACGAAAAAACAGTGACCAAGGCCTACCTGCTTGAACGTGAACTCGGCGACGCAGTAACGCAGATACAGCACCAAGGCTGCTTGCACCCGAGGCTGGTTGATCCATGATTGGATGAAGACACTTGATACAATATTTGTTGATCAGATCAGAAGAATGCCTTGAATGTTGCTGTTACAGTCCCAAGGCTGCTTGCACCCTAAGGCTGGTTGATCAATGATTGGATGAAGACACTTGATACAATATGTGTTGATCAGATCAGAAGAACGCTTTGAATGTTGCTGTCACAGTCCCAAGGCAACATTTAAAGCATTCTTCTGGTCTGATCAACACATATTTCATCATGTGTCTTCATCCAATCATTGATCAACCAAGGCCATTTCAATTTAAATTTAAATTTAAACCAAGGCCATGCCTCATGTTATTTCTTGGGTCTGTATGTATGTTACAGTCCAGGGGTAGGCCAAATAGGCTAAGGACTTGCCCAACTGTGTAGGAAGGGCTTTGAAAGAAAAAGCACTGATGAACTGACCCCCAAACAATCGTTTTACCGACAGGGGCCCTGAGTCCGTGCTACAGTGATCATTTAATTCTACAACATAATTAAATCGTCATCTCATCTGGGTGTTACCCAGTGGACACACGATCAGTGCCACAGCAGGTTGTACGCGATGGACGTCGTACTGCCCGAGATTCGGATGACACACCGGTTGCTCTTACTGCCCAAGATTGACTTCGTACTGCCCAAGATTTGGATGACACACGGGTTGCTTGTACTGCCCAAGATTGACTCAGTAATTTCCAAGATTCGGATGGCACCGGTTGCTCGTACTGCCCAAGAGTGACTTGATACTGCCTGAGATTCAAATGACAAACCGGTTGCTCGTACTGCCCAAAATTGCCTTAGTACTGCCCACGATTTGTGACACACCGGTTGCTCATACTGCCCAAGATTGACTTAGTACTGCCCAAGATTCGGGTGACACACCGGTTGCTCATACTGCCCAAGATTGACTTAGTTCTGCCCAAGATACGATGACACACCGGTTGCTCGTACTGCCCAAGATATACTTGGTACTGCCCAAGATTCGGATGACAAACTGGTTGCTCGTACTGCCCAAGATTGACTTAGTACTGCTCAAGATTCGATGACATACCGGTTGCTCGTACTGCCTAAGATTGACTTAGTACTGCTCAAGATTCGATGACACACCGGTTGCTCGTACTGCCCAAGAGTGACTTGGTACTGCCCAAGTTTTGGATGACACACGGGTTGCTCGTACTGCCCAAGATAGACTTAGTACTGCCCAAGATTCGATGACACACCGGTTGCTCATACTGCCCAAGATTGACTTAGTACTGCCCAAGATACGATGACACACCAGTTGCTCATACTGCCCAAGATTGACTTAGTACTGCCCAAGATACGATGACACACCGGTTGCTCATACTGCCCAAGATTGACTTAGTACAGCCCAAGATACGATGACACACCGGTTGCTCATACTGCCCAAGATTGACTTAGTACTGCCCAAGATACGATGACACACCGGTTGCTCATACTGCCCAAGATTGACTTAGTACTGCCCAAGATAAGACGACACACCAGTTGCTCATACTGCCCAAGATTGACTTAGTACTGCCCAAGATACAATGACACACCTGTTGCTCGTACTGCCCAAGAGATACTTAGTACTGCCCAAGATTCGGATGACACACCGGTTGCTCGTACTGCCCAAGATTGACTTAGTACTGCCCAAGATACAATGACACACCGGTTGCTTGTACTGCCCAAGATTGACTTAGTACTGCCCAAGATACGATGACACACCAGTTGCTCGTACTGCCCAAGATTGACTTAGTACTGCCCAAGATTCGGATGACACACTGGTTGCTCGTACTGCCCAAGATTGACTAGGTAATGTCCAAGATTCGGATGGCACTGGTTGCTCGTACTGCCCAAGATATACTTGGTACTGCCCAAGATTCAGATGACACGCCGGTTGTTCGTGAAGGGGATTGGCCCTACAAAATCTGAGGGGATTACGTAATTGTTAATGGGGGGAAGGGGAAGTTACACCATGTATACAAGACTGGTGCAACTATTCCCCCCACCCCCACCCCCACCCCACCCCATCCTCCCCACCTCACCTTGTTCGAACAAAAATATATTGATGGACAGTAATTACTGTCTAAAACGTGTGAATCAGTAATTACTGTCTATAGGTTGAGGGACAGTAATTACTGTACCTTCAGCGTTTTGGGTTTGAACAAGGTGTTGGTGTTGGTGGTGTTGGTGGGTAGTTCCACCATGTATGAAGGACTGGTGGAACTATCTCCCCCCCCCCCCCCCCCCCCCCCCTCCAGTAAAGAGCGATACAACCAAGGCCATGCCTCATGATATTCCTCATGCAGCCAAGAATTAAGTCGCACAATTGAAAAGGGCCAGGGGGCCGGGGCCGGGGCCGGGGGGGGGACAGGAGAGAGGAAGGGAAGGAGAGGAGGGAGGGAGGGAGGGAGGGGGGGCGAGGCGGCGAGGGGAAGGGTAGAGGGGGAGATGGGTGGGTGGGTGGGGTGAGGGGATTGTCAATGCTCTAGGCTTGGGATGCATTTACAACAGTCAAACTTGATGATTCTGCAAACAAAAGTAGTTTCAGATATGCCCAAATTTATGTTTGCCTCCCCCCCCCACCCCCTCTCCCCACACACCCTACACACACTCCTTATACTCCCTTATATCAAATTTACTGGGACACTCACCACGAGGAGAAAGGTGATGAGGAATAGATTTGCCACTAACGTGCCGTCATCAATTTTTGGTTCAAAATAGCTGCGATAGGGTCGAAGCACAGGGCATGAGTTTGAAGGTGGTCTGTGTGATCTGTGTGATACCACAGGGCATGAGCTTGAAGGTGTTTGGTTATAGCACAAGGCATGAGTTTGAAGGTGGTCTGTGTGATCTGTGTGACATCACCGGGCATGAGCTTGAAGGTGGGATGTGTGACATCACAGGCCATACATACAAAACTGGTATGTGTGTAAAAGTGATCTGTGTGACATCGCATGAGCTTGCAGGAAGTCTGTGTTGGCACAGGGCATGAGTTTGAAGTTGGAATGTGTGATCTGTGAGATAAAACATGGCATGAGTCTGAAGGTGATATTTGTGATATGTGTACTATCACAAGGCAATAGCTTGAAGGTGGTCTGTGTGTCATCACAGGGTATACGTTTAAAAGTGGTATGTGCTTAAAAGTGATCTGTGTGACATCACATAGCATGAGCTTGCAGGAGGTCTGTGATGGCACAGAGCATGAATTTGCAGGTGCAATGTGTGATCAGTGATATATCACATGGCATGGGTTGTAAGGTGGGCTGTGTGATATGTGTGACATCACATCGCATGAGCTTGCAGGAGGGCTGTGATGACACAGGGCGTGAATTTGAAGGTGGAATGTGTGATCTGTGTGATATAACATGGCATGAGTCTGTGTGCACATGTCTGTGTGCACATATGTGAGAAACCATGTAACCAAACCAAATCCAAATCCTACGCTAGATGCTAGATTGGATTGGATTGCTACATGTTTTTTCAGCCAACTCTGGGCTGCTCACCGTCTTCCAAGTCCAATTCCCCCCGAGAAATGCCCACGGAAGCCAGGGAGCATACCAAGCGGACTAGAGAGTTTCAAGTCTTGCCCAGGTACTGGCAGTGTGATGGTGCTATGACCCTAAAACCCTAAACCCTGACCTTCATGGCAATATGAATGAGTCCCATTTCATGATATTCTCCCCTCTTCTATCCTTTACGATGAATGGTGTACTATATAACCAAACTAAATCCCAACCAAGCCCAAGGTACAGGCAGTGTGATCTGACCTTGATGGGACTAGGACTGAATCCCATTTCTCATTATGCTCCCCTCTTCCATCCTGTACGATGCATGGTACATTAATATATCATGTAACCAAATCAAACCAAACCAAACACTGTCCAAGGTACTGGCAATGTGATCTGACCTTCATGGGACTGGGATTGAACACCATTTCTTAATACGTTCTCCTCTTCTAGCCTGTACGATGCATGATACACCGAAGGTAATGATAACGCCTGGTGGGGCGTGGTGTTAAGGGAGCCTGTCGTACGCGGGTGGGGAGCGGTCTCCAACCTCAACTGGACAAGCTACCATCGCGGTTGACGACGACCTGCAACGTCAAGAGCGACCGAAGGGGGAGTCAAACCCCCGACTCTTCATCCTCAAGCGATCTGGTCTACCACTCGACCATTGTATATCACATGGTACACCAATATATCATGTAACCAAATCAAACCAAACCAAACACTGTCCAAGGTACTAGCAGTGTTATCCCACCTTTGTGGGACTAGGACTGAGTACCATTTCTCAATCAACTTCCCTCTCCTGTCCTCAACGATGCAAGTGATACCAATACATTATGTAACCGGACCAAACCCAAACCTGTCCAAGGTACTGGCAGTGTAATCCGACCTTTGTGGGACTAGGACTGAATCCCATTTCTCAAAATGCTCCCCTTTTCCATCCTGTACTATGCATGGTACACCAATATATCATGTAACCAAATCAAACCAAACCAAACTCTGTTCAAGGTACTGGCGATGTGAACCGACCTTTGTGGGACTAGGACTGAGTCCCATCCCTCAACATGCTTCCCTCTTCTATCTTGTAAGATGCATGGTATACCAATATATCATGTATCCAAACCAAACCAAACCAAAACTCTGTCCAAGGTACTGGCAGTGTGAACTGACCTGTTTGGGACTATGACTGAGTTCCATTCTTCAACCTTCTCCCCTCGTCTGTCCTCTACGATACTCGACAAAGCTCCGAATTGACTCTCACCCAGCCTTGACGATGAGCAGACCCACGACCTCAACCTAGGAGAATAAGCAGGCTGTGCGAGTTGGAGAACTGCGGGGCGTGCAAGGGGCTTGAGGCAAGCTCTCGAGCAAGATGTTAGGTTCATGAGGAGCAGGTGTGGTGATGGATCGTGACTGATGGAGGGAATGAACTGTTTGCTTGATGCATGCGCAGGCGAATGGTCTTCGTAGTAGACATTCGGCGAATTCACATTTGTATTGGACCTCCAGGTTGTGAGGTGTGACGAAGTGTGGGAACCAAGCCAGCCAGTCACATGGAGGGACCCGTGGGCCCGGGCAATGTGATTGTTACTTAGTGTCTCATCCAACCCGCGGGCGCGCCCGTGGGCTGGTACAGTGGTCTCGGGCAAGTCGGTCAACAGCGCCGTGCGGATCTTCTCCTTGTATCAACTTCATCGGACGAACCCGGACGAACTGATGTTATCCGAGGGGTTTTTAACTAGTTTAACCCACCGTTGTTCTCAGAAAAAAACCTATTCGGTATAGTCTGCAGAGTTTTGCAGGTGTTTTAGATGTTAGATCTCTCATCGACCCAATATCTATTGTACCGTATTCACCATACCATATTTAGACTGTCTAATCCGCTTAGTAGTATAATATGCTCCCTGGTTTCTATGGGTATCTCATGGGGGGGATTGGAAATGGAAGACGGTGAGCAGTCCAGAGCTGGTGGACAAACCATGTAATAAACTAATAATCAAATCCGACCCACACAAGTGCTACGTTTTGCTAATGTCATTCCACTCTTCTTGTGTACTTTCATTTTGCAGTCTCTTGAGAGCAGAAACGTTACAGAAACTCAGCAAACCCATGCCGAGACAGAACAGCGGCACATCCTGCCTACGGTACTGCTCAGTTTTATAACAGGGTGAGGGTCTTTGAGGCACCCCCACCAACCATTTTGCAGTCTCACTCTAGATGACCCAAGGCTCCTAAGTTATTATATTCTGTACTCACGAGTGGACCTTCAAAAGTCGTTAATATGTATAATCTGCTTGGTAAGCGCTCTCGATTTCGTGGGGATCGCATGGGGGGACTTGGCATTGGAAGACGGTGAGTGTGATAATCTCGTATTGAGGAGACTTCGTTACTCGGGAAGATGTAGCTACTGAATAGATTACAGTATATCAATTGGTATCGATCATGCATGGACAGACATGATATACTATGCCGATGGCAGTACAGTCGTACTTCCATGACGGCGCACGGTGTCATAAAGGACACGTGTCCAGTGCAGGACCAGTCAGGTGCAGCGCACTGGCTTCTCAGAGCAACTCAGTAGCCGGTATACAATCTCTCTATACGTCTATAATCTCTCTATACGTCTATAACAGTGAGCTCTATAACGTCAATCTCTCTATACGTCTATAACAGTGAGCAGCCTTGAGTTGGATGAGACACTATGTAACAATCAAATAAAATCCAAGAGTGTGAAGTAGTGTTTTAACGACACATTTTGTATCCGCCCACACATCTTAAGTTTGTTATTGTCACTACAAGTCAATTTACACAAAATTGACCACATAGAAAGTTGATTGTGTTGCATAGATGGAAAAGTGGGCTCGACGGCTTTCATATGAGCACTCTAAATCACGTTTAATTTTATTTCAATATACGGTACCAGTAATTCGTATTTTTATTTCAATCGAATCATTTTATTTCCATCTAATTTGAACCATTTTTTGAAAGAGCAGACCGGCCTTGACACGTCGTCGAACTATCTGTGTAGAGACCTGAACATGTATATAATCGGGTAGATTTCGTATCCTGTCACACTCTCTATTTTCGGTGGCTATTGCGCTGGGTAAGTATTGAATTATGCACAAGTTCGGTTAGACATTCGGTTAGACGCCGAATTGCCGGCGTATAGAACCATGTGACAATTCTTACAGCAGCCTGAAGGCTGATAACACATGGAAGTTAACGGAAGCAAACCAAAGGCTACATGGGACTTGCCTTCGTTACATAGATTGAATGGATAGATACAATAATACTGTTATGACAACGCCTGGGAGGTTGATCACATTGCATCCATTCGGTTTGTAGGCAGCTGTTGCTGTAATTTGACTATTCTTCAGATGTGGTCATGGGCATTCCTTCCATCTGTGCGCGCTCGCGCTTTCAACGCTCATCCCACTAATGATAACGCCACGTAGGGCGTTGTATTAAGGGGGTTTAGGGAACCCCGTCATACGGCGGTAGCGAACGGGCTGCTACTTGACTTGTACAAAGCTACCACGGCGGTTGACAGCGACCGCGAACACTAAAGCGCACCCCAAGGGATTCGAACCCCGCACCTTCATCGATTCAGCGAGCTCTACCATTGAGCCTTCCGTCAAAACGGGATCATACAATGGTCCACTGTACTTAGGAGTGTGGTGCATACCAGTTAAGGGTTCCCCGTGGGAACAGCCCTAAGTAGCTAAATTCAAGTAGTTTATTGAAACAAATGGTGGTTGTCCCCAGCGAAAGCAAACGGGCTGGCCCCTTCAACCACACGCCTTGTTACAAGGCGTACTATTTATTTATCGAAACAAATAATTGCAAGTTACCATCCAGCCTCTACGCATACATTGGCCATGGGTACCCCAGGGGCTCAGTAATAGGTCAAAATAAAAAATGGGAAATAAACGGGAGAAGTGATTTGTTCGCGTTTACATTTTCCTGGTAATAACATTTTTACTGCCGAATACGGTGGGCAGCCAAATTGCTGGCCGAAGCTATGTCACCAAGTTCAAGTTCAAATATGTCAAAATACGACAGACGTGTGCCTAGCAGGCCCAAAATATCCTTATATGCAGTTATATGATTTAATTATATTGTATAATTAAATGATCACTGCAGCACTAACTGAGGGCCCCACTCAGTAACGATTGTTTGGGATTCAGTTCATCAGTGCTTCTTCTTTTGAAGCCCTTCCTATCACGGTTGGACAAGTCCCTTTAGCCTATTTGGCCTACCCCTGGACTGTAACATACATACATACACCCTCTCCTTATACACTCTCTGCACGCAAACATTATATCACCTTTTACCCACACTCTCAACCACCTGCCTACTGGTCCTACCCAACACGACATGCTCTTGTAGTGCACATCAAATATCGGCATCAGCCAACTTCACCACCTGCCGCGTGCCTCTATTTCTACCATTAACACTCCCTATTGTTGATTGCTTTAGGTTGGGCCAGCCCCATCAGCCTAGACCGCAACTACTGGACAGTGTTTTTCTTTTCAGCTATGAGCAGCAGCTTCTAGGCAGCTCCCCTGTCTTGCTATTCAGCCAAACTAGGCGCAACCTTGAGCACCTTCAAGCTGACATACGGCAACCAGCTTTCCAACACTGCTAAAATATTATGGTGCAGCCCAGTGGTCGGCTCAGGGAGCTGCCCAGAAGCTGCTTTGAAAAGCCGGAAAAAACTACCACTGGACTACAACATCCATTCTTTTCGGCAACGAGAAGCAGCTTCTAGGCAGCCCCCTGGGTCAGCCACTGGGCTAAGCCCCAAGATTCCAACAGTTCTCGACAGCTGATTCTGTCAGATTCCAGATGCACTAAATTGCATCAGATTTGAATTAATACTAAGTCAGGGGAGCTGCCTAGTACAGGCTGCTGCTCAAAACAGAAAAGAGAAGCACTGGTGCAATCCCTAATTCTCTGAGTTGCTGGCTACCGTAGGAGTTTCCAAGATACTGCCCACTCTATTGTCGATCAGCTGAGTCATAAGGTACAATCTCTAGCTCCCTCAGTTTCTGGCCACTGCAGGAGTTTCGAAGACACTGCTCACTCTGTTCTTGATCAGCTGAGCCATTTGGTACCATCTCTAGCTCCCTCAGTTGCTGGTTACTGCAGAAGTTATCAAGTCACTGCTCACTCTAGTCTTTATCAGCTGAGTCACAAGGTACAATCTCTAGCTCCCTCAGTTGCTGGCTACTACAGGAGTTTCCAAGAAACTGTCCACTATGTTGTTGATCAGCTGAGCCATAAGGTGCAATCTCTAGCTCCATCAGTTGCTGGCTACTACAGGAGTTTCCAAGAAACTGTCCACTATGTTGTTGATCAGCTGAGCCATACGGTACAATCTGTAGCTCCATCAGTTTCTGGCTACTGCAGGAGTTATCAAGACACTGCTCACTATGTTGTTGATCAGCTGAGTCATAAGGTACAATCTCTAGCCCCCTCAGTTGCTGGCTACGACAGGAGTTTCCAAGAAACTGTCCACTATGTTGTTGATCAGCTGAGCCATACGGTACAATCTCTGGCTCCCTCAGTTGCAGGCTACTGCAGAAGTTTCGAAGACACTGTCCATTATGTTCTTGATCAGCTGAGCCATTAGATACAATCTCTAGCTCCCTCAGTTGCTGGCTATGGCAGGAGTTATCAAGACACTGCTCACTATGTTGTTGATCAGCTGAGCCATAAGGTGCAATCTCTAGCCCCCTCAGTTGCTGGCTACTGCAGAAGTTTCTAGGACACTGTCCACTCTGTTCTTGATGAGCTGCGCCATCAGGGGGTCAATGCCTGCAGCAGAAATCAATATTGTGATTGTCAGGGTCTAGTTTTGTTTTTAAGTTGTGAAAGGATTTCACCCCTGGAGGTGGGTCTCCCTACACGAACCAGCAACACCGAGGATTCAGTTTGAATGACGTCGCCAGTCCTACAAAAGAGTAGGCGCACTTAGGGTCTGCTTCTTCTTTTGGGCCCGGTTTAATTGATGGCGTGATTGTTGCTTCAATCAGGAGGTGTCAAGGCCTCCAAATTTTTACTTCTCCCGATCGATTTTTTCTGATAATGGGGATGTAATGGCACGTAACATGGCGATATTGTTAGACATTTTCAGGTCATTACGAGCACCTCACGATCGAGTTTTTCTGATAATGGGGATGTAATGGCACGTAAAATGGCGATATTATGAGACATTTTCAGGTCATTACGAGAACCTCATTTAGGGGGGGGGGGTAATTGGCAGTGTGATTGTTGGTTTAATGTTCGAAAAAGCAACACCCTATATAAGTAGGGACCATATCATATGCTGTTGACCAAAGGCCCTCCCATTAAACCTAAAAGAAGCCCCCCCGGACTAATAACCCATGTAACCATGTTGGATGTGACATACAGAGCAGACGAGAATACTTTTTTTTGGCGATGTGTCGCCATTCTGTCGCTGCATGGGTCAGGCTAAACTAGTCAGAAATGCCCCCCCCCCCCCCCCCCCCCCTCCTCCCCCCCCCTGAACCGCCCAGAAAGTGATCTCTGTGCTTTGCGCTCCGCAACGTTCGGGGGCAACGTGTCGCGCTGGGGTCGCACCGAGTCGCTCAATTTGCGACGCGTTGCATGGAAAAAAGCAGTGGACGAGATCATAGCAGCAATAACCCACCAGTCAGGTGTAGGGAAAGGCTAAGTTAGTTAATATAAGCGGATGAATAATATTATAAAATTTTAGTTAATATTAGACGGACGATCTGTCTCACCAGAATTTTGAATTTATTTGAAGAAGGTATATTATTGTGACACTACAACAATATTAGCTAATATTAGTATATTCGTTTTTTAAACACTTATATCTAAGGCCGTTCCCTAGTCGTGTGTAGGTTTGTCAACATCATACTGGTCCCCAAGATCACCAGGCGTCATATCATACGACATTGTATGATATATTGAACAATATATTGATATATTGTGCGATTTATCATACAGCATGTCGATATATCTAGAGTAGACCCCTTACTAAGACAATCCAATGGTTTCCACTAATTGAAATTTAAAGAGTCGCTTTTGCCTTTGCCTTCAACCAATTATAAGTTGACGCTGATGCGATATCCTAGATGACAACCATATGTTGGTATTTTGTACGATTCATCATACAATATGTTGATATGTCTGTGCAATATCATAGATAACAGCCAAAGTCATGTGGGAAACAATATATTGGTATTTTGTACGATTCAGCATACAATATGTTGATATGTCTGTGCAATATCGTTGATGACAGCCGTAGTCATGTGGGAAACAATATATTGGTATTTTGTACGATTCATCATACAATATGTTGATTTGTCTGTGCAATATCGTTGATGACAGCCGTAGTCACGTGGGAAACAGAGCACATGCGTCGCACTGAGACATGTAGCTTACACATTGTATCCGAGGTCGCTGTCAACCGCCATGGTAGCCCTGTCCAGGTAAAGTAGCAGCCAGTTCTCTACCGCCGTAAGAATGGGCTCCCCAAATACCACGCCCCACCAGACGTTGTCATTACACATATTACAATTTGATTTGATTACATTTCGCATTGATTACATTTTGATTTGATTTTGGGGGGGTGAGGGGGTGGGGGACCATCTCTTCAAGTGCTTGTTAATTAGGGACAATATCTTGTAGTGCTTGTTAATTGGGGACCATCTCTTCAAGTGCTTGTTAATTAGGGGCCATATCTTGTAGTGCTTGTCACATGACCGCCGGTTGCAGCACAGCAACTTCCAGACAAGCTATATGCAGCTTTGCAAGCGACGTTATAAAATGGCGGAGAATGTTCGCGACGGAGCGACAGGTGGCTACGGAAGCGAGTTAGTTACCAAACTGTTGGCTGACGTGTCAGGCTTTGTCTCAGTCAGACCGTTGGTCGTACAGACAGACAGACAAATGGGTAACGCTGGGGGGCTCCCGCCCCCTTGAAGAGGGGGCTCTGCCAAAAAAGATCAAACATGGTGACCTGTCAGGCAAATGAGATATGATCACTGTAGCAGTCAGACTGCGTACTGCCATTCCCAACCTGTACATCATACCACAATGGGCACAGCAATATTATTATACACCTCCATCTCCTCTGCGCTGTAGCATGGTAGTCTGAGCCCAGGCGAAGTAGCGGTCTGCGAAAGCAAAACCCTCAGTTACCTTCCCCAGTGCAAGCGTACGGGAAGGCTCCTTCAACCTCACGCCCCGTGGTAAGGCGCCTCATTTTTTGGCAAAGCTACCCCTTCTGGGGGATGGGAGCCCCCATGTTGGTCGGCCCCCTTAGGGGGACAGACCTATGTGATACTTACGCGATATCGTGCTGTTTTTCAAATTTCCCAAGATCGCCGGTCAAACCAGCCGGTCAAATCAGTACTCAGAAGTCTAAAAGACTCTTGCTCGATTCTATCGTTCTTCTCCTTCATTCTGTATCTTCTCTGACCTCGATGAACAGTTGCTCTTCCCCAGCCTGGCATAGGCGTATCAATACCACTGCTGCGCAACTTTGTGTTCCATCGTTGCTTCCAGCTGCGAAGGTAACCTCACTCTATATGCATGCTTGCTGAAACAGCCGAGCAGACTACAGTGTACCGCACTCAGCAATTCACTGTCATGAATGGAATATTAGCCTCACTGCCTGACTCATGTCTTGGCAATTTAGTGTGTGTTGCTGCAGCACTCTACAACCACGACACCCCAGCACTAAAAAAAACAAGAATCTGTTTATTTTCACTGTTTTCTTGCAGATGTGTGTTTGCACTATTTGGTCACTTAGGAGTTTATGTACCACATGTATTTTAATAACAAATCAAACACCCACGTGTTGAGTGCGTGAGTGCTAAGTTATTACATGTCAGTTGGTGGGTTTTGTTTGGAGCTCACGCTACATTATGCATTCATTTCACATACACACATGATTCCCATGCAAGCTTCACCTTGTTGACCCGCATTCATTTCACATACACACATGATTCCCATGCAAGCTTTCCTTTTCGGACCTTTCCCCCAAAGTACATGATGTGCAGTCTTTGGGTCTACTGCCTCTTGCATGACCATCAGTGACGTACAACTCCAATCGTGTGAAGATGGTGAATGGGTGTGCAGTCATATTAGACTGTTGCGCGGGATACTTATGGTTGATTTTGCCTTCATCTTAAGTGATAACTACCTCTCAGGTAGTTCAAATATAAATATTGAGTGTTTTGGATTCACCGAATTATGGCAAGATTGAACACCAAATTTTGGTAAGACAGTCCAAGAGTGGTGCCTACGAGGTCTGAATAATAATTTACCCTGTCATTGTCCTGATTGTCATTTGTTGAGGTTACTGGAGTTGGATAGATTTGGACTACGTGTAGGTGTGGAGTAGGTAGATGTGGAGGCAGATGTGAAGTGAAGTGCCATTTTGAACTTCACCGAACTGCGCTGTGCTGCCCTGAACTGTCTTTTCCCCCTCCATTCATGAACATGTACATAGGATAAATCAAACATTGATCTTTGAAGTATCAATGTGGCCCCTGAGGATGTCATCTCATTTTTTATTCCTTTTCTAATTAATACTTATTTTCAGTATGAAAACTACACGTGTAAATAGACAACTGTACACAGTTCTTGGCAATTCCAATTTGCACAAGCATCTCACTGCACTTTGTTCACGTTGGAACTCCCTTGGCATTGATAACTTTTACATATATTTCAACGTTCAAAACAAATGTAACAATTTTAGACAACTGAACTACGTTCGAAGAAGCGTTAATGCATTACATCGTTTTCCGTACACCACCCCGGGGCCGACCTCCAGGGGACCCGCCAGGGCCCCCTACTATTTACCTCTTTGTCCGTCCGACCATCCGACCGACCGACAGACCATCCGTCTGACCGCGATGAAGCCTGACAAGTCAACCAACAGTCTCGTAACTAACTCGCTTCCGTTGCCACCTGTTGTTCTGTCGCGATCACTCTCCATCAATTTTTAGCGTCGCAGGCGACGCTGCATAGAACTTGTTAAATTTTGCGAGACACCTCGATGGTGCACTGTTTTCAATTGCATGACACATGACCATGGTGCACTGTTTTCAATTGTATGATACACGTCCATGGTGCATTGTTTTCAACCACAGTTAGGCGCAGCCATCGGCCAAAGCAGAGCGGCTAGCAAGACACCTACGGATTCAGCTACGTCCCACTAGTAACATACTTGTGGGTTCAGCTATGTCACACTAGCAACATACTTGTGGGTTCAGCTACGTCACACTAGCAACAAACCTACAGATTCAGCCACTTCACAATAGCTACTTACCCATGGGTTCAGCTACGTCACACTAGCAACATACATGTGGGTTCAGCTACGTCACACTAGCAACATACTTGTGAGTTTAGCTACATCACACTAGCAACAAACCTACAGGTTCAGCCACTTGACCACTTCACACTAGCTACTTACCCATGAGTTCAGCCACGTCACACTAGCAACAGACATGTGAGTTCAGCTACGTCACAATAGCAATATACCTATGAGTTCAGTTACGTCAAACTAGCTACATACTTAAGAGTTCAGCTACGTCAAACTAGCAACATACCAATGGGTTCAGCTACATCACACTTGCAAAATACACGTGAGTTCAGCTATGGCACACTAGCAACAAACCTACAGGTTCAGCCACTTGACCATTTCACACTAGCTACTTACCCATGGGTTCAGCCACGTCACACTAGCAACATACTTGTGGGTTCAGCTATGTCACATTAGCAACATACCTGTGGGTTCAGCTACGTCACACTGGCAATATACCTAAGGGTTCAGCTACATCACACTAGCTACTTACCGATTGGTTCAGCTATTTCACACTCCAAAGAGGGAAAGCGCAACTTGGCGGCATTGACGAGCTCTGGGATGTCTTCTTGAATGTGGCGTCCACGGGAAAGAAAGTAGGGAGCAATCACCACATGGTTTGCACCTTGACTGACACACTTCTCTGCTCGAAAGGGGATGAGAAGGGAAAGCATGCAAGGCATGAGAGCGCAATGATGATGATGATGATGATGATGATGGATGCAAGTTATTGGTGCCCTGTAGGCGTCAAAGGGAAAAAAGTAGGGAGCAACCAACACGTGATCTGCAACTTGACTGACACACTTCTCTGCTCGATGGGGGATGAGAAGGGAAAGCATCCAAGGCATGAGAGCGCAATGCTGCTGCTGCTGCTGCTGATGATGATGATGATGATGAATGCAATATATTGGTGCCCTGTTGGCATCCGCGGAAAAAAGTAGGGAGCAACCAACACGAGATCTGCATCTTGACCGACACACTACTCTTCTCAATGGGGAATGGGAAGGCATGCAAGGCATAAGCGCAAAGATTGTGATGATGGATTCATTATACTGGGGCCCTGCTGGCGTCCAAGGCGCATGTGCATGGAGGTGCAGGTGTATGGAGGTGCAGGTGTATGAAGGCTACTACGATGATTGCTGATATATTATCTGTTAGCCTGCTAGGCCACTCCTAGACTGTTACCTACATTTTCATAGGCAGGAAAAAAAACGGTGAGTAGTGCACGCCAGCCTGGCAAAGATGAGTGTATCCTGAGGTGCTCCTGTTGTTATTGGCTGCTAATAGGCAGAACAATACACAGTGAGCAGTGGAACGTGAGCCTGGCAAAGATGAGTGGTTCCTCAGGTGCTCGTGCTACTGTTTAATACACTTGCATAGGCAGAACGATACACAGTGAGCAGTGCACGCAAGCCTGGCAAAGATGAGTGGTTCCCGAGGTGCTCCTGTTGTTATTGGCTACAACGGTGATTATAAGAGAAATGGCTGAAACAAATGTATTGTGGTTGGTAAGAAAAGTCCTAGACAGGCTAAATTGGCTGAGAGTGTTGGCAATGGAAACGAGCGGACCGGAGCCAGTTAGGTACCAGTTAGGTACAAAACAGTTGGCTGATGTGTCAGACTTCGTCCCAGGGGTGGGTGGGCGGGCAGACGCACAGACGGACAATATGGTGAGCCTGGGCGCCGGAGCCCAGATGGGGGGGCTCCGCCAAAAAATCTCAAAAGCAGTAGTGGTTGCCAAAGTTGTCTGCTACACATGTCTTGCTCCTGTTGTTAAGACCTTGCCTAAGTCATCTGCTGCACATGGGGTATCGCTTCACACAGCAGTCAACAGTCTAATACTTTCATACAGTTGAGTAGGTAGAATAGTATACGGCGAGCATTGCAAAACAAGCCTGACAAAGATGAGTGGTTCCTCAGGTGCTCGTGCTACTGTTTAAAACACTTGCATAGGCAGAACAATACACAGTGGGCAGTGGAACGTGAGCCTGGCCAAGAAGAGTGGTTCCTGAGGTGCTTGTGCAACTCTTTAATAAATTTGCATCATTGGATCCTGGTGCGATTGGTGCATCCTGGAGCATCCTGGTGGTCACAAGTCCCCCATGACTCCGTTAACCCACGGGCACCTTTGGAGTCCAGTAGAGCACCAGGAAAAATGCAATAATCATCGAAAACATGTCATCATTATCATAGCTCACCAATGGCTTGCTCAATGGTCGGCTCTGCAATCTCCATGTGTGCTATTTCAACAATGCTGGCTTCGGTCATGTCCTGATACAGTCGTCCAAACTCCACCAGCTGCTCATTTGATTCTTTCTTCCGGGACCCATGGTCCACGATTACTACGCCTACTCTCTTGCTAGCTCGGCAAGATGTTAATGCTCTATGGCCCACATTTCCTACCATGCAATATAGATTACGAGGCGAGGCACGCGCGAGCCTATGCGCATGGGCACTTAGCAAACTCTTATTCAGCTGCATTTTATCAACTCGCGGAGGTGGTCGATTTAGGGACTGAGTAAAAGATGGGGACAAAATCGAGCGTGTGTTGCGTGTAGAAAGATGGCGAGAATGGGACGTCCTATGACGTCGACGTTGTCCACAACCGGCGTACAGAAGTGGTCCCAAGTTGCCAAATGGGCTCTTGTAGGGCCGGCACGGGGGGGCGGCTTTGGGATGGGGTCCGGTGGGGAGACAGAATACAGTGGACCACACTCACCCATGCAGCCTCGTTAGTACCCATATTTAATATAGGATACACGGCCACGCACCCATGTAAGCTTCCCAACATCCCTTTCCTCTCATACGGCATATCATCTTCAGATTGCGAAGCTGAAGTGAGATACTGAGATTGCTACTCCTCGGCACAGATCCGTGGCCACAAGTCACAAATCACTTGCCAGACCTGTACCGGCTTAAAGGAAACAGACCTCGCGGCCTCGGAGGGCCCAGCCAGGTAGCATGTATCACGCGCCCTCCAACCGAGTGATCAAAGAGTGCTTAAATTCGAGCTCTCTCGAGAGGTGTAAAAGAGAAGCGGGATGGTGCAACAAGGAGGAAATTATGAGGGGCTCTATGTTTCGCGTTTGCCAGCCTGGCAGGTCGGAAGACGCTCATATTATCTTAGACCGCTCGCATGTGAGCGGTCCCATTCAGGGGTGCACCCGGGAGTCCCCAGGTCCCAGGGACCCAGGCCCCAAAACCTCTCTCAAACTCGGGTAAACTCGCTCACAGATGGGGGTATAAGGGGGTGTAACTTACATTCCGGTAGGTGGAGGGGGGGTGGACGGCGGGGGGGGAGGGTGTGTGCGTGTGGGGGTGGGTGGGGGACGGGACGAGACGGGACGGGACGGGACGGGACGGTGGGGGTGGGGTGGGGTGGGGTGGGGTGTGGGGTGTGTGTGTGGGGGGGGGGGGGGCTCTGGAACCAGTTGTGTGTGCCACGCTGGTACTCACAGATGAAATGTTGCTGTCGCCTATTGGCTCACTAGAAACACGCCAAGAAACTGCGGCTCACCATTACAGCTCTGTTAGCATCACTGGCAAGAGCATCCCATCGTCAGGCACTCAGACATCATTTTTGTCTAAGGTCTACAAGCAGATGCCCAGTCGCCCACCACAAAGTGCAAGTTGAACTTCCTCTAGGGCGAATCTTCCAATCAGAGATCAACTCCGAGAGTCTGAGTATCTTCAAACTCTGCAGACTAACTCATTCATCTCCATGACCAAAGGATAGCCCTCTCCAGACTCAGATGACCAGCATTATGTGCATGGTGATTCTAAGCTGTCTGCCTACAAGAGGCCACCAGGGCTACGCAATTGGTTGCGTCTCAGGCAGCAGAGCTGGGGGTCCTCCTGAGCTACCCTGG
Source organism: Chlamydomonas sp. ICE-L (assembly GCA_013435795.1). NCBI lineage: Eukaryota > Viridiplantae > Chlorophyta > Chlorophyceae > Chlamydomonadales > Chlamydomonadaceae > Chlamydomonas > Chlamydomonas sp. ICE-L. The sequence goes on along the minus strand of JACBWV010000610.1, from coordinate 49,232,517 downwards.
AGGCCACGGCCTGACGAAGATGGAGATGAAAATCCTTGTTAAAAAAAAATGAGCAGCTTGCTACCGGTAGTTATTTACTCTAAATAAGTTTTGACTTTTTTGTCCCCTTCTTTCTAAGTTGTCTACATCCTAGAGACTCTTCCTTTTTATTATGTTGACAAGTCCTAAGCAGCGTTGCAAGCGACGCGGAAAATTGGCGGAGTGTGTTGGCAACGGAAGAAAGGTGGCAACGATGGAGCTGGCTGAATCGGGATATTTACACAACCGTTGGATGAAGTGGCAGGCTTCAATGTTTCGGTCGGACACACAAACAGACAAATGGGTAAACATGGGGGCTTCCTCCTCTTCGAAGAGGGGGCTCCGCCAAAAATCTGATCCACACAGCTAGCTTCTACCGGTATTCAGTTGAAATCTGATCCATACAGCTAGCTTCATATTCCAGTTTAGATGCTCCTAACCTCGTTTCACCCTTTCTGTAATCTTCTTATCATTGATCCCCGTTCGAGTTTCACTATTTTTTATATACCGGTGTGTTGGAATTAGAGTTTCACTTTTTTAAAACTTGGCGGAACCAAGTACCAAGTACAGCTTCTCGCGGGTACTGTACCAAGCACAGCTACTCTACCAAGTACAGCCGAGTACAGGTACCCGCGGGTCCACCCGTCGGGGATACCCGTCCAACTACCGGTCCCGTGAATCGTGTGCTGACGTCATGAATGCACGTACACGTCTGCGTATATGAAGCGCCCCATCGAAGTACAAAGTCGGTAAGTCGGATGTTCGTCCTTTCTACCATCCTTGCGTCCCAGCCCTTGTTCTGTGGCAATTCCACCAGTTTGAATCAATCGATCAGATGATGATAAGTAGCCCTACGACTTTCGTCCTGCCTGGTGCATCCAGCAGGGGCGCCAGCCAATTGACTGCGAAACGGCCAGCCCAACTGTTGGTATCGTCAAGGTCTACTTCCGCCAAGCGAGTTATTAGATCAAATGCTGCCGCAACGCAGCAGGCAGTGACCTTCAGCCATGGCAGTTACGCAGCGCAGGGTCTCCGAGAGGACATGGAGGACAGGCTAGTCCTATTCGATCACGCCGAGAAACCTGGGTACTTGTACGGAGGCATCTACGATGGGCATGGTGGATTTCCCGCAGCGGAGTGGATGAAGTCCAAGCTCCACGGCTACGTGGTTGATGCCGTAAAACCTGGTGTGAGCGTCGAGAATTTGTCGAAGAGCTTCGAGGCCGCTGATAAAGATCTTCTGATGTTCCTGGAGGAGCAGGATGGAGAGGTACTTGGTTCGGGCTCTACTTGCACCGTGTCCCTGATCCAGCAAGATAGGGTAGTAACAGCCAACGTGGGGGACACCCAGGCCTTCATTATGCGAAAGAACATCCCTCTTCCTTTGACCATCCCTGATCGTGTTTATGGAAAGGGTGAGTTCGGGTTTAGGGTTTATACCTGGCATGAACACAACAAGCTCTTCAGCTCAGTCTAAATCTACATGTTCTGCACGAGCATAAAGCCACTGATGCTGTCCAGCCTATCATTATCATCACCATCATGACATTGCCATTGGTAGCCTAGTGTCCACACCATCATTATCATCATCATTATATTGTCATAACCAGGCCAGTGTTGACCCAAGGTAACCCCACGCCATCCCTTCAGGAGGCGTCTTCCAACCAGCCTCTCTAAATAAAATAATGTGAAATGTAGGAATCACACCATTTACATGTACAGCCATCACTGCTTCTTTTTTGGGCTCCGCGTAGAAGCTTCTAGGCAGCCCCCATTCCCTGTCCTTTGAACAAATCTGAAGGTTACTAATGCGTCTGAAATTTGACGTATAAGGCATTCGAATGCAGCTGACAGCTTTGGGACAGGTCCAGTGGCTGGCTAATGGAGCTGGGTGGAAGCTGCCATGCGTAGCCCAAAAAATAAACATTACATGAGTTCCTGCTGGCGCGACAAAGCAGAGCATGTATACCCCCCCCCCCCCCCCCCCCCCCCCCCCCCCCCCCCCCCCCCCCCCCCACACACACACACACCACACACACACACACACCACACACTAACATACAAACCCACACTCATACATCACACACATCCACCACCTCATCCACCACCAGCTCGACTTCAAACATGTGCACAAAGCTTTGCATGTAGAACCAACCCTCACACCTCACAGACGGGCCATTGTTGACCCAATACATGTTCCGTAGTAGACATGGATCCGTTAGTAAGTCATTGGACGACGAGCTGGCAAGAAATGACAGGCTGGCAACAAGCAACAGGCAGAATGTGTAACGACATGGATCCATTACTAAGCCATTGCAACATGCGCCAAAGAAGTTCTATATATGTCAGAGTACTGATTCCCTAGTTCATATACCAATCTGTACCGTTACAATACAATCCTGCTTCGCACATTGGTGGGCTCTTCCAACCGTTGTTCGACTAAGAAGCCAAAGGTAAACGCAAGGATCTAAGCTATGCACAGCAATCGCAGAGCAAAAACAGCAAGAAAGTAAGCTGTTATTGTACAGCAAGTACAGGAAGAAACAGATCTAAGGAGCGCGATTCTACGGCAAAAACAGCAAGAAGGTAAGCTGTAATTGTACAGCAAGTACAGCAAGAAACAGATCTAAGCAGAGTAATTGTACAGCAAGAACAGCAAGAAGGTAAGCTGTAATTGTACAGCAAGTACAGCAAGAAACAGATCTAAGCAGAGTAATTGTACAGCAAGAACAGCAAGAAGGTAAGCAGTAATTGTACAGCAAGTACAGCAAGAAACAGATCTAAGCAGAGTAATTGTACAGCAGGAACAGCAAGAAGGTAAGCATTAATTGTACAGCAAGTACAGCAAGAAACAGATCTAAGCAGAGTAATTGTACAGCAGGAACAGCAAGAAGGTAAGCAGTGATTGTACAGCAAGTACAGCAAGAAACAGATCTAAGCAGAGTAATTGTACAGCAGGAACAGCAAGAAGGTAAGCATTAATTGTACAGCAAGTACAGCAAGAAACAGATCTAAGCAGAGTAATTGTACAGCAGGAACAGCAAGAAGGTAAGCAGTAATTGTACAGCAAGTACAGCAAGAAACAGATCTAAGCAGAGTAATTGTACAGCAAGAACAGCAAGAAGGTAAGCTGTAATTGTACAGCAAGTACAGCAAGAAACAGATCTAAGCAGAGTAATTGTACAGCAAGAACAGCAAGAAGGTAAGCTGTAATTGTACAGCAAGTACAGCAAGAAACAGATCTAAGCAGAGTAATTGTACAGCAAGAACAGCAAGAAGGTAAGCTGTAATTGTACAGCAAGAAAAGCGAGAAACTAATATATGCAGAGCAATTGTACGGGAAGTACATCAAGAAACGAAGCCGCAATCGTCCAGCAAGAATGTACGCTGTAATTGTACAGCAAATTCAGTAAGAAACAAATATAAGCAGAGCAATTGTACGGGAAGTACAGCAAGAAAGTAAGCTGTAATTGTACAGCAAGTACATCAAGAAAGTAATGTAAGCAGAGCAATTATATGGCAAGAACAGCAAGAAAGTAAGCTGTAATTGGACAGCAAGTACTGCAAGAAACAGATCTAAGCAGAGCAATTGTACACGAAGAATAACAAGAAGGTAAGCGGTAATAGTACAGTAGGAAACTATGCTGTAATTGTATAGCAAGTATAGCAAGATACTAAGGTGTCATTGTACAGTAGGAAAACATGCTAAGCAAAGCATTGAATTGGATAATTGAAGCCTTGGATTATAAGCATTGAATTGAATTAAATTAAATTCTCCTTGCAGGTGAGCACGTGACAGCTGAGGTAGAGAGAAGTAATGAATTGAAGTAGCTAAGCAAAGCATTTAATTGAATTGAAGTATTGAAGCAGTAGATTGTAAGCATTGAATTTAATTATTGAAGTATGAAGCATTGAATTTAATTATTGAAGTATTGAAGCATTGAATTTAATTATTGAAGTGCAGTATAGAAATAAATACTTCGATATTGAAGTATTGAAGTAAATAGTTCAATATTGAAGCATTGAATTTAATTATTGAATTTAATGATTGAAGTAATGAAGCATTGAATTTAATGATTGAAGTATTGAAGCATTGAAGCATTAGATTGTAAGCATTGAAGTGCAGTATAGAAGTAAATACTTCAATATTGAAGCATTGGATTTAATTATTTATTTTAATTATTGAAGTATTGAGGCATTGAAGCATCGGATTGTAAGCATTTGATTTAATTGAATTGAATTCTCCTTGCAGGTGAGCACGTGACCGCTGAAGTAGAGAGAGTGAAGGCTGCAGGGGGGTGGATTTTCGACGGCCGCGTGTGTAATATTCTGGCGGTGTCCAGGGCGTTTGGGGATTGGGAGTTCAAGGGCGCAGGGCTGAAGCAGCTGTTATTGGGGGGCGTGGAGAAGGAGTACTGGCCTGCGTCCTTTGCAGCAGAGCAGGTACTTGACCTTGACCTTGAACTTAGTGACATAGCTCCAGCTAGCAATTAGACTGCTCGCTGTCTTCTGCATTTGACATTAACTTGTTTACAAATTAGAATCAACATTAACATGCATTGAAATTGACATAAGCATTAACATTAACATGCATTGCTAATTAATATTAACATACATTGACATTCTAATTAACATTCACATGCATTGACATTAGCATTAACATTAACATACATTGATAGTTACATATACATGCATTGCCATAAGCATTAACATTAACATACATTGATAGTAACATATACATGCATTGCCATAAGCATTAATATTAACATACATCGATATTAACATCAACATGCACTGACATTATAATTAACATTAACATGCATTGGCTAAACCCAAATCAAAGAATCCTTTGCAGCACAGCAGGTACTGTTTGTATGTTACTGTCCAGTGTTTTCGTTTCAGCTACGAGCAGCGGCTCCTAAGCAGCTCCCCTGACTGGCTATTCATCCAAACTTGTCGCAACCCCGTTCACCTTGAAGCAGTGATTTTTTTTTCAAATCTGAAAGTGGTTTTCTTCTAGCTTTATGGTTTTTGGCCTCCTCCAGGGACAGCGTTTTAGTGCTTTCTGTAGCTTTTTGTAGCTTTTTAGGGCCATTGAGGGGGGAGATTTTTTTTCTTTTTCTTTTTTTATAGCGATAATTTCGCTAAAATGGGGTCAAAACTAGCGATCGCTATATATAGCGGAAATAAAAATCCCTGCCTTGAAGCTGACATAATCAGCTTTCTAGAACAACTGAAACAGTCGTGTGTGGCCAAGTGGCCCGCCCAGGGAGCTGCCTAGAAGCTGCTATGAAAAGCCAAAAAGAAAAGCCCTGTTACAGTCCAGGGGAAGGCTGAAGATTCCGATTAGGCTGAAGGGACTTGCACAACCTTAAACAATCAAGTTCAAGTTCGATTCATAATCAAGATTGATTACTAGGTACTAGGCTCATATGTTATTGTTTATGTAATCCCTAAATTACATGTCTCCCCCCACAGTGGGGGGAGATATAATAATTTAACGGTAACATTAACAATGGCATCACACTAGGCCCACATCCTTCGCAGTACAACAGGTATTTACCGATTAGGCTGAAGGGACTTGCTCAACCCAACCCAATTCGCCCAACCTTAAGTCCGATTCCCCCCCAAGTCTAAGTTCAATTCATAATCAAGATTGATTACTAGGTACTAGGCTCATGCTAGGCCCACATGTCCAGTGTTTTCTTTTCAGCTACGAGCAGCGGCTTGTAAGCAGCTCCCCTGACTGGCTATTCAGCCAAACTTGGATTAAGAAGTGCTCATACTAGGCCCACATCCTTCGCAGCACATCAGGTACTTGGAGGGACAAGTCCTATGCAGCGTCGCAAGCGACGTGGAAAATTGGCGGAGTGTGTTGGCAACGGAACGAAAGGTGGCAACGATGGAGCTGACCGAAGCGAGTTAGTTACGCGACCGTTGGCTGACGCGTGGGGTGTCAAGAAATTTTTCAGTCGGACAAACGGACAAATGGGAAACTCTGGGGGCTCCCGCCCCCTTGAAGAGGGGGCTCCGCCAAAAAGACCACAGTCCAGGGATCCTGGGAGGGGTCCACTTGGACCACAGACAAAATAGAATGAGATTTCCTGGAAAGGGGTGGCGAGTACCCGACTCAGGATAAAACAAACTTCAAAAAAACAAAAAACTCAACTAAAGACTACACATTTAAAATTTAATGCATTATCTGAGATAGAGTCCAGTGTGAAATGATTGGGGAGGTCTTATATCGTATTGGCCCCCAAGATTATCGGGCGATTTATCATCCGGTATCGTACGATTTATTGATACATCGTACAATATTGTACGGTATATCTAAACAATATCGTACATATGAACCCTAGGAACGATTTGTAGTGATTGAAGGAAAGTGCAGTGTTTGATTTACCGTCATTGTGCTCCACACTTGTGATACCCGGCTTGCACCCGATATATCGTACTTGTCAACCCTAACAACGAAACGCCGTGATTGAAGGAAATTGCAGTGTTTGATGCACTCTGTGTAGTAGCACTAAACTGCATTGTGGTTTCTTCCATTCTGACCTCAAGCTCCAGCTTCCCAATCTTCAACGCGCAGCTTCTCTCCAGATCCCCAAGCCAACCATTGAATCCGGTTCACTAATGCATGTCGGGAGCCAAGGGGGGGGCAAGGAAAATGCTGCCGTACCGCATCTTCGCTTTGGATAGAGCTTATCCTCAAACAATTTTTTTTTTTTAGCCAAAAATAAAGTTGTACCAAAGTTAGAGGGGTCCAAAGTTTTTTTCAACCAAAGCGGCCCAAATCTTACCTTCGCGATAACTCACGTTTGGGTAACCCCATGAAAGATGTAAAAGCATAACTGGAATGTGCTTTAAAAGATCTCTCGAATGACCCCCATTTTAGGGGGGGTAGGGTGAGGTAATCGGGTTTTAGGAGGGGGGGGGGGGGGGTAATTTTTTTTCCAACTTTTCCCCCCCCCCTCGTTTTGCATGAAACTTCCACAATTCCAACTCCCATCTGAATCGGACACCATATTGAACATGCGGTCCAAAATCTGTCTTTCTGCCCCCCCCCCCTGTCGGGAACATAACTTTTTACATTACAGAACATTACATTGTCATCGACAGAACAATACGCAGCTTCTCACCAGCTCCCCAATCTTCAACGCGCAGCTTCTCGCCAGATCCCCTAGCCAACCATTGAATCCGGTTCTCTCATGCATGTCGGGAACATAACTTTTTACATTACATTACATTACATTACATTACATTGTCATCGACAGACCAACACGCAGCTTCTCACCAGCTCCCCAATCTTCAACGTGCAACATTTGTTATTCCTTCCCCATGCTGCAGTCGTTCACGTCAGATCCCGTCATTGTGACGCCTCACACGTGCGAGACTCTGCTAACATCCGATGACGAGTTCTTGGTGATGTCAACTGATGGGCTGTGGGACGTGGTGCCTCATGGTGAAGTAATGAAGTGGGCAAAGAAGCAATTTGCAAAAGGGCTGACGCCAGATGAGGTACGTTATGCTGTGTGCTGCTCAGTGTTATGGGTCAAGTGGGTGAGTGTCTGCAAACAAACAAAAACTGTTGGGATGTGGGGTGTGGTGCTTCATAGTGAAGTAGTGAAGTGGGTGAAGAAGCAGTTCGCAAAAGGGCTGACGCCTGATGAGGTACGTTATGCTGTGTGCTGCTCAGTGTTATGGGTCAAGTGGGTGAGTGTCTGCAAACAAACAAAAACTGTTGGGGTGTGGGATGTGGCGCTTCATGGTGAAGTGGGCGAAGAAGCAGTTCGCAAAAGGCCTGAAAGCCAGATGACTAGATAAGGTCAGTTACGCTGTGTGCTGCTCACTGTTATGGGTAAAGTAGGTAGGGGTCGGCTATGTTACATAATATTAGTGAATAAATAATATAATATACTATTAGTCGGACGAGCAGTCTCACCAGAATTTCAAAATTATTTGAAAAAGTGATATAATTGTGACACTACAATAATATTTGTTAATATTAGTTTTTCAAACACTAATATTAGTTGCCGTTCTCTACAAGTAGGTGGGTGTCTGCGCATGCTAGACACTCAGACACTGAAACAACCAGACAATCCAACGAGCAAACGCTCAAGCAATCAAACGTTCAAACACGCAAACAATCAAACGTTCAAACACGCAAACAATCAAACGTTCAAACACGCAAACAATCAATCGTTCAAACACGCAAACAATCAAACAATCAATCACAATATAGGCACTGACAGTCACACTCTCAGCCATGCATGCTCACACAAGCGCACATTTGCATATACCTAGGGAACGGCAATATGAGATCATATGATATAATGTCATCATATGATGCCGGTAGTCTTACTAGGGTAAAATTGCCATTTATATGCAATATCATATGATGCAATTTGTATGATATCATATGATATCTTACTCGCCTTTGGTCAACATCTCATGATATGCTGATCCCTACTGATTTTGCTTTATGTCTGAGGCCACCTAGAGCTGGGTGGCTGTGCACAGCAGTGGATGAATAAACGGTTAAACGCAAGAATTGAATTGAATTGATTACATGGCAAAACGCCTGCCCAAACCTTCTTCCTCTCTCCCTCAAACCTCCCTCCCCTGCCCCCCATCTCACCCCCCTCCTCCCATTCCTACCCCTCTATCCTCTACCCAACCCCTATCTCTTCTCCACTGCCACTTTAGTCAACATCAAATGATATGCCGGTTCCTACATATGCCACAGGTTGCGCAGAGCTTGGTTGAGCTTGTATTGAAGCGCAAGACTAACGATTATGTGGCTTTGGCCAACATGTCACTTTAGTCAATATCATACTGCCACTCGATTCAATATCATATGATATGCTGGTCCCAAGAAGGCACGCAAACACACATCCCTACATATGCCACAGGTTGCGCAGAGCTTGGTCGAGCTTGCATTGAGGCGCAAGACTACCGATAACGTGGCTTGTTTCGTAGTCGACTTTAAGGGGCCTGAGTATTGGGCTGTTCAAACGCCCACCTCTAGTTCTCCTCCATGGGTGCAGTTCCTGCAGGCCCTGTTCAACAAACTCTACTATGGCAAATGAGTTTTACTGTTCAGACGCCCACCACTAGTTCTCCTCCATGGGTGCAGTTCCTGCAGGCCCTGTTAAACAGACTCTACTATGGCAAATGAGTTTTACTGTTCAGACGCCCACCTATAGTTCTCCTCCATGGGTGCAGTTCCTGCAGGCCCTGTTCAACAGACTCTACTACAGTAAATTAGTTTTACTTTTCAGACGCCCACCCCTAGTTTTCTCCATGGGTGCAGTTCCTGCAAGCCCTGTTCAACAAACTCTACTATGGCAAATGAGTTTTACTGTTCAGACGCCCACCTCTAGTTCTCCTCCATGGGTGCAGTTCCTGCAGGCCCTGTTCAACAGACTCTACTATGGCAAATGAGTTTTATTGTTCAGACGCCCACCACTAGGTCTTCTGCATGGGTTGAGTTCTTGAAGACCCTATTCAGCAAACTCTAATGTGGCAAATGAGTTTTACTGTTCAAAAGCCCACCACTAGTTCTCCTGCATGGGTGGAGTTCTTGAAGGCCCTGTTCAGCAAACTCTACTATGGCCAATGAGTTTGAGCAACTCAGTGAGTATTGGGCTGTTCAAAAGCCCACCTCTAGTTCTCCTCCATGGGTGGAGTTCTGGAAGACCATATTCAGCAAACTATTCTATGGCAAATGAGTTTTACTGTTCAGACGCCCACTACTAGTTCTCCTCCATGGGTGCAGTTCCTGCATGCCCTGTTCAGCAAAATCTACTGTGGCAAATGAGTTTTATTGTTCAGACGCCCACCGCTATTTCTTCTGCATGGGTGGAGTTCTTGAAGACCCTATTCAGCAAACTCTACTATGGCAAATGATGAAATGAGTTTTACTGTTCAGTCGCCCTCCACTAGTTCTCCTGCATGGGTGGAGTTCTTGCAGGCCCAATCACCAAAGTCTGCTATGACAAAATTTAGCAACTCAGCGATGCTGAAGCCTGGAAGTTGAAGTCCAGCTCAAGGCACAGGCATTTGAACGTACCATGGCCACCCAGGCGTTTGGCTTGGCTTGGCTTGGATCCCCTTTTCTTGGGTTGGTTCTCCGTTTTTTCTGAAGACTCAAATCCTTGTCTTGCTACCCATGTAGCACATGTACATCGCAAGTGCTTGCGTGTCTCAGACTCAGCCAGTTGGTAGCATGATGTACAAGCTTGTTCAACAGGTTGGCTCCTGACCTGTCACATGTACATCGCAAAGTGCTTGTGTGTCTCAGGCTCTGCTAGTTGGTAGCATGGTGTACAAGCTCGTGCAACAGGTTGGCTCCTGACCTGTCACATGTACATTGCTTAGTACTTTTGTGATGTCGAAATGTACTTGTGTGGTGTCGAAACGTACGAGCATGAAGTTGTCGAAACGTACTTGTGTGGTGTCAAAATGTACTAGCATTAGAATATTAGTATGGCCAGTATCGCCTCCGCTGCCTCAAGTGGGCCCCTTCCCTTCCCTAGGGGAGGGCCCGCTCACCAAGTATGAGGCAGCTAAGGGCTAAGAGCTAAGGGCTAAGAGCTGCCTCAAGTGGGGCCTTCCCTCCCCTAGGGGAGGAGGCCCGCTCGCCAAGTATGGGGCAGCTAAGAGCTAAGAGCTGCCTCAAGTGGGGCCTTCCCTCCCCTAGGGGAGGAGGCCTGCTCGCCAAGTATGGGGCAGCTAAGAGCTAAGAGCTGCCTAACCACCACCGACGCTGCATAGAACTTGTTGGCTTAACGAGTATTAAGGACATATATAGCTGTGCATCATATTTGTATGTAGTGCCACAGTTGTACATAGTGTCACACCATTACATTTGTACACAGTGCCACACCATTGTCACACCATTACATTGTGTACGCAGTGTCACAGTTGCACATCGTGTCAAACCCTTACATTTGTACACATTGTCACACCATTACATTGTGTACACAGTATCACACCATTACATTTGTACGCATTGTCACACCATTACATTGTGTATTCAGTGTCACAGTTGTACACAGTGCCACACCATTGTCACACCATTACATTTGTACATATTGTCACAGTTGTACACAGTGCCACACCATTGTCATACCATTACATTTGTACATTTTGTCACAGTTGTACACAGTGTCAAACCATTACATTTGTACGAAGTGTCACAGTGTACACAGTGTCACACCATTACATTTCACACGCAGTGTCACAGTAGCTATATCTGTTAGCTTCCTTGAGAACCAGATGCATGTTTAAAATGTACCTGATGACTAGAAGACCCTTAAGCTTCAATACTCTTCTGTTCAGTTGAAGCATGTACGACTGTACCTCGGATTGTACCGTGAATTGTAAGCTTGACCAATTGTAGCAAAGTTTTCAGGTTTTAAGATTCAACCATAACTTGGGGTGCACTTGAACTTGAAGTCAGCTTTTTAGGCTGCTCACCGTCTTCATTAGTAAGATCAACATTCAAGGCATGAATCTTCTGAAAATATGCTTGATCCAATCTCTTCAGACAGGATTGGGGTGCTCCCTGAACCAGATACTTATTAGCACACTATTTAACAGGAACTAATGATGAAAATCCCGGGAGTGGGTGGGTATGAATCCCGTCGGACGCAGGTCGGGTGCGGAATCTTGGTAATTATTAAGTCGCCGCCATAGGTAAGACCAGCAGATGCACTGGTCGGGACCGCTGAGTAATCATCGTTTCTTCTCCCGGGACATGCATTATTGTCAGAACTAGTAGTAGTTCTGACGCTTTCCTACTTATTGTCAGAACTACTAGTAGTTCTGACATTTTCCTGTGACTACCGTTATGCGATTATAATATACCAGTGTAACTTTCTAACTTACGACACTTACCAGGTACCTGTTATGGTACGACTTATAGGTCGTACCATGTAACACTCAAAGTCGCGTGTCCTGTCGGCTAGAGGCTACTTGCCATTGTGTCCACGGCAGTCATATGTACTGCTGGCGTGTACTGCTCTTCTGATGCTCTTCTGATGCTCTTCTACTTCATTGAGGAGCATTAATATCCGAACTTTTCTTAACACGTCTAATCAATACTGTGTAGCATCTACCGAGTCCCTGCAGTCCCTCGAGCAGAACTTCATAAGTATCAGCGCCTTCCGACACTTAACAGTTATCAGCGCCTTTTCTGCCTTTCTATAAAATGATCGATGTAGCGGTAAAACGATTGTTTAGGGTTCAGTTCATCAGTGCTTTTTCTTTTTAAGCCCTTCCTCTATCTGTTGGGCAAGGTCCTTTAGCCTATTTGGCCTACCCCTGGACTGAAACATACATGCATTCGATGACTTCAACTTGAAGTCTTGAACATGGATACGGTACATTACCGTGCATCCCATTGCCATACGTAGGCCATTGTTGACCCAAGACTAGCCCACTCCACACACTCGGGGTCTTCCAAATTCCAACAATTTGGAGTTGGGAGTTGGGAGGGCTCATTTGGAGCCAGTTGGGCATCCGGAAAAATGTAATCATCTTTGTCGTTATTGGTAAAATAACTCGGGATAACTAAAATAACTCCTAAATAATTTGTAAACTAACTACCGTATTATCTACTCCTCTACTCTCTCCCATAACCATCTTCCTTGGTCACCCTAAGACTGTCTGCACCTTTCAATAGGGGTACAACTAGGTGCTTACATGTGTAAGAGGGGTCAGGGTCTCTCCCCCCCCCCCCCCCCCCCCCCCCCAACTTTGCAGGCTTGAACAATTAACACCCCTAAGGTGTTAACTTGGTGCAGCCAGCCGTAGCTGGCTGGGCCCAGTTTCCTCCATGTTTTCTCGTCTATTGATGTTTCACAGGAGGGAGTCCAGTCCCTTCGTGTCCCCATTTCGAAACTCCCTCCACTCTCGAGTTCCCTTCAAGTACACTTTGCTCAAACCCCCACAATATCATCACTGCTCGCCGCCACCAGGAACGATATCCTCATCGACTTGCTGAATGACTCAACAGCTCGTCAGGAATATTGTCGCCAATATTCCCACTTTGAAAGTCCGCATCCGCCGAACTGAAGGCCGCCGAAGGCGCATGTCGAACCAGGTGTCGGACGCCGGATGTCTTATCTGCCAGCCTGTCATATCAGTTTTCACTCCTGTTTTCTTTTTGTCCGAACTATAGTATGTCACGTCCCGAACCCCGAATGACTGTACTTAACGATGTACTTTTGTGCCTGTCATATCGCAACCCCAGCCTCACGGCCAAGCCCACGAACTATGTCCTGCCACGCCCTGCCAGGCTGGTATAGTTCCAGCGGTAGTTTTGACAGCCTGGCGATATATCTCAGGCCAAAGTCTCAGGGTTCAGTCACGAGGCTGGGGGGGGGGGGGGGGGGGGGGGGGGGGGGGGGGGGGGGAGAGCATATGACGGACCCCTTTGTTGGTGGTCATGGGTAAGGTCTCTTGACAAAGGCCACGAATGCTATCCCGCCGAAACCTATCTTGCACATATAGATTCACGCCGATTTGGCATTCTGCTTCCTTCTTTGCTTGTCCGCGCGTTCGCTTTTTTGTTCAGAAGCGCTCGTGCCATCTCCTGATAACTATAGTTCCTAGAGTGAACACATCTTTTTCATATTCGCGCCCTCGCTAGATCTTTCTTGCTGTCTATGGTATTGTTGTAAAGCTTCACCGAAGTGCGCTGCAGCATGTTCGGTATAAAGCCCATGTACCTCGCGAACTTCCTAGCTCTCCGTGGGGTGCCGCTGGACGTCTTGGAAGAAGTGCTCGCAGGCGATGCTGCAGAAAGCACCATCTTGCGGTGGGCAATTATCGTCTGCTGTTCGGATATCCTTCTCTTGCAACTTTGCAGCGCGCCCCTAAGCGACGTAACAAGCCTTCCAATGCGTCAAACTTCTCTTTACCCCAACCTCTATCTCGTGTCTGCTCTTTTCTCAGGCTGTGCAAGACCGCTAATCTTCTGGGCATAAGCGAAAGGGAGATCGGGTTGGAGTATGGGCGCCATTTTGTTAGTGCCGGAGGACTGGAAGTGGACCTTCCGGAGGTAAGCAGGGAGGTGACGTGGAAACTGACCGATTCTGTCCATCTGGCCTGGATCAGAGGTGGTAGACGGCAGCGCGCTTTGCAGCAGGGCTATCTCCTAAGCTCCTGAGCTCCGCCTGCTGCATGAGAGGCAAAGCACTCCTCCTGGGTATCATTTGCTCTCAGGGGCTGTGAATGTATCCCGAAAATCCTAGTTCTGGTCCTCGGAACATTCGCTCCACCCAGGTGGCATGGCTGCAGCCTGCCTTCCGTCTTCAGTTATTCAAATGACATATTGTTACCTTCAAGCAGCATGCTCATGCTTTTGCGCTTGGCCTGGGCATGACATCAAACTGTCCACATCAGCATGGTAGCATTCTGTACATAGTAGTGTGGTGCAGGAGTGTTTACATACCCATAATTATTCCGCTCACTGGCTATGAACAGCCCATAGGCTGATACACTATGCAACCAAACCAAAACTAAATCTGCATTAGCTCTTGTAGCCCTTCAGAAACCACACGCCAAACATCACCCACCTTTATTTTGCCACGAGGTAGTGAGAGCAGTGAGCTAGCAATATCATGACTTTTCGTTTTAAGTAGCTCCTTGCGCCAGGCACTGTTCTTCACCCAAATATTTCAGCAGTTCTGGTCAGCTGATTGTGTCAGCTTCACGGTGCACTGGGTTGCTCCAGTTTTTGCAGAATAGCCAGGCAGGGGAGCTGCCTAGAAGCTGCTGCTGGTAACCGAAAAGAAAAATTATGTCTGTCATGTCTTGCCTTGGTCTGTAATTCACTCATTCTGCGTGTTAGGTGCAAATGGTTCAGGCCTCAGAACTGTTGTCATGTTGGCATGAGACAAGAGACAAGAGACCCTATAATAAAGTACCCCTTCAAGTCAAAGGGGTACTGCCGACCCTCACAGGGGAGGAAATCGCAAGGGGGCTGTCATGTTGGCATGGGCTGTCATGTTGGCATGGGCTGTCTTGTTGGCATGGGCTGTCATGTTGGCATGGGCTGTCATGTTGGCATGGGCTGTCTTGTTGGCATGGGCAGTCATGTTGGCATGGGCTGTCATGTTGGCATGGGCTGTCTTGTTGGCATGGGCTGTCATGTTGGCATGGGCTGTCTTGTTGGCATTCAACCTGGTGTTGATCGTCACATCCTGTTGCACCCTTGCAGCTTGTCAGAATGTCTGCTTGTTTCACATTACACACATGACCTGCATGTCTCGTTGCCTCACACCACACACACCACTTGCATATCTTCTTTTCTCACACTACACACACCACTTGCATATCTGCTTGTTTCACACAACACACAGTACCTGCATATCTTCTTGTCTCACACTACACATACCACTTGCATATCTTCTTGTTTTACACTACACACAGTGCCTGCATATCTTCTTGTCTCACACTAAACACACCACTTGCATATCTACTTGTTTCACATGACACACAGTACCTGCATATCTTCTTGTCTCACACTACACATACCACTTGCATATCTTATTGTTTTACACTACACACAGTGCCTGCCTGTCTAGTTACTTCACAGAGCACCTCACCCTCTGCCACCCTTGCTTTGTTTTCTGCAACAGCTCTTCAGGGCATGTGCCCACTCACTTCCCGAAATGATACAACGGCTCCAGGAGCTTCCAATATACTTTGGTCTCTCTGACGAGGAGATGGAAGAGGAGGGTCCTGGCTCTTCCCATATCTGGATTGATAAGGTGTGCCCTTAAAAAAAAATCGTACTATCGTAAAGTCTTATATATATATATATATATATATATATATATATATATAGATATATAGAAATACATGTAATATATATAGTACGACTTATTATGAGGCATGAGGTTGAGGAGGCCAGCCCGTTTGATTGCACTGGGGCCAACCACCAAGGTGGGTCCTTATCAATTAGCATTGAATATTTTTTCCCAACTAATGACAGCTTCCTGCCAGGTCCAAGAGCCAGCCACTGGGTCAAACCCAGTGCTTGAAGCTGCATTGGAATGCTTGTCATGTCAGCTTTCAGGTGCCCGAGTTAGATTCAGGTTTGGCTCAAGGACAGGGAAAGGGAGCTGCCTAGAAGCTGCAATAGAGGCTGCTGTCAAACCACGCTTCGGATTGAATTCATGAGGAGCCAGCTTGAGAGGCTTTTGGTGATGAGGGATGGGATATGAGAAGGTTTCTTCAATCTCACGCCCCGTGGCAAGGCATAACAAGTATCCTTTTTTTGCAGTCCAGAGGCAGCCCATAGAGGCTGACTGGCCTTGCCCAACCTCTTGACAGCAAACAGGATCTTGTACAAGAAAAGAAACCAGTGTATTTATGTAGCACCATGGTGCTCCCACTAGCTTTTAGGGTGCTCCTAGCAGCTTTTGAGGCCCTTAGGGAATAAGTCTATGACAGTTTCTTTATATAGTTTATATTTGGTCTTTAAAGTCTTATTTTTAAATTTATTTAGTTAAACTCAGGGTTAAACTTAACTTTTTTTTTTTTTTTTTTTAAGGCGAACCCACAAACAAATGGCGATCTAACTGGAGAAGCTGCTGCCTACCTACACTTCGGATTGATTTCGTGTGGAGCCAGCTGGAGAGGCTTCTGGTGACGTGGGATTGGATACGAGTCCTGAAAAAATGTATGAGACAATGTTTCTGTTGTACAGCACAATGTTGCTGAGAACGAACAAGTCCTAGGCGCGCCGCAAGCGAACGGGAAGGTTCCTTATACCTCACGCTCTGTCAAAGGACACCCTACTCAGTTTATGAACCCCTACTTCTATACATGTATATGTATATATATGTGTATATGTATTGATGGGCCACATGTAACCAACACCATGTCTGCATCTCATGCACAGGTCAGCCAAGTGCACAGTCAGTCAAAGAAGCCTACTTCTGTATTGATAGGCCACCTGTAACCAATACCATGTATGCCTGTGTCATACACAGGTCAGCCCCGCAAGCTTCCAAGTGCACAGTCAGTCGAAAAACCCCTACTTCTCTGACTGGCTGGAAGGACTTCTAGACGAGTTGACCAGACATTACTTTGAAGACCTCCGGGTCAATATCAAAGCCCTCCCCAAAGAAGCAAGCAAGAGCAACAATGAAAGCGAGGGGATCTACACTGTTTTGGAGGTGTGCACCTGGGTTGAACAGTATTGCTGCTAACTGATGAGCCCTATTTGGCGAAACTAGTCGCTACCTTTTTGTAATAATAGCCCCCCCCCCCCCCCCCCCCCCCCCAAAGAAGCAAGCAAGAGCAACAATGAAAGCGAGGGGACTAACACTGTTTTGGAGGTGTGCACCTGGGTTGGGCGATGGGGTGTAAGGTACGCGATGGAGACACATGGGGTGCTGGATTGTGGGGTTAAGGTCCTGTTGAACTGAATTACTGCCGCTTGATGAGCCCTATTTGGCGAAACTAGTCGCTACCTTTCGTAATACAAGCGCTCCTTAAAGAAGCAATCAAGAGCAAGTGCTGGGTCGAACTGTATTACTGCCGCCTGGTGTTGCCTATTTGGCGGAACTGGTCACTGTTCGTAATAATAGCCCTCCCAAAAGAAGCAATCAAGAGCAACGAAGGGAACGAGGGGATCTACACTGTTTTGGAGGTGTGCTCCTGGGTTGGGCGATGGGGTGGATGGTACAGTGGTGTGCAACAGTTGAGAGACAGGGTCGAACTGTATCACTGCCGCCTGGTGTTGCCTATTTGGCGGAACAGGTAACTGTTTTTTTTGTTATTATTCGTCTGTGTCTCAAAGGTCCTTGTACTGTTGGTTTTTCTTTCCGAAAAAATCACCTCAGATCCCTAGATCCCTACTAGTACCTTTCTTCCCGGGCAGAAGCTTTTATTCGTTATCCCCCCCCCCCCCCTCCCCCCCCCCCATCTCTTCCCCCCCCCACCTCTACCCCCCAGGTGTGCACCCTCCCAGGAGAGCGCAACTTCTCCATCTACTGTCAAGAGCAAGAGGCCCTGCAGGCGCATGCAAAAGAGAGTCAGTGGGGCATGGGGGCAGCTACCTTCTATGAGCTGTTCCCTTACCACATCATCCTAAATAATCATGGGAAGGTGCTCCAGGTGAGATGCCTGTTTCCCTTAACAAATCATCCTTAATAAGCATGGGAAGGTGCTCCAGGTGTGTCGGCTGTTTCCCAGATCATTTAAAATAAGCATGGGAAGGTGCTCCAGGTGAGATGCCTGTTTCCCTTCACAAATCATCCTTAATAAGCATGGGAAGGTGCTCCAGGTGAGCCACCCACATAAACACACAGCCACACACACATGCATTAGTGGTGTGGGCTTCAACCCATGTACATGCATGTAACTCATCCCCTACCCACCCACCCACCCACCCAAGCTCTTACACACACACAGCCACACACACATATATCATGTAACACACACCCACCCACCGACCCACTTACACACACAGCCACACACACATGCATTAGTGGTGTGGGCTTCAACCCATGTACATGCATGTAACTCATCCCCCACCCACCCACCCACCCACGCTCTTACACACACACACAGCCACACACACATATATCATGTAACACACACCCACCCACCGACCCACTTACACACACAGCCACACACACATGCATTAGTGGTGTGGGCTTCGACCCATGTACATGCATGTAACTCATCTCCCCCTACATGCACTACGCAGGCTGGGGATGTGATTCGTCGAATGTTTCCCGCGCTCGCTGTCTCTGGAGCTAGCCACATCTCAGAGTTTTTCACGGTCAGTGGGGTGATTGCATTGCTCTTGACCAGGTGCTTGTCTTTCCTGTATTTCATTCTAACAGTGTTCCGAGTGCATTCATATGGCTGCTGTGTCTTTTCACAGTCAGTGTGGGGATTATATTGCTCTTGACCAGCTGCTTGTCTTTCCTGTCTTTCATTATGTTTCTGAGCAGTGTTCCGAGTGCATTCATATGGCTGCTGTGTCTTTTCACGGTCAGTGGGGTGATTATAATATTAATGGATTGATGAGGTGTAGGCTTATTCAATCATTATACACACATACATATATGTATATATATATTTATATATATATATATATATATATATATATATATATATATACAGGGGTGGGGCAGAAAGACAGATTTTGGACCGCATGTTCAATATGGTGTCCGATTCAGATGGGAGTTGGAATTGTGGAAGTTTCATGCAAAATGAGGGGAAAATAAAGTTGAAAACAAGTTTTTTTACCCCCCCCCCCCCCCCCCCCCCCTCCTAAAACCTGATTACCTCATCCTACCCCCCCTAAAATGGGGGTCATTCGAAATATCTTTTAAAGCCCATTCCAGTTATGCTCTTACATCTTTCATGGGGTTACCCAAACGTGATTTATCGCGAAGGTAAGATTTGGGCCGCTTTGGTTGAAAAAAACTTTGGACCCCTCTAACTTTGGTACAACTTTATTTTTGGCTAAAAAAAAAAAACTTTTTTTTTATAGTTTGAGGATAAGCTCTATCCAAAGCGAAGATGCGATACGGCAGCATTTTCCTTGCCCCCCCATATATATATATATATATATATGCCTGGTAAGTAGATGTGTATTTTGGGTATAGGTCGTATATGCATATGTATTTATGTGTATATATTTGAGGTATAGGTTGGTACTGTACTTATGTGTGTGAGGTATGTATATGTATATGTGAGGTATGTAAACGTATATTTTAGGTTTAAGTTCATGCGGTACTTATTTATGTGTGTGAGGTATGTACACGTATATTTACGTATATTTGAGGTTTAAGCTTATGCGGTAAACATTTATGTGTGTGAGGTATGTATATGTATATTTCTGCACATTTGATGCAGCATGTAACTAAATGTACCGAGCCTTATGAAGGTGCAGCACCTGACAAACGCCGAGCTTGGGTTTGATTACCTAGACACATATTGCAGCATCCCATGCAACTAACACAACGAATGTACCCTGTCTTATGTAGATGCAGCACCCAAAACATGCCGAGCTTGGGTTTGATTTCCTAGACACATATTGCAGCATCCCATGATACCAACACAACGAATGTACCCTGCCTTATGTAGATGCAGCACCCGACAAACGCCGAGTTTGAGTTTGATTACCTAGACACACATGTTGCAGCATCCCATTCAACTAACACAACGAATGTACCCTGCCTTATGTAGATGCAGCACCCAACAAACGCCGAGTTTGGTTTTGATTACCTGGACACTTGTTGCAGTGGCACTGCAGCCGTCATGCTCAGCTCTCAAGGCTTGCTCTTGAAAGGAAACTGGTGCATGAAGGAACTGAGAATGAGAAACAAAGATGGAGACGGAGAGGAGACGGTGAAAGAGGTTGTTAAACTTTTCCTCGGCGCGCCTTACTTCCACAACCTGGCTGATGTCAAGGTGTGTTGTCAGCCAGAATTTGAATTTGAATTTGAATTGTTATATGTTTTCCGGCCAATCGTGCATGAAGGAACTGAGAATTAGAAACACTGACAGAGAGGAGACTGAGGAAGAAATCGTTGAACGTTTATTTGGCGCGCCTTGCTTCCACAACCTTGCTGCTGTCAAGGTACGTTGTCAGCCTGAATTTGAATTTGAATTGATACATGGTTTTCCAGCAAACTTTGCTGATGTCAAGGTATGTTGTCAGCCAGCATTTGAATTTGAATTGTTATATGTTTTTCCAGCCAACCTTGCATGAAGGAACTGAGAATGACAAACAATGGCGGAGAGGAGACTGTGAACGCGGTTGTTAAACTTTTCCTTGGCGCGCCTTGGATCCACAACCTGGCTGCTGTCAAGGTATGTTGTCAGCCAGAATTTGAATTTGAATTGGTACATGGTTTTCTAGCAAACTTTGCTGATGCCAAGGTATGTTGTCAGCCTGAATTTAAATTTGAATTTGACTTGTCACATGTTTTTCCAGACGGCCTAGCTGATGTCAAGTTACATTGTCAACCAGAATTTGAATTTGTATTTGAATTTGAACAGGGAGAGGGAGCTGCCTAGAAGCTGCTACGCGTAGTACCCAAAAGAAACAGTGTTGACTTAATGTGCGCAGGGATTTCTTTTTCAAATAAAACAGAGGAAATCTTATTCCTTTATCTTTCCCCCCCTCCTTTTTTCCCTCCCAAAACAGGATCCTTATTCCGATTTTGGTCGATTTGGGTCAGTCTTAGTCAATTACAGTAAAAAAATAAAATCAACTTTTTATTTTTAGGTTTTTTATTCCAGCAACTTGGGCAAAAATGGGGTCTCGTATTCCGATTGGAATGTATTCCGGAAGAAAAAAAATCCCTGAATGTGCTGCTTTGGCTTCCTTGACCCTACATGCGTTCTTTCGCAATCCGTCCCCATCCATCCCCCCTACCCCTATCGGGGTCCCTATCCCCACGTCCACACCCCCAATAAATACATTAATAGCACGTCTTATTACAAGGCGCAAGGTTGAGGTGGCCAGCCGGTTGGCTTGCACTAGGGCCACACACCCACACACCCACACCCCATCTCCAATCCCTACTACCATCCTCATTCCCATCCTCATCCTCATCTCACCCCACAGCCTGCAGCCTACACCCATCCCCTCCACACCCCTGGCATCCCATCCAACCCCACAGCCTACACCCATCCCATCCACACCCTGGCACACCATCCAAAACCCACGGCACCCCATTCCAACCATGGCGCCATCCTCATCCCCCGGGCACCCATCCACACCCCTGGCGCCCATCCCACCCCCGGATCCCCATCTAATCACCTGGCGCCCCATCCTCACCCCCGGATTCCCCATCGTACCACCCCTGGCACCCTATCCTCCCCCGGCACCCATCCACACCTGGCGCCCATCCTCACCCCAGACCCTACAAACTACCCTCCACACCCCTGGACCCCATCCAACCACTCCAAAGGCCACACCCCCCATCCCTCCACACCCTGCACCCCATCCAAACCCCACAGCTACACCCATACCCTCCACACCATGGCACCCCCAATCCACACACACATGCCTACACCAGTCCCTCCTACACCCCTGCACCCCATCCCACCACCACAGCCACACACATTGCCCTCACACCCTGGCACCCCCCCATCACACCCCACGCATACACCTATACCCTCCACCACCCCATGGCACCCCAGCCACACCCCACAGCCTACACAAATCCTCCACACCCGGCACCCCATCCACACCCACAGCCTACAAAATACCACTACCCACACCCCTGGCCACCCCATCACACCCCACAAGCCGACACACATCCCCTCCACACCCTGGCCACCCACCACAGACCCAAGCCTACACCCATCCCTACCACGCCCCGGCACCCCATAACACCCAAAGCCCACACCAGACACTCCAACCCCTGGCACCCCAATCCACCACCCCACAGGCCATGACCAATCCCTCCACACCCCCTGGTGGCACCCCATCAAACCCACAGCCTACACCATCCCCTCCACACCACTCGGCACCCCATCCACACCCCACAGCCTACAACCATTTCTCCACACCCCTAGCAACCCAGCACACCTCACAGCACCGACACCCCCATCCCCTACACACCCCTTGGCACCCCATCACACCCACAGCCTACACCCATCCCCTCCACACCCCTGGACCCCATCCACCACCACTGGGCACCATACCACTCACCCCACAGGCCTAACCCATCCTCCACACCCCACAGCCTTGAACCCATCCCATCCACACCCTGCCACCCCATACACACCCCATGGCGGCCCATCTCACCCCCGGCACCCCATCCCACACCCTGGCGCCCATCCTGCACCACAGCGATACACCCATCCCATCCCAAACCCACCACAGGCCCACACCCATCCCATCCACACACCTGGACACCCCATCCAAACCCCTGGCGCCCCCCTCCTTCCACCCCGGACCCCATCCACACCCTGGCAACCCCATCTAAACCCCCGGGGACCCATCAACAACCTGGGGCCCCATCCTCACCCCCGCCCCACCCCTCCACAACATGCGGCCACATCTCCACCAGGCCAACCCCTCAACACCACCTGGCGCACCATCCTCACCCCTGGCGGCACCATCCTCAACCCGGCACCCCAATCAAACACCCCTGGCGACCCATCCTCCCAATGGCGCCCATACTCACCCCCTGGCCAACCCATCCACCACCCCTTGGCGCCCCCATAAACACCTGGCGCCCATCCCACCCCCGGCCACCCCCATCCCAAACACTGGACGCCCCACCTCACCCCTGGCGCTTCATCTCCACCCACGGCCCCATCCCACCCCGGATCCCCTACCTCACCACCTGGCGCCCCATCCTAACCCCCGGCACAAATCCCTCACCCCCGGAACCCCATCCCACCCCTGGCACCCCATCCACCACCACACAGCCTACAACCATCCCTCCACACCCCGCGGCACCCCATCCACACCCCACAGCCAACACATCCCTCCACAACCCTGGAACCCGCATCCCAACCCCACAGCTACAACCAGACCCTCCTCCACACCCCGGCACCCATCCACACCACCACAGCCTACACACATCCCCTCACACCCTGGCAACCCAATCCACACCCCACAGCCTACACACTCCGCCACACCCCTGTGCACCCCATCCACACCCACGGCTACAAACATCCCACTCCACACCCGGGCACCCCATCCACACCCCACACAACCACCCATCACCTCCCACCCCTGGCACACCCATCAACAACCCAAAGTCCCACACACAGCCTTCCACACCCTGGCACACCCATCCACACCCCACAGCCTTACCCATCCCCTCCCCACCCCTGGAACCCTCCACACCCCACAAGCATTACAACACATCACATCAACCCCTGGAACCCATCCACACACCACAGCCTACACCAAATCCCAGCCACAACCCTCGCACCACTCCACACTCCCAGCCTACACCCATCCCTCACACCCAGGCACCCCCATCAACCCCCACAGCCTACACCCATCCCTCACACACCCATGGACCCATCCACCACCCTGGCGCCCATCTCACCCCACAGCATACACCCATCCCTCCAAACCCCACAGCCGGCACCCATCCCCTCCAAACCCCTTCCACCACATCCACCACCCCTGGGCGGCCCCATCCTCACACACGGCACACATACACACCTGGCAGATCCATCCTCACCCACACAGCATACACCCATCCACTCCAAACCCCACAGCCTACTACCATTCACCTCCAACCCCACAGCTACACCATCAAATCAACCACACACTGAACCCAAGCCACAACCTGGCGCCCATCCTCAAAAGCACCCCATACCACACCCCTGGCGCCCTCATCCTCAACCCCGGCCCCCATCCTCACCCCTGCGACCCTCTTCACCCCTGGCACCCCATCACACCCATGGTGACCCAATTCGCAACTCCACAGCCTACACCATCACCTCCACACCCCTGGCACCATCCCACACCCCCACAGCACACCCATCCCACGCCACAACCCTGGCACCCCATCCACACCCACAGCCCACACCCATAACCTAAGCCACCCTGGCACCCCCATTCCACACCCACAGCGTACACCCAACCCCTCACACCCCTGGCACCCCATCCTCACCCCTGGGGAGCTCCCAACCATACACACTGGCGCCCCCATTTCCTCACCCCCGGCACCCCATCCACACCCCTGGCGCCCCATCCTCACCCCCGGCACCCCATCCACACCCCTGGCGCCCCATCCTCACCCCCGGCACCCCATCCACACCCCTAGGCCCCCCATTCCTAAACCCCCTGGCGCCCCAGATCACCTCCTGGCAACCCATCCACACCCTGGCGCCCCATCATCACCCTGGCGCTTAATCCTCACCCCCGGCAACCCATCCACCACCATGGCGCCCATCCGACCCCGGCACCCCATCAAAACCCCTGGTGCCCCATCCACACCCTGAGCGCCCCATCCTCACCCCCGGCTATACCATCCACAACCTACGCCACATCCTAACCCCTGGAGCCCCATCCTCACCCCGGCACCCCTACTCACCTGGTGCCCCATCTCACCCCTGGCGCCCCATCTCACCCCACGCCACCACATCAAACACCTGGACGCCTATCCTCACCCCTGCACCCCATCCTCACCCCCAGGACCCCATCCACACCTGGCGCCATCCTACCCTGGAGTATCTCCTCCTCACCCCCAGCACCCCATCACCCCTTGCGACCATCCTCACCCCCGGCACCCCATACACCCACGGCGCCCATCCTCCCCCTCGGCACCCCCACCCACACCCTGGCGCCCGCCCCATCCTCACCCGGAGCGCCCCATCCTCCCACCCACCCCCCCCCCCCCCCCCCACCCCACGGCACCCAATCCACACCAAGGGCCGCCCACACCAGCAAGTTACAGCGCAGGCAACGCAAGACCAACCTGGCCCCCATCCTCACCCTGGGCCCCAATCTTCACACCATGGAGCCCATCCTACACCCCCCGGCCAAAAACCAACATAACTGTGCGCCACAATACTCACCCTAGCGCACATCTCACCCACGGACACCATCAACACCCATGGCGCCCCACCATCCATCACCCTGGGGCCCATCCCACCCCCGGGCCACCGATCCACAACCTGGCGTACCATCCCCACCCCTGGCGCCCCTCATCTCACCTCCCGGCACCCCATAACAAACCACACTGGCGCCCGATGCACAAACCCCCGGGGGCACAAAGTCATCACAACCCGGCACCACATGACACACCCCTGGCGCCAATCCCACCCACCCCACTGGGCCCATACTAAAACCCTTGGAACCCCAATCCTCACCCTGTGCCACCCATCCACACCACCGGTGGCGCCCCATCCTCACACATGGCGCACCAAGCCACACATGGCGCTCATATCCACCACCGGCAACCATTCCTACCCCCTGGCACCCCATCACACCACATCACAGCATACAATCCATCAACTACAATGGCCCCCATCCACAAACCATGGCGCCAATCCTACCACCCGGGCCAAACCCCCATCCTCACCCCTGCGACCCATCCCACCCCAGGCCACCCCCATCAACACCCCTCGGCGCCCATACTAACCCCAAAAACACAGCCTACACCATCCCTCCACACCCCCGGGCACCCCAGCCAAACCAAAGACAGCCAACTAACCGCAGCCCCTCCACAACCCCTGGCGAACCACATCCCAAACACCCTGGCCACCCCATTCCACACCCGGGGGGCCAATCCTCACCCCGGCACCACCATTTCAAACCCTGGCGCCCTCATTACCAGCCTACACCCAATCCCGCCCACACCCCTGGACCCCATCAAACCAAACAGCCTACACCTCACCTCCCACAAACTGGCACCCCATCCACACCCAACGTCCTACAACCCATCCACTCCACACCCCTGGCAAACCCATCTCTAAACCCGGGGACCCCAACCTCCACACCCCCTGGGCCCCCTCTCCTCACCCCCCGGGCACCCCCATCCACACCCCTGGCTGCCCCATCCTCACCCCCGGCACCCCATCCACACCCCCTGGCCCCGCCACACCTCACCCTGGCGCCCCATACTAACACCGGCACCACATCACACCCTGGCGCAATCCTCACCCTGGCGCCCCATCCTAACCCGGCACCCATCCAGAACCACCTGGAGCAACTCACTCACCCCTGGAGCCACCATCTCCACCCCCGCACCCCATCCAATCCCCTGGGCCCCTCCTTTCACCACCTGCGCAGACTTCATCCTCACCCCCCGGCAACCATCCCACAACCCTGGCTCCCTAATCACCCCTGGGCCCCAAGGAATCCCATTGGCAAACCCATCCACACCCCCTGGCGCCCCATTCCTCACCCTGGCGCCACACCATTCCTCCCCCAGGCACCCCATCCACAACCTCCTGGCGCCACATCACTCACCCCCTGCGCGCCACTGTGTCCTACTCTCCGGCTCCCCAGCCACCTAACCATGCGCGTCCCACACACTCCCCCTGGCGCCCACCCATCACTCACCCCGGCTCTCCCCATCCACACCCCTGTTTGCCCCATCCTCAACCCCTGGCGCCCCATCCTAACCACCGGCACCCTCCACACCCTGGCGCCCCATACTCACCCCGGGCGCTTCATCTCACCCCAGGACCCCATCCACACACCCCTGGCGCCCACCTCACCCCTGGCGCCACATCAATAAACCCAAGGCACCACATCCACACCCATGTTGCCACACCTACAACCCCTGAGAGCACCCATCCTCACCAGGAAACCCCATCACACCCCCTTGGCGCCCCATCCTCACCCTGGCGTCCAACTCACCCCGCACCCCATCCGCACCCCTGGCGCCCCTCCCAGCATCATCGCACAGCTACACCATCCCATCCACAACCCTGGACACACCATCCACACCACACAGATTACACAATACCCTCCACGCCTGCACCCACCATCAACACCAAAGCCTACACCACAATCAACATCAACCCCTGGCACCCATCCCACATCCACGTCTATACCCATCCCCTCCAACAATTCGCGTACCACGCACACCACACCACAGTCCTAAACACATCCCCTTCCACACACCTGGCACCCACACCCCACACACCACACTATGCCTACACACCCCATACCCTACCAACTCGCACAACCCAGCAAACATCAAGAGCTACCCAGCTCCACACCCCTGGCACCCCATCCACACCCACAGCCTGAACACCAATCCCCTCCACACACCCTCGCACCACATCCACACTCATAGCCGCCACCCATCACCCCACAACCACCTGGGCTTACCCCATCCACACCCCACAGCCTACACCCATCCCCTCCACACCCCTGGCACCCCATCCACACCCCACAGCCTACACACATCCCTCCGAAACCCCTGGCACCCCCATCCCACCCACAGCCTCTACAACCCATCCACTCCAAACACTGGGCAACACCATCCACACCTGCGCCCCATCACTCACCCCGGCACCCCATCCACACCTGGCGCCCATCCCTCACCCCGCACTCCATCATCACCCCTTGGCGGACCCCATCCTCCCCCCCGGCACCCATCCCCACCTCTGGCGCCCCATTCCTACACCCAACAGGCATAACACATCCCCTAAACACCACTGGCACCCATCCACCCCCACAGCCTACACCCATCCCCTCCACACCCCTGGCAACCCATCCAACACCCCACAGCTACAAATCCCCTCCACACCCCTGGCACCCATTCCACACCCCACCAGCTAAACATACCCTCACTCCCCTGGCACCCCATACACCCAAGCCCACAACAATCACCTCCACAACCTGGCACCAATCCACCATCCCACAGCTCTACCATCTCCCTCCACAACCCTGCCTCACTCCATCCACCACCCCACAGCCTACACACATCCCCTCCACACCCCTGGCACCCCATCCACACCCCACAGCCTACACCCATCCCCTCCACACCCCTGGCACCCATTCACAACTAACAGCCTATACACCATCCCCTCCACACCCCTTGGCACCCCCATTCAACACCCAGCCTTTACACCACCTCCCCTCACGAACCTTCGTCGCACACCAGCCACAACTCACAGTCACACCCTCCCCTCACACCCCTTGGACCCCCATCCACCCACAGCCTACACCATACCACCACACCCCTGGCACCCCATCCACACCCGGGCGCCCATCCTCAACCAACAGCTACCCCTCACAACCCATCCCCTCAACACCCACAGCTACACCCATCCCATCCACACCCTGCCACCCATCAACACCCCTGGCGCCCCATCCTCCCCCCGGCCCCCCATCCACACCTCTGGCGCCCCACCCTCACCCCCACAGCCCCCTTTTACACCATCCCCCGCCACCCCACAGCCCCCTACTCTACACACAACACCTCCACCCCCCTGGCACCCCATCCACACCCTGGCGCCACCATTCCTACCCCGGCACACCATCCCCACCTGGCGCACCATCCTCACCCCGGAACTCCATCCTCACCCTTAGACGACAACATCCTTCACCCCCGGGCACCCCATCCACACCCCTGGGGCCATCGCACCACACAGCCTACACACACCCCTCCACAAACTCGCACACCCCTCCACAACACAAGCATACACCATCCACTCAACACCATGGCACCCAATCCACACCCCACAGCCTAAACCCATCCCCTCCACACACCTGGACCCCATCCCCAACCCACGCCTACAACCAACCCCTCCACACCCCTGGCACCCCAATCCTCACCATGGCGCCCCATAATCACCCTGGCGCCCCATCCTCCACCCCGGCACCCATCCACACCCCTGGCGCACATCCTCACCCATGGAGCCCCATTCCTCACCCGGCACACATCAACACCTGGCGCACCTCCTCACCCCCGGCACCCATCCACAACCCTGGCCGGCCCATCCTCACCCTGGGCCCCATACTACACCCATGGCCACCCCATCAAAACCCCTGGCGCCCCATCCTCCCCCCGGCGTTAATCCTCACCCCCGGCACCATCCACCCCTGGGCCCCAACAGTCACCCCCGGCACCCCATCCACACCCTGGCGCCCCAATCTCACCCCTGGCGCCCATCCCTCACCCCGGAACCCTCCACACCGCCTGGGGTTGCGCCCATCCTCACCCCCGCGGCACCCTCCTATAACACCCACGGGCGCCCCATCAACCCATGGCGCTTCATCTCAACCCTCCCGGGCCACCCATCCACCCACCCTGGCGCCACATCCTCACCCCGGCACCCCATCACACCCCTGGCGCCCCCATCCTCACCCCTTGCCACATCCTCACCCCAGGACCCCATCCACACCCTGTGGGAGCCCCCATCCTTCACCCCTGGCGCTTTCATCCACCCCCAAGCACCCCACAAACCCCTTTTGACGCTTCAACTCCTCCCCGGCACCCAATCCACACCCCTGGCGCCC
>JACBWV010000610.1:49035707-49201037 GCA_013435795.1 Chlamydomonas sp. ICE-L | reverse complement strand
CCTGGCACCAACCATCCACACATCGGGCGCCCCATCCTCACCACCAGGCGCCCCAGCATCACCCAGGCCACCACCACAACAACGGGTGCACAGCCGAACCCGGGCGCCCCAGCCCAGCACACAGCAACCCCAACACCACGGACCCAGCCCGAACCACACGGCAACCAAGCAAAACCAGGCACCATCCTAACACATGCAACAGCACACCCCGGGGGCGACCCAGACCTCAAACCCTGCCGCCCCATCCGCAACCCCCGTCACCCAACCACCCAGGCGCCCATCCTCACCCCTGGCGCCCCATCCTCACCCCCGGCACCCCATCCACACCCCTGGGCCCGCAGCCGCACCTAGCAACCCCCATCCTCAACCCCCGGCAACCCCATCCCACCCATGTCCCCCCCTCCTCAACCCCTGGCCCCCATCCTCAACCCCGGCACCCCATCAACACGCGCCCTGGCCCACCATCCTCGCCCTGGCACCCCAGCCACACCCCCTTGCGCCCGAATCCACACCACTGGCTCCCTCATCCACACCCCTGGCGCAATCATGCCTCCACCCCCGGGCCCCCCCATTACTCACCCCTGTATGCCCCCATCTCACCCCACCCCTACACCCCATCCCCTCACCACCCCCTGTCAACCCCATGCCAAACCCCCCATCCTCCACCCATCCCCTCCCCCACCACCTGTCCCCCAGTCCCCCCATCCACCCCCCCCCATCGCTACCCACACCCATCCCTCCCCCCCCCTTTCCCCCCTCTCCCCCCGGCCCACATTTCCCCCCTCCCCCCCCTGTTCCCCCTCCTGCCCCCCCTTTCCCCAGACCTCGCACCACACACAAAGCCCTAACCCTGTGTCTCGCACCGTCCTCCCTCCCTGTACGCGCCCCCTCCCCCCGGCCCACTTTGCTGCCCCCCTCCTCCCGTAGCCCATTTACTACCACCCGTAACCTCCCCCCCCTTCCCGCCCAACCAGCAAACCCCGCCACCCTTCTCCCTCATCCCTCACCATCCTTTCCTCCCACATCCCCCGCCCCCTTTACAGGCCCCCTCCACCCGCCTGTTCAGATCCCCTCCTCCCACACAAACCCTTCCATCCTCCACCGCGGCCTATCAACCCCTGGCGCCCCATCATCACCACCGGACCCCATTCCAACCGCTGGCGCGCCCCATCATCCACGCCCCTGGCGCCCCATGTCAGCTCACCCTGGCACCCCATCCACACCCGAGCGCACCATCCTCAGCCCCTGACACTTCATCGTCACCCCCGGCACCCCAACCACACCAAATGGCGCCCCATCCCACCCTGGCGCACTCCTCACCCCGGCACCCCATCCAACCCCGGCGCCCCAATCCTCACCCCTAGGCGTTCATCCTCAGCCCGCCGGCACCCCAATCACTACCCGGCGCCCATCCTCACCCTGGCGCCCGCAATCCTCCCCCCCGGGCTCCCCACCGACACCCCTGGTGCCCCAGTCCTCACCCCTGGGAGCCCCATCTCACCCCCGGCACCCCATCCTCACCCCTGGCGCCCCATCCACACCCCTGGCGGCTCATTCATCACCCCCGGCAACACATCCCACACCCCTGGCGCCCATCCTCACCCCTGGATCCAATCCTCACCCGGACACACCATCAAAACCACTGTGCCCCATCCTCACCCCTGGCACACCACCACACCCCTGGCGCCCCAATCACACCACTGGCGCCCAATCCTCACCCCCGGCCACCCATCACACCCATGCGCCCCCATATCACCCCTGGCGCTTTCCTCACCCCCGGCACCATTCCACACCCCGGTGCCCATCCTCACCCTGGCGCCCATCTCACACACGGCACCCCATCCTCACCCCTGGCGCACCCATCTCACCCGGGCACCCCATCCACCCCTGTTGCCGATCCTGCACCCCCTGGCCACCCCATCAACACCCATTGCGCCCACTCACACCCTGGCCGCCCCCTCCTCACCCCGGCACCCCATCCACACCCCTCGCGCCCCCATACTCACCCTGGCGAACTTCATCCTCACCCCCACGCGCAACCCCATCCACACCCCTGGCGCCCCATCCTCACCGATGTGGCGCCCCCATTCTCACCACACGGCACCACCAGCCACACCATGGCGGCCCCATCCGTCACCCGGGCACCCATCCACACCCATGGCAGGCCCCATCCTCAGCAGCACAGCCGATTTACCCTATCCCCTCCACACGCCCGACTAGCCTCACAACAGCCCAGCCCACCCCTCCAGCACCCTGTTTTTCCCCCTTGCAGCGAAACGGATTGTGTCTCACAGACCTCCCAGCCCACACCCTCGCCGCGGACTTGCTGCTTGAAAGAGAGGCACGGCAGGCTGACTTCGAGTGGCTCCATGAGGAGTACGAATCCATGAAGGAGGAGAGAGACAGGTGATAGGATTTGACACTATTTTTGTTTTCAGACTTGTGTGGGTCCAGTTATGACATTGCGATAACCTGCCCGTCCTTGACACCACTACTGTTATCGCTTCACCTTCAGTTGTTTACAGGGCCTTGCTTTTTCTTTTCTAAGCCCTTCCTATCACCGTTGGGCAAGTCCCTTGTAGCCTATTTGGCCTACAATGACTGTAACCTAACTTACCTACTACCTACTACCCTACCTACCTACCTACTACCAACCCAACCCTACACAACCCACCTTACCTAACCTACACTAACTAACTAAATAACTTAACTAACTAAATAAATACTAAATTAACTAACATGCCTACCTACAGGGACCATTGAAACATGTGTGAAACGCCTCAAGAGCAAGCTACATACATAGAGCTACCAGGGAAGCGAGAAAAGACCGCGGACAAGGCTGCAAATCCTGTTGCCTGATTGATACTTATTATAGAGGTCTCAAGCACTCAACCTATCGACAGATTCATCCTGTTAAGTGATGTGGA
The DNA here is from genome assembly GCA_013435795.1 of Chlamydomonas sp. ICE-L. Taxonomy (NCBI): domain Eukaryota; kingdom Viridiplantae; phylum Chlorophyta; class Chlorophyceae; order Chlamydomonadales; family Chlamydomonadaceae; genus Chlamydomonas; species Chlamydomonas sp. ICE-L. Next base: position 49,198,110 of record JACBWV010000610.1, on the reverse strand, counting down.
CAAGGTAGGTTCCTATATGCCTATTTTGGCTAATCTGTACGTGTAAACATACCCTGGACTGGACATACCCGGGACTGTTTAAAGCAGTACATACATTGTAGTGTACCCTTGGACTGTAACTACCCTGGGGCCGGTAACATACCCCTGGACTGTTAAATACCAGGACTGTAACATACCTGGACTGTAACATACCCTGGACTGTAAACATACACCCGGGCTGTAGCATACATACATTGAGTAACCCTTGGACGTAACATTTACCACGGACTGTAACTACATACATTCGTAAGACCTTGGACGTGTAGAACATACCCTGGCTGCAGACATACATTACATTGTAGATACCCTGGACTGTAACATAGCCCTGGACTGTAAAATGGACCCCTGGATTGTAAATACCCCGGACGTAACAGAACCCTGAGATTAACAGTACCCTGGCTGTAACATAAGCATGGAGCTGTAAACATAATACATTGAGATCGCAGTTGGACGTAACATCCCTGGACTGTAAAAGCATACCAACATTGTAGATACCCTTGGACTGTAACGATAGACCTGGACTTTAGACATACCCTGGAGCTGAACATACCCTGGACTGTAACATACCCCTGGACTGTAACATACATACATTGTAGATACCCTTGGACTGTAACATACCCCTGGACTGTAACATACCCCTGGACTGTAACATACCCCTGGATTGTAACATACATACATTGTAGATACCCTGGACTGTAACATACCCCTGGACTGTAACATACATACATTGTAGATACCCTTGGACTGTAACATACATACATTGTAGATACCCTTGGACTGAAACATACCCCTGGATTGTAACATACATACATTGTAGATACCCTTGGACTGTAACATACCCCTGGACTGTAACATACATACATTGGAGGTACCTCTGTAACATACCCCTGGACTGTAACGTACTCCTGGACTGTAAACCTAAACAATAGAAAAGACTAAAAAAAGTGTTGGGATTGACTCCACCACGTGCAGGCTGTTGATATTTCCGAAATGCTGGCTGTGCGAAACTGTTTGCTGTTTGAAAGCAAGGGCCTAACCATAAGCAAGGGTCTGAACCTGGACTGTAACATACCCTGTGGACTTGTAACTGAACAAGATTTCAGACTAAAGAGTGTGTGGGATTGAGCTCACTCATGCAGGCTGTTGATGTCTCTGAGATGCTGGCTGTGCGAAACGGCTTGCTGCTCGCAAGCAAGGACCTAACCATAAGCAAGGGTCTGAACCTGGGCTCCGGTCTGTTCGACGCGTATACTGGCGGGGATGCGGAGGTGAGCCCCGTGAGGGTGGGAGGGTGTGTGTGGCGGGGGGGAGGTGGTGTGGGGGCTGGGCATGGTATGCGGTGTGGGGGTTGGTGGTGTGTGTGTGGTGTGTGGGGGGGGGGGTGGTAATACATAGAAAGGCTTGCTGTCCCAGACCGTGAACTTGGACTCCAGTTAGTTCAACGCGCACACTGATGGAGATGCGGAGGTGAGCCTTGTGGGAGGTTGGATGTGGGGGGTATGGGTGGTAGGGGGGGTAATGTAATGAGTGGGGGGAGGGAGGGGCGGGGGCGGTGGGGGCATGGGGACGAGGGTGGCGTGTGTTTTTGGGGTAACATATAAAAGCTTGTTTTCCGCAGGAACGTGGACCTCAGGTCTGTGTCCAACGCGTATAGAACTGACGGAAGATGCGGAAGGTGCGAGCCTCGTGAGGGGTTTGTGTGTGGATGGGTGGGGGTTGGGGGGATGTATGTGTGTGTGTGTGTTTGTGAGCCTAATTAGCTGTCGCTAGTGAGCTATTGACGAAACAGGTCATGCTTTTGGAAATTTAAATAAAAAATCATGAGGTACTATCTGCCGCCCCCGCCCCCCCACCCACCCCCACAAACACACACACCACACAGCACACACACACACCACAACAAAAGAACTAGACCTGAACCTAACCTAACCTAGACCCTAAAGCTATACAGCTAAAATAGATTCCTAACCTAACCTAAATCCTGCCAGTGAGCAAAAAAATATGTGAAAACCCAACTCGCTTTTGGAAATCATTGTGTTGTCCTTCTTTGTCTCCTCTACTAGGGCGAGGTTCGCTTTTCAGAACTTTTAACTAAAATCAAGAGTACTACTGCGCCCCCCCCCCCACCCACAAAATAAGTTTGTGTAGCCCCCCCCACGCCACACCCCCCCACACGACACAACACCTGTACCCTTACCTTACATAACCCTACCTAACCTACCTAACCTAACCTAACCTAAACCTAACAACACCAGGTGAGGCAAAAAAACTACTGAAAACCAGCCTCGCCCATGAGCCCATTATCCACTGGTGGACGGATGGCACTTAGTAGTACCAAAATAGCTGCTCCGCAGGGCAAGCGTCTTGAGTTCCCAGTCATTTAGTTCCAAAGCTTTTTATTTGTCCCCCCCCCCCCAGCCCCCCCCCCCCCCCCCAACCGTCACACCCCACCCACCACACCCGCCTCCCACCCTCAACCCCAATCCCGCCACCCAACCCCCAACCCCAACCACCCACCCCTCCCAACCCACAGACGCGGCAACCCATACAACATGTGGCCAAAACTTGAAGAAACTCTCGCCCCTGAGTGCCGATATCCCAGTGGGGTGGAGGACGCACTTAGTAACTACCAAAACGAGATCTCCGCACGTGCAAGCGGCTTGGTCCCAATCAAGGAGCACGTGGCTACGGAGAGCTATCTGACCCAGAGTTTGGCCAGCAGTACCCTGATGCCATCCACCAACCGGACGGGGCAGACACAAGCTTCCAGCCGAACTGGGCAGACCGAAGAGCCTCCAATAACCAAGACCCTGTCCGCTAGCGAGGTGCGCTCTATGGGGTATGCCCGCCGAGGATCCAACGTCAGCTCTGTCGGAGACATTACGGGAGCCTGTCCACAGGCTAGGCACTCGGCGTTCATGGTCCACCTTTCAGCCTAGTATGTCAGGTGGCTTGGCTTCTTTAGTTGATGGGGGGGCCAATCACCACACCCCACTGGGGGGGACGTCAGGTGGCTGGGCTCTTCACTTATACGGGGGGTATGCCCATGATTGTCACTTCCCCCGCCGCAAGGACAACCCCCTACGTTTGCTCCAGCGGTTCAGTCCCTGCCTAGGCCCGCAGGGAATGCGAGGAGCATGTGAGTCTGGACTGATGGGGTGGTGTGGTGATGATGGTCGGTGGGTGGGCAGGGGGTTATTATGATGATGGGAGTGTTTGTTGTTGATGATGATGATGAGTATGATTGATGATGATGGTGGTGGTGATCATACTGATGGGATTGTTTATTGGTGATTATGATGATGGTGATGATGATGAGTTTGATTGATGATGCTGGTGGTGGTGGTGATGATGATGATGGTGGCAGTGGTGATGATGATGAGTATGATGATGATGATGATGATGATGCGCAATATTGTGTGGATGTGGATTGATTGGTGAGTATGATAAGGATGATGATGAGATATTATGGTCCGGTGGGTGGGGATGGCTGAGGATTATGACAGCTTAATGAGAGTGTTTATTTAAGTCATGATGTGTCCTCATGATTATTGACCGTTTATCTATAATTTTTTCTCGTTTTTTCGAGGCAGGGCAAGTCCCTTTAGCCTAGGGGGGCACCCTAAAATGTATAAGCAGGTTCTAAACAGATTATAAACAGGTTATATGCGCATTATAAGTAGATTATAAAAAGGTTGTAAGCAGGTTGTAAGTAAGATTATAAGCAGGTTATAAGCAGGTTATAAACAGGTTACATGTGCATTTCAAGTAGATTAAACAGGTTCTAAGCATGTTATAATTATTATTACTACTAATAATAATACTAATAATACTAACAATACTACTACTGATAATAATGAAAATGACAATGAACCCAGAAAACCTCAAACCTTAATCTAACCATTAAATTTTAAATTAATCCCAGAAAACATGTGCGAATGTTGACTTTGCAGACAAATGAAGGGCGCACGAATGATACCAATGCCCAGGGTCAGGATTCTAGGGATGATGCTATGGTCATACATTTCCAGCAAGCAGATTGCATGAACGTTGCCTCACACTGATAGTAAGCTGCCCGACTCGCTGACAGTGTGTTTGGAGCAAGGCTGGACAGGTCCAGAGGTAAGGCGTGAATGAACTAGTGTGTATGTTGGTGTGGTGGGGTGTTAGGGGATGGGGTGGCCGAAGTTGGTGTGGGGGAATGTGGGGTTGGTGTGAGGACACGTGGGGGGGGTGTGTGAGATGTAGGTAGGTGTGGAGTGTGAGAGGGGTGGGGTGGGTCGCGGGAGAGACAGAGATGTGCGGGTGGGATAAGGCGATGGGTGTTTGTGGAAATATTCAAATGGGGGTGGGGTGGATGTGGGGTGCAGAGATGTGGGGGGTGGTTGTGGAGAGATGTGGCGGAGTGGATGAGTAGGGATGGGTGTGTGGAAACTGTGGTTAAAAGTGGTGGGGTGGTGGAGTGGGGTGCAGAGATGTGGGGGTGGTTGTGGAGAGATGTGGGGCGGGTGTTAGGGGGATGGGGGGTGTGGTTAAAAAGGGGTGTGTGGGTGGTGGGATGTGGGGTGGTGTGGAGAGATGTGGGGTGGTGTTAGGGGATGGGGTGTGGTAAAATGCGGTGTGGTGGGATGTGGGGTGCAGAGGTGTGGGGTGGTGTGGAGAGATGTGGGGTGGTGATAGGGGATGGGGTTGGGGCTTGTCGGTAAACATGGGGTGTGGAGGGAGTGTGGGGTTGCAGAGAGGGGGTGGTGTGGGAGAGATGTGGGGTGTTGTGGAGAGGGGAGAGATGTGGGGTGGGGTGGAGAGATGTGGGGTGGTGTTAGGGGATGGGGTGTGGTAAAATGGGGTGTGGTGGGATGTGGGGTGGGGTGGAGAGATGTGGGGTGGTGTTGGGGATGATTGTGGTAAATGGGTTGTGGTGGCGGCATGTCGCGGATGGTGCTCGGAGAGACGACGGGGGGGGTACTGTTAAGCGCAGGCTGTGGAAAGTCCAGGAGTGTATTAAGTGCGTGAATAAATTGTGGGTATGTTGGCTGGGTGGGGGGGGGCGCTGGGGGGATGTGTTTGTGTGGGGTGATGTGGAAGAGATTTTGGGATGGGGGTTGGTGTGGAGAGATGTAGGGTGCTTGTAGCGAAGGCTGGACAGGTCAGGCTGGATAAGGCGTGAATGAACTGGTGTGTATGTTGGTGTTGTCGGTTGTCTGGGGCGTATGGTAGTGTGGTACGATGTGGGGTGCGTGATGTGAGGTGGGGAGATGTGGTGTGGTTGGGACAGGGTAGGGTTTGTTGAGATGTGGTGGGGGTGGGTGAGATGGTGGGATGGGTATGGTGTGAGATGGTGAGGTGGATGGCGGTACTGGGGAGGGTGTCGTGGTAGGATTGGGTGACGTTCGCTGTAGAGGTGTCGGTGGACCTATGTGGGTGGGAGAGAGGTGTGGCGTGAGATGACCCACATACGTCAACCCACCATCACCCAAACACACATTCCCCTATCCCTACCCCCACAGACTCGCACACCCCACCCCAACCCCACCCCCCCCACGGGGACATACTTAATCCTGTTCCCCCCCACCCCACCCAACACCCGACACCACACATGTTCCATCCTCCACCCCACCTCGCGCAGCCCACGAGCTGTCTCACCCCCACCACCCACATACTCCACTCAACAGTGGTTCCCCACCCCCCCACCCACTACTCCATCACGAACGTCCCCACACAGCCAGACTCCACTCACAGCGTTCCCCACCCCCCCACCCAGCACTCCCCCCACGGCACTCCACCATCACCCACAGCACGACGTACATCCTCCACCCACCCTCCAAGCACACTTCCCGCCCCCCCGACCCACGACTCACTCCCCTGACCCCGCACACTCCCCCCCGCCACTATCCCCCCCCCCCCCGACACCACACACAACCACACAACGTACACACTCCCCTACAGTACCCACACACACACTCCTCCCACCCACACTAACACCCACCCACAGGATAATGACAATGATGATGGCTCAGCTAATCGTTCCTCAGGGAAGACATTGAAAGGAATGAAGAAGTTGATGGTACGTTTTCAGTAGTTTTTAGTTGCATTTTAGTACTTAAAGTAGTATTTTAGTAGTTTTTAAGTTGTTTTTAGTAATAGTTTTAGTTTTTTAGTAGTTAGTTTTTTAGTAGTACTTAGTAAGACTTTCACCCCAGGAGGTGGGTGTCCCGAAACAATCCAGCGACACCAAGGATTCAGTTTGAATGGCGTGGCCACTCCTACAAACGAGTTGGCGCACGTAGGGTCGGTGGGAGATACTGACCCTGTGAAGGTGTATGCTGGGTCGAAGGAAGGGAATGCATGGGGAAGGGGAGGAGGTGAGAGCAGGTGAATTGGAAAGGCACGTGGGGGGGGGGGGGGAGGGGGGAGGAGTGTAAGGGGGGGAAGGGGGAGTGCAAGGTCGGATGGAAACGTGCAAGTGGGGGGGGGGGGGGGGGGGGGGGGAAGGGGGGGAAGGGCGAGTGCAAAGGTGGAAGGCAGAGTTGCAAGGGGGGGGGGGCAGGGGGAGTGCCAAGTGGAAGGGATGCAAGGGGGGGGGGGGGGGGGAAGGGGGAGTGCAAGGTGGAAGGCGAGTGCAAGGGGGGGGGGGGGGGAAGGGGTGAGTGCAAGGGGAATGGAAAGTGCAATGGGGGGGGGGGAGGGGGGGGAGTGTAAGGGGGCGGAGAGGGGAAGAGTGCAAGTGGAAAAAGGCGGAGTGCAAGGGGGGTGGGGGGGGAAGGGGGGTTCAAGGGTGGCGGGGGGGGGCGGAAGGGGGGGAGTGCAAGGTGGAATGGAAAGTGCAGTGGGGGAGGGGGGGGCCCGGTAGTGGGGGGGGGGGGGGGAGGGGGAGTGCAAGAGGAGAAGAGGGGGGAAGTGCAAGGGGGGGGTCGTAGGGGTCAGGGTTAAGTATGGTGCAAGGGGGTGGAGAGGGAGATACTTTGGGATGACAATCTGGATGTACAATCTGATAGCGCGATGTACGATCTGGATGTACATGCGAATACATCTGGATTACAATCTCCAATCAGCCACCACACTGAGGATGTACAGGTCATGGCAGTTGGATGTACAAACTGGATGTACATGTAAATACTTTGAGAATACACTCTGGTTGAGGAGTACATTCTCCGTGTGGTGGCTGATTGGAGATTTTAATCCAGATGTATTCGCATGTGCATCCAGATCGTACATCGCGCCATCAGATTGTACATCCAGATGCCATGACATGCCCATCCAGATTGTCATCCCAAAGTATTTACCTGTACATCAAGCTGTCATTGTACATCCAAAAAACCTTAAACCTCAAAAAGACTGCCCCTCTCCACAGAGCTAAGTGCGAAGCGTTTTCAAGACTGTCTGTCATACCAACGGGGAAGAAAAAAGCTCACGCACCCCACGTAACACAGATCCCTTGGAGCCTGAGCCCAGTCCACCAGGCTGACCAGGCTGACTCATAACAGGCTGACCAGGCCGACTCATAACAGGCTGACCAGGCACGCACCCGCACGACTCCATCACATGGACTCCTGACCAGGGCTTGACCAGGGGATGAATCAGTAACAGAGAAAAATCCAAGAATTAAGCCACCACAAAATTGAACTGCCCGTCTCCACAGAGCGAAGTGCGAAGCGCTTTCAAGACTGTCTTCAACACCGACAGAGAAGCAAGAAGGGTAGGTCAATGCCGCATCCAACTAGAGCGCGAAGCCTGACCAGGTCACACACAACGACAGAGCTCACCCCAAAACACATTTATTGGCAAACCAAACGAAACTAAACACACACAAACAAAACTGTCCCTCTTCACAGAGTAAAGTGCGAAGCGCTTTCAAGACTGTCTTCAACACCGACGGGGAAGCAGACGGCTCCCGCACACCAACTAGCACGGAGCCTGAACCCAGGTCCCCCACGCGGACCATCCCAGACCTCGCCGCTCCTCTTATAAACCCAGCCATGTCTGGGGACGTCCCGGACTGCACATATCGCACGTCACGAAGCGTGCAATCACACTTCCTCAATGATGACCTGGAAAAAGGCAGCGCCTCCTCCAGACCCTTGAGCCTCAAGAAGCCTATGGACATACCGTCTCCAGTTGGCATACCACGAAGACGCACTGAGCATTACGAACGGATCAAGACGATATCCTTCAGCGCAGGGGGGGCGGTAAGCATAGCTCCTGAGCTGTCTTACTCCAACCCATTTCCTGGGTGGCAAGATTGCGGCAGCAGCTGTTCTAGAGACACGCCTTTAAGTGCGAGCCATCGATCCCCCATTTGGTGCAGGACCACCATAGGGAGGCGAAAAGTTCAGGTTGAGCATGTGAAAACAAAACACGGAATAAAGCACAATAACAAACTACAATAAACACAAGGAAACCATAAGACATAATAAAATACAAATAATAATAAAACCACTAAATAAATAGGACAGGTGAGTACGATTAAGGGGCAGAACCTCCACCAGGAGGACAAACTCGAGTGAGGATGGAAAAAAATACAGTACAAATCCTGGTACAAATGCATAAATAATTAAATAAATAAATAGCACCATAAGGGGCAGAACCCTTGTAACGAGGCGTGAGGTTGAGGAGGCCAGTCCGTTTGCTGGAGGGGCATTTGAGTGTGCCACGTAAACTCTCTCGAGGCTGTGAACAAACCTGGTGAAGTGTGGTGAGCTGCGGGAGCATGGTCCGACATTATAGCTAAGTGGTCCACTCGCGGCCGTCCGTGCCGCGGCGGGTAAACTCTCTTTGAGGGCTGATGTGGCGAGCCTGTTGAACAAGTGTGGTGTGCTGGCAGGAGCATGGTCGGACATTATAGCTAAGTGGTCCACGAGGGTGCCGCGTGTAAACCTCTTGAGGGCTGTGAGCAAGCCCCTGTTGAAGCGTGTGTGCTGCGGAGGCGTATGGTGTACGACATTATAGCTAAGTGGTCTCACCCTTGGATGTGCCGCCGGAAACTCAACTTGAGGGCTGTGAGCCAGCCCCCATGTGAGGTAGTTGTGGTGTGCTCGCAGGGCAGGGTCCAGAATATAGCTAAGTGGTCCCACTGGGTGCAGCGTTAAACTCTCTTGTAGGCGTGAGGTGTAGCCCGTTGAAGTGTTGGTGTGTGCAGAGGCTTGGTCCGAACAGTATAGCTAAGTTGTCCCCGCCTGGGTGTGCCGCGTAAACTCTCTTGAGGGCTGTTGTGAGCTAGCCCACCTGTTGAAGTCGATGGTGTGTGCTGCGAGGGAGTTGATGGTCCGTACATTTATAGCTAAAGTGGTATCCCTGTTGGTGTTGCAGCGTAACTCTGCTTGACGGGTGGTGCTATGGAAGCCCCTGTTGAAGTGTGGTGTGCTGCAGGAGCATGGTCCGACATTATAGCTAAGTGGTCCACCTGGGTGTGCCGCGTAAACTCTCTTGAGGGCTGTGAGCAGCCCTGTTGAAGTGTGGTGTGCTGCAGGAGCATGGTCCGACATTATAGCTAAGTGGTCCACCTGGGTGTGCCGCGTAAACTCTCTTGAGGGCTGTGAGCAGCCCTGTTGGAAGTGTGGGTGTGCTGCAGGAGCATGGTCCGACATTATAGCAAGGGTCGCACGCTGGTGTTGCGAGTAACTTCTTGAGGGTGTGAGCAAGGACATGTGAAGTGTGGTGCGCTGAGGGAGCATGGGCTGCAATGATAGGCAATGGTTCACCAGTGGTGGGGTGAGGGGGCTAGGCCGTTGCTGGTGAAGGATTGAGATGTGACAATGTAAACTCTGTTGGGTCCGTGAGCCGGCCTGTTGAAGTGTGGTGGTGTGCTGAGGGGCGCAGTGGGATGCACTGACTAGGCAAAGTGGTTCACCAGGTGAGTGAGGGGGCTAGCCGTTTTGCTGGTGGTATTGATTGTGTCCATGTAAAACTCTCTCGAGGGCTTTGAGCAGCCCTGTTGAGTGTGGTGTGCTGAGGGAGCATGGCTGCATGGATATGCAAGTGGTTCACAGGTGAGGTTGAGGGGCTAGCCCGTTTGCTGGTGAGGATTTTGAGTTGCCATCTAAACTCTCTTGCGGCTTGAGCAAGCCCTGTTGATTGTGGTGTGCTGAGGAGCATGGGCTGCACTGATAGGCAGTGGTTCCAGGGTGAGGTTTGAGGGAGCTTAGCCCGTTTTGCTGTGGAGGATTTGAGTGTGCCACGTAAACTCTCTTGGGTCCGTGAGCAGCCCTGTTGAAGTGTGGTGTGCTGAGGGAGCATGGGCTGCAATGATAGGCAAGTGGTTCACCAGGGTGAGGTTGAGGGGGCTAGCCCGTTTGCTGGTGGAGGATTTGAGTGTGCCACGTAAACTCTCTTGGGTCCGTGAGCAGCCCTGTTGAAGTGTGGTTGCTGAGGATCCTGGGCTGCAATGATAGGCAAGTGTGTTCACCAGGGTGAGGTTAGGGAGCTAGCCGTTTTGCTGGTGGAGGATTGGGAGTGTGGCCACGTAACTCTCTTTGAGCAGACCGCCCTGTTTCAAGTGTTGTGTGCTGAGGGAGCATGGGCTGCAATGATAGGCCAGTGGTTTCACCATGTGAGTTTGAGGGGCTAGCCCTTGTGCTGGTGGAGGATTTGAGTTGCCATGGTAAAACTCTCTCGGCGGGCTGGGATCAGCCCTGTTGAAGTGTGGTGTGCTGAGGGAGCATGGACTGCAATGATAGGCAGTGTGCAACCAGGGTTATGTTGAGGGAGCTAGCCTTTTGCTTGGTGGAGGATTTGAGTGTGCCTTGTACTCTCTTGGTCCTGAGCCAGCCCTGTTTGAGTGTTGGTGTGCTGAGGGAGCCATGGGGCTTCAATGTAGGCAAAGTGGTTCACCAGGGTGAGGTTGAGGGGGCTACCCGTTTGCGGTGGAGGATTTGAGTGTGCCACGTAAACGCTTCTCTGGGTCCGTTACATCCCTGTTTGAGTGTGGTGTGCTTGAGGAGCATGGTCCTGCAATGATGCAAGTGGTTCACCAGGGTGAGTTTGAGGGTGCTATCCCTTTTCTTGGTGAGGATTTGAGTGTGCCATGTAACTCTCTTGAGGCTGTGAGCATCCCTGGTTTGAAGGGGTGGTGCTGAGGAGCATCGGGCGCAATGATATCAGTGGTTTACCCAGCAACACAGGCAGGGTGAGGTTGAGGGAGCTAGCCGTTTGGCTGGTGTAGGATTGAGTGTTGCCATGTAAACTCTCTTGAGGGCTTTGAGCAGCCCTGTTGAAGTGTGGTGTGCTGAGGGAGCATGGGCTGCAATGATAGGCAAGTGGTTCACCAGGGTGAGGTTGAGGGAGCTAGCCCGTTTGCTGGTGGAGGATTGGAGTGTGCCACGTAAACTCTCTTGGGTCCGTGAGCAGCCCTGTTGAAGTGTGGTGGTGCTGAAGGTGCTGAGCTGCAATATAGGCAAGATTGGTTCACCAGGTTAGGTTGAGGGGGCTAGCCCGTTTTGCTGGTGGAGGATTGGAGTGTGCCACGTAAACTCTCTTGGGTGGTCCCGGGAGCAGCCCTGTTGAGTGTGGTCGTGCTGAGGGAGCATGGGCTGCAATGATAGGCAAGTGGTTCACCAGGGGTGGGTTTGAGGGAGCTATCCGTTTGCTGGTGGAGGATTGAGTGTGCCACGTAAAACTCTCTTGGGGGGTCCGTGAGCGCCCTGTTTGAAGTGGTGGTGTGCTGAGGGAGCAAATGGGCTGCAATGATGGCAAGTGGTTCACCGAGGTGAGGTTGATGGGGCTAAGCCCGTTTGCTGGTGGAGGATTTGGTGTGCCATGTAAAACTCTTTGAGGGCGTGAGCAGCCCCTGTGAAGTGTGGTTGTGCGAGGCGAGCATGGGCGCAATGATAGGCAAGTGGTTCCACCAGGGTGATGGTTGAGGGAGCTAGCCCGTTTGCTGGTGGAGGATTTGAGTGTGCCATGTAAACTTACTGGGTGCCTCGTGAGAGCACTGTTGAAGTGTGCTGGTGTGCTGAGGGAGCATGGGCTGCAATGATAGGCAAGTGGTTCACCAGGGTGAGGTTGAGGGGGCTAGCCCGTTTGCTGGTGGAGGATTGAGTGTGCCACGTAAACTCTCTTGGGGGCCGTGAGCAGCCCTGTTGAAGTGTGGTGTGCTGAGGGAGCATGGGCTGCAATGATAGGCAAGTGGTTCACCAGGGTGAGGTTGAGGGGGCTAGCCCGTTTGCTGGTGGGAGATTTGCTGTGCCAGTTAAACACTCTTGAGGGCTGTGAGCAGCCCTGTTGAGTAGTGTGGTGTTGCGAGGGGAGCATGGGCTGAATATAGGCAAGTGGTTCACCAGGGTGTGAGGTTAAGGGAGCGAGCCCGTTTGTGGTGGAGGATTTGGAGTGTGCCCAGTCAAACTCTCTTGGGGCTTATGTCGAGCAGCCATGTTGAAGTTGGGTTGTGGCGGGAGAGAATGGGCTGCAATGAAGGCAAGTGGTTCACCAGGGTGAGGTTGAGGTTGAGGGAGGCTAGGACCGTTTGCTGGTGGAGGATCGAGTGTGCCATGTTAAACTCTCTTGAGGGCTGTGAAAGCCCTGTTGAAGTGTGGTGTATGAGGAGCATGGGGCTGCAATTGATAGGCAAGGGTTCACCAGGTGAGGTATTGAGTGAGCTAGCCAGTTTGCTGGTGGAGGATTTGAGTGTTGCCATGTAAACTCCTCTTGAGGGCTGGAGCAGCCTGGTTGAGTGTGGCTTGCTGAGGGAGCATGGGCTGCAATGAGAGGGCAGTTGTTCACCAGGGTGAGGTTGAGGGGGTAGCCCGTTTGCTGGTGGGATTAGGTGTGCCACGTAAACCTTGGGTCCGTGAGAGCCCTGTTCGAAGTGTTGGGTGTGTGAGGGAGCATGGGACTTGCAATGATAGGCAAGTGGATTACACCAGGGTTGTGAGAGTTGAGGGGGCTAGCCCGTTTTGTGGTGGAGGATGGATTGGAGTGTGCCAGGTAAACTCTTTGAGGGCTGTGATTAGCCCTGTTAAAGTTGTGGGTGTGAGGGAGCATGGGCTGCAATATAGGCAAGTGGGTCACCAGGGTGAGGTTGAGGGGGCTAGCCGTTTGCGGGTGGAGGATTGGAGTCGTGTGCCAGTAAACCTCTTGAGGGGTGTGAGGCAGCCTGTTGAAGTGTGGATGGGCTGAGAGGGAGCATGGGCTGACAATGATAGGGCAAGTGTTCACCAGGGGTCGAGTTGCGGGGGTAGCCGTTTGGCTGGTGGAGGATTTGAGTGTGCAACGTAAACTCTCTTGGCGTGCCGGAGCAGCCATGTTGAAGTGTGGTGTGTGATGACGGGAGCATGGGATGCTGCAATGCAATGATAGGGCAAGTGGTTCACCAGGGTGAGGTTGAGGGGGGCTAGCCCGTTTGCTGGTGGAGGATTTGAGTTGCCATGTAAAAACTCTCTTGAGGGCTGTGATAAGCCCCTGTTGAAGATGTGGTGTGCTGAGGAGCAGGGCTGCAATGATAGGCAAAGTGGTTAACAAGGTGAGGTTGAGGGGGCTAGCCTGTTTGCTGGTGGAGGATTGGAGTGATGCCATGTAAACTCTTTTTTTTTTTTTTGGGGGCGGGCCTTGTGAGGCAGCCCTGTGAGAGGTGGTGTGCGAGGGAGGGGCATGGGCGGCATGTAGAAGGGTTCACCGGGGGAGGTTGAGGGAGCTAGCCGTTCGGCTGGTGGAGGATTTGAGTGTGCCAGGTAAACTCTCTTGAGGGCTGTGAGCAGCCCTGTGAAGGTGTGTGCTTGAGGAGCATGGGCCCTGGCAATGCTAGGCAAAGTGGTTCACCAGGGTGAGGTTGAGGGGGCTAGCCCGTTTGCTGGTGAGGAATTTTTGAGTGTGCCACGTAAAACTATCCTGGGTCAGTGAGCAGCCTGTTGAAGTGTGGTTGTGCAGAGGGAGGCATGAAGCTGCAATGATAGCAAGTGGTCACCAGGTGAGGTTGAGGGAGGCTAGCCCGTTTGCGGGTGGAGGATTGAGTGTGCCACGTTAAAACTTCTTGGGTACCCCGTGAGCAGCCCTGTCGAAAGTTGTGTGGTGTGCTGAAGGGAGCATGGGCGGCAAATGATAGGGCAAGTGGTTCACCAGGGTGAGGTTGAGGGGGCTAGCCCGTTTGCTGGTGGAGGATTGGAGTGTGCCATGTAAACTCTCTTGAGGGCTGTGAGCAGCCCTGTTGAAGTGTGGTGTGCTGAGGGAGCATGGGCTGCAATGATAGGCAAGTGGTTCACCAGGGTGAGGTTGAGGGAGCTAGCCCGTTTGCTGGTGGAGGATTGGAGTGTGCCATGTAAACTCTCTTGAGGCTGTGAGCAGCCCTGTTGAAGTGTGGTGTGCTGAGGGCGCATGGGCGCAAATGATAGGCAAGTGGTCACCAGGGTGGTGAGGTTGAGGGGGCTAGCCCGTTCGTTTTGTGGCGGAGGATTGAGTGTGCCATGTAAACTTCTCTTAGGGCTGTGACAGCCCTGTGAAGTGTGGTGTGCTGAGGGAGAATGGGCTGCAATGAAGGCAAAGTGGATCACCAGGGTGAGGTTTGATGGGAACTAGCCAGTTTGATGGTGGAGGATTTGAGTGTGCCATGTTAAACTCTCTGAGGGCTGTGAGCAGCCCTGTGGAGTGTGGTGTGCTGAGGGAGCTGGGCTGCATGATAGGAAGTGGGGTCACCGGGAGTGAGTTTGAGGGGGCTAGCCCGTTTGCTGGTGGAGGATTGAGTGCCACGTAAACTCTCTTGGGTCGTGGCAGCCTAGTGAAGTTGTGGGTGCTGAGGGAGCATGGGCTGCATATGATAGGCAAGTGGTTCACCAGGGTAGAGGTTGAGGGGGTAGCCCGGTTTGTGGTGGAGGATTGGAGTGTGCCATGAATGTAAACTCTCTTGAGGTCTGTGAGCAGCCTGTTAAAGTGTGGTGTGTGAGGGCAGGGGCTGCAATGATAGGCAAGGTTCACCAGGGTGAGGTTGAGGAGAGCTAGGCCCGTTGCAGGGGAGGATTGGAGTTGTGCATGTAAACCTCTTGAGGGCTGTGAGCAGCCCTGTTGACAAGTTGGTGTGTGAGGGAGGCATGGGCTGCAAAGTAGGCACGTGGTTCACCAGGGTGAGGTGAGGCGAGTAGCCTGTTTGTTGGTGGAGGATTTGAGTGTGACCCAGTAGTAAACTTCTTGGGTCGTGAGACAGCCTGTTGAAGTGTGGTGTGCTGAGGGAGAGCATGGACTGCAATTGATAGGCAAGTGCAGTTCACCAGGACGTGAGGTTTGCGCGGGGCTAGCCCGTTTGCTTTGTGTTGGAGGATTTGATAATGTGTGCCACGTAAACTCTCTGGGTCCGATGAGAAGCCCTGCTTTTAAAGTGTGGTGTGCTGAGAGGCGAGCAGCCATGCGGCTTGCATGATAGGCATAGTGGTTCACCAGGGTGATTTGAGGGGGCTAGCCCGTTTGCTGGTGGAGGATTTGAGTGTGCCACGTAAACTCTCTTGGGTCCGTGAGCAGCCCTGTTGAAGTGTGGTGTGCTGAGGGAGCATGGGCTGCAATGATAGGCAAGTGGTTCACCAGGGTGAGGTTGAGGGGGCTAGCCCAGCTTCTGCGTGGAGGATTTGAGTGTTCCATGTAAACTCTCTGAGGGCCTGTGAGCACCCTGTTGAAGTGTGGTGTGCTGCGGGAGCATGGGCCTTGCAATGATAGGTCAGATGAGCTTCACCAGGGTGAGGGTTGAGGGGGCTAGCACGTTTGCGGTGGGGGATTTGAGTTTTTTTGGGCCATGGTAAATCTCTTGGGGGCTGCTGAGCAGCTCTGATTGAAGCTGAAGTGTGGGTGTGCTGAGGAGCATGGGCTGCCATGATAGGCAAGGGCTTCACCAGGGGTGAGGTTGCGGGGGCCTAGCCCGTTTGCGTGGAGGATTTGAGTGTGACCACGATGTAAACTCTCTTGGGTCCGTGAGCTAGCCCGTTGAGTGTGGTGTGTGCTGAGGGAGGGAGCATGGGTGCAATGATACGGCAAGTGCGTTCACCCGGGTGAGGTGGGCGGGTAGCCCGTTTTGCTGGTGGAGAATTGGAGTGTTGCCATTGTAAACTCTCTAGGGGATTGTGAGCAGCCCCTGTTGAAGTGTGGTGTGCTGAGGCGAGCATGGGCTGCAATGATAGGCAAGTGCGTTCACCAGGGTGTGAGGTTTAGGTTAAGGGAGCTAGCCGTTTGGCTGGTGGAGGATTTGAGTGTGCCATGTAAACTCTCTTGAGGGCTGTGAGCAGCCCTGTGGAAGTGTGGTGTGCTGAGGGAGCATGGGCTGCAATGATAGGCAGTGCGTTCACCAGGGTGAGCGTGAGGGGGCAGCCCGTTTGCTGCGTGGAGGGGATTGAGGTGTGCCACGTAAACTCTTGGGGTCCCGGGAGCAGACCTGTTGAAAGTGGTGTGGTGTTTGCATGAGGGAGCATGGGCTGCCTGCCCAATGATAGGCAAGTGGTTCACCAGGGGTGGAGGTTTGAGGGGGCTAGCCCGTTTGCTGGCGGAGGATTAGGATTGGAGTGTGCCATTGTACACTCTCTTGGAGGCATGTGAGCAGCCCTGTGAAGTGTGGTGTGCTGAGGGAGCATGGGCTGCAATGATAGGCAAGTGGTTCACCAGGGTGAGGTTAAGGGAGCTAGCCCGTTTGCTGGTGGAGGATTTGAGTGTGCCATGCTAAACTCTATTGAGGGACTGTGAGCCAGCCCTGTTGAGTGTGGTGTGCTGAGAGTGAAGCATGGGCTGCAATGATAGGCAAGTGGTCACCAGGGCTGAGGGTTGAGGGAGCTAGCCGTTGCTTGCGTGGAGGATTTGAGTGTGCCACGTAAACTCTCTTGGGTCCGTGAGCAGCCCTGTTGAAGTGTGGGTGCTGAGGGGAGGGACCAGAGCCTGCCATGAAGGCAAGTGTTCACCAGGGTGAGGTTGAGGGAGCTAGCCCGTTTGCTGGTGGAGGATTTGAGTGTGCCACGTAAACTCTCTTGGGTCCGTGAGCAGCCCTGTTGAAGTGTGGTGTGCTGAGGGAGCATGGGCTGCAATGATAGGCAAGTGGTTCACCAGGGTGAGGTTGAGGGGGCTAGCCCGTTTGCTGGTGGAGGATTTGAGTGTGCCATGTAAACTCTCTTGAGGGCTGTGAGCAGCCCTGTTGAAGTGTGGTGTGCTGAGGGAGCATGGGCTGCAATGATAGGCAAGTGGTTCACCAGGGTGAGGTTGAGGGAGCTAGCCCGTTTGCTGGTGGAGGATTTGAGTGTGCCATGTAAACTCTCTTGAGGGCTGTGAGCAGCCCTGTTGAAGTGTGGTGTGCTGAGGGAGCATGGGCTGCAATGATAGGCAAGTGGTTCACCAGGGTGAGGTTGAGGGGGCTAGCCCGTTTGCTGGTGGAGGATTGGAGTGTGCCACTGTAAACTCTCTTGAGGGCTGTGAGCAGCCCTGTTGAAGTGTGGTGTGCTGAGGGAGCATGGGCTGCAATGATAGGCAAGTGGTTCACCAGGGTGAGGTTGAGGGGAGCTAGCCCGTTTGCTGGTGGAGGATTTGAGTGTGCCATGTAAACTCTCTTGGGTCCGTGAGCAGCCCTGTTGAAGTGTGGTGTGCTGAGGGAGCATGGGCTGCAATGATAGGCAAGTGTTCACCAGGGTGAGGTTGAGGCGGGCTTAGACCGTTTGCTGGTGGAGGATTGACGTGTGCCACGTAAACTCTCCTGGGTCGTGAGCAGCCCGGATTGAAGTGTGTGTGCCTGAGGGCGCATGGGCTCTGCCCAATGATAGGCCAAGTGGTTCACCAGGGTGAGGTTGAGGGGGCTAGCCCGTTTGCTGGATGGGGATTGCGAGTGCTGCCATGATAAACTCTCTTGAGCGGCCCTGTGTGAGAAGCCCTGTTTGAGTGTGGTGTCCTCGAGGGAGCCATGAGCGCTGCAATGATAGGCAAGTGGTTCACCAGGAGCTTGAGGGTTAAGGAGAGCTAGCCCGTTTGCCCTGGTGGAGGAATTTGAGACAGCCCTGGATTTGAGGTGTGCCATGTAAACTCTCTTGAGGGCTTGTGAGAGCAGCCCTGTTGAAGGTGCTGGCTGTGATGAGGAGAGCATGGGCTGCAATGATAGGCAAGTGGCTTCACCAGGGTGAGGTTGAGGGAGCCTAGCAGTTTTGCTGGTGAGAGGATTTGAGTGTGCCCACGTAAAACTCTCTGGAGTCAGTGAGCCAGCCATGTTGAAGTGTGGTGTGCTGTGCCTGAACGGCGAGAATGAGCTGCAATGATAGGCAAGTGGTTCACCAGGGTGAGGTTGAGGGGGCTAGCCCGTTTGCTGGTGGAGGATTTGAGTGTGCCACGTAAACTCTCTTGGGTCCGTGAGCAGCCCTGTTGAAGTGTGGTGTGCTGAGGGAGCATGGGCTGCAATGATAGGCAAGTGGTTCACCCAGGGGTGACGGTGAGGAGCTAGCTCGTTTGATGGTGGACAGGATTTGAGTGTGCCATTGTAAACTTCTTGATGGTGGGCATTGCTGTGAGCAGCCCTGGAAGTGTGGTGTGCTGAAGGGAGAAGGGCTGCCAATGATAGCGAAAAGTGGTTCACCAGGGTTGAGTGAGGTTGAGGGAGGCTAGCCTGTTTGACTGTGAGGATTTGAGTGCTGCCAACGTAAACTCTCTTGGGTCCGTGAAGTGAGCAGCCTGTTGAAGTGTGGTGTGCTGTGAGGAGCATGGCTGACAATTGATAGGCAACGGCACCAGGGTGAGGTTGAGGGAGGCTAGAACCGTTTGCTGGTGGAGGATTTTGAGTGCTGCCATGAAACTCTCTTGAGGGCCTGTGAGGCAGACCCTGTTGAAGTGTGGTGGACTGGGGAGCATGGGCGGCTGCACCAATGATAGGCAAGTGGTTACCAGGGTGAGGTTTGAGGGAGATAGCGTGCTGGTGGAGCCGATTTGAGTTGCCATGTAGAAACTCTCTTGAGGGCCTGTGAGAGCCCTGTGAAGTGTGGTGTTGCCTGAGGGAGCATGGGCTGCATGATAGGCAAGTGCGTTCACCAGGGTGCGTTGAGGAGCTTAGCCCGTATTTGCTGGTGGGAGGAGTTGATGTGTGCCAAGAAACTCTCTTGGGTCCGTGAGCAGCCCTGTTGAAGTGTGGTGTGCTGAGGGAGCATGGGCTGCAATGATAGGCAAGTGGTTCACCAGGGTGAGGTTGAGGGGGCTAGCCCGTTTGCTGGTGGAGGATTGGAGTGTGCCATGTAAACTCTCTTGAGGGCTGTGAGCAGCCCTGTTGAAGTGTGGTGTGCTGAGGGAGCATGGGCTGCAATGATAGGCAAGTGGTTCACCAGGGTGAGGTTAAGGGAGCTAGCCCGTTTGCTGGTGGAGGATTTGAGTGTGCCATGTAAACTCTCTTGAGGGCTGTGAGCAGCCCTGTTGAAGTGTGGTGTGCTGAGGAGAATGGGGCCGCAGGATGATAGGAAGAGTGTGTTCACCAGGGTGAGGGGTTGAGGGGGCCTAGACCGTGTTTGACTTGGTGGAGGATTGGAGTGATGCCATGTAAAACTCTCTTGGGGCTGTGAGTCAGCCCCTGCTTGAAGTGTGGTGTGCTGAGGAGCATGGGCTGCCAATGATAGGCCAAGTGGTTCACCAGGTGAGGTTAGGGAGCCCTAGCCCGTTTGCTAGTGGAGGATTTGACGTGTGCATGTAAACTATCTTGAGGGCTCGTGAGAGCCTGCTTGAAGTGTGGTGCTGCTGAGGGAGCATGGGCTGCCCAATGTAGGCCAAGTGCGCTTTGACACCAGGCGTTGTGAGGTTGAGGGAGCCTAGCCCGTACCGTTTGCTGGTGAGAGGATTGCGAGGTTTGAGTGAGCCACGTAAACTCTCTTGAGGGCTGTGAGCAGCCCGGTTGAAGAGTGTGGGTGTGCTGAAGGGAGCCATGAAGCTGCAATGATAGGCAAGTGCGTTCACCAGGGTGAGGTTGAGGGGGCTAGCCCGTTTGCTCGTGGAGGATTTTTGAGGTTGCCACGTAAACTCTCTGTAGGCATCGTAGTGGCCCAGCCCTGTTGGAGTGTGGTGTGCTGCAGGAGCATGGGCTGCAATGATAGGCAAGTGGTACACCTCTGTGGCCATGTAAGAAACAATATACAAAAACGTATAAAATAAATACATGTATGTGATATACAAGAATGCCAATAAATATATGTTAGTGAAATATACAATTATGCCGCAATTATGTCAAAAAATAAATGTATATGATATGCACGAATGTCAATAAATAAATTTATGTGATATGCACGAATGTCAATAAAACATTGTATGTGATATGCACGAAACATGACAACTGTACCACACCTCATGCCACCCTTCACCAGGTGCTAGGTGGTTGAGTGGAGCACACAAACAGAACCACACCTCATGCCCACCCTTCCAGGCTGGTGGGTTTTGAGTGGGAGCACCATAAACAGAACCGCCCACCTCATGCCACCTTCACCAGGTGAATTAGGTGGTTGAGTGGAGCACACAAACAGAACCACACCTCATGCACCCTTCACAGGTGCTAGGTGGTTGAGTGCGTAGCACACACAAAAAGAACCACACCTCATGCCACCCTTCATCCAGGTGCCTAGGTGGTTGAGTGGAGCCACACAAACAGAACCACACCTATGCCACCCTTCACCAGGTGTAGAGTGAGTTGAGTGGAGACACCAAACAGAACCACACCCATGGACACCCTTCACAGGTTGCTAGGTGAGTTGAGTGGAGCACACACAAACAGAACCACACATAATGCAACCTTCACCAGGTGCTAGGTGGATGAGTGAGAGGCCCACCCAAACAGAACCACACACCTCATGCCACCCTTCACAGGTGTAGGTGGGTGAGTGGAGCCACCCCAAACAGAACCACACCTCATGCCACCCTTCACCAGGTGCTAGGTGGTTGAGTGGAGCACACAAACAGAACCAAACCTCATGCCACCCTTCACCAGGTGCTAGGTGGTTGAGTGGAGCACACAAACAGAACCACACCTCATGCCACCCTTCACCAGGTGCTAGGTGGTTGAGTGGAGCACACAAACAGAACCACACCTCATGCCACCCTTCACCAGGTGCTAGGTGGTTGAGTGGAGCACACAAACAGAACCACACCTCATGCCACCCTTCACCAGGTGCTAGGTGGTTGAGTGGAGCACACAAACAGAACCACACCTCATGCCACCCTTTACCCACCTGGTTGGTCGTCGTGTCGAGCACACAAACATGATGACTGTAACACACATCACGCCACCCTTCACACAGGACACAACGAAATGGCCAAACTTTCTCTGGACATGACGGGCCGTTTGAAGAACCGAAGATCCTCGGTCGGCGTTGTTCCATCCCACTATATACGCACCAGTTCAGACGTGCTGGCTGGCTTGGTTTCTGAGGGCATTGCTTCATTAGGGGATGCGCGTAGGACTAAGGAGCTCTGGCCCAAAAGTCCTCACGCCCCTGGGAGTCCCTCGGCCTCCATCATGAAGCTGGCCAAGGAGCCCTCGGACAACGAGGGAGGGATGAGTGGGGGGGGGGGGGGAGTCAAGGTAGGCGGTGGGGGCGTGAGGGTGCGCGGGGGCTGGGAGGGGGGGAAGAGAGGAGGGGCCGAGAGAGGAGTGGGGGGGGGATGGGGTGGGCTATGATGCTGGGGGCGGGGGGGGGGGTTTAAAAATGGGGGGGGGGGGGATGGGTGATGCTAATGAAAGGTGGTGGTGGGGGAGGGTGAGAGATGATGGTGGTGGTGTAGATGTGTGTCGGGGGGTAGGGGTGGGGGGGGGGTGAGGGTAGATTTTGGGGCGGGGGGTGGGCGAGGGGGGGAGAAGAAGAGAGGCAAGGCGGCGGGGGGGGGGTGGTGGGGGGGTTGGGGTGGGTGGGGGCGGGTGAGGGGGGTGGGAGAGATGGCGGCGGGGGGGTGGGGTGGGCGGGGGGGGCGGTCGCGGAGCGGGGGCGCTTCGGTCGTAGGGGGAGTCTTGGGGGGGGGTAGGTTCGCGCGGGGTGGGTAGAGAGCTTTAGGGGGGGGCGTTGTGGGGAGAGAGGGGGGGGGGGGGGGGGGAGGGGAGATTTGCTGAGCCGACTGTTCGCGTTGGACGATAGGGAATGAGAGAGAGATTTCTGAGGGAGATTTGAAAGATATCTTGGATGACGGAGAGAGAGCCGTGATAGAGGAGTTTGAGTGAGATCCCGATGAGAGATGCTAGGTGGTGGTGTGTGTGTTGTGTGGGTGTGGGGGGGGGGGGGGGGGGTGGGTAAGGTGGGGGGGGGGGGGGTGTGGTTGGTGGTGGTCCGGTATCTGCCGGTGGTGGTATGCTGGTGGCTGGTGCGCGCTGCCTGGTGTGGTCGGGGGGGGAGCGGGGGGGTGGGGGGGGGGTGGGGAGACTGGAGGAAGGAGGGGGGGGGGGGGGCTTGGGGGGGGGTGGGGCAGGAGGGAGGACGGGGGGCGGGGGACGGGGGGTGGGGGAGCGGGGCAGGTTTTGACGTAGGAAAGTGGTGGGGTGGGCGGGGGTGGGCCGGAGAGAGGAGGGGGGGGGGTGGGGGGGGGGGTCGCCTGGGGGGGGGGGGGGGGGGGGGGGGGGGTGGGAAGGTGGAAGAGGAAGGAGGGGGGGGGGGGGGCCGCGGGGTCGTGAGATGAGGCGTTCGAGGCGGGCGTGGGGCGGGGGGGGGGGCGGGGGTGGGGGGGGGCGTGGGCTGGGTTGGGGGGGGGGGGGAGGGGCGGGGAAGGAAGGGGGGGGGTGGCGTGAGGGAGGGGTGGAGAGGAGGCGGGCGGGGGTCGGGTTGCGCTCGCGGTGCTTCGGCTGGCGGGGGCGCGGGGGGGGGTGGGGGGGGGGTGGGGGGTGGAAGGGAAGGATGGTGTAGACGAGTACAGGAGGGGGGGTGGGGGGGGGGGAGGGAGAGAGGGGCTTTCGTTCGGGGAGCCCGGGGGGCGGGGGGGGTGGCGGCGGGGGGGGGGGCGGGGGGGCGGGAGAAGGAGGAGTTGGGGGGGGGGGGAGAGCAGGCAGAGGAGAGATGGGGGGGAGGGGGGAGAAGCAGATGCCTGGTTGGTGGTTGTACATTGAGTTGTATCGCGCGAAGTACCCCGCCCCAAACATTCAGCGGATGATTTGGGATAGACAGGCGTACTTTGTGCATCGACTTTTTTCAAATGTACGACAAATTTATGACAATTCTCCCAAAATTGTATTCTGAAAGAAACCCGCTAATCCTAGAGAGTGGAGACCAGGCAACATGTAGTACCCTGACCCTTGCACCCTTTCAATATCACTCTCACCTAAGCCCTGAACCTTGACCCCAAGACTCCAAGCTTGTATTGGACGCAGCTGTCCCTAATATCACTCTCCCTTAAGCCCTGAACACTGACCCCAACACCCCAAACTTGTTTGCGACGCCAGCTTGATCCCTAAACACTCCGCAACCCTAAGCCACCCTGCCTCGAACACGAACCCCAAACACCCAAATTGTGGTGTTGGACGCAGCTGTCCCTAATATCACTCTCACTTAAGCCCTGAACCCTGACCCCAACACCCCAAACTTGTGTTCGACGCAGCTGTCCCTAATTTTGGAGCATGTAGACGACTGGACGTTTGACATCTTCGAGCTTCAAAGGGCCACCAACGGCCGCACGCTGTCAGTACTAGCGTTCAACCTGTTCAAGCGTGCCGACATCACGTCACGCTTTGGCTTGGACGAGTCTAAGCTCGCTAGGTTCCTTACGAGAGTGGAGGATGGCTACCCACCCCACCCATACCACTGCAGGTATGATCTGGGTTTCTGACATACATCTATATACATGTAAACATACAGAGATTTTTTCGTACGTTCCTCATGTCACAGGGGGGGGGGGGGGGGGGGGGGGGGGTGTGGGGTGGGGGGGGGGGGGGGGGTGTGTGCGGGCAGGGGGGGGGTGGGGGGGGGGGGGGGCTGGGGGGGGGTGGGGGGGGGGGGGGGGGGGGGGGGGGGGGGGGGGGCAGAGGCACAGAGGGTGTACACGAACAATTTAGTAATGTACTGCTGTTTTCGAAATCTTCTTAGCGAATTTTTCTCAGAGCAAATTCGATTTCGGCGCTCAATCTACTCGACATGATCGCTCATCATATTCTGAGCACTTAACCATTCTGAGCGATTGCAATTGTTTCGCTCTCGTGGTCTGCTTTTCGTACCATGCCTCCAAATCGTGGTGGGTGAGAGAAGCTGGTGGTGGTGTGTGTGGTGGGTGAGAGAAGAGAAGATGGTGGTGTGGTGGGGGCGCTTGGGGGGTGGGGGCGGGGGGAGGGATTAATGCAGGTGGGAGTGGTGCGTCTGCTTTCGTACCATGCCTAAAAATCAAATCAATCCTTCCTCGAGTTTGTTCGTTTTTTCGCTATCTAAAGAAAACATGGCGTCAGTCAGCGCGTAAAGCACGCTCTTCAGAACGACGAGGAAAGGGGCCATGAAAACCAGCGTCGACGTTTAGCATATGCTACCATGGGCGCTAACCAAAACAGGTGCGAAGCTTATGCTGCCAGGGAGGCTGCGCAGGCTGAAGCTCATGCTGCCAGGCATTGACACATAAATTGCTTAGCATGTTGCGACTGCCTGCAATTTCCTGGTCAAAACAACAGCTGTAGACCCAACTATGTTACGCGCAAAGAAGAAGCTGCAGGTTTGTAGCTTTGCGAATTGCGATTGCCCGCCGGCCAGAGAGGTATTCTCAGCAGGGTCGAGGGTTTTGGGAAGTTGTGCAGGTTGCGATCCGCAGCCTGCTCTTTATCAACTTCGCTATTATGCATTTATGCTATAGGGCCCCACAGTTGGAGTGATGGAATGACGTTAGGTGACGAAGGGGATTGGAGCCGGTGAGTGCGGAGTGGTTGGGGCGAAGAGAGTGAGAGTGGAGGGGGGGATGGGGGGAGCGGTTTGCCCACCCTGCCGGTCGGGGGCGGTATTTGTCTGGGGGCGTGAGGGAGGGGAGAAAGAGAAAGTGTGTTCATGCGGGGTGTGTATGGGTTGAGGGGCAAGGAGATATCAAGAAATGTGTGGACGAGGGCGAGAAGAGGGGGCGGGGGGGAGGGGCTTTGAAGGCGAGCGGGAAGGGGTGAGAAAGGAGGAGTTGGTGCGGGCGTTGCGGGCTTTCTCATCTCCTTTGGACGGTACATACAAGGACGTAATCCGTTCTGTTACCCAGATCAGAACCCAGGGCCTGGGTGGGGGGTGGCCAACGGCCAAACGGGCTACCGTACTAGTACATACATACATACATACATACATACATACATACATACATACATACATATGATGTACCCTCACGGGGAGCATGCGGCTAATATAATCTGATATAATGTAATTATGATATGATATAATTGGGTATAATGTCAATATCCATCATTCCTTTCTCACAAACTGCCACTTTTTCTTATCTTGTCCAATCCAATGCACATAGAGCATGCGGCTGATGTGAGTACCACCCTACATTTCATCGCAGCAGTACAGGGCCGTACAACTCTTTATTACTGTCCAATATCTGTCACTCCCTTCCCACAAACTGCCGCTGTTTTCTTTTCTTATCCAATCCAATACGCAGAGGGGATGCGCCTCATGTGAGTAGCACCCTACATGTCATCGCAGCAGTACAGGGCCGTACAACTCGTTATTACTGGCCAATATGTATGGTTCGGAGGGGGGGTCATAGCTCCTTAGCGCTATTAGCGCTAAAATAAATCCCGGATTTTTAGCACTAACTAGAGGTTAAGAGAAAAGAAATGGGACGTCGTCGTGGCTGGATAGAAAGAAAGATAAACGCCAAGTTGGCGTGGCTTTAGGAAACGAAACGCGACGGTAACAGATGGGTGAGGGTACGAGTAGCAGGTCCGGCAGGAACAGTATGACAAGAGGGCAGGCAGTACAGATATCTGTCCTCTGCCAGTTACTCAAAGCCTGATATATTGCCGTTCGCTAATTATCGCATTGCGTCGCTCAGTCATTCTCATTCGCGAATGGTAACCGTTTCCAATCCACCCAAGTCTTGGTACGTGAGAGGCAGAAAACAGGTATTCGTGAGCACGTTGCTGCCACCTACCCAGCTTTTCGGACGCCTGAATAGCGTCAAGGGAGGTTGGAAGAAGCTCTTTTGACCTGAGATGTAAGCTTGTGAAGATGGGATGGACATGGATGGGGTCGAGGAGCAGCGCGTCGTCGCTTGCACAAAATGCAGTCGAATATTCAGCCCTTCGATCCTCCAGGCCTCCTACAAATTGTATTCTGACCCGACCAAAACATCTTACTGCAAGGGTTTACTGGCTGAAGACAAGAAAAAGTCGGCTTCAGCACTGAATGAGCTGCTGCATGGTGATGATGGCTCTGATGAGGAGGATTTGGTGGGGGTGGAGAAGGTGCAACTGAGGAGTAGCCCACGCATTGCAAAGCAGCGCAGCAAGGTTTCTGCATAACAACACTCTCATACACACGTGGCACTTGTTCTGGGCCGTTTTAGCTAAGTTTTGACTAATTAGCTGTTACAATCAGGGCTAATTTAGCTATCTTATCCAACCCAATACACAGAGAGCATGCCGCTGATGTATTGCGCACCCACATGTCATCAAGCAGTACAGGGCCGTACAACTCGTTAGCACTGGCCAACATGTGTCACTCCTTCCCCACATACTGCCACTGTTTTCTTATCTTGTCCAATCCAATACACAGGGAGCATGCTGCTGATGTATTGCGCACCCACATGTCATCAAGCAGTACAGGGCCGTACAACTCATTATCACTGGCCAACATGTGTCACTCCTTCCCCACATACTGCCACTGTTTTCTTATCTTGTCCAATCCAATACACAGAGAGCATGCCGCTGATGTATTGCGCACCCACATGTCATCAAGCAGTACAGGGCCGTACAACTCGTTAGCACTGGCCAACATGTGTCACTCCTTCCCCACATACTGCCACTGTTTTCTTATCTTGTCCAATCCAATACACAGGGAGCATGCTGCTGATGTATTGCGCACCCACATGTCATCCAGCAGTACAGGGCAGTACAACTCATTATCACTGGCCAATATGTGTCACTCCTTTTCCACAAATTATCACTGTTTTCTTATCTTGTCCAACCCAATACACAGGGAGCATGCTGCTGATGTATTGCGCACCCTTCATGTCATAGCAACACGAGGGGGCCTCATCAAACAAGCAACGCCCATGCAGCTAGAGCCAGGTGGGTGGTTGGGTTGGTGGTGGGTGGTGGTTGTTGGCGGTGGGTGGTTGGGTTGGTGGTGGGTGGTGGTGGAAGGGTGGTGGGTGGTGTTGGTTGGTTCTGGTGGTGCGTGGTGGTGGTGCGTGGGTGGTGGTGGTGCGTGTTAGTGGTGTTGGTGGGAGGTGGTGGTTGGTTCTGGTGGTGATGGTTGGTTGTTTCTGTTGGCGTGTGTTAGTGATGGTGGTGGTAAGTGATGGTGGTGGAGCTGAGAAGCAGTGTGCAAAGAATGGAGGTGCAGGGAAGGTTAATAATCATGAGGCTGGCATTGTTTATTTTGGAGGCTAATCATGGCAGCTTCCCACCAGCTCCAATTACCTGCCATTGGGCACACCCTGCCCCCCCCTCCCCCACCACCCCCGCCACCACCAAACCAAGTGTAGGGCTCTACCTTTATTTGTATGTAGTGTATCTGCTTTCTGCCTCTCCTTCTCTCCATCTGCGCCTTCCTGCCTGCCTGCCTGCCTGCTTGCCTGCCTGCCCTCTTGTCTGCCTGCCTGCTTGTCTGCCTGCTTGCCAGCCTGCCTGCCTGCCTGCCTGCTTGTCTGCCTGCTTTCCAGCCTGCCTGCCTGCCTGCTTGTCTGCCTTCCTGCCTGCCTTCCTGCTTTAATTCCTGCCTGCCAGCCTGCTTGCCTGCCTGCCTGCTTGTCTGCCTGCCTGCTTGTCTGCCTGCCTGCTTGTCTGCCTGCCTGCCTGCTTGTTTACCTTCCTGCCTGCCTGCCTGTCTGCCTGCCTGCTTGTCTGCCTGCCTGCTTGTCTGCCTGCCTGCTTGTTTACCTTCCTGCCTGCCTGTCTGTCTGCCTGCTTGTCTGCCTGCCTGCTTGTCTGCCTGCCTGCTTGTCTGCCTGCCTGCTTTTCTGCCTGCCTGCTTGTCTGCCTGCCTGCTTGTCTGCCTGCCTTCCTGCCTGCCTGCTTGTTTGCCTGCTTGTTTGCCTGCCTGCAGGCTTGCATGCCTGCATGCCTGCCAGCTTGTCTGCCTGTCCGCCTGCTTGCCTGCCTCCTTGTCTGCCTGCCTGCCTCCTTGTTTACCTGCCTGCCTGCCTGCCTGCCTGCTTGTCTCCTTGCTTGTTTACCTGCCTGCCTGCCTAACATAGCCTGAACTAGCCTTGTACAGCCACTGAACTAGCCTTGTACAGCCACAGATCATCATTTCCCTGCAAGGAGCCCTGTACCACCCACCTGCCTAACATAGCCTGAACTAGCCTTGTACAGCCACAGATCATCATTTCCTTGTACAGCCACAGATCATCATTTCCCTGCAAGGAGCCCTGTACCACCTGCCTGCCTAACATAGCCTGAACTAGCCTTGTACAGCCACTGAACTAGCCTTGTACAGCCACAGATCATCATTTCCCTGCAAGGAGCCCTGTACCACCCACCCGGGATTAATTAGACCCAAAAGAGCCTAAAATAGCCTCAGACAGCCAAAAATATCCCTGTCAGGTCAATGGCTACTAACCTGCCACTCTAACCATCCTCCCTTCTTGCCACAGGGGAGATCATCATTTCCCTGCAAGGAGCCCTGTACCACCCACCCGGGAATAATTAGACCCAAAAGAGCCTAAAATAGCCTCAGACAGCCAAAAATATCCCTGTTAGGTCAATGGCTACTAACCTGCCACTCTAACCATCCTCCCTTCTTGCCACAGGGGAGATCATCAATTCCCTGCAAGGAGCCCTGTGCCACCCAACCGGGATTAAGTAGGCACAAAATTTGCCCCAAAATAGCAAAAAATATCCTTAAAAGTCACTGGGTACCAATCTGCCAATCTAACCTTCCTCCCTTCTTGCCACAGGGGAGATCATAAATTCCCTGCAAGGAGCCCTGTGCCACCCACCGGGGATTAATTAGGCACAAAATTTGCCCCAACATAGTCCAAAATATCCTTGTAAGTCACTGGCTACAAATCTGCCAATCTAACCGTCCTCCCTTCTTGCCACAGGGGAGAAGGAGATCATCAATTCCCTGCAAGGAGCCCTGTGCCACCCACCGGGGATTAATTAGGCACAAAATTTGCCCCAAAATAGCCAAAAATATCCTTATATAAGTCACTGGCTACCAATCTGCCAATCTAACCGTCCTCCCTTCTTGCCACAGGGGAGAAGGAGATCATCAATTCCCTGCAAGGAGCCCTGTACCACCCAACCGGGATAAAATAGCCCGGAATCAGCCCCAAAATAGCAAAAAATAGGCCGTTAAGCTCCAAATAGCCTGATTAAACTTACTAAGTCATTTAGGACTAACCGGCTTCTGTAACCAACCTCCCTTCTTGCCACAGGGGAGATTATCAATTCCCTACAAGGAGCCAAGAACCCAGGGTGCTCTCCCAGCTTCTTTCGGAGCCCCCCCCATGCTGGACAGGAAGGGCAGGATTCTCGCCTGGCACCCACCCGGGACGCCATGTCCCTCTTCTTCGTCTACCTGGCTGCCATCATCCACGACTTTGAGCACCGTGGCGTGAACAACCAGTTCCTGGTCCAGACGGGGGACCCCCTGGCACTGCTGTACAACGACATGTCTCCCATGGAGAACCACCACATCTCTGCCTCTTTTATGTTGCTCAAGGAAGAGCGGTACAACTTCATGGCTATGATGCCCAAGAAGGTCTGGCAGGTGCTACGCACACAGGTACGATGAGGGTGCAATTGGGGGTTGGGGTGGGTGGGTGGGTGGTGGGTAGGGGTTGTCCTGGAAGGTGCTACGCACACAGGTACGATGAGGGTGCAATTGGGGGTTGGGTGGGTAGGTGGGTGGTGGGTAGGGGTTGTTCAGGAAGGTGCTACGCACACAGGTACGATGAGGGTGCAATTGGGGGTTGGGGTGGGTAGGTGGGTGGTGGGTAGGAGTTGTTCAGGAAGGTGCTACGCACACAGGTAAAAAACGGCAATATGATATCACATGATGCCGGCAGTCTGACTAGGCTAAAGTTACCATTTATATACAACATCATATGATACGATACTCGCCTTTGGTCTATATCTTATGATATGCCGGTCCCTGCACACCACACAGGTGATTGAGCTCGTCCTGGCAATCCCTCCCCACCCACACCCCACCCCACCCACACCCCGTCCCAACCCCTCCCACACCCTACCCCTCCCACACCCACCCCACCCACACCCCACCCCATCACACCCCACCCCTCCCCTCCCCACCAACCCACACCCACCCACACCACACCCACCACCCCATCACACCCCACCCCTCCGGATACACTCTCTTTTTCTTCCCTTCAACCCCCTGCCCCACCCAGCCCTCCCCACCCTTGACTTTCCCCACACAAGTGATTGAGCTCGTCTTGGCAACCCCTCCCCTCCCGCCCACTCCCACCCACACCCCCACCGCACACACTCTCTTTCTCTCCCCCTCACCCCCCTACCCCAGCCAGCCATCCCCCACCCTCGAACCTCCCCACACAGGTGATTGAGGTAGTCAAGGCAAACCCCTCCGCACTTACTATCTTTCTCTTCCCTCCACCCCCCTCCCCACCCGCACCCCTCCGCACATACTCGCTCTCTCTTCCCTTCACCCCCCTGCCCCACCCAGCCATCCCCACCCAGCTATCCCCACCCTCGACCCTCCCCACAAAGGTGATTGAGCTCGTCCTGGCAACCCCTCCCCTCCCACCCACTCCCACCCACACCCCACCGCACACACTCTCTTTCTCTCCCCTTTACCCCCCTACCCCACCCAGCCATCCCCAACCAGGACCCTCACCACACAGGTGACTGAGCTCGTCCTGGCAACCCCTCCCCTCCCACCCGCACCCACCCCACCCACACCCCTGCGCGCATATTCTCTTTCTCTCCCCTTTACCCCCCTACCCCACCCAGCCATCCCCACCCTGGACCCTCACCACACAGGTGACTGAGCTCGTCCTGGCAACCCTCCCCTCCCACCCCGCACCCACCCACCCACACCCCTGCGCACATACTATCTTGCTCTCCCCTTTACCCCCCTACCCCACCCAACCATCCCCACCCTGGACCCTCACCACACAGGTGACTGAGCTCGTCCTGGCAACCCCTCCCCTCCCACCCGCACCCACCCACCCACACCCCTGCGCACATACTCTCTTTCTCTTCCCTTGAACCCCCTACCCCACCAGCCATCCCCACCCTGGACCCTCACCACACAGGTGACTGAGCTCGTCCTGGCAACCCCTCCCTCCCACCCGCACCCACCCACCCACACCCCTGCGCACATACTCTCTTTCTCTTCCCTTGAACCCCCTACCCCACCCAGCCATCCCCACCCTGGACCCTCCCCCCAACAGGTGATTGAGCTCGTCCTAGCAACGGACATGAAGCAGCACTTCAGCCTTGTGTCCATGTTCGAGTCCAAGTCGAGCGCTCTCCTTCTCCAGAAGGCGCCTGTCCCTACCGCTGCCATGTTGAAAGTGCCGGCCTCGCCGAAGCCACCCCTTGTTAGCAGCAGCCACCAGTTAGGAAAAATCAGCAGCAGCAGAAAAATAGGGATGGTGAAGAAGGAGGCGGCTGTGAGACACGGCCAGGCTGTCGTGGACGGGCAGCGGCGAAGGAAGCCAGTCAAGCGGTCGTGGACAGTCATTGGCGAGTTGGGATTCGCCCAAGCTCCCAAGTCACAGGGGAGGGAACTATCCGCCAACCGCGGATTCGAAATCGACCCGAGGAGGCTTGGGCGGACGCTGTCGACCCGAGGAGGAGATGTCTCCGGGAGCGCAGCATTTCGTAGCTTGCAAGCAAGCAAAGTGCATCTAGACCCTTCACGTTCTAGCGATCCTCCGTCTATCTGTGCATTGCACGAGGAGAACTCCGAGGGACATCTGACGCAGCTTACAGCCAGCATTGCACGTGGCTCCGCTTCAGCTTATACTTCCATGGTCATGCCTGAGAGCTCCACATCCACTTCCACTCTACTGCACGAAAGCTCCGCTTTCTTGGCACTGCCTGAGAGTGGGCCGATAGACCTAGGATTTAACCGCACCTCTTACTCCAGCACTCCCCTTAATGGGGGTAGGCCCAGCAGTAAAGCCTCCTCCCTGGCACGGCAATGCAACCCCTTGGTGAGCAACAACGGCTGCTCCAACTTCATGACCCGCTCAGTGTCGAACACCACTCTCACCGGGTTACTAGCGCACTCTTGGCAGGGTGCCTCTACAAACGGTCTACTCACCTCTCTCCCCACATCGCCAATCCCCTCCGGCCATCTGGACATGCTCGAAAGCCTGGAGACTGTGGAAGCTCCCCAAGAGCGCAGCAAGCTTGTACTCAACAGCATCCCGCATGAGAGGCATATGTTCGGCGCCCTCCAACGCGGCCCTGTTGGGCTCCCTCGCCGCATGAACAAAGTCGACAGCACCAACGGTTCTACTCACAGCCGGCAGTCTAGTACACAGATGGGCATGCGTTACAGCCATAATGCAGATAGCTCGCCAATCGTGATGCCTTCTGACCTGGCCACTATCAGGTCTCCCGCTCTGTCCACCACGAATAACTTATGTTCCCCAGCTCCGGAACCACCACTGCCGACTCACCAGGCGCCCATGGACCCAGAGTTCATGACACTCGTCTGGAAGGTGAGCAACATAGTATAAAGTATAGTTATGTATTTGGCAGGGGGCCATCAAGAAGTTATTTTTGACACCTCACGCTATGAAGTTTTTTTTTCCGCCCTTACCCCCCCCCCCCCCCCCCCCCCCCATTAGCTTAAAAGGCCAATATTAGGGAGGTGTTTGGGACTCAGATACCTTTACATTTTTGCTTTTTCATATTTCCAAGTAAATTACCCTTAGAGGGTTAAGGAAGTAAGCAATGCAGGCTTCATCATTGTCAGTAACTTGTATTTGCAAAGTAAGGGGCCTGCTGTTGCTGGACATTTAGTCAGTGCACAAGAGGTCCAGCGATCTTCAGATGGGGCCCCTTAGGTACAGGTGCAAATACAAATATTTAAAGGTGTCAGCTGGCGTTGTAATGCCTGGTCTTGGATGTGTTTCCTGGCCCCCCTTAATTAGGGGGTGGATAGCATCTTTTAGACTGCATTATATGCCATGGCTTAAAACCTTAAAATAATAATATTGCACCATCTAGCTTTAAGTTTCAGACCCTTACAGGTCTATCTTTGTGCTACTACCATTTGCAAGAGTCACTGCATTTTCTCACACACGTGCCCTCAAGGCGAAAGTTCCACTAAAGGTGAAGAGTAAATGACTGGGGGAAAGGTGTAGGAGGATTAGAACCATGTACAAGACTGCAGTCTGGGCTAGTGGAGAGGACAAGAGAGGTAACTAAGGGGAGAGATGAAGAAGCACTGGGAAGCTAAAGGCTAGAAGCAAAGTTCAGCTTCACTGTGAGGTCTAGGATATGCTATGGTATGCCTTAATGGCATCTGAACTCCATCTGCCCTGAGTTCTGATTGACTCTAGGTCAGCTCCAATGGCCCAGGCTGCAACTACACCTCCACGTCTGAGGCTGTGTATAGCACATCTATCTGGGTCTATGCTCAGCTGGGAAGGGTGTGAGCAACTGCAGTGAAGTAAGACTAAAGTCTATAGGACAAAGACTGGCCTGAAAGGAGAGGGAACGAGACAAGCTGAGGGATTCTAGATTCCAGGCTGTAAAGAGGGTGGATTTCCTAGTGACTACATCAGACACAGAGCAATGAGCTCACTCCCTCTAAGGAGTCCACACAAAAAATGAAAAATAAAAAAAATCCAATCACTAGCCAGGCTGCAACTCTAGTAGCTAGGTCCTTCATGTGGGGCTGCAGGGTCTTCAGCTCCCTCATGGCCTCCAAACACTTAATAAGAAGGGTCTTACAAATGCCCTGTTTGCCTAAGGACACTCCCATGGGGCTCTGGAACACCCTAATGGCCTGGGACAGTTGAGCTACACACTTGGAATGCATGGTGTGTGACTCAAGTCCCTTGGACCTGTGCCACTCAGCTAGTGCTGGAGCACTTGTTCCTTGGGCCCCGGTGGGAGCGCCTGCTGCTCACTAACATGTACACCTCAGCCATGCACTTGGTGTACCGCTTCAGAGCACTTGCATAAGTGTCATGAGAGCTGACAGCCAGGGTGGAGCCCTCCAGCAGCACCAGTCTCCTGGCACCTTCTCTGCCCTGTGAGCTGGTGCTGTGGAGGATGCCCTCCTGAAGTGTGCAGGCTGGGCACACGGATGTACCACAGGACATAGCATTCCTGTCCATGCCAAGGCATTGGGTGTGGGTGTGCTTTGAGCAAGTGGTGCACTGCAGTAGCCTTCCCTTGTTGCTTTGGCAGATGGTACAAATTGTGTATAGGTGGGGGGGAAAGGGTTTGTTATAGTGAGCAGTACTGATCACAAGCATGGGAAAAGGTATGGGGCCTGAGGTTTTTCCTGTCTTGGAGACAGAGAAAATCCTCCTATACCAAGGTGCATCTGGCCACTGAGGGACCAGTGCTGTGCAAATGTGTCAGAGGGTGAGGCTACCCAAGCTGCGTGAAGGAGATCCAAAGTTTATCCTAAAGCAGAAAATAAGATGTTAGCCCAGGGCACCTGCCCAATGAGTTGCTTCCAGTGTACTTCCATGGGATGTTGGATGGAGAACCATTGTGTGCATCCCTTGTGGTTGTTGTACCCATCTGCTGCAGTAAAGCAGTCGATGGTAGTTGGTGGGTTGTTGCACGTGTCAAAAAGCTTATACAAGTAATGGTGTAAGAGCTGCTGGGTGCATCTGCAGGTTTCAGTTCACCTTTTACATGCTTGGCTTTGACAGTGAACCCAAACTCAGGGCATGTGAGTGCAATCTGGACTAATGCATCCCTGATGCCTGGTATTTGAAACCCCCTTCGTTCACTGTGAAACAGCTTGTACGCTGTCCATATAACACAGAACTGACGCCCCTGCCAATTCCTGTGCCCAGTGCTGCAAGCAAATTAGCATGCTCTCAGTTTCAGAAATACCTATGTGCACGTGATGCATGTTTTTCTGGCCAGGAGTGGGAGTAGGTGTCATGGCCCAGAGTAACACCTGCACCGAATACCTTACTGGCATCTGCGTACATGTGTACTTTGAAGGCCTTACAGTCCACATGAACATCCTTTCTGGCCAGCATGCTCTCATGCATCCCTACCGACTCATGCCAGTCCATAGCCAACGCCTTGTCAGTGGGTGGCATGTGGTTTTGGGGTGGCATGGTTGGTTGTGACTGGGTTAAGGGCATCAGACAGGTGTAGGAAGTGCAGGTACCCCCAAGGAGTGATTTGGATGCCCAGATAAGCTTTCCTGCTAGGCATTCAAGTTCTCTTCTGGTGATGGTGCCGTCCCCTTCCCTTGACTGTATTGCCATTAGAGCTTCTGATCTGTACACCTTCTTCTTGTGGGCCGGAAGGTCCATTTGCAAGAGTGGTGCTTCAATCAGAAGTCCTAGGGCTTCCAGCCTGGTAGTGGGGGTGGTGGCACCTTCAACCTTGGAAGGATTGAACTCTATACCTAGCAAGGCTGCCTCCAAGTCCATAATCTACAAGGCCTTCTGCATGTCTATGTGGGACTCTGCCCTTATAGGGTAGTCATCCACATAGACATTACAGGAAGCTTTTACTCCTTCCTCATTAAATCTGTGATAAAAGATCAGCTTAGAGAAGTTGGTCAGTTCACAGAAGAAATGGGGGCTTTGGCCTGTGCCCTGGGGTAGAGCAATCCATCTACCTACTTAAATAGTCACGGGATGTCAGAAACCCATGTACCTCATAGCTGAGGGTGCAGGGAGACAGGTAGAACCTATTCGTGAAATCCCTCTTGCCTAACTGGTCTATAGAGGTGAGTGATTTCAAGGAGGTTTCAAGGGTGGTGAGAAAGCAGGGCAGTGTGCTCCTGCAGCCATTGACCCCAGAGAAAGAGGGATCTACCAAAAAAATAAAACAAGACATTGTGTGGTTGCAGACCTCCATGGAGGCTGGTGGGGTGGTTCTCCAAACCCAGATAAACAGGTCCTAATGCATCTAGGGGGCTGGGTACTCAGCTGGGCGCTTAGTTCCTCCAGGTAGGCGAGGGATTGAGGCCTTCGTCTTGGGTGCGTTGTCTCACAAGGAGGGTGAGGAAGGAAGAAAGGGGCGGGATTTGTGAGAGGGTGTGGTTAGGTGATCTAACTCAACGGGAGCTTCGGTCACCGCCCAGGTGG
Organism: Chlamydomonas sp. ICE-L; assembly: GCA_013435795.1. Lineage (NCBI taxonomy): Eukaryota > Viridiplantae > Chlorophyta > Chlorophyceae > Chlamydomonadales > Chlamydomonadaceae > Chlamydomonas > Chlamydomonas sp. ICE-L. Next base: position 49,161,780 of record JACBWV010000610.1, on the reverse strand, counting down.
GCGGGAGCGGAAGCGAGGGCTCAAACAACAGGACGGAGAAATTCCGTTCAAATACTAGGCCAAGGAGCTGGGGAGGATCCGGTGGGGATCTGGGAAGGATCTAGAGAGGATCTAGAAAGGATCTAGAGATAGAACAGTCCTAACACACTTTGGAAGCGCTAGGGGGGGGGGGGGGGGGGGGGGGGGGGGGGGGGGGGGGGGACGCTCAGGGAAAGCAAAGGCGCAGCTCTGAGGCGTTAAGGCGCGAAAGCAGAAGCGACAAGGCAGGCGAAAGCTAAAAGGGGTAACTGAAAAGCCAGGGGCAGAGAAACAAACGAGCAAGCAACAAGGCAGGCGCGATACCTCAACAGTCGGGGACGTGTTCGTCACATTGGGTGCGGCCTTGGGCGCGGGCTTCTTATTCTGGGGTGGTGGCTTCTAGAACTAGAAAAATGACAGGACTGAATTGCTGTGACAGCAATTTGATCAAAGTAGTATTGGTCTAGTGTTGTGCACAGACTAAATACTCGTGGTGATCTGGCACTGATTTTGAATTAGCGGCACGCGAACGTCCTCGTTTTGCCTTCCGCAGGATTTAAACTTCGAAATATTAGCGCGAATGTTGGTACCTGGTCCCGCCTTTCCTAATACTCTATTTCTCACACTACGGTGTGGGAAATACGGCATCTTCCTCACCAATAATAATCATGTCATGAAAGTTAGTTGTATACTGACCATTACGTCGAGCTCTATCAGTTGGCCATCATTACAACGTGGTTCGGCTTATGTACAAGCGACCCTTGCCCCCACCACCACCACACACACACACAGGCACAAAATTATCTCCGGTAATAAGAGGTAGGATGCAACTAGTGAATTTCATCTGCAGTTCCATTTTTTTCCAAAGTGTAGTTCATAAATAACATCAGTCAGAGGAGTCTCATGAGATACAACGGTGTGTGTGGGGCCTCAGGCAGTGAAACACCCCTCCATCCACCCGACACCCGCATAAAGTACAGTTTTTGTCTAGCCTGATCCAGTTACAGTTCAGCTACATTGGCGCTTATGGCTAGGCTCCTGAAATTTGGCCCCAATACTGATTGGGGCTTTGGCCGGAAACCAGGCAGTGGCTTGAAGAACCTAGAGAGGGGGTAATAGCCAGACTTGGACGCCTTGGCTGCCATGTACTGCTTTCTGGCCTGGTGCGACTTAAGGTTGGCCTTGTTGCTGGGAGGTCACTGAACCACGGCATTGCAGGTGTTGCAAGTTGTTGTCAAGGGCTCGGGTGCAGAAGGCGCCTCGGCTGGAGTTGTGGGCGATTTGGCCTGGGCTGTTCTAGCCTCGACCTCGGCCCTGGCCCTGACCTTAAACTTTATTTTCATCCGTTGCTATAAACAAGCGCGGATTCCTGCTGCTTGAGCTTCCAACTGCTAAGTCAGGAACTCTTTGGTTCTAATTGTGAAGTTCTGGGTGGCGTCCAGACTGGAGATACCTTCCAGTACATCCACCAATTACACCCTGGGTGTAATCGACCAACGACTGCAGATTCCTAAAGCTTTCGTCGAGGCGTTTTCGATGGTGTGCGGCACGTTCGATTCAGGCCAAAGACAAAGAAGTTGTGAAGAAATTTTGAGATCGGCCTCGACCCCCCCCCCCCCCCCCCCCCCCCCCCCCCCCCCCCCCCCCCTTTGTGACCCCCCCATATCTCAGCCCCTAGGCACTTTTTGAAACTTTTTTCAATGGTTTCGGGGTCTACAACCAAATTGGAGACGATTAACAGCGTGTGCCTCCCCACATCCGTTTTGATGGCCCTCGGTATTTGGTGTATTTAGCTGCGGCGTATGGGAGGGTTCTTTTAACACCATGCCCCTCCAGGCGTTATCCTTTTTTGTGTTTTTGGTGGTTGGCCCCAGCGCAAGGAAACGGGCTAGCCCCCTGAACCTTGGCGTAACATTCATGTATTTACTTGTAGTTATGTATGTTTATTGCAGTGAGCTGGTTCACCATGGGCAGCAAAAGTCTTACACGGAAAGGACTTACTCAACCTATACTGAGGGACATCAATTGCTGTACCCTTGGTTTGAGCTGGGAGGGGCCTCCCCCCCCCCTCCCCTCCCCTCCCCCCTCCCCTCCCCCAAGGTATATCCCCCCCACCACACACACACACCGCCCGCCCGCCCGCCTAGATAAAACGTCTGTGGAAATTACTCTTTTAACAGAAGCACCTTGGGAAGCTCTCATATTTGTTAGGCTCACGTTAAACTGCTCACTTTGTATTGTTCTATCTATGCAAATGTATGTCTCGATCCGTGCTACCACTCTTCTCCATACATGTCTAACCTTTCTCCATACGTGCCCAACCTTTCTCCATTCAAGCTCAAACTTTCTCCATACGTGCTACCACTCTTCTCCATTCTAGCCCAACCTTTCTCCAAACGTTCATGACCTTTCTCCATTCTAGCCAAACCTTTCTCCATACGTGCCTTACCTTCTCCATATGTGCTACCACTCTTCTCCATTCGGTCCTAACCTTTCTCTATTTCTGCCAACACTCTTCCCACTCCAATCACCAGATTGCTCTCAAGTGCGCCGACTTGAGCAACTTGGCAAATTCTAGACCTGTGGCCAAAAAGTGGGTCTTGCTGCTAGAGGAGGTGAGATCCTCCTTGTATTATTAAACCTTGGCAAATTCCAGGCGAATTCTAGACTTTATTATTTTAACTGGGTAAAATCTAGACTTTATCACCATAACTTGGCGATTTCTAGACCTGCGTCGAAAAAGTGGGTCTTGCTGCTAGAGGAGGTGAGATCCAGGGTACTACATTTTGTCATTTTGAGTTGCGCTTTTGACACAACTGCCTCCTTTTGGGTTGCGCTTTTGACTCAATTGAAAACGGAAATCTGCGCGCTGCGCCCCGAGGGGGGTTAAAAATTGCGTTAATCGCGCAGTCGAGCTCCAACACTTTGCGCGCTAGAGCGCAATAGCGAACGTAATATAGTACCCTGATGAGATCCCCTTCTTGTTATTATTGTATTTTGCTTTTTTATTGTAAATTGTATTTATTATTATTATTATTATTATTATTATTATTATTATTATCATTATTATCATTATCATTATTACTATTATTATTATTATTATTAGGACTAGGACTAAGACTAAGACTAGGATAAGGATTTTGTCACAGGAAGTGGGACCCCTAACAAAAAACCTGCACCAAGGAAAACAATAGGTTTTTCTTTCCCGATATATATATATAGCGATCGCTAGTTTTGACCCCGTTTTTTGCAAAATTATCGCTCTAATAATGTAAAACAAGTTTATTTGTTTTGCCCTTAATGGCCCTATAAGGCTTTAAAAGGCTATAAAAGCTTTAAAAGGTTATAAAAGCTATAAAAGGCTATAAAAGGTATAAATGGCTATAAAAGCTTTAAAAGGGTATGAAAGCTTTAAAAGCTATAAAGGCTACAAAAGGCTATAAAAGCTATAAAGCTTTAAAAGGCTTTAAAAGGCTATAAAAGCTATAAAAGGCCAAAAAAGCTTTAAAAGCCAGAAAAGGCTATAAAAGGCTATAAAAACTTTAAAAGGCTATAAGAGGTATAAAAGGCTATAAAAGGCTATAAAAGCTTTAAAAGGCTATAAAAGCTATAAACGCTATAAAAGGCTATAAAAGCTATAACAGGCTATAAAAGGCTATAAAAACACTCAACGCTGGCCCTGGAGGAGGCCTATAACCATTAAGGTAGAAAAAACCCACTTTCAGATTTGAAGAGCAAAACTGCGGAGGATTCTGAAATTCTAAAATTCTGAAAGCTGAAGCGTCGCAAGCTGAAGCGTCGCAAATTTAGCAACCACGGTGCGATGCGCTGCCCCCGGAACCCTGCGGCAAAGATCGGGAGACGGGGAGGTCATTTCTGGCTAGTTTAGCCGGACCCATGCAGCGACGGAAAGGCGCCTTGTCGCAAAACAAAACGGTTCCCTGTAGCTATCCTGACCATAAAAATTTGACATTGATCCACCTTGCCACGATCGAAGGAACCAAAGCCGTCGTCCCAACTGCATATGCGACATGTCCCGTGAAATCAAGCTGAACATGACATGTAGAGGCATGTACACCGCGCCTACACAAACTGCTCTACTAGCCAGTTTTCAGATACTGCCATGCATGCGGCCGTCATCCCAACTGCATATGTGACAGGTCCTGTGAAATCAAGCTTAACATGACATGTAGACGCATCTACACCGTGCCTGCACGAACTGCTCTATTACGCAGTCTAGAGATACTTCCTTGCATGCGTCCGACATCACAACTGCATATGCGACAGGTCCTGTGAAAACAAGCGACACGTACCTAGGAACTAGAGTTGCTGGCACCAAAGTATTAGTCGGCCAGGGCCGACCAGCAGCTACATAAGCAATATTGCAGCAGGAAATACATAGGAATATAGCAATATTCCTATATATAGGATAGCAATAATATATAGGAATACATCATAAATATATAATATATAATATAATAATATATAGCAATATTGCAGCAAGAAATCATGTTTGAAACTCTAATTTCATTTATTAAATAGAACTCGTTTAATATTAAATTGCATTTCATTTTTATTTAATTTCATTAAATTTCATTTCATTTCAATTGCGTTTATTTTTTATTAAATTTCATTTCTATAAACTGTGCTGTGCCCTCAGGAGATGTTCCGCCAGGGGGACAAAGAGCGTGCAGCTAGCTTGCCTGTGAGCGCACTAATGGACAGGAATAAGGCAGGAGTCACCAAGTCACAGGTAGGTGGTGCATGCCGGGGGGGGGGGGGGGGGGGGGGGGGGGGGGCACTAATGGACAGGAATAAGGCAGGAGTCACCAAGTCACAGGCAGGTGGTACATGCCGGTGGTGGGGGGTTGTGGTGGTGGGGGGTGGGGTTTGTAGTGGTGGGGAGTTGTGGTGATGGGTTGTGGTGGTGGTGTGGTTGGGTGGGGGGGGGGGGGGGGGGGGGGGATGGAAAGGGGCTATGGTGGTGATGGAACGGGCTTATCGTGGTGGTGGTGTGGTGTGGTGCCCTCATTGACAGGAAGAAGGCGGGAGTCACGAATTACCAGGTGGGTGGTACATGCCGGTGTATATATATATATATATATATATGTGTGTGTGCGTAAATCCAATCTTGCTAATGTCAATCCAACCTGTAAATCAATAAATACATAGTACGCTTTATTACGAGGCATGGGTTGAGGGGGGCAGCCTGTTTGCTTGCACTGGGGCCAACCACCAGAGCAATCCAACCATTCCCATGTAAACCCTGTTGCTGCAGCCGGGCGTCTTCAACTTCGTTGCCATCCCCTTATTTCCAAGCTATATATACATATATATATATATATATATGTCAATCAAACCGTCCTTATGTAAACCCTGTTGCTGCAGCCGGGCTTTTTCAACGTTATCGCCATCCCCTTATTTGCAATGAACCACCAACACCAACACCACCAGCATCTACCCACCAGAACCACCAACAGCTACCTCTACCTACCACCACCACTTCTACTACTACCACCACCAATTCTACTATCACCAACAACAACACCAACACCAACACTACCACCACTTTTGCTGCAGCTGGGCTTTTTCACCGTCGTCGCCATCCCCTTATTTTCAATCAACCACCGGCACCAACACCACTAGCATCTACCCACCAAAACCACCAACAACTACCTCTACCCACCACCACTACCTCCACCACTACCACCACCACTACCACCACCACTTCTACCACTACCACCACCACTTCTACTACTACCACCACCAATTATACTACCACCAACACCAACACCAACACTACCACCAACAATAACACTAGCACCACTTTTGCTGCAGCCTGGAGTTTCCAACATCGTCGCCATCCCCTTATTTTCAATTATCCACCGGCACCAACACCGTCAGCATCTACCCACCAAAACCACCAACAACTACCTCTACCCACCACCACCACCACCACCACTACTACCACCAACACCAACTCTACCACGACTTTTGCTGCAGCCGGGCTTTTTCAACGTCGTCGCCATCCCCTTATTTTCAAGCTTTGCCCAATGCTTTCCGTCTGCCTCAGCCATGCTGGAAGGAGCGCAGGACAACCTGGCTATGTGGGTGGAAGCTGAGAAGAAGGCGGAGCAGGAGAAGGAGGCCGTGAAGTTGAAAAGGGTGGAGGTGCAAGCGGCTGCGCATTTGAAGAAAATCGCAGACATGGCAGACAGCATGGCAGGACCAGGATAAGGGTCGTGGACAGAAATGCTGAATTGTTTGGGTTTAGCTCAGTGGCTGGCTCAAGGAGCTGCCTAGAAGCTACTGCGCGTAGCTGAAAAGAGCAGCTCTGGTCTACCTCTATGCCACCGTCTTGTCCAGTAAGATTTTCATGGGAAGAAATCCGGATGAAATCCATTTGAATTTGAATTCTATGTTATGCTCTTGAGTGACCATTACTCTTGTGTGATCAATAACAGATCAAGAAACCCTAAACCCTTATTACCGCCACTTGATCGTGTGTAGCCCAGGTATAGTGGGCGTGCTTGGGTTTAGGGTTCAAACCCTAAAACCTTACTACCGCCACTTGATCTGGTGTTGCTTAGGTATAGTGGACGCGCTTGGTTTTAGGGTTTTTAAACCCTAAACCCTAAACCCTTTTTACCGCCACTTGACCAGGTGTAGCCCAGGTACGGTGGGCGAGCTTGCACCAGCCGCCAGCACACATTGTGTAAACACAGGGTGTGCATTCCACAGCAGGGGGCGGCAGGGAAGGGGCACGGGGGGGGGGGGGGGGGGGGGGGAGTAACTTGTGCATCAATCGTTTACTTTGTTCCAAATATTGGGGGGAATCATAGCTTCTCCTTTTAGCTACAAACAGCAGCTTCTAGGCAGCTCCCCTGGCTTGCTGCCCAGCCAAACATATAGCAGCTTAGTGCATTTGGAAGCCAGACAGGATGTTCTTCCCTGTGCTTTCAAAATCTTGGGGCTTATCCCAGTTGCTGGCTGGCTCAGGGAGCTGCCTAGAAGCTGCTGCTTGTAGCTGAAGAGAAAAGCCATAGTTGGGATTCATGCACGTCAGCTGCAACCGCATTGCATTTACATAGCTTCAGCTCTGGGTATCTTTAGGGGCAGTATTGATTCATGCAAGATACGCAAATAAATGTCACGTCTAATGAGTTGGTGGTTGGCCCCAGTGCAAGCAAATGGGCTGGCCCCCTAAACCGCATGCCTGGTAACAAGGCATTCAATGCACTGTTGTGCCTTATGAGGGTGCCAGAGGTTTGAGGGGGCCAGCCTGTTTGCTTGCGCTGGTGCCCATCACCAAGCAAAGCAAAAATCTTGTCTTGAAATATTTTCAAGCGCAATGGGGGTCGTCCCTCTAAACAAGCTCCTTGCCTCCACTGTTTTTGTTCGAGTGACGTTTCGCAAATTCAGCGACTCGGTGCGACCACAGAGCGAGGCACTACCCCCTAAATCGCGCAAAGCGCCGAGTACAGGAGGCTCGGGGTGTGTGTGTGTGTGGGGGGGGGGGGGGGGGGGGGGGCATTTCTGGCCAGTTAAACCGTATCTATGCGTCGCCATAAATGCGATGGATTGGATGCGTCGCACAACAGAAGGCAATGTTTGTCTTAAATGGAGAGAGAGCTTGGCCCATGGAATTTTGACAATTGTGGGGTGACCCTGGGCTCTGAAGAGAGAAACTTTTTCCGAAGTGGAGTTGGGGGGATTTGAATTTGGAAAACACTTCTCTCTTTCGACATCATGGTCATCCCCCCCCCAACATTTATCAAAATTGCATGGGCCATGCTCTCTCTCCATTCGAGACAAACACTGCCTTCTGTTGTGCGACGGCGCCAAGGGTGCCGTTGGTGCCGTCGGTGATATGGGAGTCACCACAACAGTTGCGTGACCATTGCAAAGTTGTGAATGTCTAAGATCCATTTTGATGATCAGTCACATCCAGTGCTGATCAATTCATGCACAACCAGTGCTGATAATCTCAAGCACATATGGTGCTGATCAGGGTACTTCAAATGGCCAAATTGGCCAGCGCTTTAGCGCACTTGAAAACAAAAACAACTGCGCTTTGTAGTGCAAAAAGCGCAAAAATTGCTTGCTGCGCCCACAAGGGGTTGCAAAAAACTGCGCTTAAAGCACAGAGGGGGTCAAAAAGTCAGCGCTCAAAAGCTCAAAAGCGCGCGCTTTGAATTACCCTGGTGCTGATCAACTCAAGTACACGCATTTTGACGATCTTGTGTTGAACTTGGTTGCATGGCTCCAGCCTTTAAGGCTACTCGCCGTCTTCGGCAGTAACATAATCAGTTCAAAGCAAAGCATTATTGTCAAAATATATATTTTATCAACTTTCTTCATGCTATGATTATTTGGGGGTTGAGCATAAGTGTTAGTGTGGTCCCTGTCAACCGTCATGGTAGCTTTGTCAAGATAAATTAGCAGCTTGTCTATACCGCCGAAAGATGGGGCTCCCTTAATACCACGCCCCACCAGGCGCTATCATTACTTTTTCGTACTATCATCGAAAAACAGTCCAGGTAAATTATCACGACCTTCCACCTCTGGAGTGCGCATCAAAATGGACAAGATGTGTGTGCTTAGTGTGTATGTATGTACGTTACAGTCCAGGGGTAGGCCAAATAGGCTAAAGGGACTTGCCCAGCTGTTAGGAAGAGCTTAAAAAGAAAAAGCACTGATGAACTGAACCCCAAACAATCGTTTAACCGATGCGGGCCCTGAGTTCGTGCTACAGTGATAATTTAAATCTACATGTGTATATGAACATGGGGAGGCAACGTCAGTCGATGCAAATATTTTCACATGCAAGCCATTAATTGGTACAAATAAATCATTATTTCACTTTGTCACCAGGCATGAGGTTGGGGGGGGCAGCCCGTAGGCTTTCCAATTAATTGTTATTTTCACATGAATATTTTAAAATGGAAGCGATACAGCGGATATTCCGCATCAATCTTTTCACATGCAAGCCATACATCGGCCTGCTTGATGACTTGAATGTGTGGTGTTTGTGTTTAATGTGTGGTTTGTGTGTGACAAGGGTTTAGGTGGGCTTATTTTATGGGCTGGGGATGGTTTGGGTTCCGTTTCTATGTCAGGTAGTTGGGCACGAGTTGACTGGATTGTTACATGGTTTTTCATCCAACTCTGGGCTGCACACCATGTCCCAACTCCAAGCCCCCCTGTGAGATGCCCGTTGTTTCTCTCTTGGGCTAATCATGGCCAATTCCCGCCAGCTCCAATAGCCAGCCACTGGGCCAAATCCAGTGCTTGAAGCTGCATTGGAATGCTTGTCGTGTCAGCTTTCAGACGCCTTAGCTAGATTCAGGTTTGGTTCCACTGTTTATTGTTTAGCTTCGAGCAACAGCTTCTTGGCAGCTCCCTTGCCTTGCCATCCAGCCAAACCTATCATAACCTCGTGCACCTTCAAGCTGACACAGTCAGCCGTCCAGAAGTACTAAATGATTTGGATGTAGCGCAGTGGCTGGCTTAGGGGGGCGTCTAGAAGCTGCTGAGGAAAGTCGAAAATAATAGCCCTAGTTGGCAAGATGTACAGCTGTGTACTGCTCTTATCAGGCCATCCATACACGTCACACATCCAGGCCGACATGCTCCACCACATTAGCTTGGCAAATGGGTCATTCAAGCAACATCCATACACCGTCACATATCAGCGCTGTGTCAGTGGCTCTGGCAAAGACTGTCTTGACAACCTGGTCACTACACATATTCCAAGCATTCATCAGCATTCCCAAGTGCGCCTACTATTTTGCAGGAGTGGCAATCAGGGTCCTTCAAACGGACCCCAGGTGTTGCGTCCTGGGACGCACCCTAATTCAGTAAGTTGCGTCCTGGGACGCACCCAGCTTGGTAGGTTGCGTCCTGGGACGCACCCGCCCTGCAGGCTGCGTCACAGTATCAACAGAACCCACAGCCCAAGGCAATGGAGTGGTGGTGGGCCAATCAACTGATGGGTTGGACGCAACCAACATCCCGAACCTGCGTCCGGGACGCAACCAACACCCTAAACCTGCGTCTGGGACGCAACGGACCCTCCCATGTTGCGTCTGCGACGCAACGGACCCTCCCCATGTTGCGTCCTGGGACGCAAGGACGCGCGTCCTGCACAACCCTGGTGGCAATGCCATTCGGACTGAATCCTCGTTGTCGCTGGTTAGTGTCGGGAGACCCACCTCCTGGGGTGAGATTCCTTTCACAACCAAAAAAACTTATTTGATAGCCAGGGTACTTCCGTTGACCAAATTGGCCAGCGCTTTAGCGCACTTGAAAACAAAACAACTGCGCTTTGTAGTGCAAAAAGCGTAAAAATTGCTTGCTGAGCCCACAGGGGGGTGCAAAAAACTGAGCGAAACAAAGGCAGCGTGCCAGCGCACAAATGCGCGCCCTTGGAAGTACCTGATGATAGCGTCATCGTAGTTAGGCTTCTAAACACCGAGGGTTTCTTCTCAAATTTCCCTGTCGAATAAGCCCTAAGCAATACCTTGCGGTCTCAGCTGGCCTTAGTTAAATTCCTCGTTTGTAAAGTAAATGTAGACGCTCATTTTGAATTAAGGATGGAGAAGATGAATGTGACCTCCCTTGAAGGAATGGTCAAGGGAGATAGAGAGAGGATACATTACATAAACTCAGCAGATCACTGCCGAGACCAGGTAGCAGCACAACCTCTCCACCTTCAAATCTTATAACAGGAAGCACGAGGGTTTTTAAGGCACCCACTCAAACGTGGAGATGCCTTCTTCGAACTTGAACTTGGCTATATAGCTTCAGCCAGGAATTTTGGTGCCGGCCGTCTACAAGGGTGCTCGCACACACATACCGTTAGCACAAGGGTCGATATGGCATTTAAACAGTTGGTCTTTCTGGTCCATTTTACCAGTGCCGGTCCCATGAGCATGGAATATGGTCTCAGTCCCAGGGTTCCACTCGGAGGGTTGAACCACTTTCATGGTTCCACCCGGAGATGCCACCCCCCGACCAATCACACCTGCACCACTCAGCACCACTGCCCCCACCTGGAGCAAACTAAGCACTTGCAGTACACAGAGATTCTGTTTAGAAGGGGCACAACCACGCAGTGAAAGAAATGGAAAATACGCCAGGTGGTTTAAATGGGAACCAGGGTACTTTAAATTGGCAAATTGGCCAGCGCTTTAGCGCACTTGAAAACAAAAAAACTGCGCTTTGTAGTGCAAAAAGCGCAAAAATTGCTTGCAGCGCCCACAAGGGGTTGCAAAAAACTGCGCTTAAAGCGCAGAGGGGGTCAAAAAGTCAGCGCTCAAAAGCTCAAAAGCGCGCGCTTTGAATTACCCTGAATGGAACCAGATAGAAATAAATAAAGCATAAAGAGCCAAATAAAGTGCTGGACGTGGCTTAAAAGGACCGGGATCAAGATCGAGAAAGAAAGACAGCAAAAATACGCCGAGTCGTGGCTTAAAAGGACCCAGCTAGAAAGACAGAACTTGACCTAGGTTACATGCAGGGGGAGGCGTGGGTAACACGGCTTCAACCAGCATTTCCATGCAGGGGGGTACATGGGTAATAAGTATTAACATGGGGGATACAGAACTTGAACATGGCAGGTGGGTACATTGGTTACGTGGCTTCATCCAGCAATTCAGAAAGCAAGAAAGAAAGCAAATAAAGCAATACACAAAGTCAGCGTGGCTTGATGGGGGAATACGGAAGCAGTAGACGAGGGAGGCTGTGGGGAGGAGGGGCAAGGAGCAGGGAGAAATTAGTTACTGTAGTGTACTAGCACATGGTTACGTGTACTCATCACCTAGAGGTTAAACCCTATTTTTGTTATTTTGTTTCACATTTGAACATGGATTCACCACCTTGGATATATGGGTTGCAGCCAGGCCCGTATGCAAGTAATTTAATGATTTGGTGCATGGCCATCAGGGTTGTTGAGGACGTCTCCGCCAAAAACCATGTGCGATTCAAATTTAAGTGATTGAACTCCTTTTACTGCTGGTTTGTGTCTTAAGCCTACCTCCTGAAATGGCATTCCTTGAACAAAATAAGAAATACCGCGACACCTGTTGGAATGTGAAGGAACTTGGCAGGTCCGGGGAGCAGGGAGCGGTCTACTCTGACAATTTTAATTTTGTTTGTGACAGGATTTTCACCCCAGATTGTGAGTCTCCAAACACGAACTAGGATTCAGTTTGAATTGCGTTGCCACTCCTACAAACAAAAGATCTGCGGTGTGGGTTCCGGGAAGAGAAGGAAGAAAATATAGAATGGGCTCGGAATTTAATTACACGTCAAAATGAACCGGAATATCAGTGGCACATTGCTGTGCAACTTTCTGACATGTAACATTGTCAGATGGAACAGCTAAGCGCATCACTGCGCTAATGCGATAATGACTAGCAGAGCTAGCTATCGCTTAGTACACACGCCAGCACATGGCGTGCATGGTGGTATCAACAGAGGTGACCTCGTACTGGTTGTAGCAGTATCCGGGGATGGCTCCATTGATGAAGGACTTGTAGCCAGCGTTCAGGCAAGTCTCGCGCATAACCTGAGCGACAGTGTACGTGCCAGTGCAAGCAACGGACTGTACCTCCCACATGCATCCTCCATCAGGGCAGTACTCAGCATTGCAAGAAGCACAAGGGTCAGACACCATGATGCCAACACCGGGGAAGATGTCTCCAACATTAGTTCCGCAGTAGTAGACCTCAGCGTCATTTCCGGCAGTTCCGGTTAATCCAGGGGATCCAGCAGGGCCGGGGCTACCAGCACCGCCAGGAGTTCCATTGGTTCCAGCAGATCCAGCAGCGCCAGTGCCTCCGGGGGTTCCATTGGTTCCATCAGTGCCATCAGAACCATCAGCTCCATTTACACCAGCAGGTCCAGTCTCTCCCTTGAATCCAGCAGGGCCAGTTGCACCAACGGCACCCATGGCACCAGTGGGACCAAAAGGTCCAGCAGGGCCAGTGCCTCCTGCAGCGCCAGTAGGGCCGGTAGCTCCAGCAGCGCCGGTAGCACCAGCAGGGCCAGTAGATCCAGCGGGTCCAGTAGCACCAGTGGCACCATCAGCTCCATCAGCACCAGCAGGGCCAGTAGCACCAGCAGGGCCAGCGGCACCAGCAGAGCCCATGTCACCATTCAGGCCAGTAGGGCCAGGGGATCCAACAGCACCAGTGGCTCCAGCAGCTCCAGGGGTTCCATTAACTCCGTTGGTACCAGCTGGGCCCATGGAACCAGCAGGTCCAGAAGCTCCAGTGGCACCAGCAGGGCCGGTGCCACCAGCAGCGCCAGGGGCTCCAACGTCACCAACAGCGCCGTTGACACCGTTAGCTCCAGCATCTCCGGTGGCTCCAGCAGGGCCCATGAGTCCATTGGGGCCAGCAGGTCCAACAGCTCCATTAGCACCATTAGCACCAGCAGCTCCAGCAGGGCCAGTGGCTCCAGCGGGTCCAGCAGATCCAGTGGCACCAACTGCGCCAGTGGCTCCAACAGGTCCAGTGGCACCATCAGCACCATCAGCACCATCAGCACCGTCAGCTCCAGCAGGGCCATCAGCACCAGCGGAACCAGCAGCTCCAGTGGGGCCAACAGGTCCTTGAGCTCCAGTAGCTCCAGTAGCACCGTCAAGTCCATTAGTTCCATCAGCACCATTAGATCCATCAGGGCCAGCATCACCCATGGGGCCTGCAGGGCCAGTAGCACCAACAGCTCCAGGGGCACCATCAGAGCCATTAGATCCATCAGCACCAGCATCACCGGCAGCACCAGCAGGGCCCATGGCACCAGTGGCTCCAGCAGGGCCCGTAACACCAACAGGGCCAGTGGCTCCAGCAGCACCAGCAGGGCCCATGGCACCGGCAGCACCAGAGTCTCCCTTGGCACCATTGGCTGCGTTAGCTCCAGCATCACCAGTGGCACCAGCAGGGCCAACGGCGCCAGTGGGTCCAGCAGCACCGGGGGTGCCAGCAACACCAGCATCACCGACAGGGCCAGCAACTCCAGGGCCTCCAGCAGGGCCCATGGCACCAGTGGATCCAGGAGTACCGGCAGGTCCAGCATCTCCCTTTGCACCGGCGGCACCAGCGGCACCACCAATACCATCAGCACCATTAGGGCCAGCAGGACCAGCAGGGCCACGGGCACCAGGGGCACCTACGTCTCCCTTGGCTCCAGCAGGTCCAGCAGCACCAGGGGCACCAACGTCACCCTTAGCACCAGCAGAGCCAGCATCTCCAAGAGGTCCGGCAGGTCCAGGGGCACCAACGTCACCAGTGGCACCAGGGGCTCCAACAGAACCAGCATCTCCACCAGCACCAGAAGGGCCCATAGCTCCAGTATCTCCCTTGGATCCAGTTGGGCCAGCGGGGCCAGCAGCACCGGCATCACCAGTAGCACCTTTTCCACCAGCAGGTCCAACAGCTCCAGGGGCACCAGTGTCTCCCTTCACTCCAGTGGCACCAACGGGACCTGTGTCACCCTTGGATCCAGGGGCACCCATGGGTCCAGCATCTCCATTGCCTCCAGCAGGGCCAGTGGCTCCAGCAGGGCCAGCAGCTCCGGGGGAACCGTTAGATCCTGTGGCTCCAAGAGGGCCAGCAGGTCCATCAACTCCGGGGGCACCAGTGGCTCCCTTATCACCTCGGGCACCGACGGCACCAGGGGCACCAGTGTCACCCTTGGCGCCAACAGCTCCAACAGGTCCATTAACACCAGTGGCACCAATGACACCACGGGGTCCCAAGGGTCCAGGAGGTCCAGTAGATCCAGGGGCACCAGCAGCTCCAGCAACTCCAGCATCTCCCTTGTCTCCACTGCCGCCGGTGGCGCCCATGTCACCAGCAGGGCCAGTGGATCCCATGGGGCCAGCAGCACCCTTGGCTCCGGTGCCACCAGTCACTCCCTGGGATCCAGGGGCACCAATAGGTCCAGCAGATCCAGGGGCTCCGTCAAGACCAGCTGAACCAGGGGCACCAGCAGAACCAGTAGCACCCTTAGCTCCAGGGGCGCCAGTGACGCCAGCAGTACCAGTCAAACCCTTGCTTCCGGTGATACCCATGTCTCCAACAACACCCTTAGGTCCCTGGGCGCCAGGGACACCAGTGGGTCCCTTGGGTCCAGAAGGTCCACCAGCTCCGGGGGCACCAACGTCACCCTTGGCACCAGGGGCACCCATGGCACCAGGGGCACCCAGGTCACCCGTAGATCCAGTGGCACCGACAGCTCCAGTGGCACCCATAGCTCCAGCAGCTCCAGGGGTTCCAGTGTCACCCTTAACTCCATCAACTCCCATAGGACCAGTAGCACCAGCAGGGCCCTTGGCTCCAGGAGCACCCATGGCCCCAACAGCGCCGCGGGCACCAACAGCACCGACATCACCCTTCAGGCCAGCAGCTCCAGTGGCTCCAACAGCTCCAGTGGCACCAACAGCTCCAGGGGCACCAGTGTCACCCTTGGGACCGACGGGGCCAGATACACCAGTGCCACCAGCAACACCAGGGGCACCAGAGGCACCAGGGGCACCAGTATCTCCCTTAGCTCCAGCAGCTCCGGCATCACCCTTGGCACCGGCAACACCGGAAGTACCAACAGCTCCGACAGCACCGACAGCACCAGCAGGACCACTGTTACCCTTGGGGCCAGTAACTCCAGGGGCACCCATAGGGCCAGCAGGGCCAACAGCACCAGCAGGGCCAGCAGATCCAGGGCCACCAATGGGGCCCGCAGGGCCAACAGACCCAGTAGCTCCAGTAGGTCCCTTGATTCCAGGGGCACCAGTTGTTCCAGCAGCTCCAGGGGCACCAGCAACGCCAGGGGCACCAGCATCACCAACGGCTCCAGTGGGTCCCATGGGTCCAGGGGCACCATCCATACCATCAGCACCAGCAGCTCCCATGGATCCAGGGGCTCCCATAGCCCCAGAGGCTCCCTTCACACCAGCAACACCAACAGGGCCACGGGCTCCAGGGGCACCACCAGCTCCAGTCTCTCCCTTGGGGCCGGCAATGCCAGTGGCTCCAGTGGGGCCAACATCACCAGTGACTCCGGGGGCACCCATAGATCCAGCAGCACCCATGTCTCCCTTGAGTCCACTAGGTCCTGAAACACCCTTGGCTCCAGCAGGGCCAACAGCACCAGTGGAGCCCATAGCTCCCATGGCACCAGCAGGGCCAGTAGGTCCACCAGGGCCCATGGGGCCACTAGATCCTGGGGCTCCCATGTCACCCAGAGGTCCCATAGCACCCACAGGTCCAGGGGCACCCATGTCACCAGGGGATCCAACAGCACCATTAGTTCCCTTGGGGCCAGCGGCTCCAGGAGCACCAGGGGCACCAGAAGCACCCATGTCACCCATCATGCCAGAAGGGCCAGTGGGGCCAGCAGGGCCAGCAGGGCCAGCAGGGCCAGCAACACCAGCATCACCAACGACTCCCTTAGGTCCAACAGATCCAGGGGTACCAGGTGCTCCCATGTCTCCAGGGGCACCAGGAGTTCCAGAGATTCCTCTATCTCCAGGGCCTCCAGTGGATCCAATGACTCCATCAGCTCCAGTGGCTCCCATGGGTCCAGGGGCACCAGGGCCACCGTTAGGTCCAACAACACCGCGGGCACCAGGGGAACCCATGGGTCCAGGGGCGCCGAGAGGTCCAGGGGATCCCGATGATCCACGAGGGCCCTTGGGGCCCATAGGTCCGGGGATGCCTGGGGCACCCATGTCTCCAGTGGCTCCAGGGGTTCCGGCAGCTCCCACAGGTCCAGGGGCACCGTTGGGGGCGTTATCTCCAGGGTATCCAGGGGCACCAGTGCCTCCAGAGCTCCCATCGGGTCCAGCAGGTCCGTTGTCACCAGGGGCTCCTACGGGGCCACGGACTCCCATGGGGCCGTTGCCTCCGCGGGGACCGGTGGGGCCAGCAGGGCCGACAGGGCCGGGGGCGCCAGTGTAGTCGACAAAAGGCTTAGGAGGAGGAGAAGGGCTCCTGGGCGCCCTGGGCTCAGGGGTAGCTTGGATGCCTACGCACGAGGAAAGGGAGGTCGTGGACAGTTAGATGATAGGAGGAGCATCGGGGGGGGTATCAGCTCATCAGGGCGATCGGAAAGTAAGGAAAGAGGAAAGCCCAAGGCAAAGGTAAAAATGAAGCAAGCGTAGGTGACACGAATGAAGATTGATGCAGTGAATGAACATAAGTAGGCGGATGGAAGCGTAGCATGCGACGTGAGGGAAGCCAGACTAGGAAATAGTAGTGCAACATGGATTCGCAAGGACATAAGGGCGGAGAGACGCAAGCTAACATGCTGTATGGCTCAAGTGCTGGATGAATGAACGCTTCACTACGCGTGGGTGGTGCGTAGTGAAGCGTTCGTTAGTGAAGCGTGCGTAGTGAAACGATACCAGGAGGCAGTGTGGATCAGCTGGCCAGCAATCAGGTTAAACGAAGAAAACATCAGGTGTCCAGCAGAAAAGGAACGGGAACAGATCGCCGAGCGGTAGGGCTTATTACCAGCAGGTCTCTCTTGGGGGTTGTTCACCAAGCATTGCACTTGGTACACGATGCTGTCCGTAGGGGTTAACCACCCACATCCGCTATACACCCGCCCGGTAGATCAGGAGTACAACAACCAGTCCGCTATTTGAAACTCACCGACGGCGACGAGGGCGAAGGCCAAGACCGCGAATTGCAGTCGAGACACCATATTGGATAGACTTCTGCGGAGAAACAGGGTGGGGGGTGGGGGGGTAGATGAGTAGGTGAACTGTGATACTGCCCAGTAAATCAGACAATAGGACAGTTGAGTCCAGTAACTAGGTAGGATCGCAACGACGACGACCGCAATAACTAACTACAATAAAATCATCAAGAGGAAGAGGGTATCAGAGGAGGATTGATTTGGAACTGTCGGGAAATCGGATCAAGGAAACGGGGTGGGACACTAAGCGCTTGATAATCCTTGCATCTGCGATGTGCTCTTCGAGAAACGTGCTGACGCAAGAGCAAGATCTAGAGGCGATGGGAGCACGGATTGCTGAGCCACTCACCAAGGGAAGAGGACTCCTACGCGACGACGGAGGCAGGGCGAAGATGAAGAATAAGGGGAGGGGGAAGAAGCTCCGTGAGTTCAAGCGCAGGCAAAGGACGCCAATCGAACGCTAGCAAGATGGAGGATGCTTACCCTTAGACTTATACGACGGCACCGAGTTGGATACCGAGCGACTATGCCGGCACCGTCGGGCTAGTGGTATATAAGCTTGTTTATTTTTCTGGCAGGGTTACCAGTATAGCGATTAGGGTACAACCGGGTACAGCAGTGATGATGCGTAAAGCTGTCACCCTGACTGTCGCGGTCTTGGGTCGTGAGCCCCCCCCGGGCCAGCCTGGACCCAGCCCGGACCCAGCCCTCGAGCCGCCCCCCCGCGTGGAGGCTGGCGTGGAGGGGGTATATTTCTGGCGTGGAGGGGGTATATCTCTGTTTCTGACCCAATTTCGAGGCCACCGAGGTGTCTCGAGGCGATGATGCGGATGGAGACTTGGTCAGTCATCAACTTCTTGGAGCATTTTCGCCCCGTCAACTTAACGATGCTGTTCTTGAGGCGAGGCGAAGCTCCCAATACTGAAGCCGACACTTCTGAGGCTTGTGGGGCATGGAAGGGGCAGGGTTGTTCTACTCGCTGCGTGTTGCGTGAAGCACACATACTCTTGAGGGTATGTTGCACATCTCACAGGGTCTGGGTGCGCGCAGACGCAGAGTTTCGTACCGGTTGCGTCTCATCATGCAGATTTGGGAGTCCCCCAGAGCAAATCTGGTAAGAGGGTGGCCCCGTACAACTAAAAACCTCTAACAACAATGTATATCAAGATACAACCAAATTAAAAAAGAACAAAATAACACATGAGCTATTGGTGTGCTCAGGCCCCATGAAGCCCCCGAGAGGTATCTTAATGGATAGCCCAGTTTCTGGTGAAAGGTGCTACCTCTAAGCTGCAAATCTGAGTATTGGCGCAGTAAGGTTTAAGCAGGGTTACGTAAAGCATGGATAGTTCGACCTGTGGGTGTTGCGCTATTTGAGTCATTTATCAGCTACATAATGGTTGAATGGTTGGAACTCTTGGAAGCCCCCCCCCCCCCCCCATAAGTGTGGAGAATGCTTGTCTTTGGTAAAGAACGGCCTGCCTATATAAGACATTGCAATTCAGTTATGAATGCTTTTGGTTGTTTTTCTACTGTCTATATTTGTTTGAGTGTTTAATTTGTGGTATTTTCTTTCCGTGCTCAACACTAGCCAAGGATTATTGTGAGCTTGTGCCTCTATGTCTGCTACCCCTTCTTCACAATAATTATTTGCTTCTTTGTGTGATCTGTGTCATTAAATAAATAGGACGCCTTGGTACGTGGGGTTGGCCAGCCCGTTTGCTTTCACTGGGGCCAGAGAGAGAGGGGGGGGGGGGGGGGGGGGGGGAGGGGCTATCATCCCCCTGGAGAAGGTTTTTGGGTGTCAGCGTGAACTACTAGGACACGAGCGCCTGATATGCATCTGATCAGATGTCAATCAGGCGCTCGTGTCCTAGTAGTTCACGTTTACAAGACTGCAAGTCCCAGGAGGGAAACAAGGGGCTTCGATCCTCCCCAGAAGGTCGCAGTATACAGGCGGGGTGCGGGTCTGATCTGTACTAAGTTGTCCCAATCGTTAGACCAAAAGCTGAGAGCGTGCTTGGCAGTGGTTTAGTGGAACCTGATCAGGTCCTTATCTATTATATTAAATATATACTAAATATATACTAAATATATACTAAATATATACTAAATTGATATTAAATTGATTGCTCGTGTCCTAGTAGTTCATGCTGACATTGGGCCTGTTTCATTTGTCTTCTGCGCGCGACAATGGACTGGAAGGAGACATGGCATGGGTGTGGAGTTCGGTGCAGAGCTTGAGGGCGGCTACTTTTGAGGTACCTAAGCGGGTGAGGTTGGGAAGTGCATTGATAAGTATGGTCCCTGTGCGTGGTACCCAATGTAACAACTGAGTATATCACTTTATGTCCCTGATCTTTCAGAGCCTGTGAAAGGTTTTTGTGTCGATTCCCCTTTTCCGCATATTTAACCGAGTGGTTGGCGTCAGAGCAGTAGCCGACTTCAACTGTGTGGATCAGGGGCCATGAAGTGTGATTGGAGCATTTCATAAATAGGAGCAGGAGACTGCAGACAAACTTGAGCGGAGATGCTACTTCGTTACAGAGAGTAGGAATAATATGATACGACACAGCCGGAGTGGGCTGATGAAGGAGAGATGGCGGCAGTACAGTTAGGTACTGCATAGCGGTGCACGTGGCCATAGCTGGCAACGGCACTGTAGGGACTAAGACCTGTGTGAGTGTGTGCTCTAGGCCACTCTAGAGACGGCATATAAGCCGGACTATATCAGAGCATGTTTGTTTATCCGGGGTCAAGAGTAGGTCTGGTCTGAGTTTGTCCCAGGTGGTTTGGGCCATCTTATTAGGGGGTTTCAGCCACGAGGGCGGCCTGTTCCCCAGTACCTCACTGGAGAGGTCCTCCAGTTTGCCAGCGTCCATATACCATACATAAGTCCCCCCCCCCCCCCCCCCCTCTGGCCCCAGTTGGCCTTGACTTCCCTGGTGAGGTTGGGTGTTGCTATCCTAGGGGGCAGGGTACCGTCAGCTGCCACCGGAGGATGGACAGATGGCCAGATATGGTCCATGTGAGCCACCTCTCCTACATTGTCATTGACAGAGGTATTTCTAGGGAAGTGGGCGGCTTTCTTGATTGGCCAGCTTATCTGCCTCCACATTGTCATGGGTGGACGCTACCCTCGGGGAACCAATTTTTCATCTGTAACCCTTGGGAATCCTGCATGGGACCTCACCTTGGCCAGAGTGGTGGGGGTGCCAGTAAGGACTCTGGTCAGGAGGTGTTTTCAAATGGCCTCAAGGAGTTGCTTGTGGGTATATTCCTCGACAGAGTGGGGTTATGGACAAGTCTCCGAATGCGACTAGAAAGGCTATCAGTGTAGATGGTGACGGTTTTTTTGGGGGGTGTTCGTGCTAGGGCCTGGTGGATAGCGCATAGTTCCGCTCTATTGTTGGTCCTGGTGATGTCAATACCCCCTGGGTTGATTGTAAACTTTTGGCCCGACAATGGAGAGTATACCGCAGCCCCAAGGGAGGCCGGGCCCTCGGGCGGGCTGGGGGATCTGGCTGCCATCGGTGTATAGCTGCTGGCCTACATGGTATCAGCTTGGATAACACTCCGGAGAGTGGACTTTGTGTGTGCAGCACGCCAATCTATAAATGCGGAGACGAGAATGAAATTACAAAAGACTGGGGAACCATGAAGGGACACCAGCGGAGGAAAGGGGCGGTAGCCTGGAACCTGATCAGGGTACACAGTGTCATGAAGAATGACACAGTCTACGGGAAGCTGACATAGTACTGTCAGGACCGATAGTTCTAAGGGAGTACATAAGGAGTCACCAAGACATAAAACAAGCGAGAGCACCGCTATTCATGCTGATACTCCACCTATGACGCAGGTGACATACAATACTAGTACTCCACCTATGGCACTGGGGACATAGAACCATAACTTGGTAGCAAACAAAAATTATTAAGGAACGGCGGAAAAACAGGATACCAGAAGAAAGCCTTGTCTAAAATAAAAGGATGAGAAAGGATGAACCAAAAACCACTGTAGTACTCCGAAAATGTAGCAGCAAAAAACTTGGGTCATACCGAGCTGAGCTGAGACCAAAATGGAAATGTAACCATCCATGGTAAGCGCAAAAATACTATTCATCCAGAATAGTAGGCACCAAACCAGAAAATCACAGGGAGGCCAAACAGAAATCAATCCTAATACCAAAGGAAGGGGAACAACGGTGACTGAAAGAACCGAGAACTTAACCTAAAGAGAAGACTGAAAAAATCGTATATCAAAGTTGGGGAACAACGGTATAGAAAACCCGATCCGGGAATAGGAACCTAACGCCAATCAATGATAACCAAAGAGACGGATTGAAATATCGTGTGAGCGCAGCACACGAGAGAATCAAAGCCTAAAGGACGCAGACAAGAGGACACTAAAGACTACGATGGAAAAAAAAATCGATGGAAAAATCCACTACCTTAAAAACTATTCTCAGCATAGAATTCATGACTAGGTTGGGATGAAAAAACCATGATGAACTGGTTTCTCACTCAAAGATGGAAGTAAGAAGATTTATGAAAGTTAATTATCATAAATCCCCAGCTACGGCACTAACGAAAAACAGTCTAAGAGGTGGGTATCGCACCGCAAAGAACTCGTGCACTCAAGACAAACCAAGCGCCTAACTAAAGCAAACCAAACCTGCAGCAACTGAAAAAATCCAAAGGATGCGAAGTTAAAATTTTCAAGAAACTTGTAACCAACAAAGGAAACACAGTTCAACGAACAATAGAAGGGTAGATGTACAACCATAGTACATAAAACCTATTGTCCACCTGAAAAATAGTAAACGCATAAAAAGGACTTCAAAGAATTTACTGCAAAGGATGGACTGAAAGGGCGCTTGAAATACACTCGGAAAACAAGAAAGAGGTGAGCGGCGGTACATCTGCAAGTACAACTGCAAGATTACCCAGCCCACCAATTCACAGTAAAATCCGAAGGGAAACAACTACTACACTCCACAAAAAGTTCCAATCACATGAGGGGCTGGTGATCTAAAAACAGTGTGGAGTAAAAAGAAATAGCTAATCTATGATGAGCTCCACCGAACGAACCATCTGCCTATGGAACTAAGAGTCAGAAACCATCAAGACGCTATAACGGTGGTCTGAATTAAGTACCACCTTCCACCAAAACCAAGAAAGACAGCTGAAAGGAAGCTGCCTAAACAAAGCGTCGTAACGCTCCACCAATCTAGACTACCCTATAAGTCAGTCTAGGAGGTGCTGAGGAATAGGCACTCACACATAGGGCCATGTTAACCTACGTATGAGAACCAGCAGCACCTAAAACAATGAATCCTGGGTTGACTGTAACACCCCAGCCATACGCAGTATCAAGCTAGACCAGTGTTCAAGATCATCACTTACCCATTCGGCAACGGCTACATCATCACATGGGCTTGACCCGAGTAATCCACCAGGGACGACAGGAGGCGTCGGAATTATCGACACCCGCGAGCCATCCGAGGTGGTCGGAGGTTGGCGACTATTAGTCAATGGACCTGATCCAGGTACCACTATGATCGAAGGCTGTCTAAATCCTAAAGCTTCACCGCTAAAACGTGGCACAGAGGAGGGCCTGGCGACCCCCTGAGATTCGGCTAAGATTGTAGTTGGATATCCAACTCCCACCCGCCCTAAAACTTCACACACAATACAGCAAGATCAGGCCCTGGACTAGAATGCAACAATGATACATCCCAGCCAGGCCAGCCAACAACAATTGGGGTTGTTAAAGGGCGTAGGGAATTACCGGTAACACATAACATATCACCGTTTGATGACAGGAGGGATGCAAGCGGGCACGGGGACCCATACTAATGGGAGAACCCAGAAAGACAGTTTAGAACTGAACTGGAGATAGAGAGTACATCACTACTCACTACTAACTGGCGCAACATTGGAAACCCAAATATAATAACCCTTACTCACCAGGGAATACCCAACCAGTCTACCAAATAATGCCTTTCTAACTAGCTTGTTGCGTGACTGCCCAATACTAAGATTACATAGCAAGGGCAACCAAACAAACGCAACAACGACACATCAGGTGCAACCCCAAAGAAAAGCTCCGAAGGAGTCTTGTCTCCCAAGATGAACACGCGATTGCGAAGATAACACACTAGCACCATGCTGAGCAGTGTCATCATCAACAACTCATGCATGCCCCAACTAATCGAGATCAACCATGCCTCTATACCACTTAACTAAAAAATCCTAAGCCCTATCAGAACTCAAACACTTGAACCCAAACTCACGTAGCTAAGGCATACACCTAAGGGGGGAACCAGGGGCACGGGAAGACAAAGTAGTAACCTCTGTCGAACCACGGAACGCACCCAGGGGTCACAAGGAGCCTAAGAGAGAAAAATATCCACCAAGATATCTTGCCAAAGATCCTCCACGGCCGCTGGACTAGGGCCAGGACGGCGTCCACTGCGGCGGCCTGTAGCATGGGCGAAGTCCGGCGCTGCGAGACCTGGGATCACAGAAGGTGGGGAAGCGTTAGGTTGAAGTCGAGATTTGAGGTATGGGAAAAAGGAGACGAGAATGACAGTGCAGCAAGTCGCACCTGGTGCAGAAAATCGCACCAATGGCAGAAAATCGCAAATCGCAAGGGCAGAATTCGAAAATTTATCGCTAGGATGCGAAGAGCAGAGCCGAGGCATGTAAAGGTCCTAATATCCCGCCGTCGATGATCAGTCAATCTCAAGTCCCCCCCTCTATCGCTCGACTCACCCGGTTGGGGGGTAGAGGGAGCAGCACCCGTAGTGGTGCTGACCATACCCCCCTGCTTCCTACCACCTCCAGAATCTCCAGGTCCAGACGCGTAGGTCGTCCTCCTCTGGCGAACCCTACGGCAGTGCCGGCGATCCGCCAGCTTGATCGAAAAAATTCTCCAGAAGGTAGCACAGAGCC
This sequence comes from Chlamydomonas sp. ICE-L, assembly GCA_013435795.1. Classification (NCBI taxonomy): domain Eukaryota; kingdom Viridiplantae; phylum Chlorophyta; class Chlorophyceae; order Chlamydomonadales; family Chlamydomonadaceae; genus Chlamydomonas; species Chlamydomonas sp. ICE-L. The sequence goes on along the minus strand of JACBWV010000610.1, from coordinate 49,137,100 downwards.
ACTAGAGCGCAAGCTCATGCCAGTAGCCGACCGTCGGCTGGGCAGAGCAAAGGGGGCAAAGACGACGTAGACATCAGCAGGGAGCTTGGTCGGCTTGGCAACCTCCGGTATGCAGGCAGAGCCTCAAACACCGGAGAAAGGTTAGCGACGTCAAGGACGCGAGCAGACGAAGACGGGGTATCTCCACCGATGTCCAGGCTAGTCGCCGACTTGAGTCTGCACGTCACAGTCATCTACGACAGACGGGAGGAGGCGACAGACGGCAGGGGAGGAAAAGGAAGAGAAGATGGAGGAATGACCGGGGGGGGTTACTTCCACGATGGCGGAAGGACTCTCATGACCGCTAGCAGAGGCAGCTGGTGCACAAACGTCTAGCCAATCATCAAGAGGAGCCGTTCCTCCGTTGGAAGGATTGGTCGCAGCCATCGCTGAGAATGATACTGCGCATCCCGCGCGTCCAGGAAAGACCATCCATGTCATGGAGTTTCTCAAAATGGCGGGAGGTCCTCGCGGAAGTTGCATCGCAAAGCAGTGGTAGTAAATGAAGGGCCGTATAACCTATCAGCTTGGATAACACTCCGGAGAGTGGACTTTGTGTGTGCAGCACGCCAATCTATAAATGCGGAGACGAGAATGAAATTACAAAAGACTGGGGAACCATAAAGGGACACCAGCGGAGGAAAGGGGCGGTAGCCTGGAACCTGATCAGGGTACACAGTGTCATGAAGAATGACACAGTCTACGGGAAGCTGACATAGTACTGTCAGGACCGATAGTTCTAAGGGAGTACATAAGGAGTCACCAAGACATAAAACAAGCGAGAGCACCGCTATTCATGCTGATACATGGGGGGGGGGTTTGGTAGTTGCAGGGGTAAGGTGTTGGGGGAGTGGGGTGGGGGATAGGGAGGGTGGGGGGTGGGGTGGGGTGGGGGGGCACTCTAAGGGGCATGGAGGATAAGTCGGGGAGCTTAGAGTGGTGGGGGGAAGGAGAGGGGGGCAGGGCCGATGGCAGGGTTGGGGATGGGTTGGATGCTTTTGTGGGAGGGATGCAGGTGGTGCATAACCTCATTCCATGCTTGGTTATTGAAGGGGGTGGCCCAGGGGGTTGGCGATGCGGAGGAGTTGGTGCCCCTTTGTCCTTGCAATGGTGGAGGTGATTTCCCCCCAGTCTAGATGGACGGTTGGTGGATAATGGGGGCCCCGGCTGGGATGGTATCTAGGACCTGGACCCAGGGGTGGGCGGGGTGTATTTCGTAGGCTGTGTGCTTTGTGTGTGGGACCAAGAGGAGGGTGCGTGTTTGGACGGAGTGAGTTTGGGCTGCCTTGGCACTGTTGGGTGCCCATCTGACTGCCTTCTGGGCTTCCTTAGCATCCTGCAGGGAGTGTATCACTGATGCTCCTGTCCATGTGTGAGAGTATGGGTCTGGGCTTGCCCCGAACAGGTGGTCATGAGGGTGGGGAGAAAAGCAGTGTGCGAGAGATGGGTGTCATAAGAGTGGCCCTGTTGACCTGTCTATTTGGACCCCCAGCAAAGTGAGGGCTTGAAGGAGGGTGGGGTGAGGAGCGGTGGGGGGTGGTGTCCTTGAGACGGTGGAATAGGCTGGCTAGGTCTCCAGCAAAGGACCCTTGGGAGTGTGAGGGCACCAGGCTGGGTATGGTTGCTTGGGCGGTGTTGTATTGGTGTTGGAGTCTGTTTGCCGAGGAGGTGGGGAGTTGACCAATGCAATTGCCAGGGGGAGAGTACAGGTATGTGGTGGTGGGGGGGATAGGCGGAGCTTCATTGGGTTGGGCATCCCCCTGGTTCCTGCAGTAGTTCGGCACAGAGGGCCCTCTGGTTTGCCCATCGCCCGTCGCCCAGCCCAGGTGGCTTCGCCCGCTTCGCCCCCTTACCTTCCTGGCAGGCACCTGTGGTGTCTGGCAGGTCACCGCTGGCAGGTCCGGGCAGGTCCCTAGTGCGGGTGCGGGTGCGGGTGGTGAGTGGAGGGGGGAAGCTAGTCCCGAGGTCGCCCGAGAGGGCCAAATTAACTCTGAACGGGGATCAGGCCCAAACGGGGGATCAAACAATCAAGATCAATTATGGATTGCCAGGAGGGGCTTATTGAAAGGAATGATTGATGAACGAGTCCCCGTCGAATTGCAAACGCGGTGCGACGGAGGAGGAGTTCGAGTGTTATTACGCAGGAGGAGTTCGGGTGTTATTAATATATTTTGCCTTGGTACTGGATTATCCCAGGATCCCAGAAGCCTCCCAAAAGCCGATGGGCATCGTGCTATATCCGGGGCGACATCCCGCGGTGCATGGTTCGGCAAGTGTGGTAGAGGATCACTAGAGCCGCCGAAGCAAATTTTATTGCTGAACAGGGTAGAACTTGAGGTACAGTGGGTGAACACGAAATAATCCGAAATCCTTCAATCCGATGTTCCACAGCATTTGAAGAAAGGGCTCATTCCCTGCGATGCAGCTACAATTATTGGCATGACATGGAAAAAGAGGCACCTGATAGTAAGACATGTATGGGACGCTGGGATGTTGTCTGTGAACGGTGCAATATTTGTTGCTCGCCGACAGAGCTGTGGGTTTAAATGATCGAACTTATCGAAAAGCCCTAGGCAGAAACCCTTCCTCTCAAACCTCCCTTATCCGCCGATGGTGAGCAACAAATATTGCAGCCCCGCAGAGACTACTCCCTGCCTCAATATCAATATTCTATCTATCGATCCACTGGATTGCTCCATACTGCGCTAATTCCTTGATCTGTCTATTTTAGCGGTACAACTCGTTTGGATCCCATGGCCTGGGCGCTGGGGCGGGTGGAATGCAGTGCTTCATTTATTCCGAGGCGAGCATCAGGCCTCCGCAGCGCAGTTTTAGTGTCCTCTTTTAGCAGAGCTTCCAGCAAGGTTGCATGCATCGTTGGTAAGATTGAAATATTGACTGAAGGGGCGCTCGTGGCGGTGCAGAAAGTAACTTGAAATCCGCGCACTCTCTGATGATGCAGCCGAGAAAGTAGAGCCACCAGCACCATCGGGGAAAGGAAATAAGGACGACAAGCAGGGTCTGAAGTTCAAGTTACCTTCCTCCTTAGATTCCTTCTTGCGCTCCCCGTACGATGCCGCTATCTTCAGTCTTGCGCTGCCGTCCATGTTGTCACTAGCAGCAGGTAAGCAAGTGTATGTGCGAACTTCTATTCGAGCCTCGTTGAGTGCCGAGTTGTGTCTCAGTAATGCCAACTTCACTGATGACGTGTGCTGTCGTGTGCCCGATATCCCGAGACGTAAAATTGAGTCTGTCCTGTGGATCCTGTTGATTGTAGCTCTCTTAGCGATTGTCATTGAATAGCGTAAAAATCATGGGCAGCTGGCACAGCTGCCTGCCACTGAGGTCTGCCAGTACACTTAGCTAGGCAGAGGGCCAACATAAGGCTGAAATGGCCAGATAGTTGGACGACTGGAAGGCAGCTAACACATCTGAACAGATGTTTTGCGCTGCAGGGACAAGCGCAGGCGCAGAGGGTCTGCTAAACCAAACAAACCCAACATGGTAGCCACTCTCCAGTATGTACACATGCATGCAAACAGGAGGGTTCCATCAATCTCACGTCCTGTGGCAGCTCACAGTATTTTTCAATTTTTGAGCTGCAGGGAGAAATTAGGGTGGGGGAAATTGAGGTGGGAGGTTAGAAGAAGGAGGCAGGTCCTTTGGTCATCAAAAACCACCACCTGAAAAGCCAAGTAACAATTGAATTCGATATCCTATTACGGTGACTATAGCTAGCTCCAGCTTACGCTGTGGTGTCCTTAACATCACGTCCTGTGAGTAACTGTACCACACGGATGTAACAATTTCAATTTCAATTTCAAATTCGATATCCTACGCCCCTCAGTGATTCCTCCCAGGGCAAATTGTTTGTGGCAGCTGCCTGTTCTAAGGGAGCTCACTTCTTTGCGTTTATGGCCTGTAATTAAGTATGGGCTGCAATTAGGGCCCAGTCCTTTTAAATGGGTAGGCCTACTTCATGGCAGTTAGTTGACATTTAAATGGGTAGGCCTACTTCATAGCAGTTAGTTGACATTTAAATGGGTAGGCCTACTTCATAGCAGTTAGTTGACATTTAGTTCGCATTCCTCACAAAACAGTTAGTTGACATTTAGTTCGCATTCTTCAAAAAACATTTTTTATACTTCATACTTAATACTATTACATGGGTAGGCCAGCATTTAGTTCATATTCTTGAGGGGGGGGGGGGGGGGGGGGGGGGGGGCATAATTTATATAACTTTGTACTTAATACTTCTAAATGGGTAGGCTGACTTCACAGCATTGAGTTCACATTCTTGAGGGGGGGGGGGGGGGGGGGGGGGGGGGGGGGGGGCAGGAATAAAGTTTGCAGACCGCATGTTCAGAAATTGTTTTTTCACCCCTGACCCCCCCCCTACCCCCTCCCTTGAGGCTTCATATCTGGATAACCAGACAGTATAACATAGTGAAAGGGGGTCCATGAGCATCATCTCGTCAAGGCCTTTCCAACCATACAACCAAACATTAACAATATTAAGTTTGGACAAAGTAATTCAGTTTTGAGTATTTTTACAACTTTCTTGGGTAGCTCAGTAGTCCGCGCCCTTGAAGGAGATCACCCAGGTATGAAAAGGGCTGAAGGCGTTATTTATCTGTCTATCTACCATTATCATCATCATTATCTTGATTTAATTGACTCAAATTGTACTCTGGAGCCTGAGGGTCTGCTCGGGTGTGGTGGTGGTGGGTGGGGGTGATGGTGTGTGTGTTTGTGGTGTGTGGGGAGGAGGTTGGGTGTGTGTGGTGGTGGTGGTGATGGTGGGGGGGGGGGAGCTAGACTCCAGACTCGACTACTTTAGGAACCTCGTCAGGGACCAGAATTCAGAACGCACATTCGAACGCGCGATTTTCAGCCTAACTGCCACTCATGCGATTCTGGGCGCTAAGGTGTAGGTGGCGTCCAGCCTGGATGTGCCTTCCAGGGCACCCACCAATTAGACATTGGGTGTAACAAACTAACGGTTGCAGACTTGTTCTAGTCTCGTCGATCCCTTCTCGGTGGTGCACTTTACGCTCAAAAATTCGCACTGGCAAGAAAATTACACTAAGAACAAATAAAGTTGGGGAAACGGTCGGACCCCCTCCCCCCCCCCCCCCCCCCCCCCCCCCCTCTATCTCGGCTGCCCGTGGGTGTGTAGACATGATTTGTTTTGTATCAACTATTGCTTCCGGTTCTCTATCCATATCCAACATGAGGTACACAATATATTTTCTTGCCCCCCCTCGACATTCCACGAAATAAATTATTCATACTTGATTTATACTTCAATTGATTTGAAATACTAAAATTATTGTGGCACTATAATAATGTTAGTTAATATTAGTTTTTCAAACACTAATATTAGTTGCCGTTCCCTACACATGCATGATTGATATCACACACGCATGACTGATCACTTAAAATGCAAAATCCAAACCTTGTTACTCTGTTAGTTTTAGTGGTTCTTCTCCCCCCCCCCCCCCCACACCACACACACCACCACACACACACCACACACCACACACACCACCACACACACAAACCACCACCACAACACCACCACAACACACCCACACCCACACACCCCACCACACACCCTCACCCACACCCACTACTATCACACACACACACCCACCAAACACACAAACCACCACTACAACACCACCACACCACACACCCACACCCACACACTCCACCACCCACCACCACCCCGACCCACCACCACCACCGCCCCACCCACCCCACCCCACCCACCCGCAGTCACACACCCAAATCCAAACCCACACCCACCACCACACACAGACCCGCTCCTCGCCATGGTGGATACAGCCATCGTGGGCCAATCTGGGCAATTGGAACTGGTGAGTCATACTTGCTTTTTGGTGTGTGTGTGGTGTGTGTGTGGTGTAGTGGTAGTTTGTGTGTGATATCAAGCATGCATGTGTGTTGGTGGTGGTGTGTGTGTGTGTGTAGGGGGGGAGGAGCAACTCATTCTTTACCTTAGCCTTTGTGGTCTTCAACTTCCTTGCTGTCGCCACAACGCCCCTCATACCCCCCCACACCCACACCCACACCCACACACCCACACACATCTCCACTGCAGGCTGCATTAAGAGTGAGGTACTCACTCTTCACCTTCGCCTTTGTGGTCTTCAACTTTCTTGCTGTCGCCACAACGCCCCTCATACCCCCCCCCCCCCCCCCCCCCCCCCCCCCCCCACACACACACACACACTCTCACACACCTCTCCACTGCAGGCAGCATTAGGAGTTACCGACTCACTCTTCACCTTCGCCTTTGTGGTCTTCAACTTCCTTGCCGTCGGCCACAACGCCCCTCATACCCCCCCCCCCCCCCCCCCCCCCCCCCCCCCACACACACACACACACTCTACACACCTCTCCACTTCGGCAGCATTAGGAGTTAACGACTCACTCTTCACCTTCGCCTTTGTGGTCTTCAACTTCCTTGCTGTCGCCACAACGCCCCTCATACCCCCCCCACCCCCCCCCCCCCGCCCCCCCCCCCCCCCCCCCCCCACACACACTCACACACTCACACACCTCTCCACTGCAGGCAGCATTAGGAGTGAACAACTCACTCTTTACCTTCGCCTTTGTGGTCTTCAACTTCCTTGCTGTCGCCACAACGCCCCTCATACCCCCCCCCCCCCCCCCCCCCCCCCCCCCCCACACACACACACTCACACACTCACACACCTCTCCACTGCAGGCAGCATTAGGAGTTAACAACTCACTCTTCACCTTCGCCTTCGTGGTCTTCAACTTCCTAGCCGTTGCCACAACGCCCCTCATCTCCTCATCCATCGCATCCAACAACAAGCAGCAAGCAGGCCAGGTCATCAACCAAGCACTCTTCCTCGCAGTTGGCTTGGGAATCATGGTAACAGCTGGCTTAATCTTCAATTCAGCTGCAGCGTTAACGCTGATGGGCTTGGACCCAGCGGATACTGAGCTCATGGGGATGGCGACAGATTACCTGAACATTAGGGCAACAGCAGCCACAGCCTCGTTGTTGATGACCGTGTGCCAAGGCGCCTTTAGGGGTGTGCAGGTAGGCCACTGTTGGGCGGCTGAATGGGCAAGTGTGGGGTGATGTGTGTATGGGGGCGTGGTGTGGTGTGTGTGTGTGTGTGGTGTGTGTGTATGGGTGGGGTGGGGTGGGGGGTGGGGTGTGTGTGTGTGGTGTGTGTGTGTATGGGGGGGTGGTGTGGGGGGGTGGTGTGTGTGTGGTGTGTGTGTATGGGGGGGTGGGGTGGGGTGGGGGGGGTACAGGATTGCTTAGTGTAGATCAGTGCTCAATGGGTGTGCAGGTAAGCTACTGCTGGGTGGCTGACCGTGTGTGTGTGTGTGTGTGTGTGGTGGGGGTGGTTGTGGGGGTACAGGGTTGCTTAGTGTCGATCAGTGCTTCAGGGGTGTGCAGGTAAGCTACTACTGGGCGGCTGACTGTGTGTGTATAGATGTATGTGTGGGTGTGGGTGTGTGTGTGTGTGTGTGTGGGGGGGGGGGGGGGGGGTACAAGAGTTGACTAATGGGGCTGGACGCAGCAGGAGGTCACCAAGACCACCCAGCTCCCACCAACATCACCCCACCACATCACCACCATAACCCACTAACCCACCAAGCCACCACCCACTTACCCAGCACACCACAACCCCACCACCCACTAACCCACCAAGCCACCAAGCCACCACCCACTAACCCACCAAGACCCCGCTGCACATCACCCTAGCTACCAACGTGGTTTACTTGGGCCTCTCCTACTACTTCATATACGGAGCGAATTGGGCGTTTCCGGTGCCCACCACCACCACACCACATCACATTTCATATAGTGGGCAGAGATAGGCGTTTCCGGGGCACCACCACCACACCACATCACCACCACGACCCACTAACCCACCAAGCCACCACCCACTAACCCAGGACCACAACCCCAAACCCCCACCAAGCCACCACCCACTAACCCAGGACCACAACCCCCAAACCCCCACCAAGCTACCACCCACTAACCCAGGACCACAACCCCAACCCCCCACCAAGCCACCACCCACTAACCCAGGACCACAACCCCACAACCCCACCAACCCAGGACACCAGAACCCCACCAACCCACTTACCCACCAAGCCACCACGCACTTACCCAGGACACCAAGACCCCGCTGTACATCACCCTAGCTACCAACGTAGTTCACTTGGGCCTCTCCTACTATTTCATATATGGAGTGGAGATGGGCGTTTCTGGGGCGGGTCTGTCAACAACGATTGCAGAATGGATGGCTGTCGGGGCGTACCTGTACGTCGGGCGGCAGCGGTGTCAAGAGCTCGATATGTGGCCACTACCCGCGTTGCCGGGGCCTTTGAAAGCATGGGACCAGTATCTTCCCTTCGTACAGGCAGGCGGTGCCATTTTGATGAGGACAACGGTGTTGTTGGGGACCAAGACGCTAGCAGCAGCAGTCGCAGCTCGATTGGGACCCGCTAGCATCGGTGCACATCAGGCAAGTGTCTTTGTGTTTTGAGGGGGGGGGGGGGGGGGGGGGGGTAGGCCAGGTAGAAAAGAGGGTGTCTAGTGGTGATGGCAGCAGCAGTGGCAGGTCTCTTGGGACCCGCTAGCATTAGTGGACATCAGGCAAGTGTCTTTGTGTTTTGAGGGGGGGGGCGGGGGGGGGGGGGGGTAGGCCAGGTAGAAAAGGGGGTTTCTAGTGGTGATGGGGGGGGGACTTGGTGTTAGGCTTGGTGGTGGTGGTGGTGGTGGGTAGGCCAGATAAAGATGGGAGGGGGGGCTAGTGGTGGTGGTGGTGGCTGGCTGGTGGTGGTGGGGGTGGTGGTGGGGGTGGGGGGGGTGGGGGGCATGGCAGCAGCAGCAGCAGTGGCGGCTCAATTGCGACCCACTAGCATTGGTGCTCACAAGGCAAGTGTCTTCAGCTGGTTGGGGTTGGGACTGGGTGTTAGGCCTGGTGGTGGTGGTAGTGGTGTGTAGGCCAGATATAGATGGGGGTGGGGCTAGTGGTGGTGGTGGTGGGTGGATGGGGGGGCATGGCAGCAGCAGTGGCGGCTTGTTGCGACCCACTAGCATTGGTGCTCACAAGGCAAGTGTCTTCAGCTTGTTGAGGTTGGGACTGGGTGTTAGGCCTGGTGGTGTAGTAGTGGTGTGTATGCCAGATATAGAAGGGGGTGGGGCTAGCGGTGGTGGTGGTGGTGGGGGGGGGGCGCATGGCAGTAGCAGCAGCAGTGGCGGCTCGATTGCGACCCACTAGCATTGGTGCTCACCAGGCAAGTGCCTTTGGCTGGTCGGGGTTCATGGGACTGGGTGTTAGGCTTGTGTGTGTGTGTGTGTGTGTGTGTGTGTGTGTGTGTGTGGGGGGGGGGGGGTAAAGGGGGTGTCTAGTGGTGACGGTGGTGCTGGTGGTCATGGCAGCAGCAGCAGCAGTGGCAGCTCGCTTGGGGCCGCTAGCATCGGTGCACATCAGGCAAGTGCCTTCGGCTGGTCGGGGTTGGGACTGGGTGTTAGGCTTGGTGGTGGTGGTTGTGATGGGTAGTCCAGATATAGATGGGGGGGAGGGGCATGGTTTCAGCAGTGGCAGCTTGCTTGGGACGCGCTAGCAACGGTGCTCACCAGGCAAGTGTCTTTGGCTGGTTGGGATTGGTGGTGCCGGTAGTGGTGGGTAGGCCAGATATAGATGGGGGGGGGGGGGGGGGGGGGGGCTGAGGTGGTGGCGGTGGGGGGGGGGAGGGAGGGGGGGGGGGCATGGCTGCAGCAGTGGCAGCTTGTTTGCGACCTGTTAGCAATGGTGCTCACCAGGCAAGTGTCTTTGGCTGGTCGTGGCTGTATTACTTCCACCAGAGGTAACATGATTGACTCAACCAGTCACATGATTGACTCAACCAGTGTACCAATATGTCTGTGGGTATACCAACCAGTATTACCTCTACCCATGGTTTACTCAACCAGTATTTCCACCCGGGGTAACATGATCGACTCAACCAGTCACATGATCGACTCAATATAATATGTCACTGGGCATACCAACCAATAGACCAACCAATAGACCAACATTTGGACCAACCAATAGACCAACCAATAGACCAACCAGTGTTACCTCTGGGGCAAGTATACCCCTGGGGCAAGTGTACCCCCGGGGCAAGTGTACCTCTGGGGCAAGTGTACCTTTGGGGCAAGTATACCTCTGGGGCAAGTGTACCTATGGGGCAAGTGTACCTATGGGGCAAGTGTACCTATGGGGCAAGTATACCTCTAGGGCAGGTATACCTCTGGGGCAAGTATACCTCTGGGGCAACTGTGCCTCTGGGGCAACTGTGCCTCTGGGGCAAGTATACCTGGTTAACTGGGGCTGCCGGGGTGGGGCGGCAGGCTAGTAGGGTGCTCGCCGTCTTCATATCTGTACGGACCAGCATATCATATGATGTTGACCAAAGGCGGGTAAGATGACATATGATATCATACAAATTGCATCATATGATATTGTTTATAAATTGCAACTTTAGCCCAGCCAGACTGCCAGCATCATATGATGGCATGATATCATATGATATCATATGAAATCAAATCATATGATATCAAAGCATATCATATGATGGCATGATATCATATGATATCATACGATATCAAATCATCATGTGATATCATATCCCACTCAACCACTCAACCAGCCTACCCCCTGCCTTCCCACTCACCCACTGCGCAGGTGCTTACACAACTCTGGTCCCTGTCCTCAGTCACCATAGACTCACCCTGCCTTTCAAGTGCCTACTCCCTGCCTTACCCCCTGCCTTCCCACTCACCCACTGCGCAGGTGCTTACACAACTCTGGTCCCTGTCCTCAGTCACCATAGACTCACCCTGCCTTCCAAGTGCCTACTCCCTGCCTTACCCCCTGCCTTCCCACTCACCCACTGCGCAGGTGCTTACACAACTCTGGTCCCTGTCCTCAGTCACCATAGACTCACCCTGCCTTTCAATTGCCTACTCCCTGCCTTACCCCCTGCCTTCCCACTCACCCACTGCGCAGGTGCTTACACAACTCTGGTCCCTGTCCTCAGTCACCATAGACTCACCCTGCCTTCCAAGTGCCTACTCCCTGCCTTACCCTCTGCCTTCCCACTCACCCACTGCGCAGGTGCTTACACAACTCTGGTCCCTGTCCTCACTCATCATTGATTCGCTAGCAATTGCCGGCCAGACACTGGTGGCAGTTGAGATCGGACAAAAAAATAGAAAGGGAGCAAGAGAGGTACGAGATACATATTAAATAATATAAATGCATGTTAAATAATATGGGTATATATTAAATAATATAAAAACGTATTAAATAATATAAATACAATAAAATAATATAAATACATTTAAATAATAAAAATACATACTACATAAATAAGTACAAATTAAATATTATCAATACATATTAAATAGTATAAATGCATATTAAATAATATGAGTACATACTGAAACCTGTTCGAAAATACCTTTTCCAAGTTTGTAATGTTTAACAGTTATGTTGACATCCTTAGCTCACAAATGTGATGCTGGGACTTGGCATTGCCCTTGGTCTATCAGTATGTGCGTCTTAGTTCAATATTCTATGCACTAAGTTTGTAACAAAATAAAAATAACACACCTGCTCCTTTCCAAAGCTCACTAATCGGCTGCTAGGACTTGGCATTGCTCTTGGTCTAGCACTACGTGCGTCATATTTCAGGATTTATGCACCATCGTGGTACGTGGTTTATGAGGGGGGGCGGTTCACCCAAATACACTCCACCCATCATCTCCCCTGCTCCTTTCCACAGCTCACAAATCAGTTGCTAGGCCTTGGCATTGTTCTCAGCCAATCCCCCCCCCCCCCCCCCCCCCCCCCCCCCTGCCCCTTTCCACAGCTCACAGATCGGTTGCTAGGCCTTGGCCTTGCTCTCGGCCTGACAGTGTCTCTCGTGCTGTACGCTCTCAGCCCCATCTGGCCGAAGCTCTTCAGCAGTGACGCTGAGGTCATCACGATAGTTTCGGATCTTCTTCCACTGGCCACCTTCATGATCCCTGTAAATGCTGTGGTATATGTTCTAGGTGAGCACATGATTATATTAGATGATTGGATGTGATGGTGGTGGTGATGGCGGAGGTGGATGGGTAGTGAGTGCGTGATGGGTGATGTGGGTATTTTAGCAAGGATCTGCTTCCACTGTCAACCGCCATGATCCCTGTAAATGCTGTGGTACGTGTTCAAGGTGAGCACATGATTATATTAGATGATTAAATATGATGGTGGTGGTGGTGGAGATGATGGTGATGGCAGAGGTGGATTGGTAGTAAGGGCGTGATGGGTGGTTTGTGTATTGTGTTGACCGGTTCTGGGACCGGCATATCATATGATGCTGACCAAAGGCGAGTAAGATATCATATGATATTTTAGATTTATGGTAACTTGGGTACTTTGGTAAGGATCTGCTATCACCGGCCACCTTTATAAAAAGTAATGATAACGCCAGGTGGGGTGTGGTGTTAAGGGAACCCGTCGCCAGGTGGGGCTTGGTGTTAAGGGAACCCGTCGTATGCGGGTAGGGAGCGGTCTTCTACCTCAACTGGACAAGCTACCATCGCGGTCGACAACGACTAGGCCACCTTCATGGTCCCTGTAAATACTGTAGTATATGTTCTAGGGGAGCACCTGATTACAGTACATGATATGATGGTGGTGGTGGTGTAGATGATGGTGGATGGGTAGTGAGGGGGTGAGGGGCGGTGAGGGTATTGTGGTGACCAGTTCAGGGACCGGCATATCATATGATGCTGACCAAAGGCGAGTATGATATCATATGATATTATATATTACTGGTTACTAAGGTATTTTGGTGAGGATCTGCGTCCACTGGCAACCGCCATGAACCCTGTAAATGCCGTGGTCTATGTCCTAGGGGACAAGACCGCCATGAAACCCTGTAGATGCCGGGGGCTAATGTCCTAGGTGACAACCGCCATGAACCCTGTAGATGCCGTGGTCGTATGTCCTAGGGACAACGCCATGAACCCTGTAGATGCCCGTGGGCTATAGGTCCTAGGTGACAACCGCCATGAACCCTTAGATGCCGTGGTTCTATGTCCTAGGTGACAACCGCCATGAACCCTGTAGATGCCGTGGTCTATGTGTCTAGGTGACAACCAGACCCATGAACCATTATAATGCCGTGGTCTAATGTCCCTAGGTGACCCGCCGCCATGAACCCTGTAAATGCCGTGGTCTATGTCCTAGGTGACAACCGCCATGAAACCCTGTAAATGCCGTGGTCTATGTCCTAGGTGACAACCGCCATGAACCCTGTAAATGCCGTGGTCTATGTCCTAGGTGACAACCGCCATGAACCCTGTAAATGCCGTGGGCCCTATGTCCTAGTAACAACCGCCATAACCCTGTATATGCCGTGGTCTCTTTCCTAGGTGACAACCGCCATGACCACTGTCCATGCAGTGGTCTAATGTCTACGACAAACCGCCATGAACCTGTAAATGCCGTGGTCTATGTCCTAGGTGACAACCCGCCAGACTCTTTAAATGCCGTTGGTCTGTCCTAGGTGAACAACCGCCATGAACCCTGTATATGCCGTGGTCCTATGTCCTAGGAGACAACCGCCTAACCCTGTAGATGCCGTGGTCTAGTCCTAGGTGACAACCCCATGACCCTGTAAATGCCGTGTTCTATGTCCTAGGTGACAACCGCATACCCTGTAAATGCCGTGGTCTATGCCTAGGTGCAACCCCATAACCTGAAATGCCGTGGTCTATTCCCCTAGGTGACAACCGCCATGAAACCCTGTAAATGCCTGTGTCATATGTCCTAGGTGACAACCGCCATGAACCCTTTAATCCGTGGTCTATTCCTATGCGACAACCGCCATTGAACCCTGTAATGCCGGTGTCTATGGCCTAGGTGACAACCGCCTATGCACTCTGTAAATGGCCGTGGTTCTAATGCCAGGTGACAACCGCCATGAACCTGTAAATGCGCGTGGTCTATGTCCCTAGGTGACAACCGCCATGAACCCTGTATTATGCCGTGGGTTATGTCCTAGGTGACAACCGCCATGAACCCTGTAACATGTAAATGCCGTGGTCTATGTTCCTAGGTGACCAACCGCCATGAACCCTGTAAAATGCCGTGCTATGGCCAGTGACAAACCGCCATTAACCCTGTAATGCCGGGTTCCTATGTCCTCGGTGACAACCCCTGAACCCTGTAGATGGCCGTGGTCTATGTCTAGGTGACAACCGCCATGAAACCCTGTAAATGCCGTGGTCTAATGTCCTAGGTTGACAACCGCATGAACCCTGGTAAATCCGTGGTCTATGTCCTAGGTGACAACCGCCATGAACCCTGTAAATGCCGTGGTCTATGTCCTAGCGCAACAACCGCCATACCCTGTAATGCCGTGGTCCTATTCCTAGGTTACAACCGCCATGAACCCTGTAGATGCCGTGGTCGATGTCCTATGGTACAACCGCCATGAACCCTGTAGATGCCGTGGTCTATGTCCTAGGTGACAACCGCCATGAACCCTGTAGATGCCGTGGTCTATGTCCTAGGTGACAACCGCCATGAACCCTGTAAATGCCGTGGTCTAGTCTAGGTACAACCGCCAAGAACCCTGTAAATGCCGTGGTCTGAGTCCTAGTGACAACCGCCAATTAAACCCGTAAATGCCGGTTCTATTCCTATGTGACAACCGCCTTAACCTGTCAATGCCTGGTCCGATGTCCTAGCGACAACCGCCATGAAAACCTGTAAATGCCCGTGGGTTCTAGTTTCCTAGGTGACAAACCGCCATGAAACCTGTAAATGCCGTGGTCTATGTCCTATGTGACAACCGCCATGGACCTGTAAATGCCGGGTCTATGTCTAGTTCGAACAACCGCCATGACCCTGTAATGCCGTGGTCTATGTCTAGGTGACACCCGCCATGAACCCTGTTAAATGCCGTGGTCTATTTCCTAGGTGACAATCCGCCATGAACCCTGTAATGCCGTGGTCTTATGTCCTAGGTGACAACCGCCATGAACCCTGTAAATGCCGTGGTCTATGTCCTAGGTGACAACCGCCATGAACCCTGTAAATGCCGTGGTCTATGTCCTAGGTGACAACCGCCATGAACCCTGTAAATGCCGTGGTCTATGTCCTAGGTGACAACCGCCATGAACCCTGTAAATGCCGTGGTCTATGTCCTAGGTGACAACCGCCATGAACCCTGTAGATGCCGTGGTCTATGTCCTAGGTGACAACCGCCATGAACCCTGTAAGATGCCGTGGTCTATGTCCTAGGTGACAACCGCCCATGAACCCTGTAAGATGCCGTGGTCTATGTCCTAGGTGACAACCGCCATGAACCCTGTAGATGCCGTGGTCTATGTCCTAGGTGACAACCGCCATGAACCCTGTAGATGCCGTGGTCTATGTCCTAGGTGACAACCGCCATGAACCCTGTAGATGCCGTGGTCTATGTTCTAGGTGAGCACATATATGTATGTTTGTTAGTTAGGTATTTACTTTGTTCACGACCCCTGTGTACACTGCTCTTTCAGTTTCCTCGCTGGCCCCGTTTTTTGAGGCATCTATTTCGGGATGGTACTGCTCTTTCAGTTTCCTCGCTGGCCCCGTTGTTTGATGCATCTATTACGGGATGGTACTGCTCTTTCAGTTTCCTCGCTGGCCCCGTTGTTTGAGGCATCTATTACGGGATGGTACTGCTCTTTCAGTTTCCTCGCTGGCCCCGTTGTTTGAGGCATCTATTTCGGGATGGTACTGCTCTTTCAATTTCCTCGCTGGCCCCGTTGTTTGAGGTATCTATTACGGGATAGTACTGCTCTTTCAGTTTCCTCGCTGGCCCCGTTGTTTGAGGCGTCTATTACGGGATGGTACTGCTCTTTCAGTTTCCTCGCTGGCCCCGTTGTTTGAGGCATCTATTTCGGGTTGGTACTGCTCTTTCAGTTTCCTCGCTGGCCCCGTTGTTTGAGGCATCTATTACGGGATGGTACTGCTCTTTCAGTTTCCTCGCTGGCCCCGTTGTTTGAGGCATCTATTTCGGGATGGTACTGCTCTTTCAGTTTCCTCGCTGGCCCCGTTGTTTGAGGCATCTATTACGGGATGGTACTGCTCTTTCAGTTTCCTCGCTGGCCCCGTTGTTTGAGGCATCTATTACGGGATGGTACTGCTCTTTCAGTTTCCTCGCTGGCCCCGTTGTTTGAGGCATCTATTACGGGATGATGTTTTGTGAGATATTGGTTTCGTTTGAACAGTTTCACTACCCAGTTTCACCACCCAGTCATGCCAACCCAGTTTCACCACCCAGTGTTTTAATCGACCCCATTTGCACAACCCTTTCTTTCATGCCAACCCAGTTTCACAACCCAGTGTTTCAATTGACCCCATTTGCACAACCCTTTCTTTCATGCCAACCCAGTTTCACTACCCAGTGTTTCAATTGACCCCATTTGCACAACCCTTTCTTTCATGCCAACCCAGTTTCACAACCCAGTGTTTAAATCGACCCCATTTGCACAACCCTTTCTTCATGCCAACCCAGTTTCACAACCCTTTGTTTCAATTCGTATTGCCAGATATTTGGGGACCCGCAATTCAAATGATACTAAGCAAAGGCCAGTATGATATCATGTAATATCCTACAAATTGCATCATATGATATATATAAATGGTAACTTTAGCCTGGCCAGACTGCCGGCATCATATGATATCATATGATATGGTATGATGACATGATATCATATCGCCGCTCCCTACATATGTTACAGTAGTCCTGAGAGAACAATATTCAAAAATATCGTAAATTGCCCACCCAAACATGTCCTAGGCGCGTTGCAAGCGATGCAGAAAATCAGCAGAGAGTGTTAGCTATCGAAGCGCCAGGTGGCACCGGGTTTTAGTGCAGCGGACTAAAGCCAGGGTTTACGACAGGGCCAAGGGCTAGTTACGGCCAGGGTAATGTGCGGACGTCCCACAGACAGACGATCAGGCAACGGGCTGACTCTGGGGGATCCCCCCCCCCCCCCCCCTTCCCAACGGGCTGACTCTGGGGGGGGGGGGGGGGGCTCTGCCCAAAACAGCGTCCTCGTTATCGAACAGTTGAAGTCATCTTACGATATCGTTATTGAACACCCTTCATACCATTTTTTGTTTAATGAAAATTGCCCCCCCCCCACCCCCCACCCCTTTTCATCGCAACACCCTTTGTATCAGTTGTTTTAGGAAAATTGCCCCCCTCCACCCCTTCCATCGCACTGTTCGTTCTGGGGCTGATTGCCCAGAATCCAGAAAGAGCAAAAATCACAGGATTTCATAATCTCTTGGAATTCAAGTTCAAAAAATCAATTTTAAAACTCCCAAAACGAATGGTTGTATCGCAAATTGCAAAAAATCACACTCGGGCAGAACGATTGCCTAATTCCTCATAATTTCGACTTGGACCCAGGGATTTTTATTTCCGCTATATATAGCTATCGCTAGTTTTACCCCGTTTCAGCAAAATTATAGCTATAAAAAAAGTAAAATAAAATGGCCCTAAATGGCCCCAAAAAGCTACAATATGCTATAAACAGCTATAGAAAGCACTTAAACGCTGTCCCTGGAGGAGGCCTGTAACCATAAAGCTAGGAAAAACTCACTTTCAGATTTGAAAAAAAAAACTGCTTGAACCCCCCCCCCCCCCCCCCTCCTCGCCCCCCCCCCCCACACACGCCCTCGTTCCGCAGACCGATTGCCTATTACTCGCGCAAATCCTCCCAGGCCGAACTCAATTACACTAATAGCGTACAAGTATTGCTCGCTTTGTACCTGGCAATTAAATAGTGGCGATGTGACCTCACGAACCAGGCTGGGCCGTTGACCGTTCCCCCGGGCGGGATTAACTACGAGGCATTCGGCTTGACCCCGGCCGTGCACCTGATCAACGCCTCCAGCAGGGCGCCAAGGTTGTCCTTGACTTGGACACATATGTATCCAATATTGATATGTATATTGATATGTATCCATATTGATATGTATCCAGCACACTTTTACAACCCTTGCCTGTGCTCCCCTTGCAGATGGTGTTTTTGTCGGTGCATCGGACTTCCAGTTTCTAGTTGCTGCCATGGCCTTAGCATCTAGCAGCACGGCTGTGTTGCTGCTGGCTATTGAACCGCTTGGACTCGGATTGTAAGTCGACGATTCATTATTGGGTGTACCTTTTTCTATCAAAATAATCTTTGGAGAAATGGGAGATTTGTTTTTGTTAATTGCCATGGCCTTAGCATCCATTAGCACGGCTGTGTTGCTGCTGGCTATTTAACCGCTTGGACTTGGATTGTAAGTCGACGAATCATTGTTGGTTGTATATCTATTTATTGGGCTCTGTACTGTCTTCAAATCTAGGTTGCACGGTGGGGTTCTGCCTGATTGTATGGCAGCCACCGGCTGGGAATGAGCATGCTAGGTCCATGGTCCAGCGCCTGTTTACTGTCTTCAAATCTAGGTTGCCCGGTGGGGTTCTGCCCGATGGAGTGGCAGCCACACTGATGGAATTCTATCGAGACACCTTGCTGCCTAAGGACAGGGGCTGGTTTTTTAAGTTGCTGTGCGACGAGATGGGGCTGCAGAGTGAGTGCATCCTTCAGTTTGGTGGTTCGCCCCTGTGCAAGCAAACAGGCTGGCCCCCTCAACCTCACGCCTCGTAATAAGGCGCCCAATTTATTTATTTGGCACTGCATACCGGTATACTCTTTGGCACTGACTACATTGCTAGCCATGGTCTAAATATTCTGATATGCTATCGTCGTCGGATTTATTTTCTTATTTGGCACTGAATGCGGGTAAACTCTTTGGCACAGACTACTGGACTAGCCATGCTTGATGTATTCTGAATAGCTGTCGTTGTCGGATTTTATTCATTTGTTTATTTGGCATTGAAAGCGGGTAAACTCTGGACTAGACTACTGGACTAGACTTGGTCTATATATTCTGAATAGCTATCGTCGTCGGATTTATTTCATTTATGTATGTATTCGCTTTTTTGGCACTAATTACCGATATACCCTTTGGCACAGACTACTGGACTAGCCATGGTCTATATATTCTGAATAGCTATCGTCGTCGGATTTATTTATTTATGTTTGTCTTTGCTTATTTGGCACTGAATGCCGGTCAACTCTTAGGCACTGCCTAGCCATGGTCTTTTGAATAGCTATCGTCTCTATGTGTTTGTTGTTACAGTCCAGGGGTAGACCAAATAGGCTAAAGGGACTTGCCCAACCATGGCATCAGGAGGGGCTAAAACGCAAAACAAAACTGACGAACTGAACCCCAAACAAGTTCTATGCAGCGTCGCCTGCGACGCTATAAAATGGTGGAGAGTGATCGCGAGGGAGCGACAGGTGGCAACGGAAGCGAGTTAGTTACGAGACCGTTGGCTGATGTGTTGGGCTTCATCGCGGTCAGACGGATGGATGGACGAACGGACAAATGGGTAACACCGGGTGGGGTCCGCCCAAAATCGTTTACCGACGGGTGCCCTGAGTTTGGGCAAGAGTGGTCAATTAATTAATTCAATACATTTGTAGAACGCCTTATTCCGAGGCGTGAGATTGAGGGGGCCAGCCCATTTGCTCCATGTGTAACACGACGTCACCAACAGACCCTAAGCTATGAAACCCCTTTGACTCTACCAACCGACTGACCCTGTATTATGAACTAACGTGACCTTCCCCCTTTGGGCATGCAGGGAGGGAGTTTGGGAGGCGCTGGCTGTCCTCATGGTCGGTCGCGTAACAACGCTAACGTACCGTTATCAGATGGCGGATGGCCCACTGCCTCCTTTGGGTTCCAAATCTCAAGCAAGCAGCTCAGAATCAGAATTAGAGCCAGGTGAGGATGGGGGTGATGTGTGTGTGGGGGGGGGGGGGGGAGGGGGCATGCCCAAGGGGGGAAGTGATGGGGTCGGTGTGTGCGTGTGTATGTGTGTGTGTGTGTGTGGGGGGGGGGGGGGGGGGGCTGGAGCAAGCCACCTTTGGGTTCCAAACCCCAAGCAAGCAGCTCAGAATCAGAATTGGAACCAGGTAAGGATGGGGTGTGTGGTGTGGGTATGTGGGGGGCTAGGGCATGCCCATGGGGGGAAGTGATGGTGGGGGGGGGGGGCTGGAGCATGCCACCTTCAGGTTCCAAATCCCAAGCAAGCAGCTCAGAGTTTGAACCAGGTAAGGATGGGGAAAGGTTGGGAAGTGATGGGGGGTGTAGTGATGGGGGGTGAACCCAGCACCTTCTTCAGTCCAGCAAAATGATCACCCATTGAACTTCGCCGAACCGGGATTCAGCAGCTGTATGCAGATGCAGCAGCCAGGTTCTTGTGTGAAGGTTGGTAGGCCATATAATCAAACAAACTTTGAGCAGCCCCAGACCATATCGACTTTGTGAGCAGGGTTGTTTTTGAGGAAAGGAACCTGTGTCTATATGTAGCACCATGGTGCTCTTAGAAGCCTTCAGGGTGCTCCTCTCAGCTTTGTTGGGGCAAATAAGCGAATCCCCCAAAGCACTTTTTTTTTCTTTTCAAATCTGAAATTGGTTTTTTCCTAGCTGTATGGTTTTAGGCCTCCTCCAGGGACAGCGTTTTAATGCTTTCTATAGCTTATTGCATAAATGTACTCACAAAGGCTTCATATCGTTCTCAAAAGCATCAAATGACCTAATTGGTGCTATAATTACAACTATTTTTCACCACGCAGTTCTAAGTATTATTTGGGGGCATTAAGGGCAAAACAAATATTTTGTTTTTACTTTTTTGTAGCTATAATTTCGCTGAAACGGGGTAAAAACTAGCGATCGCTATATATAGCGCAAATAAAAAACCCTGCTCCAAAGGCTCTAACGTAGCACCCCCAAACCACCAAGGTACATGATGTACACTTGCGCTGCGACTAGCACCGTACAGCTGTTTTCATGTATTTGGGGGGCAATGTAGCTGTGTAGCTGTTTTCAAACCTCGAAAAACGACTAAAGAAATCGCTGCAACTAGCACCTCACAGCGGATTCATGTATTTTGCCCCGGGGGGCAATGTAGCTGTGTAGCTGTTTCAAACCGCACAAAACGACTTAAGAAATCGCTGCAACTAGCACCTCACAGCGGATTCATGTATTTGGGGGGCAATGTAGCTGTGTTAGCTGTTTTCAAAACCTCGAAAACGACTAAGAATCGCTGCAAACTAGCACATCACAGCGGATTCATGTATTTGGGGGGCAATGTAGCTGTGTAGCTGTTTTCAAACCTCGAAAAACGACTAAAGAAATCGCTGCAACTAGCACCTCACAGCGGATTCATGTATTTGGGGGGCAATGTAGCTGTGTAGCTGTTTTCAAACCTCGAAAAACGACTAAAGAAATCGCTGCAACTAGCACCTCACAGCGGATTCATGTATTTGGGGGGCAATGTAGCTGTGTAGCTGTTTTCAAACCTCGAAAAACGACTAAAGAAATCGCTGCAACTAGCACCTCACAGCGCGTTGCATGTATTTTGTCCCGGGGGGCACTGTAGCAGTGCGGCTGTTTTCAAACCGTAAAAACGACAATTAAAAAGAAAATTGAAGACAATTTAAAACTATTGAAGACAGAAAAGGAGCTAGTTGAATTACTTCAACTAGCCCCTTACAGAAACCCCTGCTTGCAAGGTGCTGATGAACCTGACCCCTGTTGGAGTCCAGTTGGGCGCCAGGAAAAATGTAATCATCATCGTCAAAACATGAAAATTTTCAAATCTAAATTTTATTGCATAATCGGATTCTTTTTGAAATCCTATGACATTAAGCGCAGGGGAATCATGTTTGACCGACATATAAGCATCGTAAATTGCGGTACAAAATACGGAATTGTTTGCGATGAGGCAATGTGTTTTCTTGAAAGATGACTTGCCCAGCGTAAGCATGTAACCAAAGTGTTGTGAATCCCCTTTATTTCTGTCCTCCCCGTCTCTCCTTTTTTGTGTGTGCTACCAATTTATTTGTATTTTATTTGTATTGTGTGCTAACACAAGCCGTTTGGCTCTTGGATTGCATGAGCCTTCCGTGGGTATTTAGAGGAGTACATTGGCACTTCTTTTTCTTTCTATTGTGTTCTACCAATTTATTTATCTATATTGTGGGCAGGGGGGGGGCAGAAAGACAGATTTTGGACCGCACCTTCGATATGGTGTCCGATTCAGATTGGAGTTGGAATTGTGGACGTTTCATACAAAAAGAGGGGAAAAATAAAGTTGGCTAAAAGTTTTTTTACCCCCCCCCCCCCCCCCCCCCCCCCCCCTCCTAAAACCCAATTACCTCACCCTACCCCCCCTAAAATGGGGGTCATTCGAAAGATCTTTTAAAGCCCATTTCAGTTATGCTCTTACACCTTTCATGGGGTTACCCAAACGTGATTTATCGCGATGTTAAGATTTGGGCCGCTTTGGTTGAAAAAAACTTTGGACCCCTCTAACTTTGGTACAACTTTATTTTTGGCTCAAAAAAAAAAACTTTTTTTTTTTTATATAGTTTGAGGATAGGCTCTATCCAAAGCGAAGGTGCGGTACGGCAGCTGTTTTCTTGCCCCCCCCTCGATTGTGGGCTAACAATGAATTTGCTTTTTATTTGTAGAGTATTGTATTGTGTGCTAACACGTGCCGTATGGCTCTGTGATTGCAGGAGCCGTCCCTGGGTTTGTAGAGGAGATCAACCAGCACTTTTTATTTTTTCTATTGTGTGCTAACAATTTATTTCCATTTTTATTTGTAGTGAATTGTATTGTGTGCTAACACGTGCCGTATGGCTCTTGGATTGCAGGAGCCGTCCCTGGGTTTGTAGAGGAGATCAACCAGCACTTTTTATTTTTTCTATTGTGTGCTAACAATTTATTCCCATTTTTATTTGTAGTGAATTGTATTGTGTGCTAAAACACGTGCCGTATGGCTCTTGGATTGCATGAGCCTTCCCTGAGTATTTAGATGAGTAGACCGGGACTTTTTTATTTATTGTTGTGTGCTAACAATTTAATTAATTTGTATTGTGTGCTAACCGAGGGGGGGGCAAGAAAAAAGCTGCCGTGCCGCACCTTCGCTTTGGATAGAGCCTATCCTCATACTATATAAAAAAAAGTTTTTTTTTTTTTAGCCAAAAATAAAGTTGTACAAAAGTTAGAGGGGTCCAAAGTTTTTTTCAACCAAAGCGGCTCAAATCTTAACTTCGCGATAAATCACGTTTGGGCAACCCCATGAAAGATGTAAGAGCATAACTGAAATGGGCTTTAAAAGATCTTTCGAATGACCCCCATTTTAGGGGGGGTAGGGTGAGGTAATTGGGTTTTAGGAGGGGGGGGGGGGGGGGTAAAAAAACTTTTAGCCAACTTTATTTTCCACCTCTTTTTGTATGAAACGTCCACAATTCCAACTCCCATCTGAATCGGACACCATATCGAAGGTGCGGTCCAAAATCTGTCTGGTGCTAACAATGAATTTTTATTTGTATTGTATTGTATTGTATTGTATTGTATTGTATTGTATTGTGTGCTTACACATGCCGTATGCCTCTTGGATTGCAGGAGTCTTACCTGGGTTTGTAGAGTTGGACGCCGGCACTTTTCCTTTTTTTATTGTGTGCTAACATTTTATTGGCTTTGCATTGTGCGCTAACACAAGCTGTATGTCTCGGCCGTCCCTGAGTATTTAGAGGAGGACATCCAAACTGGTATTTGCATTTGATTTGTATTGTGGGCCAGTGTCAGCTAACAATTTATTTGATTTGTATTGTGTTGTGTTGTGTTGTGTGCTAACACAAGCCGTATGTCTCCCTTGGACTGCAAGATCCTCCCCTGAGTATTTAGAGGACGAGACACACTTTTATTTGATTTGTATTGTGTTGTGTTGTGTGCTAACACAAGCCGTATGTCTCCCTTGGACTGCATGAGCCTTCCCCGAGTATTTAGATGAGGACACTGACACTTTTTGTGTGTGCTAACAATTAATTGTATTTTATTGTTACGTGCCGTATGCATCTCCCTAGGACTGCAGGAACCTCCCCTGAGTATTTAGGGGACGAGACGCACTTTTATTTTATTTGTGTTGTGTGCTAACACAAGCTGTATGTCTTCCCCGGACTGCAGAAGCCTTCCACGAGTATTAAGAGGACGACGAGGTTTTTTATTTTTCATTTTTATTGTTTGCTCACACGTGCCGTATGTCTCCCTTGGACTGCCTTAGCCTTCCCTGAGTATTCAGAAGAGGTGACCGGAACTTTAATTTGATTTTATTGTGTGCTAACA
This sequence comes from Chlamydomonas sp. ICE-L, assembly GCA_013435795.1. Classification (NCBI taxonomy): domain Eukaryota; kingdom Viridiplantae; phylum Chlorophyta; class Chlorophyceae; order Chlamydomonadales; family Chlamydomonadaceae; genus Chlamydomonas; species Chlamydomonas sp. ICE-L. Next base: position 49,112,687 of record JACBWV010000610.1, on the reverse strand, counting down.
ATTTATTTGTTTTTTATTTGTGTTGTTCATTTGTATTTTTTATTTTATTTGTGTTGTGTGCTAACACATGACGTATGTCTCACTTGGACTGCAGGGGCCTTCCCCGAGTATTTAGAGGAGGAGACAGGAACTTGGGTTCCCCTGGAAACGTCACTCCAAGCATTGGAAACCTCATTGCTGCTACCAGGTGAGGTTTAGTGAGGACAGTTGGTGGGTGGAGGTGGGGTTGGGGTTGTTTGATGGCACTAGTTCAGAATATCGCCAATTCTGAAGGCTAAGCCCCAGTGTAGCCCTGGAAACGTCACTCCAAGCATTGAAAACTTCATTGCTGCTACCAAGTAAGCTTTGTTGAGGACAGTCCGAGGGTGGAGCTTCTCGTCGTCAAGTACTCCATTCAAACCCAGTGGGGGTTGAGGTGGGGTTGGGGTTGTTTTGGTGGCACTTGTGAGAATATAGCCAATTCTGAAGGCTAGCCTGTCGTGGCAGCTCCTGTGTTCCCCTGGAAACGTCACTCCAAGCATTGGAAACCTCATCGCTGCCACCAGGTAAGGATTAGTTTGGACACCCACCCCCACCCCAGCCACACACCCAGCTTCCACCCAGCTTCCTAACTTGATTAAGCTGCCACCAGATAAGGATTAGTTTGGACACCCAGCCACACACCCAGCTTCCACCCAGCTTCCTAACTTGATTAAGCTGCCACCAGATAAGGATTAGTTTGGACACCCACCCCCACCCCAGCCACACACCCAGCTTCCACCCAGCTTCCTAACTTGATTAAGCTGCCACCAGATAAGGATTAGTTTGGACACCCACCCCCACCCCAGCCACACACCCAGCTTCCACCCAGCTTCCTAACTTGATTAAGCTGCCACCAGGTAAGGATTAGTTTGGACACCCACCCCCACCCCAGCCACACACCCAGCTTCCACCCAGCTTCCTAACTTGATTAAGCTGCCACCAGATAAGGATTAGTTTGGACACCCACCCCCACCCCAGCCACACACCCAGCTTCCACCCAGCTTCCTAACTTGATTAAGCTGCTACCAGGTAAGGATTAGTTTGGACACCCACCCCCACCCCAGCCACACACCCAGCTTCCACCCAGCTTCCTAACTTGATTAAGCTGCTACCAGGTAAGGATTAGGTTGGACACCCACCCCCACCCCCAGCCACACACCCAGCTTCCACCCAGCTTCCTAAATTGATCTAACTTGATTTATTGAAATTACTTACCTGAGGCTCAATGGAGGTGATCTTCACCCACCCACCCAGCTTCCACCCAGCTTCCTACCTTGATCTAACTTGATAAAGCTGGTACCAGGTAAGGATTGGTGACGCTACCCACCCACCCAGCTTCCGCCCAGCTTCCTAACTTGATTAAGTTGCCACCAGGTAAGGATTGGTGAGGACACACACAACACCCAGCTTCCACCCAGCTTCCTAACTTGATAAAGCTTCTACCAGGTAAGGATTGGTGACGCTACCCACCCACCCAGCTTCCACCCAGCTTCCTAACTTGATAAAGCTGCTACCAGGTAAGGATTGGTGACGCTACCCACCCACCCAGCTTCCACCCAGCTTCCTAACTTGATTAAGGTGCTACAAGGTAAGGATTGATAAGGACACACGCAACACCCAGCCACCCAGCTTCCACCCAGCTTCCTAACTTGATAAAGCTGGTACCAGGTAAGGATTGGTTTGGACACCCATCCCCACCCCAGCCACGCACCCAGCTTCCACCCAGCTTCCTAAATTGATCTAACTTGATTAATTGAAATAACTTACCTGGGGCTCAATGGAGGTGATCTTCACCCACCCACCCAGCTTCCTACCTTGATCTAACTTGATAAAGCTGGTACCAGGTAAGGATTGGTGACGCCACCCACCCACCCAGCTTCCTAACTTGATTAAGCTGTTACCAGGTAAGGATTGGTGAGGACACACACAACACCCAGCCACCCAGCTCCCACCCAGCTTTCTAACTTGATTAAGCTGCAACCAGGTAAGGGTAGATGAGGACAGTTGGTGGGTGGAGCTTCTTTGCCTCAAATACTCCATTCAAATCCAATTGAGGTGGAGGTGGGGGTGTTTTGGTGGCAATCTTACTATGTACCGCCTTCCCTCTTACTATGTACCGCCTTATTTCTTACTGTGTACCGCCTTCCTTCTTACACGCAGCACAAGAGTCACGCGGAAAGGACGAGGAGACGGCAACCTCACATGAGGAGGACAGCCCTACCAATCTGTCATCCTCATCATCCTCGCACACTTCGGAAGGTTCGGATGAGACAGCTGAGTTTGTTGTCAACGGGAAAGCCGCAGGGCAGCGGCAGTCCCCAACGAGGGATAGCGATCCCTCCCTAGTGGGCCGTGGCAAATCAGGCAGTCGTAGTTCATTGGATGACCCTAGCTGATGAATAGTTGGAATTGTATTGGAATTCAGATTGTTTGGAGTGTTTGGGTTCAGAGGGATCTGTGGCTGAAGCAGTTGTGATGGTGGAGGTTGAGCACAGCATGCAGAGCAGTGTTTTTTAGTGTGACCGGTCGCCAATTCTGCGACCGAGGTGCGACCACTGTGCGACCCTCAGGTGTGCGAGTTTAGGGCGAAATGGGCCCTTGGTCGCCACGAAGTGGTCGCCACTTGTGGCTACCAAAATGGTCTCAAGATTCCTGAAAAAAGGACACTGATACAGACACAGACACAGAGGCTGCATAGGCATCGTGAATAATTGGAATTGTGTATGGTTTGTGCGCTCTCCACCTTAATAAAATCTAGCAAACACGGAGGTTGGGTGTGAACGCAACTGATTTGCAACAGACTGCTAACTAACTCAAAGCCAGCTCCAAGCCAATTCTCAACCGAATTCCACCCAACCTCGGTCCAGTGGAGACACATGTGTGCTCTCGGGGGATCTGGGGTTGCACTCCTGACTTCAGCATACAAAAGGTAATGATAACGCCTGGTGGGGCGTGGTGTTCCAGTTGAGGTAGGAGACCGCTCCCCACCCGCATTAAGGGAGCCCGTCGTACGCGGGTGGGGAGCGGTCTCCTACCTCAACTGGACAAGCTACCATCGCGGTTGACGACGACCTGCAACGCCAAGAGCGACCAAAGGGGGAGTCGAACCCCCGACTCTTCATTCTCAAAGTGATTTAGTCTACCACTAAACCAATGTATATCACTGAAAGAGGCTACTTCAGCATACACTACACATACGCACTACGCAGTCGTTGGGCAAAAGCCCACAGCTTTCAGCTGTGGTAGGAAACTGATTATGCCAGATCCCGAGTGCATTGCCTGCTTTGGGTGCATAGCCAGGTAGGGGAGCTGACTAGAAGCTGGTGCTCGTAGCTGAAAAGAAAAGCTATGTTTGTAACACCCAGGGTAGTAGTCAAGCTACAACGCGTCGCCACCCAACTTCCTTTGTACCATACAATTGTTTGGTGAGCCATGTAGGCTGGGGTGGAGTGTATGGTATTTTAGTGTATAGTGTTTGTGTGTGTGTGGTTTGGAGGCTGTTGGCTATGTTATATAATATTAGTTTATAAATAATAATATATGTTATATAATATTAGCCGGACGAGCCGTCTCACCAGAATTTCAAATTTATTTGAAAAAACTAATATTATTGTGTCACTATAATAATATCAGTTAGTATTAGTTTGTCAGACACTTATATTAGTTGCCGTTCCCTAGTGGTTTGGGGAGCCAAGTAGGCTGTGGGGGACTCAGCCATCGTCAGAGTTAGCGTCCCTGCTGCCCCTCCACCACTGCCTCATCCCCCTCCCTAGGGCAGCCTGCACCCTGCTCAGATTGTTTAACTGGTGTGCCTAATTACAAGGCGTGAGGTTGGGGGGGCCCGCCCGTTTGCTTGCACTGGGGCCAACCACTATCAGATCAACTCTGCAGTAGTGAGATCAACTCTGCAGTCGTGAGATCAACTCAACACATCAACTCACAGATCAACTCAGCAGTATTGTCGTGTTTCTGTGCGCCAAGAATGATTCATAAACCGCCCTAACACGCCTGCACAGTGGTTTGTGTTGGTGGATTTGTGCAGTTGTCCTTGCGTGAACAGACATATAGGAATCCCTTTTTTTTGCTACGCATAGCAGCTTCCATCCAGCTCCATTAGCCAGCCACTGGGTTAACCCCCAAGCGTCCAGCTGTATTGGAATTCCTGCCAGGCTGGCTTCTGGACACACTAGCTAGCTTTGACTTCCGCTTTAGGACATGGAAAGGGGTCTACCTAGGAGCAGCTACATATATCCAATAACAGAAAGAGTGGTAGGCGTCCACCTTGCTGTGTGTGGGGGTGGGGGTGGGGGAGGGGGTGTTATGGGCAGTTGATCTCACTACTGCAGAGTTGATCTGGGAGTTGATGTGTTGAGTTGATTTCACTACTGCAGAGTTGATTTCACTACTGCAGAGTTGATCTCACTACTGCAGAGTTGATGTTATGGGCACCCCTGAGCTAGGGGAGTTGGAAATTTGGGACCTGGAGGGCTTTGTTTAACCCGTGGTTCAGATCACAGCCAATGATGATGATAATGATTGCATTTTTCCTGGTTCCCTACTGGACTCCAAATGTGCCTGCAGCTTGACCTTGAACTTGGTTACATAGCTTCAGCCAGCAATTTGGCTGCTCGCCGTGTTGGGCAGTAAAAACATTATTACCTGCTGCCTGACTGAGCCAAGGGGGACTTGTGAGCAATGGTAGAAGGCCGGAAGCGAAGTGTCTGGTTTGGTTTGATAACATGGTATATCAGCCTTCAGGCTGCTCGCGGTCTGCGGGTGAGGTCAACGCAGGTATTATGCACGCTCCTACAACCACTGTTTCATTTTTGAGCTACGTGTAGCAGCTTCTATGCTACTCCTTCCCCTGTCCTTGGGACAAACCTTAAGTTAGCGACACTCCTTCAACCCACTCCTTGCAATCGCGCGTAGCGTAGCAGGTGTCAAACATCATTTTGGGATGTAACACAGGCGTCAGTATGTCTGTACATCATTTTGGGATGTAACACAGGTGTCTGAACATCTGCACATCAGTTTGGGATGTATCACAGGCGTCAGTACGTCAGTGGTTCAGTACATCAGTTTTGGGTGTAGCATCGGCAGTACGCATAAGTGCATGATGAGTGCAGTTATTTTCGTGTACGAGCAGGTTGAGGGAAATTTAGTGGAAGAGAGCGTGACGATTTAAGGCCCAAGTGATACGGTATCCAGAGTTGTCCTTCATAGTTGCATTGAACTTCAACTTGAACTTGGTAACATAGCTCCAGCCAGCAATTAGGCCGCACGCCATTTCGGCGATACAATAAATTACTAGGGAAATGTGACCGTTGAATTGAATTGTAACATGGTTAACTCTGGGCTGCTCACCGTCTTCCAATTCCAATATCCCACCCACGGAAACCAAGGAGCTCATTAAGCGGATTCGAACCTATGACTGGGATGTGGAGATCCATTGACCTGTAGATGGTGGCACAACAGTAAGTGGTTTGATTACCAGGGTAATTCAAAGCGCGCGCTTTTGCGTTTTTGAGCGCTGACTTTTTGACCCCCTCTGCGCTTTAAGCGTATTTTTTGCAACCCCCTGTGGGCGCAGCAAGCAATTTTGCGCTTTTTGCACTACAAAGCGCAGTTTTTTTGTTTTCAAGTGCGCTAAAGCGCTGGCCAATTTGGCCATTTGAAGTACCCTGTTGATTACATGGTCTACCAGCCTTCCGGCTGCTCAGCGTCTGCGGGCTGAGTAAGACGCGGCGCATACATGGCTGCAGCAGTTGATGGTTGAATACATTGTATACCAGCCTTCTGGAACTTGAACCAGCCTTCAGGCTGCTCGCCTGCTCGTCGTCTGCGATTGAGTAGCTTCTTAAGTTACATTACATTACATGTTAAAGTCTACTTGACACCGCGAGGGTGTGTGAGACTCTGTGCTTTAAACAAAAAGAAAAAGCACCCACAAAGCAAAAAAACCCATTACATCAGGGGTGTGTCGAGGACAAACAAACCAAACTCCCAACCACCGTTTTTGTGGCGTAGGTATTAAACCCCCTAGAGCAGGACCCAGATCTCAACCACTTACAGTGGCGGAGGCAAGAAGCTAACAAAGTATACGTGTTTATAGCAGATAGGCCTCTGACATACATCTTTTGAGTTTAGGGCTAGCATAGGGAGACCCATCTGTAAGGCGAAAATCCTCCATGAAAACAAACGCAGCAAGGTGTGGGCAGGCTGGCCAACCTGATTATTGTGAATTGCAATACGGTAGTAGGTAGGCTGTGCCGCTGTCCTGTCTCGGCATTGTTATGCTGGGTTTATGTAACGTTCTCCTCCCTATCTTTTCCAGATCAACGTTTCGTGACTTTCTGAGCCCAGACCTACGTTTTGGAAGCCCACATCTATGTCTCCTCAGCCCAAATACAATACAGGCCATCCCTACTCTTGCGTCTACTCTTTTGTAGGAGTGGCGACGCCTGTACGGTCCAACAACAAGTCCTATGCAGCGTCGCAAGCGACGGGATGTGTTGGGCTTCAAGTTTTTCGAACGGACAAACGGACAAATGGGTAAACATGGGGGCTCCCGCCCCCTTGAAGAATATCCGAACTGCAACGAATCGTCGTTGCCGCATCGGGTTCATTGATTCTTTTTTAGCTACGAGTAGCAGCTTCTAGGCAGCTACCTTCCTCCGTCCTTGGGCCAAACCAGAAGCTAGCTAGTGCATCTTCAAGCTGACATGACAGGCACTCAAATGCAGCCGAAATCTTTGGGCTCGCCCCAGCGGCTGGCTGATGGAGCTGGTTGGAAGCTGCCACACGTAGCCCCAAGAAGAAACACTAGTCAAGGTTTCTGCCTCGACTTTCGGCGCACCATTAACTGTTCAAAAACTGAGGTAATGGTATTAGGGGGAAATTGGTCACAAACACCTGCCTTGCTCAAATAAAGTGGTGAAAAAATCCAATAAGTAGAGGAATATAAATACCTAGGTGTATGGTTCCACTGGTCATCAGGTAAAATAAATAAAATACATTAAAATAAAGTAAAATATGTCATCCATACGGTCGCTCTTAGCGTTGCAGGCCGTTGTCAACCGCGATGGTAGCTTGTCCAGCTGAGGTAGAAGACCGCTCTCTACCCGCGTACGACGGGTTCCCTTAACACCACGCCCCACCAGGCGTAATCATGACCTATGTCATCCATGTGCAAAATGCAAGTATCTTGAAGACCCCCCCCCCCCCCCCCCCCCCCCCACACACACACACACACACACATACACACACACATTATGCTGACACTTTTAGTTGACTAGCTACTTGATATGGTTGACACCACAGTTGATAGTATCTCACCGGACCGTCCCAGAAAGAGGCTTGGGTCCCCACTTGTGGCTACCAAAAAGGCCTCAAAAATTATGGAAAGAAAGGCACAACATCAGGGCCTCAATATTTGAAAAGAAAGGCACTGCATGAGGGCCTCAAGATTTATGAAAAGAAAGGCACTGCATCAGGGCCTCATGATTTATGAAACGAAAGGCACTGCATGAGGGCCGGTGAAAGAAGGGCAAGTACTGATTATGTCAGCAAAAGTAACAATGCTTGGATTGATCAACCACGCCAAAAACTAGAGGTGACCGCCCTATCGGGCGGTCACCTCTCGCACGTTCGTGGGTTCGTGGGTCTCGGTCTCTGTCTGGGTGGTCTGGGTCTCGGTATGGGTCTCGGTCTAGGTCTGGGTCTAGGTCTCGGTTTTCTGCCGAACCTTCCACGCGGCATCCGCAGGTGGCGTGTGGCGAAGGCTTCGGACCATGCCGAACCCTTAGGTTAAATTGCTCCTCCTCCGCCAGTGTGAGCGGTGTAACCGTGGGGTATCTGCTTAGTTGAGGGCGGTAAAGAGGACATCAATGACCTGACGATACTGTGTAGATTGTTCAATACCCTCATAACACCCATACTATTATATACATGGATATAAAAAATTATGGGGTCACAGCTCGAAACGAAAACATGAAGTGGATATGCTCTTCTCTAGGTTTCTGAAGCAGATTCTGAAGATTCCGAACAGCGCAGACACCTTATGCCCTGAGGCAATAGCCAAGCTGCCTCCCCCCCCCACCCTACACACACACACACACACACACACACACACAAACACACACACAAAATTACCTTGGCAGAGCTCCAAAGACAAGTCCAATGGAGCGTTGCAAGCAACGCGGATTGGCAGAGTGTGATAGCAACTGAACGACAGGAGGAAACAATGGAGCTGACCGAAGCCAGTTAGTTATGAGACAGATGGCTGACGTGTCAGGAATTCAGGATTCAATTTTTCAGTCGGTCGGTTGGTCGGGTGGTTGGTCAAACGGACAAATGGATAACCCTGGGGGCTCCTGCCCCCCAGAAGGGAGGGCTCCGCCAAAAAACCATGGAGCTCCGCATGACCATGCTCCAAAGCAGTTACTGGAATGCTCCAAAGCAGTTACTGGAATAGGACCATTAACTCAGAACATCAAACAAACACTTTTCTTTGCCTTGCTGCCAAGGAAAACCGTAATTACGCTGTCCCAACCCCCAAAACCTGAGGGGGGCTGCCCCCCCCCCCCCCACACCACACCACCACCCATCCACCCAACCCTCTTAAATAGAAAAAAGAGGCACAACTTGAAATTATACATCGATTCTGGGTCTTTACACTATAGCGCACACAATGGCATCCTCAGAATTCCCAAACAGGAATTGTGTGATAGTCAAAATACTCACCCATTCACCCACCCACCCATAACCACCAATTGAACCACCCATACCCACCCATCCATTCCCATCATTACCACCCATACTCACCCACCCATACCCACCCACATTATCCACCCATACATCCCCCTGGGTCTTAACTAGTGCCAATGAACTGCCCTTGGCAACACAATCTCAATGGTGGTCTCAGAATATCATTTGGAGGTCCAAGTAAAACAATAATACTTAACCCTGAGGAGGGCTGACCCCCCCCCCCCCCCCCCCTCCCCCAATAGAGGTGCTCAGAATGACTTGAAAATGGCTCAAAACATCGCCAAGAATCCATGCCATTATAGCCCCATTATCAGAATAAATAAATCGGGAGAAGTAAAAATGGGCACCTCCTGATATGTTGTAGATATACAATATACGCAGGGAACAGCAATATGACATCATATGATATCATGACATCATTTGATATCATGTCATCATATGATATCATATGATGCCAGCAGTCTGACTAGGCTAAAGTTACCATTTAAATCAAATATCAGATGATTCAACTTGTATGATATCATATAATATCATACTCGCCTTTGGTCAGCTTCATATGATATGCCGATCCCTATATATACATGTATATATATAAATATATACTATATATATATTTGGTATGTATAGATCTATTTAGTTGGTCCAGATATGTCTATGTGCCGCACCCTACAGAAGTAGGAAGTGCCGCACCGTATGTGCCGCACCGTATGCCGCACCGTATGTGCCGCACCCTACAGAAGTAGGAAGTTCACTTTGGAAAGCCTGGGGACAAGGCATGATCTTTCTGAGAGCTTGACAAGTGACCCATGCTAGATTTCTCCAGGTCAGTCTTTTCCAGTGCCTTCTCTTCAAGCACCTGAATATAATCAGAAAGGATTGTATTTATTCAATATTTGAATATAAATATTTATTTATTTATACAAGAATATTAGCAGAAAGGATTGTATTATTCAACATACGAATACGAATATTTATTTATTTATTTATATAAGAATATTAGCAGAAAGGATTGTATTTATTCAACATACGAATACGAATATTTATTTATTTATTTATATAAGAATATTAGCAGAAAGGATTGTATTTATTCAACATACGAATACGAATATTTATTTATTTATTTATTTATATAAGAGTATTAGCAGAAAGGATTGTATTTATTCAATATACGAATATGAATATTTAGTTATTTATTTATACACGAATATTAGCAGAAAGGATTGAATTTATTCAATATATGAGTATGAATATTTATTTATTTATAAATGAATATAAGCAGAAAGGATTGTATGTATTAAAGGCCCAGTCTGATGTGGGACACATGAGATCCTATCCACGCCACATCACATCCCACCCACCTTCTGCCCTGAGGCAATAGCCATGCTGCCCCACCCCCGCAGAAACCCACACCCACACCTTGTGCCTTGAGGCAATAGCCATGCTGCCCCCCCCCCCCCCCCCCCCCCCCCCCCCCCCCACACACACACCACCACACACACACACACCACCACACACACACCGCCACCACCACGCATACACACACCTTGTGCCTTGAGGCAATAGTAATTTAATATTTAAGCAGGTATGTACGTAAGCAGGTATGTATGCAAATAAAGGTTTCCATCTTATGTGGTCTCTGTATACCGGTACATAAAAGTAGGGTGGTCAATATCCTACTGGTCCCCTGGAAGTCCAAGCTCAGGCGCAGAGGGTCTGCAAAACCAAAAGAAACCCATCATGCTATCCTAGGGATGTTTGGTTGTGTTGGTTGTGTTGGTTGTGCACAACCAACACAACCAACCCAACATGCTATCCCAGGGATGTTTGGTTGTGCTGGTTGTGTTGGTTGTGCACAACCAACACAACCAACCCAACATGCTATCCCAGGGATGTGTTGGTTGTGTTGGTTGTGTTGGTTGTGCACAACCAACACAACCAACCCAACATGCTATCCTAGGGATGTTTGGTTGTGTTGGTTGTGCACAACCAACACAACCAACACAACATGCTATGCTAGGGATGATTTAGCCCCTTTCAGAGAATCTGACAGTTCTAAGTTTTGCTGCACTATGGTATATGCATGCAATATTGGTGGTTGGCCCCAGTGCAAGCAAACAGGCTGGCCCCCTCAAACTCATGCCTCGTACGGAGGTGTACTATTTATTTATATATCTATGAAAACAGTAGCCCCTTTCAGTGATATACAATGGTCTAGTGGTAGACCAGATCGCTTGAGGATGAAGAGTCGGGGTTTCGACTCCCCCTTCGGTCGCTCTTGGCGTTGCAGGTCGTCGTCAACCACGATGGTAGCTTGTCCAGTTGAGGTAGGAGACCGCTCCCCACCCGCGTACGACGGGCTCCCTTAACACCACGCCCCACCAGGCGTTATCATTACCTTTATCCCAGGGATTTGTTTCCCCGCTATATATAGCGATGGCTAGTTTTAACCCCATTTTGGCGGAAATATCACTATAAAAAGAAGAAAAACAGTTTTATCCTGTTTGCCTTAAATAGCCCTAGAAGCTATAAAGGCTACAAAAGCTTTAAACATGTATAAAAAGCACTTAAACGCTGTCCCTGGAGGAGGCCTATAACCATAAAGCTAGAAAAAACCCACTTTCAGATTTGAAAATAAAAATGTGCTAGCCGCTGTCCAGTATGTACAGTTCCCTCAATCTCACGCCTGTGGCACGGTGTACTAATTTTCAATTTTACTGGCAATTTCACTGGCAATTTTACTGGCAATTTTACTACCCCCCTGAACAAACCTGCTAGTACAGTGACTGCCACTGTTGAAGGCGCTGCTGGATAGGAACATGGTGTGGGACAGGATTAAAATGAAGAAAAGGGGAGAAAAAGAAGAAACGAGGAAACTAGTAGTGGGACAGGATTAAGATGAAGTAAAAGGGGAGAAAAAGGAAAAAGGAGGAAACAGGAGTGGCACAGACAGTAGGACAGCTGCTGATACAGTGACTGGCACTGTTGAAGGCGCTGCTGGCTGGGAACATGGTGTGGGACAGGATTAAGATCAAAGAAAAAGGGGGGGGGGGGGGAGAAATGAGGCAACCATCAGTGGCACAGACAGTAGGGCAGCACAATTGCTGGTTTAGGGACTGGCAGCACATCACAGTACGACAACTGGCAGCACAGCACAGTAAGAAGCGTGACAGCACAGCACAGCACAGTAAGAAGCGTGACAGCACAGCACAGCACAGCACAGCACAGTAAGAAGCATGGCAGCACAGCACAGCACAGTAAGGAGCGTGGCAGCACAGCACAGTAAGGCAGCACACCTGCCGGTACAGCGACCGGCAGTTGAAGACGATGCTGGCTAGGAACATGGCGTGGGACAGGATGGCAAAGACGAAAAAGGAGAGAAAATGAAAAAAGGAGAAAAACAGTAATGGCACAGACAGTAGGACAGCACACCTGCTGGTGTAGGGACTGGCAGTTGAAGGCGCTGCTGACTAGGAACATGGCGTGGGACAGGATGGCAAAGACGAAAAAGGGGAGAAAATGAAGAAAGGAGAAAAACAGTCATGGCACAGACAGTAGGACAGCACACCTGCTGGTGTAGGGACTGGCAGTTGAAGGCGCTGCTGGCTAGGAACATGGCGTGGGACAGGATGGCAAAGACGAAAAAGGGGAGAAAATGAAGAAAGGAGAAAAACAGTAATGGCACAGACAGTAGGAGAGCACACCTGCTGGTGTAGGGACTGGCAGTTGAAGGCGCTGCTGGCTAGGAACATGGCATGGGACAGGATGAAGATGAAAGAGCCGTAGACCAAGTAATCGATGCGAAGGCCGGCCCACAGGGAGCAGACGTGGGTGAGCTGACGACCGCAGAATTGCTTGTTAATGCCGATACTGTTGAGGTCCAGGCACAGGTTACTGACGCTTTGGCCAGTCACATCGTCGATCAGGCTGGTGACCGTAGAGACCACGCTATCACAGCTGGAAGAGGAAGCGGATGGTCCACATGAAGAAACCAAAGCAGCAGAGTAGCATGGTGGTGTTGATCATGATCATTATGATCACACTGAAGATGACTTGCATGATGTACCCCGCCTTGCTAGCTTTCCTCCAAGTAATGGGGTTCCGGTACGTCTTCCCACTCCAAAGAATCTGCAAATTCAAATTCAAATTCAAGTTGCATGATGTAACCCGCCTTGCTAACTCCCCTCCAAGCAAGGGGGTTCCGGTACGTCTTCCCACTCCAAAGAATCTGCAAATTCAAATTCAAATTCAAGTTGCATGATGTAACCCGCCTTGCTAGCTCCCCTCCAAGCAAGGGGGTTCTGGTACGTCTTCCCACTCCAAAGAATCTGCAAATTCAAATTCAAATTCGAGTTGCATGATGTAACCCGCCTTGCTAACTCCCCTCCAAGCAAGGGGGTTCCGGTACGTCTTCCCACTCTAAAGAATCTGCAAATTCAAATTCAAATTCGAGTTGCATGATGTAACCCGCCTTGCTAGCTCCCCTCCAAGCAAGGGGGTTCCGGTACGTCTTCCCACTCCAAGAATCTGCAAATTCAAATTCAAATTCAAATTCAAATTCAAGTTGCGTGATGTAACCCGCCTTGCTAGCTCCCCTCCAAGCAATGGGGCTACTGTACGTGTTCCCACTCCAAAGGATGTACAAGGGAGAACTGTCCAAGTTGAAGCTCAAATTCATATTTTAGTTATTGTGGTAGGTATTCCCACTCCAAAGGATGTTCAAGGGAGAATTGTCCACGGTGAAGCTCAAATTCTTATTACAGTTATTCCGGTGCGTCTTAACATTCCGAAGGATGTGCAAGTTTTGGTTGACAAGCATGGGCAATGGTGGAAGCCCCTTAGGACAGAAACAAGAGTACTCCTTTAATCCCCCACCCCCACCCACCCACACACACACACACACACACCCCACCCTAGCCCCCTAGATATAGAAGTAGCAATAGCCATACTGCCCCCCCCCCCCCCCCCCCCCCCCACACACACACACACACACACATACACCCACACACACACATACACCCACACCCACACACCCACACACAAACCCACACTCACACCTTCCACACACAATCCCAGCCTCCCAGATATAGAAGGACCACTTACTATGTCCTGGCTGCGGACGAAGATGGTGAAGATGAAGAAGATAACCTGAACAACGCCAAACAGCGCCACAACAGCGTTGAATGCCTCCTTCAAGGTACCCCAGAGGCTGACACTAACAACTTCGGATAGGGCGGCAAACGCCTCTGTAATTCCAATAGCGACCAAAACCAAACCACAAATGTAGACTGAGAAGCAAGCAAGAAACCACAGGAAGGGCCTACATTCGAGGTGTGAGGTACAAGGTATGAGGTATGAGGTATGAGGTTTGAGATCTGAGGTATGCGGTCCGAGGTCCGAGGTCCGAGGTACGGGGTGCGAGGTCCGAGGTACGGGGTGCGAGGTCCGAGGTACGGGGTGCGAGGTACGAGGTATGGGGTGCGAGGTACGCGGTACGAGGTACGAGGTACGAGGGGGCCAATTGGGGTGAGAGGAGTGGGGGGGGGAGGTGGATTTGAGAAGGAAGACAGATGGCGACTAAGAACACACCGCAAATGTAGACTGGGATTGTGGCAAGCAACCACAGGAATGACAAACATTGCAGGTACAAGGTATGAGAGGATTTTTTACAGCCCACCAACAGGGCATCAAATACCTCGGAAATTATAAAGGTGTCCAAGACCACACCGCACATGTAGACTGAGATTGTGGCAAGCAACCACAGGAAGGACATACATTGGAGGTACAAGGTACAAAGTACGAGGTATGAGGAATGAGGTAGGAGGTACAAAGTACGAGGTAGGAGGTATGAGGGGGATTTTTACAGTCTAGGGGTAGCCAAGAGATTGTCGCAAGCAACCACAGGAAGGACCCACATTTGAGGTTTAAGGTATGAGGTACGAGGAATGAGGTGCGTATTCGGGTAGAGGTATGAGTATGAGGTCCGAGTATGAGGTACGAGATGAGGTGCTAATTCGAGATATGAGGTCAAGGTTATAGGTACAGGAATGAGGTGCGTATTCGAGTATGAGGTCCAAGGGTACTGAGGTAGACGAAGAATGAGTGCGTAATTCGGGTATGATGTAACAAGGTATGAGAACAGAAATGAGGTCGTAATTCGAGGGTATGAGGTCCAATATGAGTACCGAGGAATGAGGTGCGTAATTCGAGGTATGAGGTACAAGGTATGAGGTACGAGGAATGAGGTGCGTATATTCGGTAATTAGTTTATGAGGTATGAGTACGAGTATGAGGTACGGGAATTGAGTCTACTTCGAGATCTATACAATGTATGAGGTACGAGAATGAGTGCTTAATTCGAGGTATGAGGTACAAGGTATGAGGTACGAGGAATGAGGTGCGTAATTCGAGGTATGAGGTACAAGGTATGAGGTACGAGGAATGAGGTGCGTAATTCGAGGTATGAGGTACAAGGTATGAGGTACGAGGAATGAGGTGCGTAATTCGAGGTATGAGGTACAAGGTATGAGGTACGAGGAATGAGGTGCGTAATTCGAGGTATGAGGTACAAGGTATGAGGTACGAGGAATGAGGTGCGTAATTCGAGGTATGAGGTACAAGGTATGAGATACGAGGAATGAGGTGCGTAATTCGAGGTATGAGGTATGAGGAAATATGCCTAAGGTATGAAGTACGAGGTATGAGGTACGAGGTATGAGGTAAGCGGTTTTAGGTATGAGGTATGAGGAAAGATGTGTAAGGTATGAAGTACGAGGTATGAGGTACGAGGAATGAGGTAAGCGGTTTTAGGTATGAGGTATGAGGAAAGATGTGTAAGGTATGAAGTACGAGGTATGAGGTACGAGGAATGAGGTACGAGGTGCGAGGTATGAGGTACGATGTATGAGGTACGAGGTATGAGGTACGATGAATGAGGTATTGAGGGGGCTTTTGACTGCCTAGGGGTAGCCAAATAGGCTGAAGGGACTTGCCCAACCTCACACAGGAAAGGCATATCTTATACAAATACCAGAAGAAGTAATAGCCTTCGTACCTTGCGGCCAAAAACTGTTCCTTCAGATTGTCGTTCTTGTCCAGGCCAGCTGAATCCTCCTGGTCTATCTGGGAACTTGGGACAGGCGCGTTAAACACAAACAGCCACAACGATAAGCCGTACAGGATGGCACAGCCCAGTAGCAGGCCTACCACAGCGCCCAGGAATTTATATATGCTGTTGTCGGGAGATTCGTAACTATCACCATCGCCTCTAGTGGCATTTGGGTGTCCAGAAAAGGGGCACCTGTAAACGTGGTCAGAAGATGTGCTTTTCCAAAGGGGGGCTGCCCTGTCCCACCTCCACATGAAGGAGTAGTCCCTGTGGGTGTGGCCAGATATGGAAATAATGATAATTAGGAATAAATAATAATAATTTTAGTAATAATAATAATAATAATAATAATTATTATTATTATTATTATAATAATAATAATAATAATAATAATAATAATGATGCTGATAATAATAATAATAATAATAATAATAATAATAATAATAACAATAATAATCATAATCATTATCATTTTAATATTATTATTAGGAATAAACAGGTCAGAACGAACTGGATTGGAGAGTATCCTTATACGAGACAAAACACAAAGAAGTACGTGGGGAGCCGCTGGCTCCCTCCTATAATTGATAGGCAGTACAGTACCCGTTGCTAAACAAGTTTAAAACGAGTAAGGAGTAGGTCATGTAGTTAGGACCAGGGAGATCAAATTGTTAAGGTGTGTGTGTATGTGTATGTTGGTGCAGTCCAGGGGTAGACCAAATAGGGGAAAGGGACTTGCCGAACTGTGACAGAAGGGGCTAACATGGAAAAACACTAGTGAACTGAAACCCAAACAATCATTTTACAGACGGGGGGCCCTGAGTTTGTGCTTAAGTGATAAATTAATTATATGATGAATCCAAAGTACTTGGGAGGGGTTGGTTAGCACTTCAGTTTAGGTGGTTTAGGTTTAGGTGTTCTACGTGTTTAGGGTTTAAGTTTAGGGTTTAGGTGGTTTAGGAAAATAAGTGCTGACCAGTTAAGTGCTGACCAGTCAAGTGCTGACCAGCTTCCCCCTACCTGATGTTGGGACCACGAAGATTAGAGTTGCCAACCAACTCATAAGGATCGTCATAGGGGACAGCGCAGGTCCAAGACCTTGTTTTAGGTGGTTGAGCTGTTCTAGGTGTTTTAGGTGGTTAGGTGGTTTTAGGTTGGTTTAGGTTGTTAGGTGGTTTAGGTGGTTTAGGTGGTTAGGTGGTTTAGGTAGTTTAGGTAGTTTAGGTGGTTAAGGTGTTCTAGGTGTTCTAGGTGTTCAGGGTTGATGTTTAGGGTTTAGGTGGTTTAGGAAAATAAGTGCTGACCAGCTTCCCCCTACCTGTAGTTTGGACCACGAAGATCAAAGTTGCCAACCAACTCATAAGGATCGTCATATGGAACAGCACAAGTCCAAGACGTGGTCCAAAGGTCCAGCTCCACATTCCGGCCAAGCCTCTGTGTGACGACACAAGGGACAAGGTTGTTGCAGTGAGTGTGTGTTTGAATGTTTCCTCAACCTCCACCCCCACCCCCACCGCCACTGCCAACGCCACCACTACCACCACCACCACCACCACCACCGCCCCTGCCACTGCCACCACCACCACTACCACCACCACCACTGCCCCTGCCCCCGCTCCCGCCCCCGCCCCCGCCACCACCACAACCACCACCACCGCCACCACCGCCATCACTGCCACCACCACCACCACCACCACTACCACAACCACCACCACCACCACTGCCACCATCACTGCCACCATCACTGCCATCATCACCACAATCGCTGCAAACACCACCACCACCACCGCCAGCACCACCACCCTACCACCCCCGCCACTGCAATCACCACCACCACCACCACCGCCACTGCCACTACCATCACCACCGTCTCTCATCAACCAACTCTTCTCATCAACCAACTCCTCTCATCAACCAACTCCTCTCATCAACCAACTCCTATCATCAGCCAACTCCTCTCATCAACCAACTCCTCTCATCAACCAACTCCTCTCATCAACCAAGTCCTCTCATCAACCAACTCTTCTCGTCAACCAACTCCTATCATCAACCAACTCCTATCATCAACCAACTCCTATCATCAACCAACTCCTCTCGTTAACCAACTCCTATCATCAACCAACTCCTATCATCAACCAACTCCTCTCATCAACCAACTCCTATCATCAACCAACTCCTATCATCAACCAAGTCCTCTCATCAACCAACTCCTATCATCAACCAACTCCTCTCGTCAACCAACTCCTATCATCAACCAAGTCCTATCATCAACCAACTCCTATCATCAACCAACTCCTCTCATCAACCAACTCCTCTCGTCAACCAACTCCTATCATCAACCAACTCCTATCATCAACCAACTCCTCTCATCAACCAACTCCTCTCAACCAACGCCTATCAGTCAACCAACTCTATCATCACCAACTCCTCATCAAATACAACCAACTCCTCTCGTCAACCAACTCCTATCATCAACCAACTCCTCTCATCAACCAAGTCCTCTCACCAACCAAGTCCTCTCATCAACCAACTCCTCTCATCAACCAACTCCTCTCGTCAACCAACTCCTATCATCAACCAAGTCCTATCATCAACCAACTCCTCTCATCAACCAACTCCTCTCGTCAACCAACTCCCCTCGTCAACCAACTCCTATCATCAACCAACTCCTCTCATCAACCAACTCCTCTCGTCAACCAACTCCTATCATCAACCAACTCCTATCATCAACCAAGTCCTCTCATCAACCAACTCCTCTCGTCAACCAACTCCTCTCGTCAACCAACTCCTATCATCAACCAACTCCTATCATCAACCAAGTCCTCTCATCAACCAAGTCCTCTCATCAACCAACTCCTCTCATCAACCAACTCCTCTCGTCAACCAACTCCTTTGTCAACCAACCCCTCTCGTCAACCAGCTCCTCTCATCAACCAACTCCTCTCATCAACCAACTCCTATCATCAACCAACTCCTCTCATCAACCAAGTCCTCTCATCAACCAACTACTCTCACAGCCACTGTCCCCCACGCACCCTTTCTCACCTCAATACCCCACTTCAAAAAGTAGGTCGCTGGGTTCTCCCCATCACACTATCCTCTCACAGCCACTGCCCCCCCACCCACCCACCCACCCACCCACCCACCTACACACACACACACCTCCACCTCCACCACCACCACCACCACCAACGCCACCACCAACCAACTCCTCTCACAGCCACTGTCCCCCACGCACCCGTTCTCACCTCAATACTCCTCTTCAAAAAGTGGGTAGCTGGGTTCTCCTCATCACACTTCCCAAAGCGGGTTAGGTTGTCATATAGACAGGTGAGAGTTACACTTTCGGTTTTAGGGAACCCTCCTCCCCATGAGCCGGGGTAGGCGCCCCACTTCAAGTCACCGTACTTCTCTGCGTCACTCATCTCATCCACTGCTTTGATGTACAGAGTGTTCTCTGCAGTGGGGATGAAGTACGCTCCCTGATCTGAGGTACGATCACCGATGTACATGCCCTCGATGTGGGCCAGCAAGTCAACTTGCACCTTCTGGTACACCACCAGGGGAGATGGAAAGGGGTAGCTAGCGTGGGAGAACAAGCCTGTATAGGACACTGGGCGGGTAATATCGTCGGGAGTCTCCTCGCCATTGCACTCACCCTCCTGGCAGTTATATGTGTTGCTCCAACTATGGGCGGCATACTGAATCCACTGAGTGTAGTCCCTTGAGTCTATCTTGTCACTTGTGTCAGCCATGAGAGCCTCAATATCGGACTGGCACACATACAGAGTGATGCGCTCCAAATCACCCTCGTGGACACCGATCGAGCACATGAAGTACTCGGCACCCTGGAACTTGCCTTCGAGGTTCATGGCGTACAACTGGTTGGAGCAGCCATTGTGCTCGTAGTAGTAGTGGTAGGTGATGACGTAGGCATGAGTCATAGTTTCGTTGAATATATTAGGGTCGCCAATGGTGTAGTAAACCTTTGCAGTACTGCTGCCATCCGGACTTATTGGGTCACCCGAGGTCTTTTGGTGGAGGTAGTCAGTGCTGAAGTTTTGCATGGCGGGGTTGATCAAGGCACTGGCCACATTCATGGGTCCAGTCCTAGTTTCGTACAAGGTAAAGAAGGGCTCTGACTGCTCTCTTGTAATATCGTCCAATGTCCAGTTAGTTGCGGTGATATTGAAAATGGGGGTTCTTTCCAACCAAGCCTTAGGATCAGCCAGATGGTGCAACTCCAAGGGGTGGAAGTACACTTTCGGTGCGAGCTTCCAGGCAACGCTCGCGACATCCGCCTTGGTCACAGGGTTGTTCGGTGGGGCGCACGAAGGTGCATCCCTGTTCTTCGGCGGGGGCACGAAAGTGCAGCCATTCTCTCCCTTGGCAGCGATACCGCTGATCCAGTCCCGGTCGGTGTCGTAAGCGGATGCTAGAGCTATGACTGCTAGAGCTAAAAGTGCGAAGAGCAAGTAGGCCATGCTATGTTCCAGTTGATTGTAGTGTGTTGGTCTAGAACCTTCTATAATTCAACGAGTTGATAGTCATGAACCTGATATTACATCGGCGAACTGCCCCCTGATAGAGCAGTGGAGTCGAGGACTGCTAGGTACCAAAAGGAGCAATGAAAAATAGGTCAGTAAACTACGGGGGGTAAATCAGAAAGAAACAAATGAACGCCGATAGGCGTGAAAGAAAAGCAACATGGCAAGTCGGCGTCCTTAAGGAAAATAAGGCAACAACTGGAGGGGGAGGAGTAGTAAGCAGTACCATGGCGAATCTACCTGATATAGTTCCACGAGTTGTTAGTCGAGAACCTTCTACGAGGCTTCCTATTATCCTATGGGGGTTTATATAGTATGAGCCGAACAATCACTGGCCTGATCTGTATCAAGTCTTCCAAGCCAATCTTTCCTCGTCCCCCCGTCTCTTGACCCTTGCGCGTAACTCGCCGGATCGTGACCCTTCATTTAGCATAGCTTGGGGCTGTGGGTTTAGTTTGTGGACCCACCTCGTCGGAATTACTTAAAAAGTAAATCCTTTAAAAACCCTTTCATAAATTCATAAACAGTCATAACTTGCATAATACATCATTAAGCCCAAATAATGATTTATGTCAGCCAATTACACACTACTACACCACAGTGCTCGCAACCAACCCCAACCAACCCAAGTACACACGACTTCGTGCTATTCGAGTCTCCAATGGTCTACTTCACTACGGTACTACCGAATAGATTTTGAGACCTTCCAACCATCCATCATTTCATCATTTGCGGCCAACGCGCACACGTCAACGCGGCAGCCGCAGATGTGTCATTCCTTCCGATCCCAGTATTATTAAAAAGCTGCAGCCCTACCCATGGGGAGTCTGCAAACATAGCAACGCATTTCAGCCCTCATTTTTCTCAGGCAGGTTTTCAATGGTTGCTCTGGCACGCTACCCTCACCGGTCGTAATTAATTTCTTTCGATTCTAACATCAGTGTCAATCCAGAACTCCAGATAGATACAGAATACTTGATAGATAGAAGCCGAGCAAAAGCTAGCTCCCTATTTCTACCGTCCGTTTTTTGACATCCATACTCAACCGCAGCTCTTACAATAGTCGTCGATACCGTAGAAAGAAGCCGAGCAAAATCTATCTCCCTATTTCTACCGCCCGTTTTTTGAAAACCATACTCAAGTACTCAACCGTAGCTCTTACAAAAATCGTTGCTGACCAATTGCACAACCATTTTCTGCCCAGAAAAAAACATGGGGTCCTATCACCTAATCGCGCCAATTCTTTGCCTATACCTGCTGTGGTCGGCATCATCGGCAAGCGCCTTTACCGAACCTTCAGAAATCAGAGCTCTGGAGATCATACGAGATTCAAACACAAACAGAAGTCTTAACTGGCAGAAGGCTTTTGACGGATGGACCTGCCCCACGGACCCATCAGACTCGGACGGCGTCTGTGATCCATGCAGTAAGGATTGGAGTGGTAACTGGGAGCATGTGCATTGCCGTGGAGCATCAGCACGGTATGGTGAGGGTAGCTCTGGCGTCTATGATGGCAAGGTGACCACAATTCACGTCACTGACCAAGACCTAGACGGCCCACCAGCCAAGGAGTGGTGTCTGCTTCCCAATATCCGAGAGCTGGACCTTGACGGTGGAAATCAGAATGGCCCCTTCCCTGAGTGGGTCATTGGATGCCTACCTAACTTGCAAGAGCTAGACCTGTCATACAACCGGTTGACTGGCACACTGCCCTCATCTTTGACCTCCAAGTCGTACCTGCAAGAGTTGAAGGTTGAGCACAATTCGTTCTCTGGAAGGCTGCCTAGCAACACAGGCGACATACCCAACCTGTGGAGGCTGAGGCTTGCTTACAATCACTTCACTGGCACGCTTCCATCATCTTTCACAAACTTGGCAAACCAGCTCAACCAGCTGACACTAGCTCACAATGACTTTGAGGGAGACCTATCAGCTCTTGGTCCCACGAAGCTTGTCCTCGTGTCCGTCCACTCCAACCCCAAGATGTGTGGAATGGTCCCTGCGTCTGTCAGATATGCAAGTGGCTACAATCCCGCTGGTACACGCCTTGGCCAACCATGTTAGTCTGACTCATTCATCTAAGCTAGCTATCAGCTCTTGGTCCCACGAAGCTTGTCCTCGTGTCGTCTGTCCACTCCAACCCCAAGATGTGTGGAATGATCCCTGCGTCTGTCAGACATGGAAGTGGCTACAACCCCGCTGGTACACGACTTGTTCAGATACCCCTGCTGCAACGCTCCTTGCTTTGTCAGTCATGTCAGGCTGCCTCAGCTCAGCCTGTAGCTTGGCTAGACTTGGTCAGATACCCCTGCTGCAACGCTCCTTGCTTTGTCAGTCAGGTCAGGCTGCTTCAGCTCAGCCTGTAGCTTTGCTAGACTTGGTCAGATACCCCTGCTGCAACGCTCCTTCCTTTGTCAGTCAGGTCAGGCTGCCTCAGCTCATTCTGTAGCTTGGCTAGACCTGTTCAGATACTCCATCCCAGCTGCAGCGCTCCTTGCTTAGCCATGTTAGGCCGTCTGCCTCACTTCACTCTGTAGCTTGGCTATACCTGTTGGGATATGAATATATGATTAGAGATCGGAAGTTTGATATCATATGATATCATGTCATCATATGATGCCGGCAGTCTTGGCTAGGCTAAAGTTACCAATTTATATACAATATCATATGATGTAGTTTGTCTGATATCAGATGATATCACACTCGCCTTTGGTCAAGATAATATGATATACCGATCCCTAGATATGAATATCTAGCTGCAAACTATATATCTAGGCCAGCCAGATGGCTTGCTTCTGTCCCCCTCCCCCCACCCCACCAGCACACACACGCCCTGCCCTGGTTGTGGTGGGGTGTTGGGTTTTGATTTGAATTGTTCATGTTACTGCCGAAGACGGCAAGCAGCCAAATTTCTGGCTGGAGCATTTTTTGTTTAAGCTGTGAAAGAAATTTCACCCCATGTAATCAATTTTAGTCCCACGTTGCTCGTAACAGAGACTCACTACTCTCTGTATGCTTACACCTTTCGGTGCCTTCTTTCATTCGCACTCGACAGCCCTAGTCAGTCCACGACTCTCTAAGTGTCCTAACATCGTTTCAGAAATGATCGTGACTACACCTCAGTGCCTCGTGTTTCGTTTCTCTCTCAACCTCTCATTGTACCAATCTCTATGTAATGAAAACGCCTAGTGGGGCGTGGTGTTAAGGGAGTCCGTCGTCCGCGGGTAGGGGTTTTCTACCTCAACTTGACAAGCTACCATCGCGGTTGACAACGACCTGCAACGCCAAGAGCGACCGTTGGGGGGGATCGACCCCCCGACTCTTCTTTCTCAAGAGTTACTTGGTCTACCACTAGACCAATGCATATCATCGAGAGGGGCTACAATCTCTACACTATACCACAGTGCTACAATCCTGACTTGCTGGATGCACAAGCTAGGAAGTATATCGGCTTGCTGATGTTCTGAATTCCGTGAATTAAGTAACCTGGATTGTTTTTTGTTGTGAAAAAATTGGAAAAGAAAACGAATGAAGAAAACAGTGTTTTGTTCGCTTTTACACTTTCTTGGTAATTTGTTTTAAGACGGCAATCAGTCAAATTGCTGGCTGAAGCTATGTAACCAAGTTCAAGTTTGGTTTTGGACATTTGATCAATTGGTCATGGGACGCAATAAGCTAGGAAGTAGTTAGGAACTGCAGAAACGCAGATGTTTAAAACAGTTACGTTGCAAATCGTAGATTGTGTAGTTATATTGAAGAACCCTGGTTCCCACACCATATGGTCTCAGCACTCATGCCTGACTGTAGCTTTTCAACCTCCTCCTGCGGGCTCAAGCGATTTCTTCAGAGGACTCAGTTATTGCCTGTCCTACTGGTTCTCACAACATGTGGTCTTAGTACTCAAGCCTGCCTGCAGCTTTTCACACACCATATCCAGTGGGCTCAATTGATTTCTTACGAGGACGCAGTTGTGGTCCTTCCTACTGCTGGTTCCCACGCCGTGAGATCTTAGCACTCAAGCCTGCCTGCAGCATTTAAAACTAATCATGAGGGCCCAAAAGATTTAGTATGAGGACACAGTTGTGGTCTTTCGTACTCCTGGTTCCCACACCGTGAGGTCTTAACACTGAAGCCTGCCTGCAGTATTTCAAACTACTCATGAGGGTAAAGTGAATTAGTACGACGACGCAGTTGTGTCCTTCGTACTCCTGGTTCCCACGCTGTGAAGTCTTAGCAATGCAGCCTGCCTGCAGCATTTCAAACTACTCCTGAGGGCTGAAGTGATTTAGTACGAGGGTGCAGTTGTGTCCTTCCTACTCCTGGTTCCTAAGCTGTCTGGTCTTAGCACTCTTGGCAGCCTGTATCTTTTTAAACTACTCATGTGGGCTCAAGTGATTTCTTTATAAGACTCAGTTGCAGCCCGTCCTAGTCCTGGTTCCCACGACGCCTCGAGTGATTTCTTAAGAGGACCCAGTTGTGGCCCGTCCTTATCCTGGTTCACACGCCGCCTCACGTGATTTCTCAAGAGCACTCAGTTGTGGCCCGTCCTAGTCCTGGTTCCCACGCCGTGAGCTCCTAACACTCAAGCCTGCCAGTAGCTTTTCAAACACCTCCTGCGGGCTTAAGTGATTTCTTAAGAGGACCCAGTTGTGGCCCGTCCTAGTCCTGGTTCCCACGCCGCCAGCTCTCGAAGCTGAAGCCTGCCTGCAGCTTTTCAAACACCTCCTGGGGGCTCAATTGATTTTTTACGAGGGTGCAGTAGTGTCCTTCCTACTCCTGCTTCCCAAGCTGCCTGGTCTTAGCACTCTTGGCTGCCTGTAGCTTTTCTAACTACTCATGTGAGCTCAAGTGATTTCTTTATAGGACTCAGTTGCGGCCTGTCCTACTGGTTACCACAACATGTGATTTCAGAACTCAAGCCTGCCTGCAGCTTTTCATACACCATATCCTGTGGGCTCAAGTGATTTCTTAAGAGGACTCAGTTGTGGCCCATCCTAATCCTGGTTCCCCCGCCGTGAGCTCTCGACGCTAGATCCTGCCTGCAGCTTTCAAACACCTCCTGCGGACTCAAGTGATCTACT
This sequence comes from Chlamydomonas sp. ICE-L, assembly GCA_013435795.1. NCBI lineage: Eukaryota > Viridiplantae > Chlorophyta > Chlorophyceae > Chlamydomonadales > Chlamydomonadaceae > Chlamydomonas > Chlamydomonas sp. ICE-L. Next base: position 49,087,167 of record JACBWV010000610.1, on the reverse strand, counting down.
ATGAGGACGCGGTTGCGGCCCGTCCTAATCCTGGTTCCCCCGCCGAGAGCTCTCGACGCTCAATCCTGCCTGCAGCTTTTCAAACACCTCCTGCGGACTCAAGTGATCTACTATGAGGACGCGGTTGCGGCCGCCTCCTTTCAAGCCAGTCTTTTGAAGCTGAAGTTGAGTCAAGCGTGCTGACAAGATCTTTGCAAATAGCTGCAGGATCTCCTGTAGGCAGAGGGGTGAAAGGGGAGCATGGGTGGTGTGTACTAGAGTAACGATAAGGCCTTGTGGGGCGTGGTTTTAAGGGAGCCCTGTCTTACGGCAGCAGAGGAAGGTAGAGAAGCTGAAGTTGAGTCAAGCGTGCTGACAAAATCTTTGCAAATAGCTGCAGGATCTCCTATAGGCAGAGGGGTGATAGGGGAGCGTGTGAGTGCATGGGTGGTGTGTAATAAAGTTATGATAACGCCTGGTGGGGCGTGGTATGAAGAGAGCACTGTCTTACAGCGGTAGAGAACGGGCTGCTATTTTATCTGGACAGTGCTACCATGGCGGTTGACAGCGACCGCGAACACCTAAATACGCCCGTAGGGATTCAAACCCAGCACCTTCTTCAGTTTAGCGAAATGATAAACCATTGAACCATTCGCTGAACCGGGATATGGGTGATGTGTATGTATGATACAGTCCAGGGGTAACCAAATAGGCAAAAGGGACTTGCCTAATCTCGATATCAGGAGGGGCTAAACCGGAAACGAATATAGAATAGCTACAGGATCTCTTATATAAAGAAGGCATGGAAGGTAGGGGATTGCATGAGTGCGTGGGTGATAGGATTTCATTTCATTATATTGTCATAGAGGCCATAGACGGTGATAGGATTTCATTTCATAATATTGTCATAGAGGCCATAGACGGTGATAGGATTTCATTTCATTATATTGTCATAGAGGCCATAGACGGTGATAGGATTTCATTTCATTATATTGTCATAGAGGCCATAGACGGTGATAGGATTTCATTTCATTATATTGTCATAGAGGCCAAAGACGGTGATAGGATTTCATTTCATTATATTGTCATAGAGGCCATAGACGGTGATAGGATTTCATTTCATTTCATTGTCATAGACGCCATAGACGGTGATAGGATTTCATTTCATTCTATTGCCATAGAGGCCATAGACAGTGATAGGATTTAATTTCATTATATTGTCATAGAGGCCATAGACGGTGATAGGATTTCATTTCATTTCATTGTCATAGAGGCCATAGACGGTGATAGGATTTCATTTCATTCTATTGCCATAGAGGCCATAGACGGTGATAGGATTTCATTTCATTCTATTGCCATAGAGGCGATAGACGGTGATAGGATTCCATTTCATTCTATTGTCATAGAGGCCATAGACGGTGATAGGATTTCATTTCATTATATTGTCATAGAGAGTCCATAGTTGTTCCAAGACAAGCCCGCCTGCCCCACGCAACTTTTCAAATAGCTACAGGATCTCCCATATACAGAAGGCAAGGACGGTAGGGGATTGTATGGACGATAGGGGAGTGCAGTGCGTTGGTGATTGGATTTCATTTCAGTATATTGTCAGGAAAACGTTGACCCAAAACAAGCCCAATCCACAGCAACTCCAGTGCCCTCAAACGCGAGATAAATAAATAAATAAATACATAAATAAATGAATTAACAAAAAGTAGGCCTTATTACGAGGCGTGAGGCTGAGTGGGCCAGCCCGTTTGCTTTCACTGGGGCCAACCACCTAACACGTGAGATCAACAACCTGACCGCCCTTATCAACTTGAGGTGACCGGCCCATGTCGCAAGTTCATGGCAGTGATGTGTTTTTCAAATCTGACAGAGAAAATCTTATTACGTTTTTGTATTTGCTTCCTCCCAGGACAGCATCCTTAATCGTTAAAAGTCAATTTCAGTTTTTTGTAGGTCTCTTATCTGTCTCTATTACAATAATATTGGCAAAAACGGGGTCTAATATTACGATCGTAATATATTACGGAGAAACCCTGGTTCATGTGCAGGTGGCCTGGGACAGACCTTGCTGAGCTGACCCCCAGGTGTTACTCCCAAAGCAGGTACTTGAGGAAGAAATTCAGATGAGAGAGTCACCATGCATTTTTAGTTTATCCCAAGACTTTGTATATTGTTAGATATGGTTACGTATGGTTAGGGATCAGACTTTGTATATTGTTAAATATGGTTACGTATGGTTAGGGATCAGACTTTGCATATTGTTAGATATGGTTACGTATGGTTAGGGATCAGACTTTGTATATTGTTAGATATGGTTACGTATGGTTAGGGATCAGACTTTGTATATTGTTAGATATGGTTTAAACAAAGCTGTAGCAAAGAAGACAAGAGTAAGAAACGAGTTTGGAACAGGGTACTACTTCTTGCCAAATTGGTCAGCGCTTAAAGCGCACACACGTCAAATTGGTCAGCGCTTTTTAGAGCAAAAAGCGCAAAAACTGCGCGCTGCGCCCACTGGGGATTGAAAAAACTGCGCGAAACGCACAGAGGGGCTCAAAAAGGCAGCGCGGCACCGCGCTGCCGAGCGCACTTAGTAGTACCCTGGTTTTGAACAGTCGACGCCCGTACCGTTATGAATAATCGGAACCTGCGGTGTAACCAGTGTTACAGTGGGGTCTTTGCTACATTGAGGGCGGAGATAAAAAGTGCACAAATTTGAGCAATTAAGGGAAACAGCAATTGCCAGTACAAGTACAGCAAGTAAAATTACATGTACAGCAATATGTGCAACAACCCATGAAACAAAAGCACTACAGAAGGCGAAATTGCAGCAGTACAGAAAGCTAAAAAGCACTACAGAAAGAGAAATTGCAGCAGTACAGCAAACTAAGGTACAAGTGTTAACACAAGGGTTGCAGCTAGGGCTTACCTCAGCAGCCCCTTCATTTCATTCATCCCCCCCCCCCCCCCCCCCCACCACCACCACCACCACCACCCAGAACTCACCTCGGCAGCTCCTTCATTGCCAACATTTGTGGTGGTGTGAATGCGAACACCATCGGCGTTGATCCGGACAAGCGCTTGTCGATGAGCCCTATCTTCAATTTCCACCTTCACCTCTGTCTGCCCAGAGGCATTCCGAGCAATACAAGGCGGTACAAGCAAACGCCCCTACGCAGAGGGGTTGGGTGATAAAGAGCGTTGGGATCCCGGTTGAGATATACGTAAAATATTTCCGATGTCTAATGTTCACTTCTGCCAGCCCAGTGGGGTTTCGAGCAGTACAACGTGGTGGTACAAGCTAACGCCCCAACGCACAGTGGTTGGCTGATAAAGAGCGTCGGTATATATATATAAAAAAATCCATTGTCAAATGTTCACTTCCGCCAGCCCAGTGGCATTCCGAGCAGTACAACGTGGTGGTACAAGCTAACACCCCCTACGCAAAGTGGTTGGCTGATAAATAGCGTTGAGATCCTGCTTGAGATATGCGTACAATATTTCCGATGTCAAATACTTAGGGAGCGGCAAAGACCGATATATCTATATTTATATATCTATATTTGCAAAGCCGATAGATCTCTCGATATCCCTTGTCCGACCCCCCCCCCCCCCCCCCCCCCCCCGGCCCCGATATATCTATATAGATCTATATGGGCCGTTTGAGCCGTCGAACTGCTCCTCGCCCCTCCTATTTGCTTTCTTCGCACTGTTCCAAATGAAAACGGCAAATTGCCTTCTGAATGAAGCTGGCTTACTAAGTTATAAGAGCGATCGTAAGTCGCCTGCAGCCGTCTTGGCCATTCTCGAGAAAGCCCCACCGGCTTCTAACTGGAGAGCAAACTTCAATGCGCGGATTGAAGAAGGTGGACCTTGCCTCTTGTTTTGTCGCGCTTATGACATTGGCGTCAGTCCCAACAACATTAGCAACTCGACGAACGCGCACATAAAGGCATGCAAGGGGGGCTCGACCAACCAAGCCGGCTGCGTTGTGAAACTGGACCTGGACAGCCCTTCTACGCCAGGCTGGACGTCACCTAGACCTTCGCGCCCAGCTTCGCACAAGCGGCAGTTGGGCAAGAAAACGCGCGCGCGCAACGCGTTCGGATGCGCGTTCTAAATTCTGGTCCCTGACGAGGTTCTTAAGGCAGTCCCCCCCCCCCCCCCCCCCCCCCCCCCCCCTCCCCCACCCACCTTCACCCACCCACCCACACTTCAGCCTATGGCCTTTAGGGGATGATTCAGGGCGACTGCACAATGTGTCCATGTAACCCTACTAGTCTACTCCCCTAGCAAAGCAATTGCGGCATGATGATGAATTGATGATGATGATGAACTGTTCAGCAACCAGTAGCAACTTCTAGACAGCTCCATGTGCTATATCTTGCGTTAGTTTTGTCCGAATATCCAGCCAGGGGAGCTGCCTAGAAGGTGCAAAAATTAGACAGTGTAAAGACTTCTCTAGGACCTGATGTACGCTGAACTGCTGAGGGTGATGAACTGATGATGGGGGTAGGGAGGACTAGGCCTGGGTTGGTTTGGGAGGCTATGTCGTGACTGTTTAGTATGTGACCGCGTCGGCAGCGAGCTTCACAGGTGATTACTGAACTAAAAATAAATCCTGTATTTTTTTTGAAGGCACAAGGCACCTTGATATGATGCAGACTACATGTAAAAAAAATCCTAGATTTTTCAGAGGCCTCCCTGAGGTACTGATATACCATATATATATATATATATATATATTTTTTTTTTTGCTATATATAGATCTATATAGATCTATACATTGGGGAAATATAGATATATTTGCCGCCCCCATACAAATACTCAATTCTGTCAGCCCAGTGGCATTATGAGCAATACAAGGTAGCACTTAATCTGGTCCAAAACAGGGTCAAAAGTTGCCATAGCTGTATATAGCGGCTAATTTGGGCCAAAACGGGGTCAAATGTTGCCATAGCTGTATATAGCGGCTAATTTGGGCCAAAACGGGGTCAAATGTTGCCATAGCTGTATATAGCGGCTAATTTGGGCCAAAACGGGGTCAAATGTTGCCATAGCTGTATATAGCGGCTAATTTGGGCCAAAACGGGGTCAAATGTTGCCATAGCTGTATGTAGCGGCTAATTTGGGCCAAAACGGGGTCAAATGTTGCCATAGCTGTATATAGCGGCTAATTTGGGCCAAAACGGGGTCAAATGTTGCCATAGCTGTATATAGCGGCTAATTTGGGCCAAAACGGGGTCAAATGTTGCCATAGCTGCATATAGCGGCTAATTTGGGCCAAAACGGGGTCAAATGTTGCCATAGCTGTATATAGCGGCTAATTTGGGCCAAAACGGGGTCAAATGTTGCCATAGCTGTATATAGCGGCTAATTTGGGCCAAAACGGGGTCAAATGTTGCCATAGCTGTATGTAGCGGCTAATTTGGGCCAAAACGGGGTCAAATGTTGCCATAGCTGTATATAGCGGCTAATTTGGGCCAAAACGGGGTCAAATGTTGCCATAGCTGTATATAACGGCTAATTTGGGCCAAAACGGGGTCAAATGATGCCATAGCTATATGTAGCAGAAATAATATCCGAAATAGCCCTGCTTCAGATAGCTGCTACTTCAGTTTCATATATAGCTGTCGCTACTTTTGACCCTGTTTTGGCCCAAATGAGCCGCTATCTCCCCCCCCCCCCCCCCCCCCCCCACACACACACACACGAATCTCTCCCATTCTCTGAAATAGCCCTTGAGTTGCTTCGCGTCGTTTGACCACTGTGTTTGGGCCAAATGAGCCGCTATCCCCCCCCCCCCCCCCCCCCCCCCACACGAATCTCTCCCATTCTCTGAAATAGCCCTTGAGTTGCTTCGCTTCGTTTGACCCCTGTTTTGGGGCCAAATGATCCGCTATCCCCCCCCCCCCCCACACACACACACACGAATCTCTCCCTTCTCTGAAATAGCCCTTGAGTTGCTTCGCTTTCGTTTGACCCTGTTTTTGGCCAAAATAAGCCGCTATCCCCCCCCCCCCCCCCCCCCCCCCCCCCACGAATCTCTCCCATTCTCTGAAATAGCCCTTGAGTTGCTTCGCTTCGTTTGACCCCGTTTTTGGCCCAAATAAGCCGCTATCCCCCCCCCCACACACACACAAACACACCACGAATCTCTCCCATTCTCTGAAATAGCCCTTGAGTTGCTTCGCTTCGTTTGACCCCGTTTTGGGCCAAATAAGCCGCTATCCCCCCCCCCCCCCCCCCCCCCACACCCATCTCTCCCATTCTCTGAAATAGCCCTTGAGTTGCTTCGCTTCGTTTGACCCTGTTTTGGGCCCAAATGAGCCGCTATCCCCCCCCCCCCCCCCCCCCCCACACACGAATCTCTTCCCTTCTCTGAAATAGCCCTTGAGTTGCTTCGCTTCGTTTGACCCTGTTTTGGGCCAAATCAGCCGCTATCTCCCCCCCCCCCCCCCCCCCCCCGCCCCCCACGAATCTCTCCCATTCTCTGAAATAGCCCTTGAGTTGCTTCGCTTCGTTTGACCCTGTTTTGGCCCAAATAAGCCGCTATCCCCCCCCCCCCCTCCCCCTCCCGCCCACGAATCTCTCCCATTCTCTGAAATAGCCCTTGAGTTGCTTCGCTCGTTTGACCCTGTTTTGGCCCAAATACGCGCTATCCCCTCCCACCCCCCCCCCCCGCCCCCCACGAATCTCTCCCATTCCTCTGAAAAGCCCTTGAGTTGCTTCGCTTCGTTTGACCCTGTTTGTGGCCCAAATAAGCCGCTATCCCCCCCCCCCCCCCACACACACACACACGAATCTCTCCCATTCCTCTGAAATAGCCCTTGAGTTGCTTCGCTTCGTTTGAACCCCGTTTTGGCCCAAATAAGCCGCTATCCACCCCCCCCCCCCCCCCACGAATCTCTCCCATTCTCTGAAATAGCCCTTGAGTTGCTTCGCTTCGTTTGACCCTGTTTTTGGCCCAAATTAGCCACTATCCCCCCCCCCCCCCCCCCCCCCCCCCCGGGTTTCTCCTAATCTCTGAAATGAAGCCCTGCTTCAGATAGCAGCACAAACGATCACATGACAAGGCGATTCCACCTGCGGTACTGCATCGCATTGAATTGTCGCACGCTGGTCCTAATTCGGCACTCACTCCTTTTTTAGATCCCACATAGGTGGATACAGAGTTGTCCAGAACGTAGATGTACTGCCCCTCTTCTTTGTTGCGGTACGCAACAGGAAGCTGATCCACCATCAGCCGGTACTGACGCTCAATGTTGCCATTAAACCTGCAAAAGAAGAAAATAATGAACACATTTTGGGAAAAGAAATAAAAGAACACTTGATAAGAACAAGTCCAATGCAGCGTCACAAGCGACGCGGAAAATTGGAGGAGTGTGTTGGCAACGGAACGAAAGGTGGCAACGATGGAGCTGACCGAAGCGAGTTAGTTAAGTGACCGTTGGCTAACGTGTCAGGCTTCAATTATTTGTTGGTTTCTCGGTCGGACGGACCAAGGGGTAAACATGGGGGCTCCTCTCCCCTTGAAGAGGAGGCTCTGCCAAAAGCAAGCAAATGGAAATGAGAAAAAAATGAACACATGATGAAACAAGTTCTATGCAGCGTCGCCTGCGACGCTAAAAAATGGCGGAGAGTGATCGCGAGGGAGCGACAGGTGGCATCGGAAGCGAGTTAGTAACGAGACTGTTGGCTGACGTTTCGGGCTTCATCGCGGTCAGACGGATGGATGGACGAATGGACAAATGGGTAACACTGGGGGCTCCCACCCCCCAGAAGGGGGGGCACCGCCAGAAATGGGAACCGTTGAACCCGCAAAAAAAGAAAATGTATGGTATTACATTATTTCCAGTACTGACGCTCAATGTTGCTGTTGAACCTTTGGAAGAAGAAAAAATAATGTTGCCCTTTGACCTTCAGAAGAAGAAAAACAAATGTTGCCGTTGAACTTCGAAAGAAGAAACATAAATGTCGCCCTTGAACCTTTGAAAGAAGAGAAAGGATGTTAACCTCGAACCTTTAAAAGGAAGAAGAGACAATGACCACATGATGGGGAAAATAAAAAAATGAACACTTGGTAAGAAAAAACATATGTTGCTGTTGAATCTTCAAAAAAATATGTATAGTACTACATTATTTCCAGTATTGACGCTCAATGTTGCCGTTGAACCTTCAAAAGGAAGAAAAAACGATGAACACATGACAGGTAAAATAAAAAAATGAACACTTGGTAAGAAAACAACACATGTTGCTGTTGAATATTCAAAAGAGGGAAAAGTTAGATTATTGTACAATGTCCAGTACTGACGCTCAATGTTGCCGTTGGACCTGCGAAATGATTCAAATGTATAGTACTATGTTATTTCCAGCATTGACGCTCAGTGTTGCCATCGAACCTGCAAAATAACACTAACATGTAGTACTATATTATTTCCAGAATTCACGCTAAATGTTGCCGTTAAACCAGGGAAAGAATAAAAACAAATGTTGCCGTTGAACCTTCAAAAGAATGAACATTTCTAGTATTATATTATTTCCAGTACGGACACTCAATAATTATATTATATAAATGATATAAGAAATTATAAATTACGGTAAAACATTTATAATATTATACTATTTCCAGTTCTGACGCTCAACAATTATATTATACAAATGATATAATAATTATTAATGAATGTATTTATAATATTATACTATTTCCATTACTGACGCTCATTAATTGTATTATATAGATGATGTAAATGTAAATTATAAATTAATACGTTTATAATATTATACTCTTTCCGGTAATGCCGCTCATCGATTGTACTGTATAGATGATATAATAAATTACATTATAAACGTATGATTCATACGTTTATAATATTATACTCTTTCCGGTAATGCCGCTCATCTTGAACCTTCATCAGGAAGATAGAAAATGAACACGTGATGTGGAAAATAAAATGAACACTTGATAAGAAAAAAGAGCAAATAAAAATGGGGGAAATACAAAATTGAAAGTTAACACTTGATACAGCTTGATAAGAAAAGTTCTATGCAGCGACGCCTGCTACGCTAAAAAATGGCGGAGAGTGATCGCGAGGGAGCGACAGGTGGCAACGGAAGCGAGTTAGTTACGAGGCCGTTGGCTGACGTTTTGGGCTTCATCACGGTCAGATGGATGGATGGTCGTACAGACAAATGGGTAACACTGGGGGCTCCCGCCCCCAAGAAGGGGGGGCTCTGCAAAAAAATGAGCAAATAAAAAAAATGGAAAAACAAACCCTTGATGGGAATCATCGTGGCTGAAGGATTGGACCATACTGCCACATGATACAAGCAAAGATGAATAAAGCATTGCTGCATGTTGCCTTTTTGGCATGTTGCTTTGTTGGCAATTAGGAAACATGATGGGACTTGACATGATTAAAGGATTGGACCAAGCCGCCACATGATACAAGGAAACATGGTGGAATTGACATGATGCAAGCAAACATGATTGAAGCATAGCTACCTGTTGCCTTGTTGGCTCACATCACTACATGCTGCCTTATTGGCATGTTGCTTTATTGGCAATAAGAAAACATGATGGGAATTGACATGATGCAAGCAAACAAGATTGAAGCATTTGTGCATGTTGCCTTATTGGCATGTTGCTTTGTCGGCAATAATGAAACATGATGGGACTTGATGACATTGACATGATTGGACCAAACCGCCACATGATACAAGGAAACATGGTGGAAATGGCATGATACAAGCAAACAAGATTGAATCATTGTTGCATGTTGCCTTATTGGCATGTTGCTTTGTCGGCAATAATGAAACATGATGGGACTTGATGACATTGACATGATTGGACCAAACCGCCACATGATACAAGGAAACATGGTGGAAATGCAGTACAGCAAACAAGAATTGAGCATTTGTGCATTTGCCTTATTGCATGTGCTATCTTTGTCCGGCAATATGAACATCGGATGATGGACTTGAGACATTGACATGATTGTGGACCAAACCCGCCACATGGACAAGGAAACATTGGGAAATGGCAGAATACCAAGCAAACAATTGAAGTTTTGCTGTTGCCTTATTGGCTATTTTGCTTGGCGGCCTCATGAAACACTTAATGGGAACTTTGGATGACATTGACATTGACCAAACCGCCACATAACAAGGAAACTGGTGGAAATGCATTGAATGGAATCATTGTAGCATTTGCCACCATTTATTAGTGGCAAGGTTCGGTGGTCGGCAATAAACGCAACTGATGAGGACTATGATGACCCTTGACGGATTGGGACCAACGAGCACAATGATCAAAGGAAACATGGTGGAAATGGCATGATACAAGCAAACAAGATTGAATCATTGTTGCCTGTTTGCCATTTTAGGCATGGTGCTTTGTTCGGCAACTAATGAACATGATGGGACTTGATGACATTGACATGATTGGACCAAACCGCCACATGATACAAGGAAACATGGTGGAAATGGCATGATACAAGCAAACAAGATTGAAGCATTGTTGCATGTTGCCTTATTGGCATGTTGCTTTGTCGGCAATAATGAAACATGATGGGACTTGATGACATTGACATGATTGGACCAAACCGCCACATGATACAAGGAAACATGGTGGAAATGGCATGATACAAGCAAACAAGATTGAAGCATTTGTGCATGTTGCCTTATTGGCATGTTGCTTTGTCGGCAATAATGAAACATGATGGGACTTGATGACATTGACATGATTGGACCAAACCGCCACATGATACAAGGAAACATGGTGGAAATGGCATGATACAAGCAAACAAGATTGAAGCATTTGTGCATGTTGCCTTATTGGCATGTTGCTTTGTCGGCAATAATGAAACATGAATTGGCTTTATGACATTGACATGATTGGACCAAACCGCCACATGAAGACAGGAACATGTTGAAATGCATGAAACAAAGCAAACATAATTGAAATCATTGTTGCAATGTGCCTTATTGCAGGTTGCTTTGTCGGCAATAATGAAACATATGACTTGATGACATTGACAATGAGTGGACCAAACCGCCACACAACCCGCCACATGATACAAGGAAACAGGGTGGAATGGCATAGCAGCAACAGAGTGAATCAGTGTTATGCTGTTGCCTTATTGCATGTTGCTTTGTCGGCAATATGAAACATGATGGTACTTGGATGAACATTGACATGATGGACACAAACCGCCACACATGATACAAGAAACATGTTGGAAATGCATTATACAAGCAAACAAGAGTGAGCCTGTGTGCAGTTTCATTTGCATGTGCTTTGGTCAGACAATATGAAACATATGGGACGTGAGGAAATTGACATGAGTGGACCAAACGCGCCACAGGATACAGGAAACAGGTGGAAATGGCATGATACAACAAACAGATTGACGCAATTTGTGCATGTTACCTTATTGGCCATGTTGCCATTGTCGGCATAATGAAACATGAGGACTAATTACATTTACATATTGGACCACCCGCCACAATACCAGGAACCAGTGGAATTCATATCCAGCAACAAGATTGGAAGCATTGTTGCATGTTGGCCTATTGGCGTGTTCGTTGTCGGCATAGAAACAATGGATGGGACTGATGACATTGACATAGTGGATGGACCAAACCGCACATGAACAAGGAAACATGGAGGAGATGGCTGATACAAGCAAGAGTGAATCATTGATTATGTTGCCTTATGCATTTGCTTGTCGGCAATAATAAACTATGGGACTGTAATGACATTGAATGATGGACCAAAGCCACATGATACAAGGAACCATGGTGAATGCATAATCAAGCAAACAGATTGGAATATGTTGCTGTTTGCCTTATTGGCATGTTGCTTTGTCGGCAATAATGAAACATGATGGGACTTGATGACATTGACATGATTGGACCAAACCGCCACATGATACAGGAAACATGTGGAAAATGGCATGATACAAGCAAACAAGATTGAGCATTTTTGCATGTTGCCTTATTGGCATGTTGCTTTGTCGGCAATAATAAACATGATGGACTTGATGACATTGACATGATTGGACCAAACCGCCACATGATACAAGGAAACATGGTGGAAATGGCATGATACAAGCAAACAAGATTGAAGCATTTGTGCATGTTGCCTTATTGGCATGTTGCTTTGTCGGCAATAATGAAACATGATGGGACTTGATGACATTGACATGATTGGACCAACCGCCACATGATACAAGGAACATGGTGGAAATGGCATGATACAAGCAAAACAAGATTGAAGCATTGTTGCATGTTGCCTTATTGGCATGTTGCTTTGTCGGCAATAATGAAACATGATGGGACTTGATGACATTGACATGATTGGACCAAACCGCCACATGATACAAGGAAACATGGTGGAAATGGGCATGATACAAGCAAACAAGATTGAATCATTGGTTGCTGTGGCCTTTTTGGCATGTTGCTTTGTCGGCATAATGAAAACATGATGGGACTGATGACATTTGACAGGATGGACCAACGCCCATGATACAAGGAAATGGTGGAAATGGCAGGATACAAGCAACAGATTGATCAATTTTGCATGTTTGCCTTATTGGCATGTTTGCTTTGTCGGCAATATGAAACATATGAGGACTGATGACCATGTGACAGTTGGAACGCAAAACCGCCACAGAGACAAGGAAACAGGGGGAATGATGAACAAGCAACAAGAGTGAAGCATGGTTGCTGTTGCCTTTTTGCATTTTTGCGTGTCCGGCACTAATGAAACAGATGGACTTGATGAAATTGACAGATTGGACCAAACCGCCACATGATACAAGGAAACATGGTGGAGATGGCCATGCTACAAGCAAACACGTTGAATATGGTTGCAGTTTGCCTTTTGGCTGTTGCTTTAGGGGTCGGCAATAGGAATCATGATGGGCCGTGAATGACTTGCCAATGATTGGGACCAACCCCCACATGTACAAGGAACTGTGGAATGAGCATGAGAAAGCACAAGATTGACATTGTTGCTTGGGGCCATTATTGGCTGTTGCTTTGTCGCAATAATGAAACAATGAATGGGACGTGATACATTACCAATGCTGGACCAAAACGCCACATGAATACAAGAAACATGGTGGAAATGGCATGATAAAAGCAAAACAGATTATAATTGTTGCATGTTGCCTTAGATTGGCATGTTGCTTTGTCGCATAAGTAACCGGATGGGACTTAGGACTTGACATGATTGGACCAAACCACCGCCTCAATGATACAAGGGAAACATGGTGGAAATCATGATAACAAGCAAACAAGATTGAAGCATTGTGCATGTTCCTATATGGGCATGTTTTTGCTGTATGTCCAAATGAAACATGATGGGACTTATACGATTGACTTAGTGGACCAAACCGCCACATGATACAAGGAAACATGGTGGAAATGGCATGATACAAGCAAACAAGATTGAAGCATTGGTGCATGTTACCTTAGTGGCATGTTGGCCTTTCGGAAATAAGGAAACAGAAATGGGACTTGATAGACATTTGACATGAATTGGACCAAACCGCCCACATGATCAAGGAAACATGGTGGAATGGATGATAAAGCAAACAAGATTTGAATATTGTTTGCTGTTGCCTTAAGGGAATGTTCGTGTCGGCAATATGAAACATGATGGGAACTTGATACTTGAACAGGATTGGACCAACGCCACATGATACAATATTACATGGTGATGGCATGATACAGCAAACAAGATTAAGACATTGTTTGCATTGCCCTTATTGGGCAGTTGCTTTTCGGCAATAATGAAACATGTGGGACTGATGACATTTTGACAGGATGGGACCAAAACCACAACCGCCAATGATACAAGGAAACATGGTGGAAATGGCATGATACAAGCAAACAAGATTGAAGCATTGTTGCATGTTGCCTTATTGGCATGTTGCTTTTGTCGGCAATAATGAAAACATGATGGGACTTGATGACATTGACATGATTGGACCCAACCGCCACATGATACAAGGAAACATGGTGGAAATGGATGATACAAGCAAACAAGATTGAAGCATTGTGCATGTTGCCTTATTGGCATGTTGCTTTGTCGGCAATAATGAAACATGATGGGACTTGATGAACATTGACATGATTGGACCAACCGCCAACATGATACAAGGAAACATGGTGGAATGGCATGATACAAGCAAACAAGATTGAATCATTGTTGCATGTTGCCTTATTGGGCATGTTGCTTTGTCGGCATAATGAAACATGATGGGACTTGATGACATTGACATGGATTGGACCAAACCGCCACATGATACAAGGAAACATGGTGGAAATGGCATGATACAAGCAAACAAGATTGAATCATTGTTGCCTGTTGCCTTATTGGCATGTTGCTTTGTCGGCAATAATGAAACATGATGGACTTGATGACATTGACATGATTGGACCAAACCGCCACATGATACAAGGAACATGGTGGAAATGGCATGATACAAGCAAACAAGATTGAAGCATTGTTGCATGTTGCCTTATTGGCATGTTGCCTTTGTCGGCAATAATGAAACATGATGGGACTTGATGACATTGACATGATTGGACCAAACCCGCCACGGTACAGGGAACATGGTTGGAAAGGGCATATACACAAACAAGATTGAAGCATTGTGCAAATGTGACCTTATTGGCTGTTTGCCTGTCCGGCAATAATGAAACCTGAGGGGACTGATGACTGGACAGGATTGGACCAAAACCCCACATGTACAAGGAAACATGGTGGAAATAGGCATGATACAGCCAAACAAGATGAATCATTGTTGCATGTTGCCCTTTATTGGCATTGACGATATTTGGACAAACCGACCACATGATAGGCAAGGGAAATGGTGGAAGAATGGCAGGTGGGAGTACCAGCAAACAAGATTGGAAGCATTGTGCTGTTCCTTATAGCATGTTGCCTGTGTCGCAATAATGAAGAAACATGATGTGGACTGATGATCATTGACAAGGATTGTGACAACCGCAAACCAGCAAACCACAACAAAGAAAAACCTCCGCCACATGATAACAGGAAACATGGGTGGCAATGTCTGATACAAGCAAACAGATTGAAATCAATTGTTTGTCATGTTGCCTTATTGGCATTTTGCTTTGGAGGGGTCGTCAATAAGGAAACATGATGGACGTGATGACATTGACATGATTGGACCAAACCGCCACATGATACAAGGAAACATGGTGGAATGCATGATACAAGCAAACAAGATTGAATCATTGTTGCATGTTGCCTTATTAACGAGGGGCATTTTCTTTGTCGGCAATATGAACATGATATGGACTTGAATGACATTGACATGATGGAGGCCAAACCGGCCACATGATACAGGAAACATGGTGGAAATGGCCATATCAAGCACACATATTTGAAGCATTTGTTCATTTGCCCTTATTTGCATTTGCTGTTGTCGCATATGGAAACATGATGGGACTTTGATGAAATGGACAGTGAATTGGACCAAACCGCGCCACATGATCACAAGGAAAGAAAACATGGTGGAAATGGCATGATACAAGCAAACAAGATTGAAGCATTTTGTGCATGTTACACCACCTTATGGCATGTTGCAGATTGGCCCCTGTCGGCATAATTAAAACATGAGGACTTGATGACTTGACATATTTGACCAACCGCCACATATACAAGGACACATGTGGAAAGAGGCATGATACAAGCAAAACAATATTGAATCATTGTTGGCATGTGCCGTTTTTGGCATGTTGCTCCTTTGTCCGGCAATAATGAAACATGATGGGACTTGATGACATTGACAATGTTTGGACCAATCGACACAGTGATAACAGGAACATGGTGGAAATGGCATGATACAAGCAAACAAGATTGAAGCATTTGTGCATGTTGCCTTATTGGCATGTTGCTTTGTCGGCAATAATGAAACATGATGGGACTTGATGACAAATTGACCATTAGTGGAACGCGCAAACCGCCGACCTTATACAGGAAACAGGGTGAAATGGCGTGATACCATCAACAGATTGAAGCATTGGTGCATGTTACCTCCCTTATTTTCTATTTGCCTTGTCCGTCAATAATGACCATGATGGGATTGAATGACATTATTTTTGACATGAATTGGACTTCAAAACCGCCACATGATACAAGGAAACATGGTGGAAATGGCATGATACAAGCAAACAAGATTGAATCATTGTTGCATGTTGCCTTATTGGCATGTTGCTTTGTCGGCAATAATGAAACATGATGGGACTTGATGACATTGACATGATTGGACCAAACCGCCACATGATACAAGGAAACATGGTGGAAATGGCATGATACAAGCAAACAAGATTGAATCATTGTTGCATGTTGCCTTATTGGCATGTTGCTTTGTCGGCAATAATGAAACATGATGGGACTTGATGACATTGACATGATTGGACCAAACCGCCACATGATACAAGGAAACATGGTGGAAATGGCATGATACAAGCAAACAAGATTGAATCATTGTTGCATGTTGCCTTATTGGCATGTTGCTTTGTCGGCAATAATGAAACATGATGGGACTTGATGACATTGACATGATTGGACCAAACCGCCACATGATACAAGGAACATGGTGGAAATGGCATGATACAAGCAAACAAGATTGAAGCATTTGTGCATGTTGCCTTATTGGCATGTTGCTTTGTCGGCAATAATGAAACATGATGGGACTTGATGACATTGACATGATTGGACCAAACCGCCACATGATACAAGGAAACATGGTGGAAATGGCATGATACAAGCAAACAAGATTGAAGCATTTGTGCATGTTGCCTTATTGGCATGTTGCCTTGTCGGCAATAATGAAACATGATGGGACTTGATGACATTGACATGATTGGACCAAACCGCCACATGATACAAGGAAACATGGTGGAAATGGCATGATACAAGCAAACAAGATTGAATCATTGTTGCATGTTGCCTTATTGGCATGTTGCTTTGTCGGCAATAATGAAACATGATGGGACTTGATGACATTGACATGATTGGACCAAACCGCCACATGATACAAGGAAACATGGTGGAAATGGCATGAATACAAGCAAAACAAGATTGAATCATTGTTGCATGTTGCCTTATTGGCATGTTGCTTTGTCGGCAATAATGAAACATGATGGGACTTGATGACATTGACATGATTGGACCAAACCGCCACATGATACAAGGAAACATGGTGGAAATGGCATGATACAAGCAAACAAGATTGAAGCATTTGTGCATGTTGCCTTATTGGCATGTTGCTTTGTCGGCAATAATGAAACATGATGGGACTTGATGACATTGACATGATTGGACCAAACACTCCACATATAAGCAAGAGGAAAAGGAAACATGGTGGAAATGGCATGATACAAGCAAACAAGATTGAAGCATTTGTGCATGTTGCCTTATTGGCATGTTGCTTTGTTGGCAATTAGGAAACATGATGGGACTTGACATGATTAAAGGATTGGACCAAGCCGCCACATGATACAAGGAAACATGGTGGAATTGACATGATGCAAGCAAACATGATTGAAGCATAGCTACCTGGTGCCTTATTGGCTCACATCACTACATGCTGCCTTATTGGCATGTTGCTTTATTGGCAATAAGAAAACATGATGGGAAATGACATGAAGCAATCAAACATGATTGAAGCAACTGTGCATGTTGCCTTATTGGCCTGTTGCTTTGTTGGCAATTAAAAAACATGATGGGACTTCACATGATTAAAGGATTGGACCAAACCGCCACATGATACAAGGAAGCATGGTGAAAATGGCATGATACAAGCAAACAAGATTATAGCAATGCTACATGCTGCCTTATTGGCTTACATCAATACATGCTGCCCTATTGGCATGTTCATTTGATGGATCACATACATTGCAAAAGGGTAACCTATCACATGATCACATACATTTCAAAAGGGTGACCTATCCCATGATCACAAACATTTCAAAAGGGTAACCTATCACATGATCACATACATTTCAAAAGGGTGACCTATTACATGATCACAAACATTTCAAAAGGGTAACCTATCACATGATTACATACATTTCAAAAGGGTGACCTTTCTCATGATCACATACATTGCAAAAGGGTAACCTATCACATGATCACATACATTTCAAAAGGGTGACCTATCCCTCTCACAGAATGAAATCACATACATTCGCAAAAGGGTACCTATCCATGATCACCCCAAACACACATTTCAAAGGGTAACCTATCACATTATCACATGCATTTTCAAAAGGTTGGACCTATCACATGATCACATACATTACAAAAGGGTAACCTATCACATGATCACACACATTTCAAAAGGGTAACCTATCACATGATCACATACATTTCAAAAGGGTGACCTATCACATGATCACATACATTACAAAAGGGTGACCTATCACATGATCACACACATTTCAAAAGGGTAACCTATCACATGATAAAATACATTTCAAAAGGGTGACCTGTAACATGATCACATACATTTCAAAAGGGTGGCCTATCACATGATCACACACGTTTCAAAAGGGTGACCTATAACATGATCACACACATTTCAAAAGGGTGACCATTTACATGACCACACACATTTCAAAAGGGTGACCTGTCACATGATCACACACATTTCAAAAGGGTGACCTATCACATGATCACATTACTTTTAAAACAGGGGACCACAAAATGATCAAACATACTTTTAAAGGGTGACCTACACAATTTCACATACATATTTAAAGGTGACCCCCTGTCACATGATCACATACGTTTCAAAAGGAGGCACAGGCCACGTGGATAATAGCGAGGAGGTTAGATCTTCCAAGGCTCCATCCACCAAAGCCCCCACCTTTTCACATGATCACACACATTCACACACACACATTCACACACACACACAATCACAAGCCCCCACCAAACCCTTTGATGAACTTCATCCTCCCATCTTGCGTGTTCAGCATAAAATAGTTGACACTGAAAATGATAGTCGCCACCACCAACACCAACAACGTTGTGTATGAGCCCCCACCATCGTCGCGCTACGGCATGTAAATGGTTTGAAGCTCAGAAGCCATATCCCTCCCCCTCCCCCCACCCCCCCACCCACCCACCCACCACCCACCACACACACACACACACACACTCCCACGCACATACCCCCAACCCACCCACACCACCCTCACCCTACCTTTTGATGAGCTTCATCCCCCCATCTTGCGTGTAAGCAATGAATGGTTGAAGCATCAAAACCATACTTCCACACACACACTACCACACACAAGACATCAACCACCCAGAAACCATCACCCCCACCACCCTACCCCAGCCCTCACTCACCCACACATCGCCTCTCCCCCACCTTTGATGAACTTCAATCCCCCCCATCTTTCGTTATCATCATAAAACAGTTGACATTGAAATTATACTCCCCCCCACACCAACCTTTTTTATTATCTCTCCCCCCGCCCCCCCGGAAATAGGCCCCCATCTCGCTCTGAACAAGCCTGAAATGGTTGAAGCATCGAAGCCATCCCCCCCCCATACCCCCCCCTACGCGACCAATGAAGATCCCCTCCCCCTCCCAATCCCCCAATATCCCCCCCCTACCCAACAACCCAACCCCCCCCTAAACCCCCCCCCCCTTCCACCCCATCTATCCCCCCCCCTACCAAACCCCTCCCCCCCCCACCCCCACCACCCCCTACCCCCCCCCCCACACACACCACACCACAACACACACACGCACGTACCCCCCCAAAAACCCACCCACACCACCCTCACAATTCCCACCAATCCCTCCCCACGCCCCCACCTTTTGATGAGGCTTCATCCCCCTATATTGCGTGTACAGCATGAATGGTTACATTGATAAAACCATACGTCCACACAGACACACACACATTCACACACACACCCTCACCCTCACCACCCACACACGCCCCCACCTTTTGATGAGCTTCATCCCCCTATATTGCGTGTACAGCATGAAATGGTTGACATTAGAAACCATACGTCCACACAGACACACACACATTCACACACACACCCTCACCCTCACCACCCACACACAGGGCCCCCCCACTTTTGATGAGCTTCATCCCCCTATTTGCGTGTAACAACAGCATGAAATGGTGACATTAGAAACCATACTTCCACAAACTTGCCACACGCACAACACCATGTCACGACACGCAACACTTTCACAGACACCCACCCTCACCACCACCCGACATAACGCGCGCCCGCCAACTTTTGAATCAACTAACTTCATATATATCCCCCCATCTTGCATGTACAGCATGAAATGGTTGACATTAGAAACCAAACTCCCCTCCATCACCACCCCACCAATCTTCCACAGCACCCCCAACCTTTTAAAAAATGAGCCTTCCCTCCCCCCCACCCCCCCCCACCGCCGCCCAACCCCCCCCCCCGATTCCTTCCCTTCCCTCCCCCCCCCACCCCCCCCCACCCCACCAACCTCACACCCCCCCCTTTTGGTGAGCATCCCCCCCCCCCTCACCACCACCACCACCAACCGCACCCCCCCACCTTTGGATGACATTCCCCCCCACCCCCCCCCCTCCCCCCCATCATCCCCCCCACCATCGCACAAACAATCATGGAAAGGTTTAGCTCAGAATCCATACATCCGCCCCCCCCCCCCCACCAACACCCACCGGCCTCCACCCACAGCCACCCTCACCCACGCCACCACCCCACCCTTTTGTGAGCATCCCCCCCCCCCCCCCTGCCCCCCCCCCCCACACCACCACCCACATTGTCCCCCCCACCGTTTTATGAGTCTTCATAGCCCCCACCAATCGCGCAAACACATGAAATGGTTGAGGCATCACCAACCCTGCCCCCCCCCCACCCCCCACCCACCACCCCCACCCACACAGCCCGCCCCAGTCACCTTTTGATGAGCTTCCATCGCCCCATCTTGCTGAAACACCATGAAATGGTTAAAGCAAATCAGAAACCATAATCCCCCCCCCCCCTCAGAATACGTCACACCACAACGCCTGCGATCCACCTTTTAATGAGCTCATTCCCTACAATTCCCCCATCTCACGTGTACAGCTTTAAGTGGTTGATGCATCAGAAACCATATTCCCCCCCCCCCATCCCCATCCGCCCCCCCCAATCCCCCCCCCCCCCCCCCCCTTTACACGACCACCCCCCCCCCCCCCCCCCCCCCCGCCACACACACCACCCTCACCGACGCCGCGCCACCTTTTTGATTAGCTTCATTCCCCCCCATCATTCGCAGTGGTACAATCAGGATGATTGAATCATTCAGAAAACCAATATCCTAATTCCCCCCCCCCCCCCCCTTCAACCGACCCCACCTTTCGATGAGCTTCATTCCCCCATCTCGCGTGTACAGCATGAAACGGTTGAATCATCAGAACCATATTATTCCCCCTCCCCCCCCCCCTCCCCCTCCCACGCCCCCCTCCCCTCCCCCCCCCCCACCCCCCCACAGCCACACACACACAACACACACCAACCCACCTCACTATTAACCAGGCACCATCCCCACCCTCACAACAACCCACCTTCGAATGAGCTTCAATTCCCCTCCTTGCCTGTTCAGCAGCATGAAATGGTTGAATCATCAGAAACCATATTCCCCCCCACCCCCACCAACCACCCATATTCCCCCCATTCCCTCCCGCCCTCCCCCCCCACCCCACCACCACCCACACGACCCCACCTTTTGATGAGCTTCATTCCCCCATCTCGCGTGTACAGCTTGATTGTATGTAGCTTGATATCAATGACACTCGAGCCATCTGTTCGACGCCTTGGGAGCTGCTTTATGTCACAGTCTGTGATAAAGGCGTGGGGAGAGTGTTGGTTTTATTATGCTTAGTTCGGGTTTTACGTGGGTTTTGTTTTGTTTTGTTCAGTTTGGATTTTGCTTGGGTTTTGTTTTGTTTTGTTTGGTTTGGTTCAGGTTTGTTTTGTTTTGCTTGGGTTTTGTTTTGTTTTGTTTGGGTATTGTTTTGTTTTGTTTGGGTTTTGCTTGGGTTTGTTTTGTTTTGTTTGGTTCAGTTTTGTTTTGTTTTTTTGGGTTTTGTTTGTTTTGATTTTGTTAAACTTTTCCATTTTAGTGTAGTAGAGAAAGAACTTGTTTTAGAGCAAGTTTAGAACTTGTTATATTGCATTTTGGTTTGTGAATTTGTGAGCACACTCACCAACGCACTAAAACGAAGCGTTACAGACAAACATAAAACCAACATACCAATTGTGAAAGCATGCTTCCCTAATTACTTGCAGTAGCAGACATACCCCCCCCACACACACCCCTCCCCCCCACCCCCACTCTAACGCCCCCCCACTCCCACTCACTGCCCAACCTACCGATTGTGAAAGCATGCTTCACTGAGTACTTGCAGTAGCAGACATACCCCCCCCCCACACACACACACACTCTAACGCCCACCCACTGCCCAACCTACCGATTGTGAAAGCATTCTTCCCTGAGTACTGACAGTAGCAGACATAACCCCCACCCCCCCCCCCCCCCCCACACACACACACACACTCTAACGCCCACCTACTCTCACCCACTGCCCAACCTACCGATTGTGAAAGCATGCTTCCCTGAGTACCTGCAGTAGTACACATACAGGAGCCCCTCTGTTGACTTGGGAGCATCTTCACTGTAAGGAGGAGAGTGGGTGGGGTTAGGAGTGGGGTTGGGAGGGGTTGGGAGGGGGGGTGGGAGGGGGTGGGGGTGGGAGTGGGAGTGGGGGTAGGAGAGTGGGTGGGAGTGGGGGTGGGAGTGGGGGTAGAAATGTGTGCTGGTGCATGCATGCCTTTGTGCATGAGTGATTATATGTATGTGCATGAGTGCTTGTGTATGCCCCCCCCCCCCCCACACACACACACACACCCACCCCACCCACACCACCACCTAGCAACCCAGCTTCCAACCAGCTTCCTAACTTGCATATATGTATGCATGCACACACACACACTAGCTTGCATGCATTCATATGTAAGTGAGTGTGTGTGAGTGTGTGGGTGGGTGTGCGTGATACATGGTATGCTTCACGACTTTGAACAACAAGTGGCTTGAAAAACACAGCAACAACTTATGAGGTACGCTATGCTGAGGTATGCCATGATGAGGTACGGAATGATGAGGTACGCCAGGATGAGGTACGCCATTATTAAGTACGCTATAATGAGGTACGCCATGATGAGGTACGACATGATGAGGCACGCCAGGATGAGGTACGCTATGATGAGGTATGCCATTATGAAGTACGCCATGATGAGGTACGCCATGATGAGGCACGCCATGATGAGGAACGCTATGATGAGGTACGCTATGATGAGGTATGCCATTATGAAGTACGCTATGATGAGGTACGCCATGACGAGGTACGCTATGATGAGGTATGCCATTATGAAGTACGCTATGATGAGGCACGCCATGATGAGGTACACTATGACGATGATGATGATGATGATGATGATGATGATGATGATGGTTGTATTATCCTACTGGACTCATAATGTGTAGGGGCCGGCATACCATACGATATCATACAAATAGCATCATATGATACTGTATATATATGGTAATTTTAGCCTAATCAGACTGCCGTCATCATATGATGACATTATATGATATGATATGATATCATATTGGTATTCCATACAAATGTGTGTACAGCTTGGCGGATGACAGACTAGAACATGCGGACTGTTGAACTAAGAGGCTTCATCTTACAGGGGCGAGGCCACTGTTTCTGTGTTGGGCTACGCGTAGCAACTTCTAGGCAGCTACCTTTATCTGGCCTTGGGCCAAACATGGAGCTAGCTAGTGCGCCTGAAAGCTGACATGAAGGGCATTCTAATGCAGCCTAAAACTTTGGGATTGGTCCAGTGGCTGGCTAATGCAGCTGACTGGAAGCTGCCATGCTTAGCCCCAAAAAGAAGCACAAGGTGAGGCATGTGCATGCTGGACGTGGGATATACTAGCTGCATCCAGTCATAGTGTTAGACAAGGCCATTCGCCGACCAGTGTTATAAGGGACACACTATTTGAGCCAGACTGCTCCCCAATCTGACAAGTGAAAGCCACGATGAGCCTCACAAACAGCTCCCATTAGAAGCAATCTTTCAGGAGGTAACACAGGTGGAGGGCTGGGAGGACTGAATACCTTGTGTAAGTTAATGTTGTCCTTTTGGGCATCCTATCCTATTGCCCAGAGAGAAATGTCGGATGGAAGAAACCCGCGGTCGCAATCGGGTCTGGTAATGACTCGGAGGTTGGGATCGAGCTAGAGCATGAGTGAAAGTGCGACTACCAATGGGCTAATTCGCAACACGGCTGAGCTCTAGGGAGACAAATGTTGAAGCACTAATCGAGTTAATGAGGAGAGCAGACCAGAAATGGAGAACTAGATAATTGTCGAGCTGTTCAGAAGCCAGGAAAGCCAGGAAGGTGACCATGATTGGCGTGGGCCCAGCCGGGCTCAGCTAACTTGAGGTGAGTCGGTGGGGGTGAGTTGGACAACCTCCCTACATACATTTGTTTCCGAGCAGGACCCCTGGCGAACTTACCTGTAAAGCTAGCCATACAAGTACAACGCTTTTGTCTGCCCCATTCACATTCTCCCCCTTCGCGTGCTTTCTTGCAATTTGCATGGTCGTCCCGACTTGCCTCTAGCCCTTCCTTTCCGTAATCAATGCATTGATTGAAGCTTGTGGGCAAGGCAGCTGAACGGAAGTGCATGGTGGTTGCATAGAGCTGTGTAAGCCTCGTCGCGCTCCGAATTTCTGCTCCAAACCCCCTCAGCGAGCCTTCCACTTTTCGAGTCCTCCACAATGACGTCCCTCGCGCAAATGCTTGCGAAGTTCAACACTTCGCAGCAGAAGGTTGCGAATGATAACCTCGATCAACAGACAAAAACTCAGAAAAAGCCTGCAGCAAAACCAGCTCCCCCCAAACCCAAGGGAGAGAAGCCCCCCCCTCCCCAAGAAACTGCTGCTTCCACAGCCCCCAAGGTCAAAGTAAAACTGAGAGATCAATTAAAGGTAAGATGCTCAAGGTGCAGGAATCTCACTTCCACCACTCTTAGCCTGAGGTCACTCTCTAGTCCCAACCTATGACCTCAATTTCTGTGCTCCCTAGTTTCAGCAACGAGCGGCAGCTTCTAGGCAGCTCTCCAGGCACTCCCTGCATCCAAACCTTCAACAACCTTGTGCACCTGGAAGCTGATATTGTCAGCTTTCCAGTCTCAGGGTGCTGCCTAGAAGCTGCTGCCGGTAGCCGAAAAGACAAGCATTGTTTCCCTTCAACCTTGTGATCTAGTGGGGGATCTACCCAAGTTTTTTTTGGGGGGCTTTTCATCGCAGCTTCAAGGCAGTTGCTTCGGCAGGCCACTGGGCTGCACTGAACTATTTCAGCACTTCTGGACAGCTGATTATGACAGCATCAAGGTGCTCGCGGTTGTGCCAGGTTTGGCCTAATAGCCAGGCAAGGGAGCTGCCTAGAAGCTGCTGCTCATAGCTGAAAAGAAAAACACTGGACCAGCCCTAGTTTGACACTCGGCCACACCAATGGTGTGCAGTGCTTTTCTTTTCCGCTACCAGCAGCAGCTTCTAGGCAGCTTCCTGACTTATCCACCATACGCCGAGATTTTAGCAAGTATAGTACTGATGATGGCAGCGTCCAGGTGCAGTAGACTGCGTTAGGTTTGGTGGGGTAGGCAGGCAGTGGAGCTGCCTAGAAGCTGCAGCTCCTAGCTGAAAAGAAAAGCACTGATGGTGTGTGGTGTTTGAATCACCTTGGAGTGTTTCAAACTCCGCACACTATTGGTGCGGTCGGGAAACTGTCAGAACTTTTCTTTTCGGCTACCAGCAGGAGCTTCTAGGCAGCTCCTTGAGTCAGCTACTGAGCTGAACCCAAATATTTCAGCAGTTCTGGACAGCTAATTGTGTCTTGATAGTTCTGGACAGCTAATTGTGTCTTGATAGTTCTGGACAGCTAATTGTGTCTTGATAGTTCTGGACAGCTAATTGTGTCTTCATAGTTCTAAACAGCTAATTGTGCTTCAAGGTGCACGAGGTCGCATTTGGTTTGGCTCAATAGCCAGTCTGGGGAGCTGCCTAGAAGCTGTTGCTCGTAGCTGAAAATAAAAGCTATGGTGCATGTTTGCATGGTTTTGCGTATCAGAACTTTATTTTTGGCTCAAAACAAAAACTTTTTTTTTTTTAATTTGAGGATAAGCTCTATTTAAAGCAAAGATGCAGTACGACAGCTTTTTCCTTGCCCCCCCCCCCCCCCCCCCACCCCCCCCCCCCCCCCCCCTCGGTTTTGCATATAACAGCTTTTCTTGTTCGGTAAACAGCATCAGCTGTTTACCGAACGTGCTCCTGGAATCTTTGGGTTTGGCCCAGAGGCAGTCTCAGCTCCCTGAGACTGCCTCTGGGCCAAACCCAAAGATTCCAGGAGCACTGGAAAGGTGACGATATCAGCTCCCAGGTGCCTAGGTTGCTAAAGGTTTGGGTGAAGAGATAGCCCAGGGAGCTGCCTAGAAGCTGCTGCTCGCTGCTAAAAAGAAAAGCTATGGTTTGTATGCACAAATGGATGGATGGATGCTCCTGTCCATGTGTACCAAATTTATCCAAGGGACTTGCCCAACCTCAAATAATAATGCTGAATTCCACAAAAATGGTGGAAAACCCAAATGGTATAGTAATATATATAACCAAATGGAATAAACAAATGGTATAATAATATTTATAACCAAATATAATAATACATGTAACCAAATGGAAGAAATAAATGGTGTACTTATATTTATGAACAAATATAATAATATATATAACGGGAACCAAATGGTGTAAAAATATATATAACCAAATATAATGATATGTATAACCAAATGGAATAACCATATGGTACAATAATGTTAATAAGCAAATACAATCATATATATAACCAAATGGGATAACCAAATGGGATAATAACCAGGGATATAGACAGTAGGGTTACACTGTTGCAACCGTAGGCCTGAGATAAAATATTTCAGGATTCCTGCAAACCTGGTGATGCCAGCTTCCTGGTGCACTATCTTTCTTCAGCCTTGGCTGGGATCGAATACCACCATGGTTGGCTGCGACAGAAGACTGCATAAAATTGCTGGAGGCCTTCGGGTGGAACTGAAAAATACTGCGTGCTGGGGGGGTGCCAACGCACATGTGGACGCTGCTCCCTCCCTCCTTGTGTACCCATTGAAATTTGATAGCAATTCAGAAGAGCTACCTAGGAGCTGCTACATGTTTCCAAATTGACTGGAGGGACTTGCCCAACCCAATAATAATTATTGTTATGATGATTATGATATTATTTATTATAACCTAATTATCATACTGAATATAATATTATATATCTCCATAGGTGCCTAAGTCAGACCCTGAGTGATACGGATGGATGGATTGAGCCTATGCCCTCAAGTCCAAAAACAAAGATATTTTGCTAATTAGTTGCCCAACCACATCAGTTGAACACACAAATACTCGGATTTGGGTTTTCTCAAATGGTGGGGACCAGGTCAAGTGAAACATGCTAATTTGTTACGATGGGGTTCCCTAAGTCGATACGGGTGTTCCGTAGGAAGTGATACGGAGCCTATCGCGACCGAAACAAGCCATTTTAAAAGAACACTGGGTACAAATGTTGTGTAACGTCTTTCCCTACCAGTAGTTATTACAGAAGGTCTTGGAAGGCAGTACACAGGCAGTACAGTTGAGTACGGACCCCCAAAACACTGATTATTTACATTTCTTGGGTGTCCTAAGTCTAGGTCAGAGTTGCACAGCCTCAATTGAAACATTTTGGGCTTCGGTTTTGCTCTATCTCAAGATATAGCGTACAGAACAACTTTTTTTTCTTTTGAAAATTCAAAAGTCAAATATGTATTGAAATTGAATTCAAAAATCAAACATTTTTTTAATTTGTCTTCAAACATCCACATCTGAACTCAGTTTTTGATTTGGGGTAGATCATTGAAAACACACCTTAATCCTGAGCCATGGTGTGGTAGGCCACCGGGAGGTGAAATCTTTAGATGTACAGCTATTTCAGTAGATTCCGAGGCCAAGGCTGAAGCGCAGCCTCCGACCTTGTAATAGGGGTTCGATAAGCCTTTCGTCCCGAGGTGCCTTTCTTCGGAATAGCTCGCGCGGCCTCGTAGCTGACGCGATCTGGATTTGTATCACTAATTATCGCACATCTGATGTACTGCCACCGGCCTGCCGAACAAGGCTGCTCGCGACCAGATGCGAACGCGCACGAAAAGTAGCTGCGCGCATAGCTGACACCGTTGCGAACAATATGAGCCCGACAGAATTCGATTCCGAGCAGTTTGGGCCATGTACGGCTCTGTATCACATTCTTGTCTCCCTTCAGGCGTTTTCGGACTTCAGCACCTATCGAGATAATATATAATATCCGTATAATATATAATTATTTTTAATTCCACATTATCAGTCATTTAGACAGCAGCTTTGCAACCAAAGGCCTCAGCTGACAAATGTCATGATTGCTGTTGAACTATACAGGCTGCAAGTGCTTCTGGACATCTTGCAAGATGTCCAGAAGCACTCGCAGCCTGTTTAGTTCGACAATTGCTATGAAGCTGGTGATGTCATCTCCCAGGAGTACTAGCTCAGTAGTATTATCCCAATAAACCTATCCATAAAAAATGGGTGTGGGGTGTATGTGTGTGGGGTGCATGTGTCATGATTGCTATGAAGCTGGTGATGTCATCTCCTAGGTGTACTTGCTTAGTAGTATTCCCAGAATACAACTATCCATTAATAAGCCCCCCTTGGCTCCGTCAAGCTGCGGGCACATTTGGAGTCATGTACAGGGGAAAAAGCAGAAAATGTAAATCATCGTCATGTAATTATCATCATCATCATCATCATCATGTAATTATCATCATCATCATCATCATCATCATGTAATCATCATCATCATCATGTTATCATCATCATCATCATCATCATCATCATCATCATTCTTATCATTACGAAATCGAGATTAGGAATTCTGAATTCCAGACTTCATGCCCAGATTGAACTTGGAGATCCATACTTTCGATATCCATGTGTGAATCTATAGATCTGATGTGCGGGTCTATAGGTCTGATGTGCGAATTGAGGAGTCCTAAAAGACCTTACAAGGAGTTATACCAAGATCCGCCACAACTGTTGTGATACACGGATGCACACACACACACACACCAACACACCCGCACATACATGCTAGCACACACACACAAACCGATGCACACACCGACACACACAAACACACACTGACACACACACCGACACACACCAGCACACACTGACACACACAGCAAATCACACTCTGTTTGTACTTGAGACCCCCCCACACACACACGCACACGCCACAATCACAAACACAAACAACAACACAAACACACCACTTTCTACAAACAACCTATATGCAGTCTGCACCTTATCGTGGACCATGACCAATCCCTGCCCTAGAAACACACACCGACACAAACGCACGCAGACACACACACCACCTCCCCCCTCCCACCCGACTCACCAGGGCAATCAAAATGGCTTCACCCCTGCTGCAACACCAGCACAACACACACACACACCTCACCCTCCCCCCCCCCCCCCCCCCCCCCCCCCCCCCCCCCCCCCCCCCCTCCCTCCCACCCACCTCAACAGGGCAATCAAAATGGCTTCACTCCTACTGCAACTCTAGCGACCCACACAGACCCACACACCTCCCCACCCCCCACCCCCTCCCACCCGCCTCACCAGGGAAATCAAAATGGCTTCACCCCTGCTGCACCACCAGCACCACAAACACACACACACTCCCCCCCCCCCCCCCCCCCACGCACACGCACACGCACACCCACACACCTCCCACACACCTCACCAAGGAAATAAAAATGACTTCACCTCTGCTGCACCACCAGCACCACACATACACACACACGCACCCCCCACACACACACGCACCCCCCACCCCACCCCCCCCCTCCCACACACCTCACCAGGGAAATCAAAATGG
This sequence comes from Chlamydomonas sp. ICE-L, assembly GCA_013435795.1. Classification (NCBI taxonomy): domain Eukaryota; kingdom Viridiplantae; phylum Chlorophyta; class Chlorophyceae; order Chlamydomonadales; family Chlamydomonadaceae; genus Chlamydomonas; species Chlamydomonas sp. ICE-L. Next base: position 49,057,015 of record JACBWV010000610.1, on the reverse strand, counting down.
CTTCACCTCTGCTGCACCACCAGCACCACACACACACACACTCCCCACCACCACCACCACCACCACCACACACACACACACCTCCCACACCCCTCACCAGGAAAATCAAAATGACTTCACCCCTGCTGCAAAACCAACACCACACACACACACACACACACACACTCCCCCACCCACCCACCCACCACCCACCTCACCAGGGAAATCAAAATGGCTTCACCCCTGCTGCAAAACCAGTCACCATCTTATCATCGGCAACAGGGGCACCCCGCGTACCCGGGGGGGCCCCCAGAGAGAGAGTGCTAGGCAAACGCTTCAAGGATGTTCTTGACTTCCTACAAGCAAACCTAGAGTCCGTCCAGACCCCCGCAGCCATCCTGGAGGGAACGGGTCACGACCTAAGAACAGGTAGGGGGGAGCTGGTCACCACTTAGCTGGTCAGTACGTAGCCGGTAGCCAGTCAGCACTTAGCTGGTCAGCATGTAGCCAGTCAGCACTTAGCTGGTCAGCATGTAGCCAGTCAGCACTTAGCAGGTCAGCACATAGCTGGTCAGCACATAGCTAATCAGCATGTAACAGGTCAGCACGTAGCCAGTCAGCACTTAGCTAATCAGCACGTAGCCGGTCAGCACATAGCTAATCACCACTTAGCTGGTTACCACTTAGCTGGTCAGAACTTCGCTAATCACCACTTATAGCCGGTCAGCACTTAGCTGGTCAGCACTTATTTTCCTAAATCACCGAACCCTAAACCTGAACCACCTAAACCCAAATCATGACCAGCTTCTCCTTACTCTGAGAACAGACTCCCCACCACCTCACACGCACCACCACACACACACACACCACTACCACACACACACGCCATCTCCCCACCACCACCACCACCACACACACCACCACCACCACCACCACCACCGAGAACAGACTCAGAGTTGAGAAAGCGCATCAAGCGATAGGGTCCGTATTAAAGGCGCCATGGGTGGTTACCGGCCCCAGCTCCACTTCCAACGACCACCACCACCACACACTCACACACACACACACTTCACCACCACCACCACCACCACCACCACCACACACAAACCACCACCTCCCCACCGAGGACAGACTCAGAGTTGAGAAAGCTCATTGAGTAAAGCGATAGGGTTCGTATCAACGGCGCCATGGGTGGTTACTGCTACCAACCCCAGCACCACCACAGACACACACACCTCCACCTCCCTACGACACCCTGACACACACTTCCCTCCACCCCACCCCACCCACCGAGAACAGACTCAGAGTTGAGAAAGCGCATTGAGTCAAGCGATAGGGTTCGTATCAACGGCGCCATGGGCGGGTACCGCTACCGACCCCAGCACGACATTGACAACCGCACCATGCTGCTCAACTTCATCCGAGACCATCCGCTGGGGACCTACGCAGAAGAGGTCCAGGACTCTTACAAGGGCGTACTTGAGGACATCAAGACGCTGCAGAAGGACAACCGCATCGCTGTGATTCACAATCCTGACGTGGGCCAGGTGTGGTGTGGGGGGGGGGGGGGCTGGGGGGGGGGGGTGGGGGGTCTAGAGGACATCAAGACGCTGCAGAAGGACAAACCGCAACCGCAAATCGCTGTGATTCACAATCCTGACGTGGGCCAGGTGTGGTGTGTGTGCGTGTGTGTGTGTGTGTGGGGGGGGGGGGGGGGGGGGGGGTCCATAGGACTTCAAGACGCTGCATAAGGCAACTGCATCGCTGTGATTCACAATCCTGATGTGGGCCTGGTGGTGGTGGGGTGTGGGGTGTGTGGTGTGGGGGGGGCTCCATAGGACTTCAAGACGCTGCAGAAGGAACAACCGCATCGCTGTGGTTCACAATCCTGACGTGGACCAGGTGGTGTGTGTGGGGGGGGGCTGGGGGGGGGGGGGGGGGGGGCTAGAGGACATCAATAGACGCTGCAAGAGGACAACCCCGCATCGCTTGTGATTCACAATCCTGAACGTGGACGCAGGTGGTTGTGTGTGGGGGGGGGGCTGGGGGGGGGGGGGGGGCGTCCTAGAGGACATCAAGACGCTTGCAGAAGGACAATCGCATCGCTGTGATTCACAATCCTGACGTGGGCCTAGTGGGTGGGTGGGACACATGGTAGGCGGGTGCTCTAAAACACCACCTTTCCACCACCACCCTGTAACCACACACACACACACCACCCTGTAACCACCACCATGTAACCACACACACACATACACCACCCTGTAACCACCACCCTGTAACCACACACACACACACCACCCTGTAACCACCACCATGTAACCACACACACACATACACCACCCTGTAACCACCACCCTGTAACCACACACACACACACCACCCTGTAACCACCACCTTGTAATCACACACACACCGACACACACATACACCACCCTCCCACCACCAACATGTAACCACACACAAACCGGCACCACACACTACCCCACCACCCTTCCACCAACACTCCTCCCTGCTTAACCACACCAGCGACACAGCCCACACCCTTCACACACCTACCCACCCCTTCCACCCCACCATTTATCCACACACCCATGCCGACACACACACATACACCACCCTTCCACCACCAACATGTAACCACACACACACATACACCACCATGTAACCACACACACACATACACCACCATGTAACCACCACCATGTAACCACACACACACATACACCACCATGTAACCACACACACCACCATGTAACCACACACCACCATGTAACCACACACCACCATGTAACCACACACCACCATGTAACCACATACACCACCATGTAACCACATACACCACCATGTAACCACACACACACACACACACACACATACACCACCCTTCCACCACCACCATGTAACCACACACACACCGACACACACACATACACCACCCTTACACCGCCGCCCTTGCAAGCCACCACACCACACACCCATCACACTCACGCACATCACCACCCTCCACCACCACCATGTAACCACCAACGCACACCGCACAACACACATATAACCCACCCTTACAACCACCCCCTTCAACCACACACGCACACACACCCACACATACACACAAGACCGCACCTCATACACACACACATCACAATAAACCACACCCTTCCTATCGAACCACCATCATTAACCCCCACACACACAGGGACCTACCCACACATACACTCACCCTTCACTCACCTCCCCCCTTCCAACCACACACCCACACAATACCACACACATCACAACACCACACATATGCACACACACACATATCACACACTCAGTTCACGACACTCACATAGCACGCACACCTGCTCTCGACATACCCACACCACCCTTCTTTACCACCATCATGTACCATCCCACACACCGCCACACACAAACCCCATCACCCCACCCTTACCAACGCCCGCCACACACACCGCCACACCTACGACCACCCTTCCACCACCACCCTGTAACCACACCGACACACACCGACACACACATACACCACCCTTCCACCACCGCCCTGCAACCTTTAATGCTTGTATGATCACCACCCTGCACCCACCCTGCAACGCACCCCCAATCCACTCACGCACATACACCACCTTTTCCACCACCCCAACCCTGCCACCACACACCCCGACATACTACGACACACCAACCCTTCCACCCCACCACCACTGCAACCCTCTAATCTTGTATGATCCCACCCCTTCAACCACACACACAAACACCCCTCATCTCCCCACCACCTGCAACCACACCCCCACGGACACACCTATAATGATGAATGACACTGAGCATGGACATTCACCACAACACACACACACACACATATACACACACACCAACGATACAATACCTAACCACACAGACACCACATCATGATGTATGGACATGAAGTCAGGTACAATGCACGACACACATACATATACCCCACACCAACGATACTACATACACCAAAACACCCGGCACACCAACTACATGATGGATGGACATGGGCATGGACAATGCACACACACACACATAAACACACACACCAACGATACATACATACACACACACATACACATATGTACCCCAGCCTTCCACCACCACCCTGCAACCTATGTTTGTTTGATCACCACCCTGCGACCAGGATGAACTGTTCCCACACGTGACGATGGACATGATTCCTGCAGGCTCGCCACACTCACATCCCCCCCCACCCCACCCCACCCCACCCCTCGACCTACCTCCCATCCCCCCACACCCAACCCCCACGCAACTAGGATGAACTATTCCCACACGTGACGATGGACATGATTCCTGCAGGCTCGCCACACTCACATCCCCCCCACCCCAACCCCCACCCTCGAACCACCTCCCATCCCCCCACACCTAACCCCCACGCACCTAGGATGAAACTATTCCCGCACAAGACGATGGACATGATTTCTGCAGGCTCGCCACTCTCACATCCCCCTCCACCCCCCTCCTCCCCCCCACCCCCACTCCCCCCCTCCACCCTCAACCTGCCTCCCATCCCCCCCATACCAACCCCCACGCAACTAGGATGAACTGTTCCCGCACAAGACGATAGACATGATTTCTGCAGGCTCGCCACACTCACATCCCCCCCCCACACACACACCCCACCCCCACCCACCCCTTGACCTACCTCCCATCCCCCCACACCCCAACACCCCTACACCCCAACACCCCTACAACCCTACACCCTACACCCCACCACCCCCACACCCCACACCCCTACACCCTACACCCCACCCACAACCCCCACACCCCTAACCCACCCACCCCCGCAACCAGGATGCACTATTCCCACACGAGATGATAGACATAAGCGTGGACGAGGACATTGTGATGCAGTTCCATGCAGCTGTGGTGCCCTTTGATCTGTTGGAGCTCCAACACCAGGTGGGGCACCATTATATATATTTAAAAAAAAAATCTCCATAGGTGCCTAAGTCAGACCCTGAGTGATACGGATTGAGCCTATGCCCAGAAGTCCAAAAACAAATATATTTTGCTAATAAGTTGCCCAACCACATCAGTTCAACATACAAATACTCGGATTTGGGTTTTCTCAAATGGTGGGAACCAGGTCAAGTGAAACATGCTAATTTGTTACTATGGGGTTCCCTAAGTCGATACGGGTTTTACGCAGGAAGTGATACGGAGCCTATCGCGACCGAAACAAGCCATTTTAAAAGAACACTGAGTACAAATGTTGTGTAACGTCTTCCCTACCGGTAGTTATTACAGAAGGTCTTGAAAGGCAGTACCACAGGCAGTACAGTTGAGTACGGACCCCAAAAACACTGATTATTTACATTTCGTGGGTGTCCTAAGTCTAGGTCAGAGCTGCACAGCCTTAATTGAAACATTTTGGGCCTCGGTTTTGCTCTGTCTCGAAATATGGGGTGGAGAACAACTTTTTTTTTTTTTTTTTAATTCAAAATTCAAATATTTTCGAAAAAGAAACCAAAAAACAAACTTGTTTTTTTAATTTGTCTTCAAACATCCACATCTGAACTCAGTTTTTGATTTGGGGTAGATCATTGAAAACACACCCTAATCCTGAGCCATGGTGTGGTGGGCCACTGGGAGGTGAAATCTTGAGATGTACAGCCATTTCAGTAGATTCCGAGGCCAAGGCTGAAGCGCAGCCTCCGACCTTGTAGTAGGGGTTCGATAAGCCTTTCGTCCCGAGGTACCTTTCTTCGGAATAGCTCGCGCGGCCTCGAATCTGACGCTATCTGGATTTGTATCACTAATTATCGCACATCTCATGTACTGCCACCGGCCTGCCGGACAAGGCTGCTCGCGACCAGATGCGAGCGCGGACGAAAAGTAGCTGCGCGCATACCTGACACCTTCGCGAACAACATGAGCCCGACAGAATTCGATTCCGAGCAGTTTGGGTCATGAACGGCTCTGTATCACATTCTTGTATCGACTTGGGGCGTTTTCGGACTTAGGCACCTATATATATATACATATATATATAATTTTTTTTTTTTTTTTACAATTTCCCCACACACCCATAGCTGTTCTTTTCCGCTACAAGCAGCAGCTTCTCGCTCTTTTTGGTGATGTTTACATGTTTCACCATTTTGATCTGCTGGAACTCCAACACCAGGTGGGCCACGGTTATGCTTTTCTCTGAGGAGTGATGTTGAAGTACATACTTTGCCTCATAACGGGGAATAAGTAGTAGGGGGCCGCCGTCTGATTGCATGGGGACCAACACGGTGTTCAACGTTAACCAGTTCCATGCAGCAGTGGTGCCCTTTGATCTGTTGGTTAGTGTTGCAGTTCCATGCAGCAGTGGTGCCCTTTGATCTGTTGGTTAGTGTTGCAGTTCCATGCAGCAGTGGTGCCCTTTGATCTGTTGGTTAGTGTTGCAGTTCCATGCAGCAGTGGTGCCCTTTGATCTGTTGGGTAATGTTTTGCAGTTCCAGCACAGTGTGCCCTTTGATCTGTTGGTTAGTGTTGCCGTTCATGCTCAGTGGTGCCCTTTGATCTTTGTTTAGTGTTTGCAGTTCCATGCAGGCAGTGTGCCCCTTTGATCTGTTGTTGTGTGGCAGGTTCCATGCAGCAGTGGTGCCCTTTGATCTGTTTGGTTAGTGTTGCAGTTCCATGCACAGTGGTGCCCTTTGATCTGTTGGTAGTGTGCAGTTCCAATGCAGCAGGTGGTGCCCTTTGATCTGTTGGGTTAGTGTGCATTCCATGCAGCAGTGGTGCCCTTTGATCTGTTGGTTAGTGTTGCAGTTCCATGCAGCAGTGGTGCCCTTTGATCTGTTGGAGCTCCAACACCAGGTGGGCCACAGTTCTGTTTTTTTGTTACAATTTGCCCACCCACCCATAGCTTTTATTTTCCGCTACAAGCAGCAAACAACAACAACAACAACAACAAACGAGGCATGAGGTTGAGGGGGTCAGCCCTTTTGCATGCACTGGGACCAACCACTGATGTTTAAATGTTTCAGTAATTTGATCTGCTGGAGCTCCAACACCAGGTGGGCCACCGTTCTGTTTTTTTGTTACAATTTGCCCACCCACCCATAGCTTCTCTTTTCGGCTACAAGCAGCAGCTTCTCGCTCTTTTTGGTGATGTTTACATGTTTCACCATTTTGATCTGCTGGAGCTCCAACACCAGGTGGGCCACCGGTATGCTTTCATCTCTCTCAGGAGTGATGTTTGAATGTATAGTACACCTTATAACAAGGCATGAGGTTGAGGGGGCCAGCCCGTTTGCTTGCACTGGGACCAACCACTGATGTTTAACTCTTTCGCCATTTTGATCCGCTGGAGCTCCAACTCTAGGTGGGGCACTGTTCAGGCCTTTTTGTGTTTGGAAAACAATTCACGCCCACCCATAGCTTGTCTTTTCCGCTACAAGCAGCAGCTTCTTGCTTTTTTTAGTGATGTTTACATGTTCCACCATTTTGATATGTTGGAGCTCCAACACCAGGTGGGCCACCGTTATGTTGTTCTGTTACAATTTGCCCACCCACCCCTATAGCTATTCTTTTCGGCTGCGATCAGCAGCTTCTAGGGAGCTCCCCAGGCTTGCTTAGTATACCTGAAAGCTCCAGGTGGTCCACCGTTGTGTTGTTCTGTTACAATTTGCCCACCCACCCCAGGCTTGCTACCCGGCCAAACCTAAAGCAACTTAGTGTACCTGGAAGCTCCAGGTGGGGCACTCTTATGTTTTTCTATTACAATTTGCCCACCCACCCATAGCTTTTATTTTTGGCTACGAGCGGCAGCTTCTAGGCAGCTCCCCTGGCTTACTACCGGCCGAACCTAACGCAACTTAGTGTATCTGGAAGCTCCCGTGTGGCACTGTTAGGTTTTTATGCTACAATATGCCCTCTCAGCCATCGCTTTTGTTTTTGGCTATGAGCAGCAGCTTCTAACGCAACTTCGTGTGTCTAGAAGCCGACAAAATCAGCTCTCCAGCACTATTGAAATCTTGGGGCTTAGCCCAGTAGTTGTCTCAGGGATCTGCCTAGAAGCTGCTGCTCGTAGAAAAAAGAAAAGCAATGCTCTTCATGCTGTGCCCTCATATTTCTAAAGCTTGTCCATGTTCCCCCACCTCCCACCCCACCCCCACCCTACCACAACACAAGCACACCCCTGCCCCAGCAAACCCACCCCACTTCACCCCGCCACACCCCTCCTCCCCCCACCACATCGCCTAGCCCTGTTTCAGTTTCTCTTGACCTCCAAGTGGAGCAAGCAGGCATGAGCTCCACCCTTGCTAAGCAGCCCATGAAACGAGCAGCCATGTTTGACAAAAAGGATAACCCAACCGAACCCAACCAAACCCAACTAAACCCAACCTAACCCAATGCACCACACCCCGCCCCAACCCAGCGTCTGACCCTGTTTCGGTTCCTCTTGACCTCCAGGTGGAGCAAGCAGGCATGAGCTCCGCCCTTGCTAAGCAGCCCATGAAACGAGCAGCCATGTTGGACAAAAAGGATAACCCAACCCAACCCAACCCAACCCAACCCAACCCAACCCAACCCAATGCACCACACCCCGCCTCGCCCCAACCCAAGCCAAGCCAACCCAGCGTCTGACCCTGTTTTGTTTCCTCTTGACCTCTAGGTGGAGCAAGCAGGCATGAGCTCCGCCCTTGCTAAGCAGCCCATGAAACGAGCAGCCATGTTGGATAAAAAGGATACCCAACCAAACCCAACCAAACCCAATGCACCACACCCCGCCCCAACCCAACCCAACGTCTGACCATGTTTCGTTTCCTCTTGACCTCCAGGTGGAGCAAGCGGGCATGAGCTCCGCCCTTGCTAAGCAGCCCATGACATGAGCAGCCATATTTGATACAAAGGATAACCCAACCCAATGCACCACACCCCGCCCCAACCCAACTTCTGACCCTGTTTCGGTTCCTCTTGCCCTCCAGGTGGAGCAAGCGGGCATGAGCTCCGCCCTTGCTAAGCAGCCCATGAAACGAGCAGCCATGTTTGACAAAAAGGATAAGAAAAAGAAACCTCGACAGCAGCGCATCAACATCGCCAAGGCAACAAACCAACATTTGCCTGACCTCTTCAAACGAGCAGCGCCACTTAACATTGAAACAGCCTGATATCGCCCCTCGGACTGCCTGTCTGTGTCTGTCTGACGGCCTCCCTTTCATGTGCATTTCTTTGGTGAACAGTGTTGCTCAACTAAGGGGTTAGGGTTAAACCCTAAACCCTGACGGCCTCCCTTTAATGTGCATTTCTCTGGTGAACAGTGTTGCTCAACTAATTGAGGTCCAGCCACTCCAACCTAAGTTGCATCTCCCTCTCTCTCCCTCTCTCTCTCTCTCTCTCTCTCTCTCTCTCTCTCCCTCTCTCTCTCTCTCTTCTCATATCTAGACGTAGAAATTAGGTGATAGTGTAGACCATAGTTGGCTTATACAGTGTTAAGCATCTGCAATGCACGCACTCTCCGATGTATGCACAGTAGTTCCTCGTAGGATCATGGCGTTTATTTTCAGCTACGAGTGGCAACTTCTAGGCAGCTCCCCTGGCCAACTACCCAGCCAAACCTACAGCAACGTAGTGCAGCTGGAAGCTGGCAGAATCAGCTTTCCAGTACTGTTTAAATCTCGGGTTTTAGCCCACTGGCTGGGACAGGGAGGTACCTAGAAGTTGCTGTTCGTAACTGAAAAGAAAAGCTATGAGTAGGATGTTTGGTAGTTCCTGGTAGGATTCGTTGACGTGTACAGTTAATGTGGGTAGCTGGGTTGTTCAGGACGCTGCGTCCTCCGTTGCAGGCGCAACGCAAAAGGATTCGTTGCGTCGCAGGACGCAACGCGGGGAGGGTCCGTTGACCAGAAGGAAAGGTCTGTTGCGTCGCAGGTCGCAACGCAGGGAGGGTCCGTTGACCAGAAGGAAAGGTCTGTTGCGTCGCAGGACACAGGTTATGCAATTGGTTGCGTCTCAGGCAGCAGAGCTGGGGGTCCTCCTGAATAACCCTGGTGGGTAGTTCTGTACCTTCTGTAGGTACATTAATTCAGTACTCTTGTAGGTGAAAGTGAGGCCAGCCCTAACACAGTCATCGTGCTTCACGGAACATGTTTCGGCTTTTCATAAATTTAGATCTCGGGCAGTGCCGGATACACTCTGGACCATTTTTTGTACAAGAAGGATTTCTCCTGAAAGGGTGGGTCTCCCTTCACTAGACCTAGACTCGAAGGATTAGATGTGACCGTGCTTTCATTCATTGTTTTCTTTACTGCAGATAGCAGCAAGAGAGATGAACACATCGATATTTATTCTGTAATTAAATAAATATATAGTACGCCTTATTACAAGGCGTGAGGTTGAGAGGGGCAGCCCATTTGCTTGCACAAGGGCCAGCCACCATTCCTTATACATGTAAGGCCGGACTTTGAATTTGAACTTGAACATGGTTACATGGATCCGGCCTTTCTCGCCGTCTTCGGCAGTGACAAACCGTAAATACGTATGCAATTAAAAGAAAGGCATGATTATCAAACTGTATGATCCAATCTCTTCATACTTGAACTTGGGACCTGGCTGCAGCCAGGAATTTGGATGCTCGCCGTTTTCGGCAGTAACATAAATACATATTCAATTGGAAGCAAAGCAAGGCATTATTATCAAAATGTATGGCCCAATCTCTTCATACTTGAACTTGGAATATGGCTGCAGCTAGCTAGCTAGCAATTTGGCTGCTCGCCATCTTCGGCAGGGAAAAGAATTACCGTTGTCAGGACAATTTAATCGAATCAATGAAAATCGAAGCTTTGTTATCAAAATACACTCACGCAAGATCCAATCTCTTCATGCTTTCGTGGATGAACTAGGTTAACTTCCCAGTTCTGAATTGCGCATATGAGAAGGTCGAGGAATCATTTTGCTGTCAGATTGGGAAGTCAGGTCCTGAATTAAAGGGAATATATATAAAGATAAACTTTATGAGTGGTCTCCCTGTTTCACATACGCCTTAAAGTTGATGGAGCACAGTCCATTAGCATCCACAGTCCACACTTGTTTCATCAATAGTAATGGTGAAATCCAAAGACTCTAAAGAGGTCTTATTCCGAGGGGGGATTGTGATTTTGATGGATTTTACGGGGGAAGTTTACCCCAATCATCAATTATCAAAGAAACGATTGAAACTCTTTCATGGGTAATTCCTAACGAAGCCATCATCCGGCAACATCTATACATCTCTAGTTGTAGTCCAGTAGAGAGGCTAAGTGCTCAACTTATTCAACATATCAGCTTCCAACTTGGCTAAATAAATTAGCATAGAGGGGACCCCCAAACCTAAGGCCAAACAAGGTTCAAGCCAGAGTTCAAGCTGAGCTCTGTCTCTCTCTCTACATGCCTGCAAAGCAAATGGCAAGCAAGCAAATGGCAAGCAAGCAAATGGCAAGGGAGAAAGGTCGAGCCAGCAGGTCTTCGTGCCGCATGCCTAGGTGACTTCATCATGACTTCTCTCTGCCAATCATATCGTGCAAGCTGGTCGCATCCATCAATAACTGCGGCCATCAATAACTGCCATCAATAGCTGCCATCAATAACTGCGGCCATGATCGGCAGCGTTAGCAGTACGGCGACTAATCCGATGTCGACAGGTGAGAGGGATTTCGATGATTTGATTTCATACGTTCGCCCCATGGCATAACCAGCCCAAACGTACGCAAAGCATACGTTTGCTCCAGCTCGAAGGCAGCCCGAACGTACGCCTGGCATACGTTCGCCCCACCTCGAAGCCAACCCAAACGTATGAATAGCAGACGCTCGCCCCACGGCTTAACCAGCCCAAACGTAAGCATAGCATACGTTCGCCCATCTTGAAGCCAACCCAAACGTATGCTGCGCATACGTTCGTTCCCCGGCATAATCTGCCCAAACGTATGAAAAGCATACGTTTCCCCACCTCGAAGCCAACCCACACGTATGCATAGCATGCGTTCGCCCCACCTCGAAACCAGCCCAAACGTACGCCTAGCATACGTTCTTCCCACCGTGAAACCAGCCCAAAAGTACGCCTAGCATACGTTAGTCCCACCTCGAAGCCAACCCAGACGTATGCACAGCATACGTTCGCCCCACCTCATAACCAGCCTAAAAGTATGCATAGCATACGTTCGCCCCACCTTGAAACCAGCCCAAACGTACGCATAGCATACGTTCGTCCAACGGAGTAACCGACCCAAACGTATGCATTTTGTACGTTCGCCCCACCTCGCAACCAGCCCAAACGTGTGCATGGCCGAACCTGGGGGGGGCACTGCCATGGCTGCATGGGGGTTTGGTAGGCACTGCCATGGCTGTGAAAAGGTTGGGGGGGCCCTGCCATGGCTGCGTAGGGGTTGGGGGGGGCCTGCCATGGCTGTGAAGGGTTGGGGGGGGCCCTGCCATAGCTGTGTAGGGGAGGAGGGGCACTGCCATGGAATCATGGATGTGTAGGGGTGAGGGGGCTCTGCCATGGCTTTGGAGGGGTTGGTGGGGCCCTGCCATGGCTGTGTAGGGGTGGTGGAGGGGGGGGCCTGCCTTGGCTCTGCAGGGTTGGGGGGGCCCTGCCATGGATGTGTAGGGGTGGAAGGGCACTGCCATGGATGTGTAGGGGTGAAGGGGCTCTGCCATGGATTTTGAGAGGTTGGAGGGGCCCTGCCATGGCTGTGCAGTGGTGGGGGGGCCCTGCCATGGCTCTGCAGATGTGGGGGGGGCCCTGTCATGGATGTGTAGGGGTGAGGGGGCTCTGCCATGGATTTGGAAGGGTTGGTGGGGCTCTGCCATGCCTGTGTAGGGGTTGGGGGGGGGGCAACTGCCATGGCTGTGTAGGGGTGGGGGGGCACTGCCATGGCTGGCGCAGGGTAGGGGGGGGCAATGCCATTGCTACGTAGGGGTTGGGGGGGGTCACTGCCATGGCTGCGTAGGGGTTAGGGGGGGAACTGCCATGGATGTGAAGGGGGTTGGGGGGGGCATTGCCATGGCTGCGTATGGGCTTGGAGGGGCACTACCACGGCCGTGTAGGGGGTGGGGGGCACTGCAATGTTGTGTAGGGGTGGGGGGGGCACGGCCATGGATTGTATTGGGGGTGGGGGGCACTGCAATTGCTGTGTAGGGGAGGGGGGGGCTGCCATTAATGTGGAGGTGCGTGTGAGTGTGTGTGTGTGTGGGTGGTTGTGTTCATTTGTTTTTTTGTTGTTTTTTTGTGTTTTTTTTTTTTTGTTTTTTTTTTTTGCCCTTCCCTTTGCTTGGATATTCATTTCGCTTTTCGTTTCCCCTTCCTATTCTATTTCCCTTTTCTTTTTTGGTTTTCCTGTCAACGCGTCCTTTCGTTTTGTGATGGGCCTGCCATGTGCCTGGGTAGAAAGGGGGGGTGCAATGCCATTTGGCTACGTAAGGGGGGGGGTGGGGGGGGGGTGGTCACTGCCATTCTGCGTAAGTAGGAGGTTTAGGGGGTGAACTATCACATGGCTGGAATGGGTTGAGGGGCAATTACATGGCTGCGTAGGGCTTGGGGGGGCACTCCATGGCCGTTTTTCGGGTGGGGGGCACCTGCTATTTCCGTGTAGGGGGGGGGGGGGGGGGGGGGGGGGGGGGGGGGGGGGGGGGGGGGGGTGGGGGGGGGGGGGTGGGGGTGGGGGTGGTGGTGGGTTGGGGGGTGGGTTGGTGGGTGGGGGGTTTTTTTGTGTATTTTTTTTTTTTTATTTTTTTTTTTTTTCTTTTCGTTTTTTTTTTTTTTCTTCTTTCGTTTTCTTCTTTTTATGTTTTTTTCTTTTTTTTTTTTTTTTTTTCGTGTTTTCTTTTTTATGTATCGTTTTTCCACTGTCCCTTTCTTTCTCTTCTTCTTTATTTTATTTCCGTTCCCCTTTCCATCCTTTTCCCTTTTTTTCTTTTTTTTTTTTTTTTTTTTTTCTTTTTTTTTCTTTTTTTTTTTTCTTATTGATTTGTTTTTATTTAGGATTTTTTTGTTATTTATCTTTGTTATTCACACGCCACCTCACCCTAGTTCATGTAGGGGTGGGTGGGATGGGATCTCGCCAGGGCTGTGTAGGGTGGGTGGGGCACTACTGACATGTCTGTGTAGGGGTGCAGGGGCACTGCCATGGCTGTGTATGGTTATGATATTTAGGGGGGGCACTGCCGTGGCTGCGTAGGGGTCTAGTCTGGTTCTATTGTAATGCGAGTCTTGCCTTAATGCAACTTGAGTCTAGCTTTAGTGTAACTCGATTATGGCTTGAATGTGGCTCGAGTTTGGCTTTAAAGTAACTGAAGTATTGATAAAATGTAACTCGAATCTTCGTATTAATGATACTCGAGTCTGGCTTTTTTTTTTTTAATGTAAGTTCTTTACAAAGGCATATACTCGATGGCGGAGAAGATGCTATTAAGCGCAACAGGCGCAATCATATAGAATAGAGATGTGTACTGCAAGGTACTGCAGTCACGTGCAGGCCGCAGCTAGCCTGTGGCCTGGCGGCAGACAACACGGGACCTGGAGGGAGCAGGTACCGGTGTGCGCTATGCCAACTCAGAGACTGATATACAAATCAGTCAATAACAAATTTAGCTCGAGTTTGGCTTTAAAGTAACTGCAGTATTTGTATTGCTTAACTTGAGTCTGCCTTTAATGTAACTCGAGTCTTGGTATTCATGAAACTAGAGTCTGGCTTTAAAGTAACTTCAGTATTGATATAATGTAAGTACGGTGTAGTCGGGCTTTAATGTAACTCGAGTCTTACTTGGTAATAATGTAAATCGAATCTTCGTATTAATGTTACTCGAATCTGGCTTTTATTCAACACGAGTTTGGCTTAAAAGTAGCTGAAGTATTGGTACAACAAAATATGATTCTGGCTTTAATGGAACTCGAGTCCGGCTTTAAAGTAACTGCGGTATTTATAAATTTATATTATGTAACTCGAGTTTGCCATAAATGTAACTCGAGTCTTGGTATTCATGAAACTAGAGTCTGGTTTTAATGCAACTCGAGTCTGGCTTTAAAGTAACTGCAGTATTGATATAATGTAAGTACGATGTAGTCTGGCTTTAATGTAACTCGAGTCTTACTTGGTAATAATGTAAATCGAATCTTCGTATTGATGTTACTCGAATCTGGCTTTTATTCAACACGAGTTTGGCTTTAAAGTAGCTGAAGGATTGGTATAACAAATATATGATTCTGGCTTTAATGTAACTCGAGTCTGCCATTAATGTAACTCGAGTATTGGTTTTAATGTAACTGGAGTCTGGCTTTGATGCAACTCGAGTCTGGTATGAAAGTAACTGTGGTATCGGTATAAGTATATAATGGAAGTCTAGCCTGGCTTTAATTTTACTCGAGTCTTGGTAATAATGTAACTCGAATCTTGGTTTTAATGTAACTCGAGTCTGAATTTAATTTAACTCGCGTCTTGTTCTAAAGTCACTGTAGTATTGGTATAATGTAATTTGAGTCTGCCTTTAATGTAACTAAATTCTTGGTATACATGTTAACTCGAGTTAATGTTTGTAACTCGAGTCTGGCTTTATTTAATTGAAGCCTGGCTTTAAAGAAAATGCAGTATTGATTTATTGTAACACGAGTCTTTCTTTAATGTAATTCGAGTCTTGGTATTAATGTAACTCGAATCTGGATGTATTATAACTCTAGTCCACCCCCTACACAGCCATGGCAGTGACCCCCCACACCTACATAGCCGTGGGATACCCCACCCCCACCCACCCACCCACCCCTACACAACAATGGCAATGCCCCTCCATGGCTACACAGCCATGGCAGTGCCTCCCCGCCCAACCCCTACGAAGCCATGGCAGTTCCTCCCAACCCCTACACAGCTATGGCAGGGCCACCCCAACCCTACACATCCATGGCAGATTGGCAGGCCCCCCCACCCCCTTCACAGCCATGGCAGGGCCCCCCCAACCCCTACGCAGCCATGGCAGGGCCCCTCCAATCCCTCCAAATCCACGGCAGAGCCCCCTCACCCCTACACATCCATGGCAGTGCCCTTCCTCCCCTACACATCCATGGCAGCCCCCCCCCCCACCCCTGCAGAGCCATGGCAGCCCCCCCCCCCCACCCCCCCCCCCCCCCCCCCCCCCCTACACAGCCATGGCAGGGCCCCACCAACCCTTCCAAATCCATGGCAGAGCCCCCTCACCCCTACACATCCATGGCAGTTCCCCTCCCTCCCTACACAGCTATGGCAGGGCCCCCCAAACCCTGCAGAGCATGGCAGCCCCCCCCCACCCCCCACCCCTACGTAGCCATGGCAGGGCCCCACCAACCCTTCCAAATCCATGACAGAGCCCCCTCACCCCTACACATCCATGGCAGTGCCCCTCCCTCCCTACACAGCTATGGCAGGGCCCCCCCAACCCTTCACAGCCATGGCAGGGCCCCCCCAACCCCTTCACAGCCATTGCAGCCTTGCAGGCCCCCCCCAACCCCTACGCAGCCATGACAGGGCCCCCCCCAACCCTTTCACAGCCATGGCAGTGCCCACCAAACGTCCAAACCCCCATGCAGCCATGGCAGTGCCCCCCCAGGTTCTGCTATGCACACGTTTGGGCTGGTTGCGAGGTGGGGCGAACGTACAAAATGCATACGTTTGGGTTTGTTACTCCGTTGGACGAACGTATGCTATGCGTACGTTTGGGCTGGTTTCAAGGTGGGGCGAACGTATGCTATGCATACGTTTGGGCTGGTTATGAGGTGGGGCGAACGTACGCTGTGCATACGTCTGGGTTGGCTTCGAGAAGGGACTAGCGTATGCTAGGCGTACTTTTGGGCTGGTTTCACGGTGGGAAGAACGTATGCTAGGCGTACGTTTGGACTGGTTTCGAGGTGGGGCGAACGTTCGCATAGCATACGTATGGGCTGGTTATGCGGTGGGGCGAACGCATGCTATGCATACGTTTGGGTTGGCTTCGAGGTGGGGCAAACGTATGCTAGGCATACGTTTGGGCTGGTTGCGATGTGGGGCAAACGTATGCTAGGCATACGTTTCGGCTGGTAATGCCGTGTAGCGAACGTATTCTGTGCATACGTTTGGGTCGGTTTCAAGGTGGGCGAACGTATACTATGCTTACGTTTGGGCTGATTATGCCGTGGGGCGAACGTATGCTATTCATACGTTTGGGTTGGCTTCGAGGTGGGGCGAACGTACGCCAGGCGTACGTTCGGGTCGCCTTCGAGCTGGGGCAAACGTATGCTTTGCATACGTTTGGGCTGGTTATGCCATGGGGCGAACGTATGCATAGCATACGTTTGGGTTGGCTTCGAGGTGGGCGAACGTATGCTACGCATACGTTGGGGCTATGGATGCCGTCGGGCAAACGTACGCCACGCATAGGATTTGTACCTAAGCTTGGCGTACGTTTACATCTGGTGATTTAGCTCGGGGGGCTGGAGCTAAATCACCAGATGTCCTCCCTCACCTGATCTGAATAATCTGCGGGCGTTTTTGGAACGAGGGTGCTGACTCATTTGGTGCTGGTGTGGGTTCACATGGTTCCACTCCTCCCATGAGCTCCAGCCAACGTGCCCACGTGCCGCCACAATATTCTGTCTCTGTCGACTGCGAGTATCAACACCTTCAGAAATCTGTGCCTGGGCCAACAAGCGTTCACGCTAAACAAACAATTGAATAAGCAATATCAAGTTCCTCTCCCCATACTTTCAGTATGAAGGAGGAGGTCAAAGATAGGTGCGAAAAAATTCCAGCTGCCGATCAGATTTGCCTTTTTGGTGCATGTCTCACTTGCGAGCGAATTGCATCGTTCTCACACGTTTATTTCCGCTTTGCAGCTATGGAATCGTCTACTTCATATTCGTGTTGCTTGGAACTGCAACTTTGCTCCCATGGAACGTCTTTCTGACCGAGAAGGTATGGAACAGGCTATCGCTGTAGACAAGAGCTTTTACATGACTTCCTGAACGCGTATGTTAGCCTTGCTGACGTTGGCCAAAAAGATGCCTTTAAGAGCCCTTATCCAAATTGTGTCTCACGCTTCGTTTCGCAGGAGTTCTATGATGTGCGCTTCCAGGTGCCGCCCTACAACGACTTCATCGCTGACAACTTCATGAGCTTGTTCGCTCTATGCTTCAATGCAATGTAAGGCCAGCATCCAGCCCCAGAACCTCAATTCCGTCGTTGATCATCTCTGAGGCCTCGTCTGAGGCGTTTGGTTATTGGTGTGGAGAAGAAAAACACGTAGTTGGGGATGTCGATACGAATGGAAATGACGTGGTTGGCTTGAGAGCTTCGCTTTCGACCAGTCCTGCTCGTCACTCGGCTTTTTACAGAAGTCGTGACAGGACTTGTTTGACTTTCAAGGCCAAGCCTTCTTTGGCCTGCTTAGAGTCGTGGGTTTCAGCAGTCAGCCACGTGGTTACATTATTTCTGATATCTGAACTAGGAATGGCAAACAGGAAAATTCAGTGTTTGCAACCAGTGGAAGAGAATGACTGGATCGCCAGATTATCAGTCTCCAGAGCTGCTACATCTTCTGGTCACTGTCAGTTTGTTTCCCTCAGGTCGATTCTGTAGGGGGTTAATCTAATGTATAGACCTCCTGTTAGACAATTTAAGCACCTAATTCCAGCCAGATGTCCTTATTTGGAGACCTCCCAGACAAGTCTTGCACATATAGGAGAAGAGCAGCGTGGTTTCTCCATTGAAATTATGCGAAGAAGAATTGTTTGACCAATTCAATAGTTAGATACCTTCATATCATACCCGTGTGTATCCCTCTTGAAGTGGGCAAGAGACTTGAGATGAGCCAAGCTGGAATGGCATATATTTTGGACAGCCTGGCTTTCCCATGACTCCATGAGCAGAGCTTTTCTTTTCAGCTACGAGCAACAGCTTCTATACAGCTCCCCTGACTGGCTATTGAGGCAAACCAAATGCAACGTAGTGCACCTTGAAGCAAACACAATCAGCTGTCCGGATCTGCTGGCATATTGGGGTTCAGCTCTGTGGCTGGCTCAAGGAGCTGCCTAGAAGCTACTGTTTGTAGCTGAAAATAAAAACCTTGTCCATGAGTCTTTTGAAAGGATCAACAAACTGAATTTGTGTGACATCATCACCAATCCCACTCTTCTCCACTCACCTACAGGAACTTGATAACCCTGGGCTTTCTGATCCCTTACCAGCGCTTCATGTCCCTTCGCGTGTTGGTCCTGCAACCTCTGGTTATTACCTTCCTCATGTTAGCAACCACTGCTGCTCTGGTGAGTACTTCATTACTAATTGCATTACTAAGTGTTAGGTCTTCTGGTGGCATCAAGTACACTGCATTACTAAGTGCAATACTAAGTGTTGGGTCTTCTGGTTGCATCAAGTACACTTTTTCTTTTTTGGGCTACACATGGCAGCTTCATCAGCCAGCCACTGGATCAAGCCCAGAGCTTGCAGCATCATTAGAACGTCTGCCATATCAGCGCCTACCATGTCAGCTTTCAGACGCGCTAGCTAGCTTCAGGTTTGGTCCCAGGAGGGGGGAAAGGATCTGCCTCAAAGCTACTACCGCAGCCCCCAAAAGAAGCAGTATAATAAGTATTGTTGCTAGGATGTATAACTAGGATGATAGCACCTCAGGACCTATCCTTCTTTGTTAGGCTCAGGTTGCACTGTTCACCGTGTATTGTTCTGCCTGTGCAAATGTATGGCTAGGATGAATAGCATGCATCTTTTGTACTCCGGGACAGGGCACTACAAAGTGCGCGCAGCAGTGCGATTTCGCGCACGCTTTTTGAGCCCCACTGCGTGTTTCGCGCAGTTTTTTCAACCCCCTGTGGGCGCAGTGCGTAATTTTTGCGCTTTTTGCACTACAATGCGCTGACCAATTTGATGTTTGTGCACTTAAAGCGCTGACCAATTTGAGAAAATGTAGTACCCTGCTCCAGGACTGCTACTTATCCCAATACCACGGCTAAACATTGAGGCTATCTGTGCTTGCACTCCTTATTACATCATCTCTGCCAGCAGTTTCCCATATTTAAGGAATGGCAATATGATATCATATGCTAGCATGTCATTATATGATATTACATGATGCCGGCAGTCTGATTAGTTTACAGTTACCATTTGTATACAATATCATATTATGTTATTTGTATGATATTATATGATATCATACTCGCCTTTGGTCAACATCATATGGTATGCTTGTACCTACTCATATGCTATTTTTGGTCTTATAAACCTGCAGGCCAACAAGACTGATCTTCCGGGAGATATGATGGCCAGGGTCACTCTTCCTTCAATTGGACTCATGGTAAGCCCTCCCCACTCCAAACTTTCCCCCTGCCCAGATCCACGCACCTGTCTGTCAGTCTGTGTCGGTCTGTGTCTGTCTGTCTGTCTGTCTGTCTGTCTGTCTGTCTGTCTGTCTGTCTGTCTGTCTGTCTGTCTGTCTGTCTGTCTGTCTGTCTGTCTGTCTGTCTGTCTGTCTGTCTGTCTGTCCATCTGTCTGTCTGTCTGTCTGTCTGTCTGTTTTCTCTTGTTTACATGCTCGTATGCATTCCACCCTAACACCCTCACAGTCTTGGGCTAGACTATCGAGGCATGGTGATGTCTGTTTGTCTGTCTGTCTGTCTGTCTGTCTGTCTGTCTGTCTGTCTGTCAGTCTGTCTATTCCTTGCAGGCATTCACAACATCTGCATACAACAAAGAGCATCTATGTGTCACACTTACATCCTGTCAGTGACACCAATGTGCCGAGGTTCATTGTGGTTTGCTCAAGGTTCCCAGGTCTGTTTCTCTGAATTCACTCCAAGCGTTTTCGTCGACCCATATTGGTGTAAAGCTGCAATATGACGAGTCCTAGGCAGCGTTGCAAGCGGCGCGGAAAATTGGCGGAGATTGTTGTCAAAGCGACAGGTGGCAACAGAATTGAGCGGACCGAAGCCAGTTAGTTATGAGGCAGTTGGCTGACGTGTCAGGGTTTGTCTCGGTCGCACGTCAGTCGGTGAAACGGACAACGGGGTGACCCTGGGGGCTCCTGCCCCCCAGAAGGCGGGGCTCCACCAGAAAAGACTAAGCCCGGCTAAAACAATCAGAAGCGTGGAGAGTAAAGACAGCACTTCAGTATGGTCCTGAAGGTTAGGGAGCCCGGTTTTTTGGTCTTATAAACCTGCAGGCCAACAAGACTGATCTTCCGGGAGATATGATGGCCAGGGTCACTCTTCCTTCAATTGGACTCATGGTAAGCCCTCCCCACTCCAAACTTTCCCCCTGCCCAGATCCACGCACCTGTCTGTCAGTCTGTGTCGGTCTGTGTCTGTCTGTCTG
>JACBWV010000610.1:48985707-49033207 GCA_013435795.1 Chlamydomonas sp. ICE-L | reverse complement strand
TTGAGGTTGAGGGGGCCAAGCCGTTTGCTTGCACTGGGGCCAACCACCACGACTTCTTGATAAAGAAATAATGCGCCTTACTGTGAGGCTTGAGGTTGAGGGGGCCAAGCCGTTTGCTTGCACTGGGGCCAACCACCACGACTTCTTGATAAAGAAATAATGCGCCTTACTGTGAGGCTTGAGGTTGAGGGGGCCAAGCCGTTTGCTTGCACTGGGGCCAACCACCACGACTTCTTGATAAAGAAATAATGCGCCTTACTGTGAGGCTTGAGGTTGAGGGGGCCAGCCTGTTTGCTTGCACTGGGGCCAACCACCAATGCCTAGCGTGACTGCAGCTGGTGAGTGTTGTTTTGTGTGTTTCAGTCCAGGGGCAGGCGGGGGCGTGTGTGTATTTCAATTGAGGGGTACACAAGGAGGCATAGTTAGTTGTCACAGTCCAGGGGTAGACCAAATAGGCTGAAGGGACTTGCCCAACCATGACAGGAGGGGCTATAATAAAAAACTGAAGAACTGAACCCCAAACCATAATTTAACCGATGGGTGCCCTGAGTTCTTGCTACAGATGCCGAGATACCAATACGTATAGCTGCATTCACTCTGCAGTCAACGCTCCAATCTAGGAAATCCTGTTTTATAAACCTCCCCCTTTCCCGCAATCCCCGTACCCCCCTCAGCTTCTTCCTAGCTTCCCACCCAGCTCCCCACCCCACCCCCAATTAAACCACCACCCACCATGAAACAACGAAGACCAAACACAATCAACGCACCCAACACCCACCCAACACACCCAACACACCCAGCACACCCAACACCCAACACCCAGCACCCAACACACCTCAACACCCACTACACCTAGGACACCCAACACCCAACACACGCCAACACCCAATACACCCGCCTTCCCCGCCCCCAACCAACCCACCACCCACCATGAAACAATAAACACCCATCACACAACACACATGCACATCGCAGGGAGTTGTCTCTGGTATTGCTGTTGGCGGCCTGGTTACCTCAGGCCTGTCCTTCGTCTCCCAGCTTCGCGCCCAGCTTCCCACCCCACCCCCAACCAACCCACCACCCACCCCAAAACAACTAACACCCATCACCCAACACACCCAACACACACACATCGCAGGGAGTTGTCTCTGGTATTGCTGTTGGTAGCCTGGTTACCTCGGGCCTGTCCTTCGTCTCCCAGCTTCGCGCCCAGCTTCCCACCCCACCCCCAACCAACCCACCACCCACCCCAAAACAACTAACACCCATCACCCAACACACCCAACACACCCAACACACACACATCGCAGGGAGTTGTCTCTGGTATTGCTGTTGGCGGCCTGGTTACCTCAGGCCTGTCCTTCGTCTCCCAGCTTCGCGCCCAGCTTCCCACCCCACCCCCAACCAACCCACCACCCACCCCAAAACAACTAACACCCATCACCCGACACACCCAACACACACACATCGCAGGGAGTTGTCTCTGGTATTGCTGTTGGTAGCCTGGTCACCTCGGGCCTGTCCTTCGTCTCCCAGCTTCGCGCCCAGCTTCCCACCCCACCCCCAACCAACCAACCCACCACCCACCCCAAAACACCCATCACCCATCACCCAACACACACACATCGCAGGGAGTTGTCTCTGGTATTGCTGTTGGTGGCCTGGTTACCTCGGGCCTGTCCTTCGTCTCCCAGCTTCGAGCTACCGGTGACTCCGATACCCCCACTGCTGAAGATGTTGCCCCTGCTGCCTTTATGTACTTCTCTGCTTCGGCCGGAGTCATGCTGGCATGCCTTCTGGGATACTCTGCTCTCACTTGGCTCCCATATGGCAGGTGGGTTGGGAACGGCAATATGTAGGGCACGGCAATATGTACAGAACGGCAATATGTAGGGAACGGCAGGGAAGGGCAATATGTAGGGAACGGCAGGGAAGGGCAATATGTACGGAATAGCAATATGTAGGGAACGGCAGTGAAGGGCAATATGTACGGAACTGCAATATGTAGGGAACGGCAATATGTAGGGAAGGGTAGGGAACGGCAATATGTAGGGAATGGCAACTTCTATTAGTGTTCAAAAATCTTACATTGTCTTTGAAGAACTAATAGTAACTCATATTATTGTAGTGTCACAAAGGCTCACTTGGCTCCCATATGGCAGGTGGGTGGTATGGATGGATGTGACAGTCCAGGGGTGGCCAAATATGGCTCACTTGGCCACATACTCTGCTCTCACTTGGCTCCTATATGGCGGGTAGGTGGTATGGATGGATGTTACAGTCCAGGGGGGGCCACATATGGCTCACTTGGCTCACTTGGCCACATATGGCTCACTTGGCCACATACTCCGCTCTCACTTGGCTCCCATATGGCAGGTGGGTGGTATGGATGGATGTTACAGTCCAGGGGTGGCCAAATAGGCTTAGAGGGCTTGCCCAACCTCGATATCCAAATGGGAGGTGAGTGGGGAAGGGCCATATGACACTAGTTATTTATTTATTTATTGAATTAGTATAATGAGCCGTTTACGGTTGCTGCCGACAGTCACAAGCAGGGTTGTTCAGGACGCTGCATCCTCTGTCGCAGATGTAGTAGCCTGACTGCTTCCCCTGGTCTAAAAGCCAACAGGTAGGGAACGGCAATATGATATGATATGATATGATCTTACCAATTTAAATATAATATCATATGATGCAATTTGTACGATATCATATGATATCATACTCACCTTTGGCCAACATCATATGATATGCCGATCCCTACACGTGCGTGGTATGGATGGATGTGACATTCCAGGGGTGGACAAATAGGCTAGAAGAGCTTGCCCAAGCTTGATATCAGGAGGGGGTAAAGCGGAAACAAGCACTGATGAACTGGGCCCCCACCTCACGCCTCGTATAAAACGGACTATTTAATTATATTATTTATTTATTTAACTGCCCCCCACCCCCCCCCCCCCTCCCCCCCCCCCCCAAAAAAAATTGTTACCAGGGAACCGCCTGTGTGAGTCCTGAGGTCTAAAACGAAAACAGGTGCTGATGAACTGGGCCCCCCAAAATCGTTACCAGGGAACCGCCTGTGTGAGTCCTGCGGTCTAAAATGAAAACTAGCACTTGACTGATGAACTGGCCCCTAACAAATCGTTTTACTGGCCGAGGCCTTGAGTTTGTGCTACATAGATAATTTAACTTTACAATTCTCTTCACATTTTTATATACATTCCCTACCTTGGGGTGCAGTTCATCAATGCCTTTTCTTTTTAGCCCTTCCTACGACGGTTGGGCAAGTCCCTTTAGCCTATCTGGCCCACCCCTGGACTGTAACATACATACATACATACATACACACATACATACATACATACATACATACATACATACATACATACATACATGCATGCATACATACATACATACATACATATGTAGAAGCTCCTGCTGGCCGGTATCAGTGACCCCTACCCCCCCCCCCCCCCCCCCCCCCCCCCACCACCACACACACACACACACACACACACACACACACACACACACACACACACACACACACTCACACACACGCTCACTCACTCACACACTCACACACACATGTGCCCCTTCTCCCCCTGTGCATTATGAAGGTACAAGCTCCTGCTGGCCGGTATCATTGACGATCCTAAGGAGCGTCAGTTCTTGAACCATGATGACGACTACGCAGAGCCCCTTCTCACTGTCGTTGAGGTATATCATTGACAGCCTGTCGTATGTTTGTTCTGTCGTTGATGTATATCCATGATGACGACTACGCAGAGCCCATTCTCACTGTCGTTGAGGTACATCATTGACAGCCTGTCGTATGTTTGTCCTGTCGTTGATGTATATCCATGATGGCGACTACGCAGAGCCCCTTCTCACTGTCGTTGAGGTACATCATTGACAGCCTGTCGTATGTTTGTCCTGTCGTTGATGTATATCCATGATGACGACTACGCAGAGCCCCTTCTCACTGTCGTTGAGGTACATCATTGACAGCCTGTCGTATGTTTGTCCTGTCGTTGATGTATATCCATGATGACGACTACGCAGAGCCCCTTCTCACTGTCGTTGAGGTACATCATTGACAGCCTGTCGTATGTTTGTCCTGTCGTTGATGTATATCATTGAATGCCTGTCGCATGTTTGTACTGTCGGTGAGGTATATCATTGACAGCCTATGCCCTATACCGTGCTACGGCACAATGCTGAAACCAGGCTTGCGTCTCAACTTCTTCTACGCAACTAGCTAGGGATCGGCAGGGATCGGCAGGATCATAGGATCGGGATCATATGATCATAAGATCGGCAGGGATCGGCGAAATCATATGATATCATGTCATCATATGATATCATATGATGTTGGCGGTCTGGCTAGGTAACTTTGGCCTGGGGCATCATATCATATGATATCAAATCATATGATTTTTGTATGATATCATATGGTATCATACTCATCTTTGGTCAACATCATATGATTTGCCGGCCCCTATATCTAGACCTACAGAAAGCTGTCACAAACAGTGCTGGTAAAGTGATCCTAAAGAAATTGGAAGCCTGTTTAGGAAGGCGCAGAACAAGCTATGACAGCCTATGCCCTATACCGTGCTACGGCACAATCCTGAAACCAGGCTTGCGTCTCAACTTATGCTACGCAACTAGACCTTCAGAAAGCTGACAAAAACAGTGCTGGTAAAGTGATCACAAAGAAATTGTAAGCCTGTCTAGGAAGGCGCAGAACAAGCTATGACCCCTAGCTCCCACCCAATTTTGTGTGGGTTGATCACTCAAATTCTGCTACAGATCCCAAATCCTGGTAGAGCTCCCGTAGTCCCTCACCGCTACCACAACTCCACCACCCCCACACCTACCACACCTACCACGTACCACACCTACCACACACCACCACCCCCACCACCTCTACCACCACCACCACCCCTGCCACACACCACCACCCCTACCACAACTCCACCATCACACTACCACACCACCACTCCACCAGCACCACACCACTAACAAAATAGATTCAACCTATGCCTCTGTTTTAGAGTGATGCCACTACCACAACTCCACCATCACACCACCACCCCTACCACACCACCACTCCACCAGCACCAGCACCACACCACTAACAAAATATATTCAAACTATGCCTCTGTTTTAGGGTGATGCCACTACCACAACTCCACCATCACACCACCACTACCACCACCGCTACCAAAACTCCACCATCACACTACCACACCACCATTCCACCAGCACCACACCAGCACCAGCACCACACCACTAACAAAATATATTTAACCTGTGCCTTTGTTTTAGGGTGATGCCACTACCACAACTCAACCATCAAACCACCACTTCCACGACTACCACCACCGGTACCACAACTCAACCATCAAACCACCACCCCTACCATACCACCACTCCACCAGCACCAGACCCTTTTTTTTATTAAACCTGTGCCTTCATTTCAGGGTGAAGCCGGAGGTTCTGATGGAACCCAGGAGGTGCACCGCCGCGCTGCCATCATCAGTGTGGAGTCAGACTACAGCCAGAGGTCTCGATCTTGGCAGGTAATGAAATGTTGTGATGAATTGGAAAAGTATGAATATATATAAAATATGAATTAATGTGATGAATTCATTTTATTGCTTCTTGGCAGGTGATGAAATGTTGTAATGAATTGGAAAAATATAGAAATAAATAAAATACAAATTGTTGTGATGAATTAATTTGATTGTTTCTTGGAAGGTGATGAAATGTTGTGATGAATTCATTTTATTGTTTCTTGGCAGGTGGTGAATTGTTGTTGTGAATTGTATGTATGTACGTATGTATATATGTATGTATGTATATATGTGTGAATTGTTGTTATGAATGTATGTAGTGTGTGTAGTCAGCCAGGGGTCTCGCTCGTAGCAGGTGATGAAATGTAATAAATAAATTGCGTGCCTTGTTACGAGGTGTGAGGTTGAGGGGGCCAGTCCGTTTGCTTGCGCTGGGGCCGATTACCATTGATGACTTGAATGTATGTTGTGGGTGTTTTGTGTGATGTGTGTTTGTATGTTGTGGGTGTTTGAATGTTGCAGGCATATAATTAGGGCTGTCAAGTATGATACCGTGGATATCTATATATAGTACGATGTATCATGCAAATTTTACAATATGTCGTGCAATATCGGATGTGTCGTGCATTAGCGGATATGTCGTGCATTAGCGGATATGTCGTGCAATATCAGATGTGTCGTGCATTAGCGGATATGTCGTGCATTAGCGGATATGTCGTGCATTAGCGGATATGTCGTGCAATATAGCAAATTTTACAATATGTCGTGCAATATCGATAAATATATGAATATGGCGTATGACATTGTGTGATATATCATGCAATAAATTAATATATTGTGTGACATATCGCTTGATAATCATGGAATTAGGATGATATTGAGAACCCTACGAGTCATCAAACCTCATTGGCTCATGAAGTGACATAATAAAACATGGTTGACTCAATGAGTCATTCAGGGTACTACAAAGCGCGCGCGGCAGCGTGTTAACGCGCACGCTTTTTGAGCCCCACTGCGCGTTTCGCACAGTTTTTTAGACCCCCTGTGGGCACAGCGCGCACTTTTTGCACTAGAAAGCGCTGAGCAATCTTATGTTTGTGAGCTTTAAGCGCTGACCAATTTGACAAAAAGTGGTACCCTGGAGTCTTTTTATAGTGGAGCCATACTTCATCCCGAGGTCTTGCTAAAAAGGTAATGATAACGCCTGGTGGGGCGTGGTGTTAAGGGAGCCCGTCGTACGCGGGTGGGGAGCGGTCTCCTACCTCAACTGGACAAGCTACCATTGTGGTTGACGACGACCTGCAACGCCAAGAGCGACCGAAGGGGGAGTCGAACCCCCGACGAGGTCTTGCTCATAGCAGGGCTGCTTGTCATCCTATTGTGCCAACCCTCACTTATCCCCTCACTTTGACCCACGTTTTGGACATATGAATTGTATTGTACTAACCCTCACTTTGGCCCACCTTTTAAACATATGAATTGTATTGTACTAACCCTTACCTTGGCCCACGTTTTCAACATATTAATTGTATTCTTCTAACCCTCACTTCGGCCCACGTTTTGAACAGGTGAACAGTATTGTACCAACCCTCACTTTGGCCCACGATCTGAACAGGTGCACAGGATTGTGCCAACCCTCACTTGGGCCCACGGTTTGAGCTGATGCATAGTACTGTACGAACCCTCACTTCGGCCCACGGTTTGAATATTTGAATTGTATTGTTCTAACCTTTCACTTTGGCCCACGTTTTGAACAGATGCACAGTATTGTACTTACCCTCACAGGTACCTTCGTTCTGAACAGATGTACAGTATTCTACTAACCCTCACTTTGGCCCACGTTTTGGACATATGAATTGTATTGTACTAACCCTCACTTTGGCCCATGTTTTGAACAGATGAGGAATGCATTCATCATTTACTGTTTTGCTTTGCTCATGTGCCTCATGGTTACTATGGGAACTCATCCAGGCGTCTCGTCCTTCATTTGCTCGTCACTCAATCCGGCAATTGTAAGTACTTGACTTGGGAATTGTAGTTTGTCAGTGAATCAAGAAGTCAGTTGGTCAGCCAAGAAGTCGGTTGGCCAGTCAGTAATGAAGTCAGTTGGTCAGTAATGAAGTCAGTTGGTCAGTCAAGAAGTCGGTCTGTCAGTCAGCCAAGAAGTCAGTTGGTCAGTCAGCCAAGAAGTCAAGTCACTGCATTCCCTGACTCAGACGGTCGGTTAGTTGGTCACTCAGTCAATCAGTCACTCATTACCTGTCTGCCAGTCGTATGTTTGCCACAGTTCCCTGTGTAGCCAAATAAGCTAGGAGGGAAAAACACTACCCCCCACCCCACCCTCAACCGCCAGGTTTCAACTTGTATCTCTCCCCTTCTAAGCCATACCTCACGAACTCCCATCATCCCCAACCACCATTTTTCACCCTGATTCTCTCCCATTCTGTGCTACACCTCACTCACCCCCCTTCCCTCTACCCCCCTAACCCCCTTCACCCAACCACTTACCCCTCACCCCCTGAACCCTGAACCCTCCAACAAATAACCCCTGACCCCATTACCCCTCTACCCCCCAACTACTAACTCCCCCCCCCCCCTACCCCCCAACCACTAATCCCCTAACCCTGCGACCAAGAACCCCCTTACCCCCCAACCACTAACCCCCTAACCCCTCAACCACTAACCCCCCTAACCCTCCAACCAAGAACCCCCTTACCCCCAACCAAGAACCCCCAACCACTAACCCCACCCGGACCCCCCCAACTCCCTAACCCCCCTGACCCCCCAACCACTAAACCCCCTATCCCATTACCCCCCAACCACTGTACCTCCTGTCCCCAAACCACTGACCCCACCCCAAACCTCTTGACCCCCTTACCCCCCAACTCCCTAACCCCCTTACCCCCCAACTCCCTAACCCCCTTTCCCCCCAACCACTAACCCTCCTGTCTCCCAACCACCAGGTTTCACCCTGCACTCCTCGACCTGAGTCTGGTCGCATGAACGGAGATCTCTTCGTCCCTGTGCTGTATGTCCTGTTCTCTGTGGGCGACTACCTGGGCCGACTGTTGTCAGGGTATGGTCCCTGGGGACGTGGCATGCCCAAGCCTCTGACCCTCCTCTTCTACGCCTTCTGCAGGTGCGGGGGCGTGTGGGTCTCAGATATGCTGTTAGGCTTGTGGGTCTCAGATCTACTGTTAGGCTTGTGGGAATTGCTTGCGGCATCCTCACCTCTTACTCGACCATGATATGATCATATGCATCTCACATGATTGCAATTGCAGGCGGTATCCTCTTCTGCCACCTCATCACTCCCAAAGACTGGGTGCTGCCCTATAACTTGCTGCACCTCCACAAAGACATGATCCTATGCATCGCACAGGATTGCAATTGCTAGCAGTATCCTCACCTCTTACTCAACCATGACATGCTCATATGCATCCCACAGGATCGCAATTGCTAGCGACATCCTCACCTCCTACCCAACCATGACATGATCACATGATGTCACACATGAATACCTGATCACATGATATCACACATGATCACATGATGTCACACATGAATACATGATCACATGATGTCACACATGAATACATTATGCACATGAATACATGATCACATGATGTCAAACATGAATACATGATGCACATGAATACATGATCACATGATGTCACACATGATCGCAGGATCGCAATTGCTTTCGGCATCCTCTTCTGCCACATTGTCACCCCCACACACTGGTTGCTACCGGAGTTCCTCAGCAAAGACATCTACCCCCAGGTCCTAGTCCTCCTGCTGGGACTAACTCAGGTAAACAGCTCTTTGGATTGAATAATAGCTGAGGCCCATATCTCCTGTCCCTGTTGGTAAAACTATTGCTTGGGGTTCAGTTCATCAGTGTTTTTCGTTTAAGCCCTTCCTACACGGTTAGGCAAGTCCCTTCAGCTTATTTGGCCTACCCCTGGACTGTAACATATATACATACATCTCCTCCACCATCTATTAGTAAGGGGTCATGGTTGGGTGTATAGTGATCCTCTGAACAAGCGCTATCCATTTGTGGCCTTACATTTGGATTTATTAACAATTGGACACAGTTTTCAAGCAAACCCCCTTTCCTAGCCCTGATTATGAGCTGACCTAGCAAGTTTTTGGTGTTTAAGAATTTGAAGATGTTTATAAGGCTATATGTTACATGTCTGAGTACCCTCAAAACACCCAAAACGTTTTGGGTGGAAGTATTGAGTTTCTGTTTTGGCCCAACATCCACAATTGGAGACCTGGAACCTGTGGAGGTCACTTCTCGAGCTTGATCTCGACACAATAACTCGGTGTCTGGAACACGGATTTCGACAGCTCTGCTCGAGTCGCTTTCGGTGGATATCTTATCTTCGTCAGATGCTGCCTGGTGAGGAAGTTGCAAGATTTTGTCAAACCCGCTGGATCCCCTCCCCTCCTTTGGGGGGGGGGGGGGGGGCGAGATATACCCCCCACGAAAGACGATTCCAATTCTTCTCGGTGTTTTGGGGGCGTCCGGCCCCTTTCGACCCTTAATTTAACGTGCGGTCCGGTGCGGTATGCAAGAAACTTGCTAGACCCCCCCACCCCCCCCCCCCCCCCCCCCCCCACACACACACACACACACTGCTGAAAAGTACCATACTCCCTTCACTCATTGCTTCCCACATCACTATGTGCTATATTATACTTCGTACTTCCTTCACTCATTGCTTCCCACATCACTATGTGCTATATTATACTTCGTACTTCCTTCACTCATTGCTTCCCACATCACTATGTGCTATATTATACTTCATACTTCCTTCACTCATTGCTTCCCACATCACTATGTGCTATATTATACTTCGTACTTCCTTCACTCATTGCTTCCCACATCACTATGTGCTATATTATACTTCGTACTTCCTTCACTCATTGCTTCCCACATCACTATGTGCTATATTATACTTCGTACTTCCTTCACTCATTGCTTCCTACATCACAATGTGCTAAATCGTACTTGGTGCCTAAATTCAAATTTTCAAAATGTTTACATGGTCACCTCATCAGTACGATTTGCATGCACGCCCTTGCCATTAAACAAGTAGTATTAGTATATTTAAAACATGCAGTCCCTCCACGCTCGTTCGCCCCCCACTGTCCTTCAGTAGTGACAACCATCATCCGCTTAGCATCAACCTTCTCTTTGCTGTATCCCACTCTAATCTATAACACAAAATATATGCAGGGACACCTCATCAGTACGATCTGCATGCACGCCCCCGCCACTCTGCTGCCCTCCGAGAGCTCCATGTACGGACCAGTCACCTCCTTTGCCATCTCAATGGGCTGCTTCTTGGGCTCCTGGGTCTCGGTTGCCGTCTCCTACTTCTTGCAGAGCCACCAGACCAAGCAACCCTAAGCAGGCTGCACTGTTTATTTTGGGGGGCCTGGGTCTCTGTTGCCGTCTCCTACTTCTTGCAGAGCCACCAGACCAAGCAACCCTAAGCAGGTTGCACTGTTTATTTGGGGGGGCTACGCGTAGCAGCTTCTAGACAGCTCCCTTTCCCTGTCCTTGGGACACCCCTGAAGTTAGCTGTAATGTCTGAAAGCTGACATACAGGGCATTCGGATGTAGAGCTTCTGAAGGCTTTGGGATTGGCCCAGTGGCTGGCTAGTGGAGCTGACTGAAGCTACCATGCATAGCCCAACAAATAATCATTGGCAGGGAGGCAATAACATTTCCGAGTAATAGGCTACTAGCTGTGCATAGATAGACATGGTACTTGCTCTAGTTGTCAGCTATGGCCTACCTGCACTAGGTCTGTAGTGATCACCTTCCATCCTGGAGCGATTTTGCACTGTGGCCCTCAGTTGTCTTGAACTGGAACTTGGTTACATGGCTCCAGCCTTGGAGAGGATGAAGAGCAAGTTATTGTGGCATGATTTGAGTGAAGGCGTCATCCAAGAAGACGTAGACCCCTATCAGCTACTAGCTACTAGGCGTCATCCTAGAAGACGTAGACCCCTATCAGCTACTAGCTACTAGGCATCATCCAAGAAGACGTAGACCCTTATCAGCTACTAGCTACTAGGTGCCATCCAAGAAAACGAAGACCCCTATCAGCTGAGGCTGCTCGCCGTCTTCGTGGCCTTAGGTTGCCATTTCCTTTACTGAAGTGCTTGTGTGCACTAGGGCCTCTGGTCGCTGTTTTATTTTTGGGCTACGCTTAGCAGCTTCCATGCAGCTCCATTAGCCAGCGACTGTGTCAAGCGCAAAGCTTGAAGCTGAATTGGAATTCCTGTCTTGTCAGCTTTCAGACGCACTATCAGACACACTTTCAGACGCACTAGCTTCAGGTTTGGCCCAAGGATGGGTCAAAGGAGCTGCCTGGAAGCTGCAATGCGTAGCCCAAAAAGGAAACAGTGTCTCTGGTGCTCAGCTGCAGTCCTGAAGTGTTTGCGTTCACGCCGGTTTTGTTGAGAGTAACTGGACGTAGGCAGGTGATGGGGTGCCTGCTTGTCTTGGGCAGGTGCCTCGTTCAACTTGCCACCCCTTAGTGCGTGGGTGGTTACTGCAGCCTTGGCAGTCCTGGACTGCTGGGTGGAAGGGTTAAAGCATCTGCTTTTGATGCCTTGCATTGCAGCCACATCGGTGATGTGCTTGCTTCGCTTTGCCACATGACTACAGGGCCACATGGCTCACATGCTTGTTCCTCACGCAGCTACATCACTCATTTGTTGGTTATCAGGAAATCTTTCGGACTTTTGCTTGCTGCTGCGGACTGCATTTTAATTTGCAGTGCTTCAAGCTGTTGTGAGATAAACTGCAGGTTGTTTTTCGCTGCCATGTCATTTTGCATATTGACTCTTCCCGAGCTTTTCTTTTCGGCCTTTTTTAGTAGCTTCTATGCAGCTCCTGCAGCCAGCCACTGGGCTAAGCTTAAGACTTCAGCAGTTCTGGACAGCTGATTGTGTCAGCTTCAAGGTGCACTAGGTTTCATCAGGTTTGGCTGAATAGCCAGCTGGGAGCTGCCTGGAAGCTGCTGCTGGTAGCTGAAAAGAAAAGCTGTGGAATCTTCCTTTCTACATACTTCCCTCTCACCCCTATATCAGTATTCTCCTGTACTCCCTACCTCCCTTTCCCTCCCTACTTCCCTTTCCCCCTAACAGTCTAGTCTTTCCCTCCCTACTTCCCTTTCCCCCTATCAGTATAGTCTTTCCCTCCCTGCTTCCCTTTCCCCCGATCAATATTGTATTGTACTCACTACTTCCCTTTCCCTCTCTTTCTACGCATGACTAAAGTATGATGTCCCTTTTGAATTGCAGCATTGAGTACTGTAATATTGAGATGTCTTAGTTGTCTCTGACTACAGTATTGTTGATTGGATTGTTACACGGTTTTCGGCCAACTACGGGCTGGCTACCGTCTTACAATGCCAAGCCCCCCCCCCCCCCCCCCCCCCCCCCCCCCCCCCCCCCCCCCCCCCCCCCCCCCCCACACACACACACACACTCGTTCGATTCCCACGGAACCAGGGATGCGGGTTAGACAGTTTAGAGACTTGTGCAAGTCCATTACATTATGAGCTCTTGTAAATACCGTATATCGCTTCCCCTCTCCTCCTCGCTTCATCCAGATCATGGATTGCCACAGCAAACACTTAGATCACAAAATGGAAAGCCCGCAAACGTAAATTCCGTGTTTGGATCTGTTCGGGGAACTGCAAGAAGAAGAACATCTGTTACATGCTTCTATTGTCCTTCATGCGCTGATGATAGAAAAATATTGTTAAAATATTGTTAAAAAATATTGTTAAGACAATACAAATTGGACCTGAATTGGTTGAACATCATGAATCTGGTCATTTACCCTGATTCCTTTCAAGGATGGAGGTACCCTTGTACACTGTATTCAATGCGAAGCTTACATGTAGGTCGGGGGAGGGTCTAGAATGGCCCACCCTGGGTTGGGATGGCTGTGTTCGTGTGTGTGTGGGAGAGAGTGTTTGTGTGTTTTGAACCCTGCGATTTTTGCTCTTTCTGGATTCTGGGCAATTGGCTCCAGAACCTATATTGCCATCAAAAGGGGGAGGGGGGGGGGGCAATTTTCCTTAAACCCTGCCGTATAAATTGTATTAAAATGCGAAGCTTAAATGTAGGTGTCAGACCTTAGCAACTTAAACCAGTAAACGGGGACAAATCTGAAATTTGAAATTTGAGATTTGAAATTTGAAATTTGAGAATGTCCAATTTTCCAATCATATTTTCTTTTACTTCAGCACCAAGTTGAAATTGAAATTGAAATTGTTACATCCGAGTAATGCGCCACTCTCAGGACGTGAAGTTAAGGACACCACTGCGTAAGCCGGAGCTAGCAGTAGTCACAATTTTAGCACCAAGTCATGAGATACGCGCCCTAAAGATGAAAGCTCTGGATCTCAAGGAAGGAAGACTGCTGTGAACCATACTTGGATGTCCTCTTCATGAGATGAGAGAAGAAACCGGCAAATCATATATATGATGTTGACCAAAGGCGAGTATGATATCATATATTCATATGATATCATACAAATCGCATCGTATGATAAATTGATATTGTATATAAATGGTAACTTTGGCCTAGTCAGACTGCCGGCATCATGTATTCATATGATATCATACGATGACATGAAATTGAAATTGAAATTGAAATCGTTACATCCGAGTAATGCGCCACTCTCAGGACGTGAAGTTAAGGACACCACTGCGTAAGCCGGAGCTAGCAGTAGTATGATATCATCTTGTCGTTCCCTAGATGGGTGGCTAGCTAGAGTTGCCTTCTTATCTCATCAGAGACGTATTGAAATTGAAATTGAAATGGTTACATCCGTGTAATACATTTACTCACTGGACGTGAGGTTAAGGACACCATAGCGTAAGCCGAAGCTAGCTTTAGTCACCGTATCAGAGACCCAACCCACATGGTTGTGCGTAATATATATATTTAGAACGTCTTCGCACTACATGAAGGTGGAAACTGATAGATGGACACGCCCCATTGTCCCTTAAAAGGACCGAGTGTGTTATCTATGTGATTCTGGAGCCGTCCAAAATGCACACCATGTAGTCTTTGAACGTACTGACAATGCTTTCTTACTGGATTCGAGAAGAAAGTACCAGAACCCGATTTCCCAATCTGAGAGTAAAACGATTCCTCTACATTGATGTGCGATTCGATAGTGGAAGGTAGAGCAAATAGTTGTATGTTTATCCATGGAATTATTAAGGGATTGGATCAAGCCTTTTTGTATAGGAATAATTATATTATTTTCTTGATTTTCGATCGTTCAGAAGAAGAAGCAAAACTAAATTGATGAATGAAGTTTTTTATTTGTTCACATTTACATTCCCCCCCCCCCCCCCCCCCCCCCCCCCCCCCCCCCCCCCCCCCCCCCCCCCCCCCACCCCCCCCCCCCCCCCCCCCCCCCCCCCCCCCCCCCCCCCCCCCCCCCCCCCCCCCCCCCCCCCCCCCCCCTGGTAAATTTATGTTAAATGCTGAAGACGACGAGCAGCCAAATTGCTGACTGAAGCTATATAACCAAGTTCAAGTAACAAATGTGATACGAATCGCACAATTCAATTATCATCCCATATGGGCTGATGATTTAATCATATTTTATAATGAAATGATCACTGTAGCACAAACTCATTGGTATACGATTATTTGGCGTTTAGTAAATCAATGCTTGTTCTTTTAAGCCCTTCCTGTCACAGTTGGGCAAGTACCTTAAGCCTATATGGCCCACCCCTCGACTGTAACATGCACACACTGGTGAAATGTCGTGGGACTCCAGATAAACCGAGTTCGGGGCACCAGGGAGCCTGCCCTCTTGCATTTGAACTTGGTTACATAGCTCCAGCCTTTAAATGAGTTCTGTGGATGATCTGGATTTGGGGTTTCGAAACTCTGCGTAGTTTGTACTGACACAGGGTATGGATGATTAGGTAGTAAATAAATCGGGAAACGAACTGAAATGTTCGAGGATACTTTCCATCATGAAAACACAAAGAAGTGGGCAGGGAGCCTCCAACATCACCATCTCCCCTCTGGATAAGACCTCAGTATACTTCATGAATTTGAATTATAATTGTTACATGGTTATCCAGCCAACTCTGGGCTGCTCACCGTCTGCCAATTCCAAGCCCTGAGCGATACCCACAGAAACCAGGGAGCACACTCAGAAGATTAGACGGTTTAAAGACTTGTCCAGGTCAGACCTCAGTATACTTCATGAATTTGAATTCCAGTTGAAATCAAGCTGGTTGGTTCAGTAGAATCCATTGGCCTGACAGGTATGTGGTTCGAGCCCTTGCCAGGTTCCCAACTTTCAGACCTGCCGTCTTTGAAGAAGTCGAGATCTTCCCTTCACGGCGGCGCGGTGATCCGAGCACAAGCGTAGTAGCGGTCTGTGAAGCAAAAACCCATCGAAGTAACCATTCCCCAGTGCAAGCGCACGGGAAGGTCCCTTCAAACTCACGCCACGTGGCAAGGCGTATGAATTTTCACAATGATAGATTCCACCAGGCTCTACCATAACTATTGATCAGACAGGTGGAGATGCTAATGGACGGTGCTCCATGAGGACTTGCAAGATATTACTCATTCAGTTTCTTTAGTAACATTTGTAACAGTCCAGGGGTATATTAAGTATGCTGAAAGGACTTGCCCAACCATGACAGTAGAGGCTTTAATGAAAAAACACGGATGAAGTGGACACCAAAAAATTGTTTTACTGACAGGGGCCCTGAGTTTGTGCTGTAGTGAAATTACTGACGGGGGCCCTGAGTTTGTGCTGTAGTGAAAATTTAATCATCAAGTTTCTCCATATTCTCGTTCATTCCTAGTGCCCTAAGTACAGTCTGAAGGGCTTTACTAAGGGTAGAGTCATTAGACTAGCCATGGACTGGATTGGGCTACATAGGGTTTGATTTGATTTGACTGGGTTGGGTTAATTTGGGCCGGTTTGGATTGGCAAGGAGGAGGTGCACAGGGTACATGTTGAGTCACTACTGGATATGTGTAGGGAACGGCAAATCATATGATGTTGACCAAAGACGAGTATGATATCATATGATATCATACACAAATCATATGATTTAATATTATATGATATGATGCCCCAGGCCAAAGTTCCCAGGTCAGACCGCCGGCATCATATGATATCATATGATGACATGATATCATATTGCCGTTCCCTAGATATGTGTGGGTATGTGTATGTGTGTTGGGGATGGTGGTTTGAGAAAAGCTGTTAAACTGTAAGCAAAATAAAACTAAACTGGGTGGTTTGCTCTTAGGAGCTTTAAGACGATTAATGGGTCAATGTATGCCTCATCCGACTCAATAAAAAGGATGACTACAAGACAAGCAATACAAAGCACTACAACGCCAATGCAACATACAGGAGCAGGGATGTAGGCCTCGTCCAACTTATAAATAGGATGACTACAAGACAAGCAATACAAAGCACTACAACGCCAATGCTACTTACGGGTGCAGGGATGTAGGCATCGTCCAACTTTATAAAAAGGATGACTACAATACAAGCAATACAAAGCACTACAATGCTAATGCTACTTACGGGTGCAGGGATGTAGGCCTCGTCAGACTCGATCAATAAGGAATTGCAACGGTCACAGCCAGCAACTAGGATGGTCCCATTGGTTGTGAGTACTGCAGTTGAATGGTACATCCGGGGAACCTGAGATCGTGCCAGCTAAGTGTACCGCACACCCTTGGGCTTTACTAAGGGTAGAGTCATTAGACTAGCCATGGACAACTCGCAAAAGGAGGACTTCTTGATCTCTGAGTTTTGTAATAAGCTGTGGAGAATAGGCTACCCAAAGTGGTTTATTGACAAGATCTTCTCCTTTAAGTTTGAGGATAAAGATATTGATCTTGGCACCTCAAGGCCCTAAGATGTGAAAAGGATTTTTTCTTTTTCTTTTCTGAATTACACTCAAGGATAAGCTGAACGTGCGGAATTTTGTAACAGTGTTGCTAAGGTAGTTTCACAGATGAAGAGCAGGGGTTAATTTGAGCTGCTACATGCACGACTGCTAAATTATGTACCTACGTTTTGGGGGTGCTACATTGGGGGCGAGTCTAAGGGGGTTTATTTGGTAGCAAAATGAACTACTAGCAGCACCCTGCAGGATCCTAGGAGCAACAAGGAGCTAAGTTAACTCGAAGAGACATAGGTCACTCCACTCCACAAATACCCTGCTGTAGACTCAACAACGAATGGACACTAAAACCTTACCAACATGGCTGTTATGATGCCATGCCGTTGCTAAGCCTCCGCTTAGAATGCTCCCTGGGCTCCGTGGGTATCGCACGGTGAGACTTGGAATAGGAAGACAGTGAGCAGCCCAGAGTTGGCTGGAGACTGTGACAATCCAATCCGATTAGCTTCATGTGGTAGCATCCGACTAGGGCTAGATTGCTACGGGTGTCACGGCAACGTGCTCTGGAATTCCGCCAAGGACGCCCTGGAGCGATGCATTAGGGCACCAATCAGGGTTTCATCGCTGCAGGAAGATAGCGATCGCAATCGAAACTAGCGCGCGGTAAAGAGCTGTCTGTCGAAAGTTCTGCGAATCCTTCGAAGTATCTGCCTGAAAGCAATGAGAAAGTGTAGAAGCGCGAACGGAAGAAGTGAAAGAATGGATGCATCACCCAGTTCGACTTCTTGGGTCGCGACAAATGGTATTTCAGCAGTACCGTGGGTGTGGGTTTGAATTATGGCCGAACCAATGCTCTGTTCGGCACCAACCCTCTGTTCGCGATTGTGGAAGACAAGATATAAATGACACTATTTTAGAGCAACTGCGTTCCCGGGGTGACTTGCATGCCTCCCGACAATTACCCGTGGCTAACTGGTTCCCCCCCTCCTTACTCTGGTCCTTTCCGGTCGAACATCCAGCATTTCTTACGGACACATGGGGTAAAGGTTCCTCTAGCAGGGCTGCGCAAGATCTATTGCACAGTCGTGAAGCTGTATGACAAAAATGGCGAGCCCGTTAATCTGCACGTCTATGATGAGCGACTGGGAGATAGCAAGGACTTCGTTTCCAAATGCGACCAGTGCAGAAACATGGGTAGGGCAGCAAATTTGTCTTCCTAGGTTGAATGCTTGTCACTTTGATCTTTCTCACCTCTTGCCACTGCTTCTCTGACCCCAGGCTGGCAGCATCATCCAGTGTGCACACGCAAATACCACTTTATAATCCCTGGGGAAGCAGTTTTGCAAGATGAGTTGCAGCTGGTGGCCAAGGTGGAAGCAAAACTGTCAGGACTCGCTGTTAACAACGTCAGCCAACTGAGCATTGAAGCAGGCGACAGCGGGAACCATGACTACAATGCCCCCGCATCAGTGCTTGACTCCAAGTCACACTGCTTGCATGGGGTGTTGCACGCAAACGGATACGGCCACCTTTTGAGGATGAATGGGCGGGATGGGGGCAGTGTGCGTTTGTCAGGACCGCAGCTCATGAGCATCTGGGATGCCATATGTCAGTTACTAGCGACAAGGGAGGTGTCAGTCGAAGATGTGTCTAACAAGAGTGGGATGCTGCTGCGTATCTTGCATGCAGCAGCTCATCGAGTGACCTGGTGCGTAATGAATTGCATCCCCACTCCCAATACTGTCTCACTTGTCGCTGCCATTCATCATATCTTGCATGCAGCAGCTCATCGAGTGACCTGTTGTACAATGAATTGCATCCCCACTCCCCATACTGTCTCACTTGTTACTGCTATCCATCGGAATAGGTCTCCACCCCCCTTGGGCTGCACCTAAACCATAGGGCTGCACTTATCAGCTGCAAGCACAGGCACGTGTGTTGTGGGTGGGATTGTTGACGCTCTAATGTCCCAGAGGATATCATTTGGAAGTCTCAATCTTAAGCATTCCTCGCCCACCCTTCCTCCCTTAGTCATCAGCCTGGACTGTCTCTTGGTGCCTAACTTAATGCTTCCTCCTCCTCCTGCTCCTCCTCCCACGGCTCCTCCTGCTCCCCCTCCTTCTGCTCCTCCTGATTTCTGCTCCTCTTTTTTTTGCTCTGATCTGCTTTCCCAAATCTTCTTATCTGCTTGCCAAAGTCTAATTATCTGCTTGCCCAACTCTTCTTATCTGCTGGTCGCCTCGAATACATAACATCTTGTACGTCCATCTTATCCAACCGGTCCAAATCGGTGCCCTGCTGTAGGTATGGAAAGTGGGGCTATGGCTTTGGACGATCTGCCTTCAACATCCAGCTTCAAGAGTACAACAACGCTGTGGGGAGTATTTATGCAACTCCAGTGTTGGATATCAAGGTAAGCCTACAGTGCATGCCTCGGACACTAAACAACTGTAATGATAATGCCTGGCGGGGCGTGGTATTAAGGGAGCCCCGTCTTCCGGCGGTATGGAACGGGCTGCTACTTTACCTGGGCAAAGCTATCATGGCGGTTGACAGCGAATGCGAACACTAAAGCGCAGCCGTGGGGATTCATACCCAGCACCTTCTTCATTCAAGGAGCTCTGCTTATGTGCCATTCTTGGAAACCCGGATGACGCAGAACAACCGTGTTAGGAGTGTTAGCTGTTTTATGGCGGCTGTCGATTTTGTGCACATTCACTAGCTCTATATGCTCACTCTGCACCTTCCAGATATCAATGTGCGCCACATTGTTTTGGAAAAGTAGTATTCCTTGTTTTTCACAGTGCCTCCTGCATGCATACCGTCCACCAATGCCTCCCGCCCAATGCCATCCGCATGCATATATTATGCTGTTAAACCTCCACCCTGCCACCCTCCACCAATGCCTCCCGCATGCTTATATTATGCCGTTAACCCTCCACCCTGCTACCAACCGTCCACCAATGCCTCCCGCATGCATATATTATGCTGCTACCCTCCACCAATGCCTCCCGCCCAATGCCTCCCGCATGCTTGTATTATGCCGTTAAACCTCCACACTGCCACCAGCCGTCCACCAATGCCTCCAGCCCAATGCCTCCCGCATGCATATATAATGCTGTTAAACCTCCACCCTGCTACCCTCCACCAATGCCTCCCGCCCAATGCCTCCCGCATGCTTATATTATGCCGTTAACCCTCCACCCTGCCACCGACCGTCCACCAATGCCTCCCGCCCAATGCCTCCCGCATGCTTATATTATGCCGTTAACCCCCCACCCTGCCACCCTCCACCAAAGCCTGCCCTCCACCCTGCAACCAACCTTACCTCACCCCGCACATGCCTTAATAGCCATATGGTAGTGCAAGCAAACTCTTACCTCACCCAGTGCATGCCTTAATAGCCATATGCTAGTGCAAGCATATTTTTACCTCACCCAGTGAAGGTAGTGATCACTACTGGTAGCGGAAAAAAACTCTGGTAGAACATACACTACTACACCACACTCCCGAGCACAGACTGTAATCACAGGGATTACTTGCGAGCCGAATAGACTAGGTGCCAATCAATCAATTGAATCAAGCACTCTCAGTGCTCATCATTTTCCTTAACCAAGCACTCTCCGTGCTGATCATGTATCTTTACCAAGCACCTTCATTGCTGATAATTTATCTTAACCAAGCACTCTAATTGCTGATAGATTAAATATCCAGAATGTAGCAAGCAATCGAACATTACTACACCACACCCCCGAGCACAGACTGTAATCACATGGCTGCCCGCCAGCCGAAAACACTAAGTGCTTATCATTCAAATGAACCAAGCACTCTTAGTTCTGATCAGTTATCTTTACCAAACACCTTGTCAGCGCTAGCTTTCTCAACGTCTTTTCTATCGTGTGTCGTGTCTTTACAATGACATAGTAAAACAGTTCTTCTCTCTTCCGTTCGAATACGTTCTCTCCATTCGAATGACATAGTAAAACAGTTCCTCTCTCTTCCGTTCAAATACGTTCTCTCCGTTCGAATGACAAAGTAAAACAGTTCTTCTCTCTTCCATTCGAATACGTTCTATCCGTTCGAATGACATAGTAAAACAGTTCTTCTCTCTTCCGTTAAAATACGTTCTCTCCATTCGAATGACATAGTAAGGCAGTTCCTCTCTCTTCCGTTCGAATATGTTCTATCCGTTCGAATGACATAGTAAAACAGTTCCTCTCTCTTCCGTTCGAATACGTTCTCTCCGTTCGAATGACATAGTAAAACAGTTCCTCTCTCTTCCGTTCGAATATGTTCTATCCGTTCGAATGACATAGTAAAACAGTTCTTCTCTCTTCCGTTTGAATACGTTCTATCCGTTCGAATGACATAGTAAAACAGTTCTTCTCTCTTCCGTTCGAATACGTTCTCTCCGTTTGAATGACATAGTAAAACAGTTCCTCTCTCTTCCGTTTGAATACGTTCTCTCCGTTCGAATGACATAGTAAAACTGTTCCTCTCTCTTCCGTTCAAATACGTTCTCTCCGTTCGAATGACATAGTAAAACAGTTCCTCTCTCTTCCGTTCAAATACGTTCTCTCCGTTCGAATGACATAGTAAAACAGTTCCTCTCTTCCCTTCGAAGTCCAGCTTTATAAGCTGTCACTTCATTGCTGATGGTAAAATATCCTGAATGTAGCAAGCTATCTACACCAGCACTACTACACCAAGCAAGCAAGCAAGCACTACTACAAGTACTACACCAAGCAAGCAAGCACTACTACAGCAAGCAATCTACACAAGCACTAATACACCACACTCCCGAGCACAAAACATAACTACCGGGCTGCATACAGTTTAAAGACATGTCCAAGCCGGAAGGTCTAACCACCAAGTGCAACCACCTGATTTTTGTAACCACCAAGTACAACCACCTGATTTTCGTGACCACCAAATACAACCACCTGATTTTTGGAACCACCAATTACAACCACCTGATTTTTGTAACCACCAATTACAACCACCTGATTTTTGTAACCACCAAGTGCGACCACCTGATTTTTGGTGGAGCGCTCCCTCAGGGGGCCGGGAGAGCCCCATGTTTATCCATTTGTCCGGTTGTTAGTCACCCTGGCCCTACCTATGCCGCATTTGCATGGTGCCCTGCTGGGCTTCAAATGTGCCTGCAGCTAGACAGATTCGAAGGAGGCATATCAGTT
Organism: Chlamydomonas sp. ICE-L; assembly: GCA_013435795.1. Taxonomy (NCBI): domain Eukaryota; kingdom Viridiplantae; phylum Chlorophyta; class Chlorophyceae; order Chlamydomonadales; family Chlamydomonadaceae; genus Chlamydomonas; species Chlamydomonas sp. ICE-L. Next base: position 49,010,475 of record JACBWV010000610.1, on the reverse strand, counting down.
CTGTTCATCGTCGTGTCTCTCTGCTCATAGTTGTTTTTCCAGCACCTGGTCATGCTGCCAGGTTTTGGGCGGAGCCCCCCCCCTCCGCAGGGGAACTGGAGCTATCATGGTAACCTATTTGTCCGGTTGTTCGTCACCCTGGCCCTACCTAAGCCGTAAACCCTGGCTTTGGCCTCTCCAGTTACGCGACGCCATTTTTCTGCGTCGCTTGTGTCGCGCCTTGGACTTGTCCCTCCCTGACTACACTCCACCCATCAAGTGTAACCACCCCTTGTGATGGCTGCAATACCCCCCCTTCAATTGTCTACACCCACCAAGTGGAACCACCCCTCGTGGCGGCCGCAATCCCCCCCCCCCCCCCCCCCCCCCCTCAATTGTCTACACCCACCCCACCACACGCACCCACCACACCACACCACACCACACCACACCACACCACCACACTACACCCCACCCCCACCCCCACACACCACACCATCACACCATCACACACACCACACCAGCACCACACCCCCACACCACACACCACTCAATAGTCTCCACCTATCAAGTGTAATGACCAGAAATTCCCTTCATGACTGTTCTCCACCCACCTCTCCAGAGGGACTTCGAAGGCTTGGACGGGGTTGCTCAAACAATTCTGGATCGCTATGCTCGTCTTCAAACACCCTCGTCACCTGGGTACGTTCATTATATATGTATGTATAATAAATATAGGTCATGAAAATAGAAAAAGCACCTCCTGTTAAAGAGAACCCTCGTCACCTGGGTACACTCATTATATATGTATATATAATATATATAAGTATATATAATATATATAGGTCATGAAAATAGAAAAAGCAGCTCCTGTTACAGAGATGTGCGGAAATAAAGGCGAGAAAAAGTCACTCAAAAAGGAGTCTATAGAAATCCGTGAAGCTTTGATAACAATACGTACTAAAGAGTTACGAATCGACTAGTCATGTATGTACATGTATGTCATTCATTTTTGTAGTTCATATCTATCTATCTATCTATCTATCTATCTATCTATCTATCTATCTATCTATCTATCTATCTGTCTGTCTATCTATCTATCTATCTATCTATCTATCTATCTATCTATCTATCTATCTATCTATCTATCTATCTATCTATCTATCTATCTATCTATCTATCTATCTATCTTTCTATATCTATCATCTGTCTGTCTGTCTGTCTGTCTGTCTGTTTGATTGTCTGTCTGTCTGTCTGTCTGTCTGTCTGTCTGTCTGTCTGTCTGTCTGTCTGTCTGTCTGTCTGTCTGTCTGTCTGTCTGTCTATCTAGATATAGTGCATTCGTATGGATTGATGTACTCAAAACACCAAATTAAAAATGTTAGTTTGAAATGTTAGATTTCTAGTTTGAAATGTCTGATTTTTAGTTTGAAATTTTAGATTTATGTACTCAAAACACCAAGGAATGTACTCAAAACATCAAGGATAAACCCCTAATTATCCTGTAGTTAAGCCTTATTTAACCCCCTATGTATCCCCTATTTATCCCCTAACAACCCTCTATTAAACCCCTAATTATCCTGTAGTCAAGCCTTATTTATCCCCCTATGTATCCCCTATTTATCCCCTAACAACCCTCTATTAAACCCCTAATTATCCTGTACTTAAGCCTTATTTAACCCCCTATGTATCCCCTATTTATCCCCTAACGAACCCCTATGAAACCCCTAATTAAGCCTTATGTATCCCCTATTTATCCCCTAACGACCCCCTATGAAACCCCTAATTATCCCCTAATTAAGCCTTCTGTACCCCCTATGTATCCCTTATTTATCCCCTAACGACCCCCTATTAGACCCCTAGTTATCCCCTAATTAAGCCTTATGTAACCCCTATGTTTCCCCTATTGAACCCCTAACTATTCCCAAGTTAAGCCTTATTTACCCTCTATTTACCCATTATGTAACCCCTGTGTATCCCCTAATGATCCCCTATTAACCCCCTAAGTATTCCCAAGTTGAGCCTTATTTACTGTCTATTTAATCATTATGTAACCCCTATTAAACCCTTTATGTATCCCCTAATGATCCCCTATTAACCCCCTAAGTATTCCCAAGTTGAGCCTTATTTACTGTCTATTTAATCATTATGTAACCCCTATTAAGCCCTTTAAGTATTTCCTAATGATCCCTTATTAAACCCCTAAGTATTCCCTAGTTAAGCCTTATTTACTCTCTATTTTACCATTATGCAACCCCAGGGGGTGTTCAAGAAGTTATTTTTAGACACCCATGCTATGAAGTTTTTTTTTGTGCCCCCCCCCCCCCCCCCCCCTATTGGCTTAAAAGGTCAAGATCTTCCTCACCAATCATAATTGGGTCATGAAAGATAGGTGTATACTGACCCTTACCTCAAACTCTATCAGGTAGTCATCTTAAAAACGTGGTTTAGCTTGCGCATAAGCGATCCCTGCACACACACACACACACACACACACACACACACACCCGCACACACACACACCCACGAAAATATCTCCACTAATAAGAGGTAGGCTGCTACTAGTGAGTTTCATCTGCAGTTACATTTAGTTCGAAGCAGTGTTCGAAGTGTAGTAGTTCATAAATATCATCAGCTACATGCAGGCTAGAGGAGTCTCCTTAGATACACCGGTGTGGGGCCAAAGGGGCCTCAGGCAGTGAAACACCCCTCCATCCACCCGACACCCGCATAAAGTAAACTATTTGTCTAGCTTGATCCTTGGCGCTTGTGGCTAGGCTATGCTAAGTTTGCTGCATGTCTTGTAGACCATCCAAAGCTCTTTACTTCAGCACTTTGCTCCAAAACAACGAGGCTGACTCGGGCTTCGTGTTGTTTGAGCTTCCAACAGCTGATTCGGGTTGTTGTTGCTTGAGCGTCAAGAGCAGGTCTTTGTACATAGCATCCACTTGCTTGGGCTTGAGCTTCATGCTGAGTGGAACTCCAGATAGTGGCTTGAAGAACTTGGAGAGGGGGAAAATGCCAGACTTGGACGCCTTGATTGACATGCACTGCTTGCTGGCCTGGTGCGACTTTAGGCTTGCCTTGTTGCTGGGAGGGCACTGGACCACGGCATTGCAGATGTTGCAAGTTGTCGTCAAGGGCCCGGGTGCGGAAGGCGCCTCGGCTCGAGTTGTGGGCGATTTGACCTGGGCTGCTCTAGCCTAGGCCTCAGCCCTGGCCTCGGCCTCAGCCCGGGCCTGGACCTGGACCTTTCTTTTCATCCGTTGCTGTAAGCAAGCGCGGATTCCTGCTGCTTGAGCTTCCAACTGCTAAGTCGGGAACTGGTCGGCTTAGTTGTGAAGTTCTGGTTGGCGTCCAGACTGGATGTACCTTCCAGTACATCCACTTAATTACACCCTGGGTCTAATCGAGCAACGACTGCATATTCGTAACGCTTTCGTCGAGGCGTTTTAGATGGTTTGCTGCACGTTCGATTCTGGTCACAGACGAAGAAGTTGTGAGGAAATTTTGAGATCGGCCTCGACCCCTCCTCCCCCCCCCTCTGGGACCCCCCCAGATCTCAGCCCTCAGCCACTTTTTTTCACTTTTTCCGACGGTTTCGGGGCTTACGACCAATTCGGAGACGATTAACAGCGTGCGCCTCCCCACATACTTTTGGAACACCCCCCGTGCAACCCCTATTTAACCCCCTATGTATCCCCTAATGATCCCCTATTAAACCCCTAATGATACCCTAGTTAAGCCTTATGTAACCCCCTATGTTTCCCTTATTGAACCCCTAACTATCCCCCTAGTTCAGCCTTATTTACCCTCTATTTAACCATTATGTAACCCATATGTATCCCCTAATGATCCCCTATTAAGCCCCTAAGTAATCCCTAGTTAAGCCTTATTTACTCTCTATTATACCATTATGTAACCCCTATAAAACCCCCTATGTATCCCCTTATGATCCCCTATTAAACCCCTAATGATTCCCTAGTTAATCCCCTATGTCTCCCCTATTTAAGCCCTACCTTGTATCAACCCCTGCAGGCGCTTATACACTCTGGGGCAGCTCTTAAAACGCTTCCTGTTGTTGCTCTCTCGACCCGATGAAGCCCTGTCTGGTGAGGATCTCCCCCCACAGGGTGTTGAGGATGAGCAGGTTGCATCGGAGCGCGCTGTTGCTGCCGCTCTAGCTGAGCTTACGGTGAAGAAGAAAGCATCCAGAACACGTGTCCCCAGACCCAAAAAGGAAGCAGGGTTGTTGGCCCAAGTCGAAGCATTAACTGGAGAGGATGCAGGAGATGAAGTAGCTGAGGAGGATGCAGGAGTAGCTGAAGTAGCTGGGGAGGATGCAGGCGGATCTTGGGCTGATCTTGGGATACCTGGAGAGGACGCAGAAGTGCAAGTAGACGAAGGGCCTGAAATGAAGAAAGGTTGCATTGTCCTTGACTGGGGGGGCAAACGGAGTCGGCAGCAAGTGAGCAGAAGGGCAGTACAGTGCAGTGTCCAAGCTGCGGTGCAGCACTTCTTCCAAGAGCTAGCTGGCCCGTGGGAGGAGGAGGAGGGGGAGGGGGCTGCCTGTGTAGGAGACGAGACCATGCATGTTGCGCACACAGAGACTCCTACAGTGCTGGCTCAGCCTGAAAAGCAAGAGCCAGACCGCTCCCAAAATAGCCCGAAAAAGTCCTACGGTTTTTCCATCTCCAACCGGCTGGTCAAGAATGCTGGGTGTAAGCAAGGAAGGACCCAAGCCATCCTGGCGTCCAGTTTCGGGCGTGTTAGAAAGCATCACTCACCGCTTGCTACAATGGCATCCACATCAGGGAAGGTCTCAAGCAGCTTAGCGGCGAGTGCAGCAGCTGCTACAGCAGGCAGCACACCAGCAGACAGCTACAACCTGCATACGGAGTTTGCAGGTGAGCATGTTTGTGGGTAGTGTGGGTGGGTGATGGGTTGGAAGACAGGAAGCAAGGTCTCAAGCAGCTTAGCAGCAAATGCAGCAGCTGCTACAGTAGGCAGCACACCAGCAGACAGCTACCACCTGCATACGCAGTTTGCAGGTGAGCATGTTTGTGGGTAGTGTGGGTGGGTGGTGGGTTGGAAGACAGGAAGCAAGGTCTCAAGCAGCTTAGCAGCGAATGCAGCAGCTGCTACAGCAGGCAGCACACCAGCAGACAGCTACCACCTGCATACGCAGTTTGCAGGTGAGCATGTTTGTGGGTGGTGTGAGTGGGTGGTGGGTTGGAAGACAGGAAGCAAGGTCTCAAGCAGCTTAGCAGCGAATGCAGCAGCTGCTACAGCAGGCAGCACACCAGCAGACAGCTACCACCTGCATATGCAGTTTGCAGGTGAGCATGTTTGTGGGTGGTGTGAGTGGGTGGTGGGTTGGAAGACAGGAAGCAAGGTCTCAAGCAGCTTAGCAGCGAGTGCAGCAGCTGCTACAGCAGGCAGCACATCAGCATAAATATAGAAGGGTTGGAAAGTGTTTAATCAGCTGAAGGAGGTAAACAACAGCTCAAAAAGGGATATTAAAGCAGGAGTATACAAAAACGTTGGACACCTATGCCTTCAAAACCTTAGGAGGGCTGCCCCCCCCCCCCCCCCCCCCCCCCCCCCCCCCCCCCCCCCCCCCCCCTAAATATAAATATAAATATGTGGCACAACTTGAAATTAAATATGGATTCTGGTTCTTTACAATATGGCACACACAATAGCATCTTTAGAATTCCCAAACAGGGATTGTGTGATAGTCAAAATTCAGTTTTGCACCCCCCTTTGGGTTTCCTAAGTGCCGTAGTCACCCTTAGCCTTCGCAGGGGGCGGCCAGAAGGGACAGTTTCCTCAGCATCGTTCAGCTACACTTCCCCTTGGGAACTTTAGTCCCACCCAACTCGTCCCCAATGTTGAATGGCCCCATTCATCCACCCACCCACCCACATTACCCATCCATTCACCCACCCATACCCACCAATCCATACCCATCCATACCACCATTCTCACCCACCCATACACACCCACATCATCCACCTATTCACCCACCCATACACCCACTCATACCCCGACCCATATCCCCCCCCCCCCCCCCCCCCCCCCTCCTCCTAAATGAAGTGCTCAGAATGACCTGGAAAATGGCTCAAAATATTGCCATGATACATGCCATTATAGCCGCATTCTCAAAATACATCGATCGGGAGAAGCAAATTTTTGAAGTGAATATCAGGAGGCCCTGGCACCTCCTGACATTCATGTAAAAAAGGGTGAAACAAGGGTCAAAAGGGTTAAACAATGTCCTTGATCGCCTCTGATGGATGACTGGCTGCCCACTTGCGCCGCAGGTGGCATGAGCAGCGCTCCGACTGCTAATACCGTCAAGGATGATAGCAAGGATGAGTTCCTGGATGACTTCCTTGCCAGCTTGGATGTATCCACCCTTGGCATCAGCACCCAAAGGGTGTCCAAGGCGCCCAAGGGGCCAGGCAATGAGCGCGCGGCCGGGGGGGCCAAGGAGGGTGCGAGGCTGTCCAACAAGGCACAGGACATCTCTGAACGCAATGTAGCAGGCAGCCGTAAGAGAGCCGGGCCCTCAGCTATAGCAGCTGCGTCAGCAGCCGCCGGTTTCATTGCTGAACCTCCAGTGACTCTAGCGCAGGCAGAAAGCACCCCAACTGCTACTGCTGCTGCTGATGATTTAGAGGCAGCGCCCAAGGGTTCTGCTGCTGACTCTCAGCCTCATGCAGTTCTGCCTGGGGAAAGGTCAGGGGGCAGGGACTATTCCATGTCAGTGAATGCAGTGAAGAAGCGCATGAGGAGAGCTGCGACGGTCAAACCTGAGCAGACTCCTGAGCTGCTTTGTGCTAGCCCAAACTCCAGCGCAGCAGTGGATGCAAGTCCTAGCTGTTCAGCTGGTGCTGATGTTGGTGGTGCTGATGCTGGTGCTGGTGGTGAGGTTGATCAAGCTAGAGGTGCTGGGTCTCTTGATCACCACGAGGGAGATGATCCCCTACTTGGAAGCGAGGGGCAGCCCACGCGAAGGTCCTGTAGGGCAAGAAGGGCCCCTGCACGTTCTCCATCGATCGAGCCCCCTCCCCTACCCACTAAGAGACTTGCGCAGGCTTCACCCGCCACCGTTGAGTCTGCTAAGCCTAGCCAAGCCGTAGGCCTGTATGGAGGAAAGCAAGTGACATGCTCTCCATTGATGGGGCCCCCTCCCCTACCCACTAAGACACCTGTACAGGCTTCAACAGCCACCGTTAAGCCCGCTGAGCCAAGCCAAGCCGTAGCCAAGGTTGCGATGCATGGGGGAAAGAAAGTGACACGTTTGCCATTAGTAGAGCCCCCTCCCCTACTCTCTGATGCACTTGTGCAGGCTTCAACAGCTACCTTTGAGACTGCTGAGCCAACCCAAGCCATTGCCAAGGCCGCCAAGCCTGGGGGAAAGAAAGTAACATTGAAGTTAAAGCCCCCGGGAAAGAAGCTATCCATCGGAGCCACTGCTCCCGCTGCTCCTGCTCCTGCTGCTCCTGCTGCTACTTCCCATGCTGCTCCTGCTGCTCCTACTCCTACTGCTCCTGCTCCTGCTACTGCTGGCTACAAGGTCCGCATGGTGGGAGTGTGTTCACCGCAGCCCCCGACCCTGCCTGTCCAGCTAGGTTTCCTCGGTGCTGATGCTTGTGAACCGCTCCCCGTAGAAGGCACTTTGGCGGAGCTGGGGGGGGGCTGGGGAGTTGCAGCTGGGGCGTGGCTGGGCACTGGGGCGGGGCTGGGGAGCGGCAAGGGCGGGAAAGCAGGAAAGAAGGCTCGGCTGGCCGAAGCTGCTGTTGAGACTAAGGTACCGGCATCAGCTGCAGGTTTACAGCCTAAGGGGTCTCGGCTCAAGGGTGTGGGGTCCAGGGCCAAGTTAAAGGCATCACTCCCCAACGACGCAGCCTCCAAGGAATTGCTTCCTGACGGCACAGCCTCTAAGGCAGCCTCCAGAGACGCAGAGCTTCCTGACAGCACAGCCTCTAAGGCAGCCTCCAGAGACGCAGCCTCCAAGGCATTGCTTCCTGACGACATAGCAGCAAACCCAGAGCTTCCATCCGTGGTGGGTGTAGTGTCCAGTGCAAAACCCAGGGGTGCTGGGTCCAGGGCTAAGTTCAAGACGACACTCCCTGACGACACAACCCCCAAGGCTTTACTTCCTGACGACACAGTGTCTAACCCGGAGCTACCATCTATAGTGGGTGCAGTGTCCAGATCAGCACCCAGGGGTGCGGGATCCAAGGCCAAGTTAAAGGCATCGCTCCCTGACGACACAGCCTCTAACCCGGAGCTACCATCCACAGTGGATGTCGTGAACAGTGCAGCACCCAAGGGTGCGGGATCCAAGGCCAAGTTAAAGGCATCGCTCCCTGACGACACAGCCACTAACCAGGAGCTACCATCCACAGTGGATGTCGTGAACAGTGCAGCACCCAAGGGTGCGGGATCCAAGGCCAAGTTAAAGGCATCGCTCCCTGACGACACAGCCACTAACCCGGAGCTACCATCCACGGTGGATGTCGTGAACAGTGCAGCACCCAAGGGTGCGGGATCCAAGGCCAAGTTAAAGGCATTGCTCCCTAAAGACACAGCCACTAACCCGGAGCTACCATCCACGGTGGATGTTGTGAACAGTGCAGCACCCAAGGGTGCGGGATCCAAGGCCAAGTTAAAGGCATCGCTCCCTGAAGACACAGCCACTAACCCGGAGCTACCATCCACGGTGGATGTCGTGAACAGTGCAGCACCCAAGGGTGTGGGATCCAGGGCGAAGTTGAAGGCATCGCTCCCTGACGACACAGCCTCTAACCCGGAGCTACCATCCACGGTGGATGTTGTGAACAGTGCAGCACCCAAGGGTGCCGGGTCCAATGCCAAGTATGTTATGTACAGTGCAGCAGGCAAGCCGCTGGGTGGAGTGGTGGCGGTTAGGGCACGTGCAAGGATGCTGAGGGAGCGAGAGGCTGCATTGGACAGGGCAGCGGAAGGAAAGGTGAAGAGGGAGGCAGAAGCTCAAGCAGCCGATCTGGAGCCCACCGAAGCAGGCACCGTCAAAGACGTCCCCGCCTCCACAGCCATAGCCGATCTCGAGCCCACCGAAGCAGGCACCGTCAAAGACGTCCCCGCCTCCACAGCCATAGCCGATCTCGAACCCACCGAAGCAGGCACCGTCAAAGACGTCCCCGCCTCCACAGCCATAGCCGATCTCGAACCCACCGAAGCAGGCACCGTCAAAGACGTCCCTGCCTCCACCGCCATGGCAGTGGACAGCTATGAAGCACAGCCCATTAAAACTGAGGAGGTAGTCTCATCACCACCCAAGGTTAGGCTGACGATTAAACGGGGGGGCAAGAAGGGGGGCCCTAAAGCTGCTACATCTGCTGCTGCTGTCAGAATCTGTCAGGAAGCTGAGGCGGCACAAGGTGGTGGAGCTGGAGATGTAGCTGCTGCTGCTGCTGCTGATGATGATGATGATGATGCTACCCCTTTTCCTGACCAACCCAAAGACTCTGCTCCTGCTAAACAATGTGCAGTTGCTCCTACCGCTGAGCAACCTGCTGATGATCAGGCTGAAGCTGCTGATCAAGCCGCAGCTGCTGCTGCTGCTACCCCTAATCCTGCCCAAGCGAAACACTCTGCTCCTTCTGCTAAGCAACCTGCAGATCCTCCTGATACTGATCAGGCTGAAGCTGCTGATCAAGCTGCTGCTGCTGCTACCCCTAATCCTGCCCAAGCCAAACACTCTGCTTCTTCTGCTAAGCAACCTGCATTAGCTGCTGCTGCTGCTGCCTCTGGTCCTCGGAGGACACGTCAAAGTGCTCGGGGGGGGCCTAGCCCTCAGAGCACCGAGCCCCCTGAAGAAGCACCAGAGACTTTCACTCACCCTCACCCCCCAACCAATGTTGCCACACAGCCTGGCGCTGCTAGCCAGCCGCCTGAAGTAGCACCAGAGACTTTCCCTCACCCTCACCCCCCAACCAATGTTGCCACACAGCCTGATGCTGCTAGCCAGTTGCCTGAAGTAGAGGCCCCCGGTTCAGGGAGGCCTGTTGCTGCAGGGGTTGATCATGTGGAAGACAAGAGTGAGGCTAGCCCGTCTGTGGGATTGGGAGTGGAGGAAGGAGATGTGGCCAAGGGCACACCCAAAAGCCCAGGGGCTAAGCCCCCAAGGTCAGGGACCAGGGGGGGGAGGAGAGGCAGAGGGGGTAAAGGTGCAAGCAGAGCTGCGAAGATGCAAGCCGGTAAAATTGCCCTCTCTCCTACTGCACTCGTATGTGATGCCTCTGGCGGTCAAGCATCGCCTGGGGAGGAGGCACTTGGAAAGGGGCCAGCTATAGCTGACATGGCCGAGGCAAGCCCAGCTGTTGCATCAGAGGGGGGAGGGCCCAAGTTGGGTGGGCTAGCAGGGGGTGAGGAGCCTCATGGGGGAGGAGAGAAATCGCATGGTATTGTGGAACAAGCAGCAAGGAGCGAAGCAGGCACTGCTCCTACCACCAGCATGTCCCCTGTGGCTCCAGTCGACCTCCATGCAAGCATTGAGCCCCCAACAGCGGAGCCCACGGAGAGCCATGCCCCAAACCCTCCTGAACAAGGAGGTGGAGAGCCGGCAAGCTCAGGGCCTGTTATCAGCGGGAAGGCCCCGTCGTCTTTGTCAGGTCCGGGCCGATCGTCTCGCGAACTGAGGATGCTGCTGTCAGCCGATGCTGTGCCCAGGTCTAGGAGACATCCCCCCTCATCTGCCCCTACAGCAACCCCTGGGCGGGCCTCCGCTCGGGGTGGCTCTCCTGCGCCTCAGGCACAGCGTCAGTCTCCGGCTAGCGCTTCCATGCCCACCACCACCACCAAGGGAAAATCTAGAGCTCCCTCGCCCACCCCCACAGATAAGAGCAGATCTAGAGCTCCCACGCCCACCCCCGCCAACAAGGGCAAATCTAGAGCTCCCGCGCCCACCCGCACAGACAAGGGCGAATTCAGAGCTTCCTCGCCCACCCCCACAGATAAGAGCAGATCTAGAGCTCCCACGCCCACCCCTGCCAACAAGGGCAAATCTAGAGCTCCCATGCCCACCCGCACAGACAAGGGCCAATTCAGAGCTTCCTCGCCCACAGATAAGAGTAGATCTAGAGCTCCCCCGCCCACCCCCGCCAACAAGGGCAAATCTAGAGCTCCCTCGCCCACCCCCACAGACAAGGGCAAATCTAGAGCTCCCTCGCCCACCCCCAAAAACAAGGGCAATTCTAGAGCTCCCTCGCCCACCCCCAAAAACAAGGGCAATTCTAGAGCTCCCTCGCCCACCCCCAAAGACAAGGGCAAATCTAGAGCTCCCTCGCCCACCACCACAGACAAGGGCAAATCTAGAGCTCCCTCGCCCACCCCCACAGATAAGAGCAGATCTAGAGCTCCCACGCCCACCCCCGCCAGCAAGGGCAGATCTAGAGCTCCTGCTCCCACCCCTACTCCTGTAGTGAGGGGCAGGGCGTCCACTTCTAGAGGAGCCACCCCGATGCCTGTTGACAGGGGCCAGCCATTATCAACCGAAGCTATCCCACCTGTGGCCACCAAGAGAGGCCGGGACTCATCGCGTAGAAGCTCTCCTGCTAGGGGAACGCCAGCTTCCCCTGCTGTGGATGCAAAGCCCGGTATAGCCAAGGAGGCTGCTACGCGGTCCTCAGGACGGGTGACTCGCGCCAAAGTTGTGTCCGTAGACTCGACTCCCACGCCCACTCCAGTAGATAGGGGCAGGGCGTCTTCCTGTGGAGTAGGCCCTGTGGACCATGTGCATGGGGTCCAGGGATCACAGGGCCCTCCCTCCGCAGGTCATGATGCAGCTGGGAGCTTGCCTGCGGATCCAGCCAGCTGCCCAGGAACAGAGGCGCTCGCTCCTGACCTTGGCAACAGCGCCCAGGCACGTGCTGCAGCCAGCACCGCCCCCGCTGCTAGCCATGAGACTGGCGAGGATGCGATGGATGTGGTGGTGTGCCTTGCTGCAGCTGACGCTGACCCCGCCAATTCTGCTGCAGCAGAAAATCAGATATCAGAAAATCTGACACCAGAAAACGAGACAGCAGAAAATCAGGCAGCAGCAGCAGCAGCGGCGGCAGCAAATCAGACAGCAGATGAATGTCCTGTATTCCCAAGTAAGATCGTCCATAAGGCAGGGAGCAAGGCAAGAGGGCGAGGGAGAGGGCGGGGACGAGGGCGGGGGCGTTCTGCGTCAGTCTCACGTGCTGTTGCTGAAGAGCAGCCTATGCCCACAGCCCAACCCAATCCCCTGGAGCAGCCTCTGTCAACAGCCCAAGCCGATCATGATCCCCTGGAGCAGCCTCTGTCAACAGCCCAAGCCGATCATGATCCCCTGGAGCAGCCTCTGTCAATAGCCCAAGCCGATCATGATCCCCTGGAGCAGCCTCTGTCAACAGCCCAAGCCGATCATGATCCCCTGGAGCAGCCTCTGTCAACAGCCCAAGCCGATCATGATCCCCTGGAGCAGCCTCTGTCAACAGCCCAAGCCGATCATGATCCCCTGGAGCAGCCTCTGTCAACAGCCCAAGCCGATCATGATCCCCTGGAGCAGCCTCTGTCAACAGCCCAAGCTGATCATGATCCCCTGGAGCAGCCTCTGTCGACAGCCCAAGCTGATCATGATCCCCTGGAGCAGCCTCTGTCAACAGCCCAAGCCGATCATGATCCCCTGGAGCAGCCTCTGTCAACAGCCCAAGCCGATCATGATCCCCTGGAGCAGCCTCTGCCAACAGCCCAAGCCGATCATGATCCCCTGGAGCAGCCTCTGTCAACAGCCCAAGCCGATCATGATCCCCTGGAAGAGCCTCTGTCAACAGCCCAAGCCGATCCCTCTCCCCAGGACCAGCCTCTTCATGCAACCAAAGCTAATCCCACTCCCCTGCCTGCCTCCATGAGGGAGCCCTCTTCTCCAGGGGTCGGATTGGAAGGAGGCGAATCGCCTGAACTGCACGTCTCCTTGTTTGTCCATGTAAGCGAGGGCGACGACGAGCAGGAGGCAAGAATCAGCCTCACTTTTAGTCTTGCAACCTCGTGTGGGGCATCACCAGCAACACAGGAAGTTGCGCAGGTTGATGGCCAGGCTGCGGTGTTACAACAGGTAGAGGCACTTCGTAGTAGCGGAGACGATGCCATTGCTGGTGAAATCAGTGAGGCAGATGCAGAGCCCCTCCTTAGTAGAGATGCTGTACGGCATGAAGCTGATGTTCATGTCTCAGCAGACGCAGATGATGTAGCTCAGCACAGCTGTGATGTAGCTGAGCATAGCTGTGATGGCGTTTCTGCCGAGGCGCCAGAGTCTAGTTCAAGAAGCTCCGTAGAACCTCAGGAGACGGGGGATGTGGGGGCTGAGCAAGCCATGCCAACCAAGCGCAGCAGCCAAGAGCTTCTGCCTAGCGTAGAACATGAGCAGTTGAGAGATCAGCCGGGATCTGGCGAGGCTATAGAGGGGGCAGATCCAGAGGGGGGGGAGGGGGGCATAGAGGCTGAGCAATCAGGCAAACGTGACTACCCAGAGCTTCAGCCTAGTGCAGAACAGGGGCAGCCAAGTGATCATCCGGGATCTGGTGAGGCTATAGAGGGGGCAGATCCAGAGGGGGGTAGGAGCAGCCCAGGAGAAGCCAATGGTGAGCATGAGACAGAGGATCCCACCCAGAGTGTAGCGGAGGGGGGGCCTAGCCCAGGAGGTGTGCAACCCCAGGGGGCCGCCCCCTTGGCTGAGTGCAATGAGATAGGAGGTGATAATGCAGTACACAATGAGGATAGGGAAGCACTCACACAAGAGTGTTGGGCTGAGCTCAACAACGTAGGAGCCAGTAGTGGAGCGCGTCTTGCGGCAGGTGGTGGTGGAGCACGCTATGAGGCTGAAGACGAGGCCTTGCGAGAGAGTTTAGAGGATGTTGATCCAAGTCTGAGAGCATTAGCCGCTTATAGTAGTGACTCCCCGGAACACTCTCAGATGTCAGAGCAGCCTGAAATAGATTGCCAAGCGCCTACTGACGCCACTGTAGATCAAGCACAGGCGCGTGCAACACAGAGGAGACTAGACACTTGTGCTCCTGGAGAAGACCCCAGTGCTCCAGGATCTCCTGCCGGCAGCACACCTAGTGCGCAGCAACTTGTTGAAGTGCTAGTAGCTGACCAGAGAGCTTTCTCTGGCTCAGGGCAAGCACAAGCAGACGCAACAAGTATGGGACTAGACCCCAGTGCTCCTGGAGAAGATCCCAGTTCTCCAGACCTGAGATCTCAAGAGCAATGTGCTTGTGCTCAAGGACTGGGCTCCAGTGCATCAGACCAGGAGCCTGCTGTCAGCAAACCTAGTGCGCAACAACATAGTGAAGCGTTAATGGCTGACCGGGAAGCTTCTCCAGGCTTAGGGCAAGACCATGCGGGGCACCAGCGTCTAGGGGATGTAGCTGTAGATGTAACTCTGCACAGCTGTGATGTAGCTGATGATGAAGCTCAAGACCATGGGGGGTATCAGGGACTGGGGGAGGGAGAACACTCAGGGGACAGAGCAGAAACAGGAGCACAAGACACAGGAGCTGACGCAGAAGACGGAGCAATTGCAAGGGATGCAGGAGCAGGAGTAAATTCTATGACTTTGCTTGAAGCTTCCCTATCCACACCCACCTCTTCTCTCCACTCTGGTCCCTACTCTGCCCCCCACAGCCCAGCTGCTGAGCATCCAGATGAGCCGCTGGAACAACTGGATGCTGAGCTGGCAAGAGCAGGTACATCAGACCAGCTAGATGCTGAGCTGGCAAGAGCAGGTGCATCAGACCAGCTAGATGCTGAGCTGGCAAGAGCAGGTTCATCAGACCAGATAGATGCTGAGCTGGCAAGAGCAGGTGCATCAGACCAGCTAGATGCTGAGCTGGCAAGAGCAGGTGCATCAGACCAGCTAGATGCTGAGCTGGCAAGAGCAGGTGCATCAGACCAGCTAGATGCTGAGCTGGCAAGAGCAGGTACGTCAGACCATCTGGATGCTGAGCTGGCAAGAGCAGGTTCATCAGACCAGATAGATGCTGAGCTGGCTAGAGCAGGTGCATTAGACCAGCTAGATGCTGAGCTGGCAAGAGCAGGCACATCAGACCAGCTGGATGCTGAGCTGGCAAGAGCAGGTGCATCAGACCAGCTAGATGCTGAGCTGGCAAGAGCAGGCACATCAGACCAGCTGGATGCTGAGCTGGCAAGAGCAGGTGCATCAGACCAGCTAGATGCTGAGTTGGCAAGAGCAGGTGCATCAGACCAGCTAGATGCTGAGCAGGCAAGAGCAAAAGAGGCCAGTTACTCCGGGGAGGATCTGGATCTCAAGGTGGTGGACAGCGCTCCACCCACTGTTGACGCTACCCAGCATTGCCCTGCAGGCCTAGGTAGCGCAGCTCTTAGGGGGCGCCTGGAGACTGTACCCTTCTGTCCAAATGAAACCCCCTCCGCCTCCCCCACCGATTTACGCTTCAGGCGATACGGCCAAAGTACTGGAGTTGGTCAACCCTTCAGCACCGAGGGGGGTGGGGGGGGGGAGGATGCAAGTCAGGCTGGAGGTGAAGGGTTTTATGCAGGGATAGGAGATGAAGGTAGAGGGACGGCTGGGTCAGACCCAGGGGCAGGGACAGGGTATGTAGGCGCAGGGACGGCAGGGTCGGACCCAGAGGCAGATGTGGGTGTACCAGGTCCACAGGATCAAGCAGATGCTCATGATGCCAATCTACCTGGTCCACGCCCACCGGCAGAGGTAGCTGCCCTGGAGGCAGACACTTCAGTTGCGGCTACACTTGGTGTGGAGGAGGAAGCTGAGCAGAAGCAGGTTGCACCTGGGGAAGAAGCTGAGCAGAAGCAGGCTGCACCTGAGGAAGAAGCTGAGCAGAAGCAGGCTGCTTTGGGGGAAGAAGCTGAGCAGAAGCAGGCTGCACCTGGGGAAGAAGCTGAGCAGAAGCAGGCTACATCTGGGGAAGAAGCTGAGCAGAAGCAGGCTGCACCTGGGGAAGAAGCTGAGCAGAAGCAGGCTGCATCTGGAGAAGAAGCTGAGCAGAAGCAGGGTACATGGGTGGAACAACCTGCTTCTTGGAATGTACTGGAACGCCCCAAAATATCTAGAGTAGCGCCTAAGAAGCTTCAGGAGTCTACTACCAGAGCACCTGCGCTTACAGTGACCTGGCCGTCGATGAGCGACCTCCCTTTCCCAGTTGCGGACTTCTCACTGGGTTTGGCTGGAGATGCTGACTTTTGGTTTATCGGCTTAGGTAAGGAAGCTGTGAGACTAGAGTCCTTGCCCTCACCCTCAAACCCTCTGTACAAGCCTAGCCCCGGCTCCCACTCAATGTTTCAACACCTGGTCTCTGGCTTCGACCCCTCCAAGCTGGAAGGGTCGGATTCCATGCAGCTGGATGTAGAGCAGATGCTCAGCACACCACCGTTAGCAGGTGGGCAGGACAGCAGTACTGTCAAGAAGAAAAATAAGTCTGGAACAGTACAACCCTTAGGCCGGCCTCCAAGCTCTGGCAAGAAAGCTCCGGCAGCTGAGCTGGCGGCTGCACGGGAGGCTATCGCACGAGGACAGCAGCGTAAGCGTCGCCCCTCAATCACCGCCGCGGAGGCAGCAGAGGATGAGGCGCTCGTTTCTAAGGCGCTTGGGTTGCATCGCAAGCGCCGCCCCTCCCTCGCCACCGCCGCCTCACCCCCATCAGGGGAGGACACGGGGCATATCACTGAGGCACTCCTATGGCAGCCCACTGGAAGCGCAGGTGCAAAAGGCTCACGCCTCACGCCTTCCGAAGAGCGGCGGACCACGTTCAAGGCAGAGGAGCACATGCTTCTGAAATACGAGTCCGCATCGCCTTGCACAGAGACCAAGCCTGCTCCTAAACTCTGCCCCGCTTCAAAACTACTCCCATTCCCGTCCTCCCTCTCCTACTTCGATGACCTCCCCATCTCTTACCTCCACCGGGTGCAAATGCTGCACCAGCAGGCCAAAGGGGAGAGAGAGACTCTACAGGGCGAGCCCAGCAGCGGGAGTGGTCTATCCCAGAGCATGAAGCTTGACAAAGCCTTGAGCGAGGAAGGGGCAGTACACAGCGGCCAGGAAATCAGTTCACCTCATGCGAACTCCAGACCAGGCAAGATACCTTATTTATTGCATTATTATGTATCTCATATTTTTATTATCATTTAGTAGTAATTTATTTTATTTGTTGTATTATTTGCATACTTTTTGTATTTTTCAGGTTTCTCCATGGTCGCTGAAGCCCTAAACGCCCTAATGTGGATTGCTCGTCAATTTAGAGCCTGAGATGACCCCAACTGCTCAGAATCGAATTCTGGGATAGGAAATTAGCTCACCCCACGCGAACTCCAGACCAGGTGGGATACTTTATTTACTGTATTATTATTGTATTTATTTATTATTATTTTATATGTTGTATCATTTGTATACTTTATATACTTTTTCTTTTATTGTATCATTTTTTTATTATCACTCTATGCGAACACCAGACCAGGTGGGATACTTCATTTTTTGTATTATTATTATTGTGTTTATTTATTATTATTTTATATGTTGTATCATTTGTATACTCCACTTTTTCTGTTATTGTATCTTTTTGTTTTTATTATCACCCTATGCGAACACCAGACCAGGTAGGAGACTTCATTTTTTGTATCACTATTTTATTTGGGTATTACCACCCCATGCAAACTCCAGACCAGGCGAGACACATTCTCGTGCACGTTTATTGAACTATTTCCACTTATGCTCTGGTGCTGTCGCATGCGGGGGACGAGTTCAGGCATGGCACGTGCTATTCGTCTCAGGGAAAAGTAATGATAACGCCTGGTGGGGCGTGGAATTAAGGGAGCTTTGTCTTACGGAGGTAGGGAACGGGCTGCTACTTTACCTGGACAAAGCTACCATGGCGGTGGACAGCGACCGCCGACACTATAGCGCACCCGTGGGGATTTGAACCCGGCACTATCGTCATTCAAGGAGCTCGGCCATTGAGCCATTCGTCGAACAGGGATATTTGACTCGGGGATTCAAGGGCAAGAGCTCTGCAAGCACAAGGGATGAGGCGCAGGGTAAGATGGTGGTAGCGCTTTTTTTTATAGTTTTGAAAGGACTTTCACTCCAGGAGGTGGGTCTCCCGACACAAACCAGCGACACGGAGGATTCAGTTTGAATGGTGGTGCCACTCCTACAGTATGCAAAGTAGGCGCACTTCGGGTTGGTGAGAGATACCAACCCACGACCAAACGAACATTCACCCTGCTACGTTTGTTTCAGACGAATGGGCTCCATGCCAGATGGGCTACATTCATGTGCACGTTTTTGCACTGAATCCCACTTAGTCGCAGCAATTTGACAGCGCGAAGCCCAGTTTGTGTCGGGGCTGTCCTTATTTTTAGGTGGTGTGTAGGTGTGGGTGGAGTTGTGTTTTGTAGGTGTGAGTGCTGGTGCTGGTGCTATCGTTGGTGAGTCTCCTACACGGCTTGCTCCTGACCAGGTGGGGTACATTCATTTATTTTATTGTATCAACAACCCAACCCCCAACAATGACCAAGTCCCAAACCGCCACCCAAACCCCAACCCTCAACCCAAACCCTTAACCCAAACCGTTAACCCCAACCATTAACCCAAACCCTGAACCCAAACCCTTGACCCAACCCTTAACCCAAACCCCAAACCTTAAACCAAACCCTTAACCCAAACCCAAACCCAAGCCACATACTTCCCAGAATGCAGGTGCTTGCTTTGTGTTCGATCCAGAGCCTGAGCTGGATTGCAGCAAAGCCCAACCCTTAACCCAAACCCAACCCTTAAACCAACCCAACCCCAAACCCAACCCCTTAACCCAACACAACCCCTTAACCCAACCCCAACCCCAACCCCAACCTCCAACCTTCCCGGAATGCAGGTGCTTGCTTTGTGTTTGATCCAGAGGCTGAGCTGGATTGCAGCAAAGCACATGTAAAGCCTGGTAACTCTCTCCATGGCTTGGATAGGGAGGCTGTTAGAGATCAAGTGCAGTGTGACCTGCAGTACTTGTACAACAACGTTTTAAGGCAAGTTCATCGCATCAGGGTGTGGCATAAGAGAGTGGCATGTGGGTATGTTGTATGTTGCATGAGCTCAGGGGATGAGAGGGTGGCATGTGTGTATGTTCGTATGTGGCATGAGCTCAGGGGTGAGAGGGGGGAAAGTGGGTATGTCCGTTTGTGGCATGAGCTCAGGGGATGAGAGGGGGGCACGTGGGTATGTGGCATGAGCTCAGGGGATGAGAGGGGGGCATGTGGGTATGTTCGTATGTGGCATGGGAGTGTGTGGCATTTTGAGGGTGGCATCATAATTGGTGTCAGCTTTTTAGGCTGTCTTTTCAGGTCATTAACCACCATGACCACTCCCCCTTGACCACTGCATGTGATCCACAAACTAGTCACACCTAGTCACAGTTTTTCTAACGGCTCTGTTCTGATTATGTCTGCAGAGAATACAAACTAGTCACACCTAGTCACACCTAGGCACAGCTTTTCTAACGACTCAATTCTGATTCTATGTGCAGAGAATACAAACTAGTCGCACCTAGTCAAACCTTTTATAACGACTCAATTCTGATTCTATGTGCAGAGAATACAAACTAGTCACACCTAGTCACACCTTTTCTAACAACTCAATTCTGATTCTATGTGCAGAGAATACAAACTAGTCACACCTAGTCACACCTTTTATAACAACTCAATTCTGATTCTATGTGCAGAGAATACAAACCAGTGCTTGAAGCTTTGCTAGGCGAGGTGAAGGGGCATGGGACCAAGGCTGTGGCGCGCTTGCTCCGTAGATCTCTCCCCTCCCATGTACAGGTAATCCTCACTATCTTTTGTTTGTGCGATGCGTCCCAAATAGAGCGACTCGGTGTGACCCCAGTGCAAGGCGCTGCCCCTCGGAGCACGGAGCGCCAAAGTGCATATCCGGGGGGGGTCAGGGGTGCATGTATGGCTACCTTGGCCAGGCCCATGCGTCGCCATGCAGCTCTTCCTCCCTCGGTCTGACCCCAGTGCAAGGCGCTCCCCCATGAGCGCAGAGCGCCGAAGGGCGTAACCCGGGGGGTTCAGGGGAGCCATTTCTGTCTAGCTTAGCCAGGCCCATGCGTTGCCATGCAGCTTTTCCTCCCGAGTGCAGGGAATCATATCCCCTGTGCTTGTATGTATGTTGCAGTGCAGGAGTAGCCAAATAGGCTTAAAGGACTTGCCCAACCGTATAGGAAGGGCTTAAAAAGAACAAGCACTGATGAACTGAGCCCCAAACAATCATTTCACCGACTGGGGCCCTGAGTTCGTGCTACAGTGATAATTTAATTTAGTGCTTGTTAGGATTAATGGAAGACCCCCCCGGGGGTTGAGAAGTGTGCTTGTTATGGGTCTTCTATGGCCTGTCTTGCAAGAAGAATTTGAAAGAAGTGAATTCGGGTCGGGATGCTTTGAGATCGGTCGTCAGCAAAGACTGAAGTAAAGCATTCCAAGTACCGGCCAATTCCTCTGGGCGGTACGCCAAGTGCGCTCGTTGCAGAACTTAACCGTACGCGTCAACGCACGAGCTGACGACAGCCATGCACCTCAGACACTGTATTGTTATGTACTATTGGTGTATTCTGTTTGCCTATCTCACTACCCCTGGACTGTGACACACACACACTGTGGCACGCTTGCTCTGCAGGTTTATCCCCTCCCATGGACAGGTAATCCTAATGCTGCAGTCTGTTTGCCTATCTCACTAACCCTGGACTGTGACACGAACTGACACACACACACTGTGGCATGCTTGCTTCGCAGGTCTCTCCCCTCCCATGTGCATGTATTCCTCATGCTGCAGTCTGTTTGCCTATCTCACTACCCCTGGACTGTAACACACACTGACACACACACACTGTGGCACGCTTGCTCCGCAGGTCTCTCCCCTCCCATGTGCAGATAATCCTCATGCTGCAGTCTGTTTGCCTATCTCACTACCCCTGGACTGTGACACACACACATTCACTGACACACACTGTGGCACACTTGCTCTGCAGGTCTCTCCCCTGACACGCACTTACACACACACACACACACACACACACTGTGGCACACTTGCTCTGCAAGCCTCTCCCCTCCCATGTGCATGTAATACTCATGCTGCTGTCTGTTTGCCTATCTCACTACCCATGGACTGTGATACACACTCAAACCTTGCACAAGACACCCGTACTGTATACACAGCGTTGTAGTGCTTCTTATAGCTTTTCGTAGCTATTTGCAGCTTTTTGGGTGCCTTTGGGGCAAAAAAAACCTTTTTTACAGCAATTTTTTCGCCCAAAACGGGGTCGAAACTAGCGATAGCTACATGTAGCGGTAAAAAGAGCCCCGCAGTGTACATCAGTACAGCGATGGAACCAATTGAAATCCTGAAACAGTAAGACTTTATTGCAATACGACCTTAATAGCTATGCTGACCTGACTGACACCTATACTGCACCCATGCCCTACACCAAGGATTTATTTTTTTCAAAACAAAAAGAGGAAATCTTATTCCTTTTTATTTTATTCCTCCCAATTTTCCTCCCAAAACAAGATCCTTATTCCGATTTTGGTCGATTTGGGTCATTTTTAGTCAACTTCAGAAGTCAATTTTCCTGCAATTTCAGTAAAAAAAAACTTTGTGGGGGAATGGGTTCTTATTCCGGCAATTTTTGCCTAACGGGGTCTCGTATTCGTGTAGGAATGTATTTCGGAAAAAATATCCCTGCCCTATACTGCATCCATCAGGGATTTTCCCCCCACTATATATAGCGATCGCTAGTTCAAGAAGTTAGGGGCACACGTTTATATCTGTAGTTGCTTACTAGAGGCTGGGGCCGGTACTTGGAGTACCGCCCCCTTCCAAGCATCACCAAAGGTCAAGCTTTGTACTTGCTAGTACAGCCCAGAGGTATAGGCCGGTACTTGGATGCGTGCTACCCCCAAGGGGTAGAGGGTTCTGACCCAGAAATCATCGCTATAAAAAAGAAAAAACGTTTTTTGGGTGTGCCTTAAATGGCCCTAAACAGCTATAAAAGGCTAAAATAGGTAAAAAAAGCTATTAATGGCCCCAAATGCTGTCCCTGGAGGAGGCCAACAACCGAAAATCTAGAAAGAAAAAACTTTCCGATATGAAAACAAATCCCTGGCATCCATGCCCTATACTGCACCCATGTCATATACAGGTCTTGAAAGACACCAAGTCTTTTGTTAGAGACTATGGCGGACCTTATGGTGCTGGGCGGAGGAAGCACCTTCACCTGCAGCCTGGCATGCCCTTCAAGCGACTCATGCTTCCAATGCTTCCAACTCAAATTGACCCATACTGCACCCATGCTCTATACTGCACCCATTCCTGACAATGCACCCATGCCAGGCATGCCAGCCTGAAACCCTGAACCCTAAACCCTAAATCCAGGTATTGAAGGACACCAAGTATTTTGTGAAAGACTATGGCGGACCTTTTGGTGCTGGGAGGAAGCATGAGACGCTTGAAGGGCATGCCAGGCTACAGGTCAAGGTGGGTGTCGTTGTCGTGCAAGCCGGATCTAGGCCCATATTTTGTTAACGACTGTGTGTGTGTGTGTGTGGGGGGGGTGGGGGGGGGGTGCACGAGTGACTTGGAAGGGCATGCCATGCTGCAGGTCAAGGTGGTTTGCGTTTGCCGTTTGTTGGCAAACATGAATCTAGGCCAACCTTGTAAAGACTGTGAGTGTGTGTGTGGGGGGGGGGGGGGGGGGTGTGTAGGGAGGTCAGGGGGGCGGGGGATGCAACTGTAAAGACTTGAGGTTTGGTGGGGGGGGGGGGGAGGGGATGCACGAGTGACTTGAAGGCAGGCCGGCTGCAGGTCAGTGTTGCGTGTGCCGTTGTTGTGCAAACAGGACTAGGCCATACCTTGTAAAGACTGTGAGTGTGTGTGTGGTGGGGGGGGGGAGGGGGATGCACGAGTGACTTGAAGGGCAGGCCAGGCTGCAGGTCAAGGGTGGTTGCGTGTGCCGTTGTTGTGCAAACAGGATCTAGCCATACCTTGTAAAAGACTGTAGTGTGTGTTGGGGGGGGGGGGAGGGGGAGGCACGAGTGACTTGAAGGGCAGGCCAGGCTGCAGGGTCAAGGGTGGTTGCCGTGTGCCCGTTGTTGTGCAAACAGGATCTAGGCCATACCTTGTAAAAACTTGTGAGTGTGTGTGTGGTGTGGGGGGGGTTGGGGTGGGGTTGTGGGGGGGGGGGGGGGGGGGGCGGGGGGGGAGGGGGATCACTAGGTGACTTGAGTCGCCAGGCTGCAATTCCAGGTGGTTGCGTGGTGCTTTTTGCAAACATGATCTAGCCATACCTTGTAAAAGCCTGTGATTGGGTGTGTGGTGGTGGGGGGGGGGGGGGGAATGCACGAGTGGACTTAAAGGGCACATGCGCAGGCCTGCAGGTCAAGGGTGGTTTGCGTGGTGCCGTGGTTGTGCACAACAGGATCTACCGGCCATACCTTGTAAAGAGTGAGTGGGTGGGTGGCGGGGGGGGGGGGTGAGGGGGCCTCCCTCGGTGGGGGGGCGAGGGGGATGCACGACAGTGACTGAAGGGCCCAGGCAATGGCGCAGGTCAAGGTGGTTGCGCCTGTCCGCGTTGTTGGCAAAATATTTGGATATAGCCAATCCTTGTAATTGTCCAAGACTGTGAGTGCTGTGGTGTGTGGGGGGGGGGGGAGGGGGACTGCACGACGTGACTTGACCAGGCAGACAGGCGGAAGGTCAAGGTGCGTTTTTGCGCCTCCCTTGTGCCGTTGTTGTGCAAACAGGAATCTAGGCCCCACTACTTTGTAAAGATGTGAGTGTGTGGGGTGTGTGGGGGGGTTTAGGCCGGCGGAGGGGGATGCACACGAGTGACCGGGACAGGGCCAAGGCCTTAGGCTGCAGGTAAGGTGGTTTTGAGTGCTGCCGTTGTTGTGCTTAAAACGGATCTAGGCCCACTTACCTTGTAAAAGACTGCTGAGTGTGTGTGTGTTGGTTGGGGGCGGTTGGGACGGGTGGATGCACGCAGTGACTCTGAAGGCAGGCCAGGCTTGCAGGTCTGTGCAAGGTCGGCCTCCTGCTGTTCTCTCTTTCCCCCTGTGCAGTTGTTGTTGCAAACAGGATATAGCCATACCTTGTAAAGACTGTGAGTGTGTTTGTGTGGTGGGGGGGGGGGGGGGAGGGGGATGCACGACGTGACTTTGAGGGAGGGCCAGGCTGCAGGTCAAGGTGGTTGAGCCTGTGCCGTTTGTGTGACAAAACAAGGATCTAGGCCCATACCTTGTATAAAGTAATTCCCGCTGAGTCCCGTGCCCCCTAGTTTTGTTGTTTTTTTCCCCTGTGGGCGCGGGGGGGGGGGGTGAGGGCGGATGCACGAGGAGTAGTGCCCAGTCGACTTCGAAGGGCAGGCCAGGTGCCAGGTCCAGGTGGTTTTTTGTAGTGTCGTTTTGCTTCTTGTTGTGCTGTGTTGTTGCCAAAAGGATCTAGGGCCATTTACCTTGTATAAAGACCGTGAGTGGTGTGTCGGGGGGGGGGGGGGGGAGGGGGATGCACCACGAGTGTCCCCTGACTTGAAGGGCAGCCGCCCACTGGCCTGCTATTGTTGTCAAGGTGGTTGCGTTGTTTTCTGTTGTTTGCCCCGTTGTTGGTGCAACAGGCATCTAGGCCATCCATACATTGTAAAAAGATGTGAGGTGTGTGGGTGTGCAGGGGGG
>JACBWV010000610.1:48820707-48980707 GCA_013435795.1 Chlamydomonas sp. ICE-L | reverse complement strand
ACTCACACTTGGGATTTTTGTTCTTTTCAGGTTGTTCTCCCACCTCCAGAGAACACGGACGAGCGCGCCAGCCTGGCGCGCCTACATAGGCACCCCATGCCGCACATGGTGTCCAACGTCACACCGCCAGAGGTGGTCCTAGTCCCTAAAGAGATTTCGGAAGAATCCTTGGGTGAAACTCTTGCGGCAGCGGTAAGCACATGTTATTATAATTTATTATGCATATTTTATTATATATTATTATACAACAAAACGCACACAGCACACACACACAAAGAGATTTCGGATGAATCCTTGGGTGAAACTCTTGCGGCAGCGGGAAGCACATTTTATCTAAAAACAAAACGCACACAACACACACACACGAAGAGATTTCGCAAGTGTCCTTGAGTAACAAAATTGCAGCAGCGGTGGGC
Source organism: Chlamydomonas sp. ICE-L (assembly GCA_013435795.1). Taxonomy (NCBI): domain Eukaryota; kingdom Viridiplantae; phylum Chlorophyta; class Chlorophyceae; order Chlamydomonadales; family Chlamydomonadaceae; genus Chlamydomonas; species Chlamydomonas sp. ICE-L. The sequence goes on along the minus strand of JACBWV010000610.1, from coordinate 48,980,291 downwards.
ACATTTTATTAAAAAAACAAAACGCACACAACAGACACTGGAAGAAATTTCGCGAGTATCCTTGAGAAACAAGCTTGCGGCAGCGGTGAGCACATCTTATTAAAAACATGCACACACAAACGCACACAACACACAAGACAAAGAGATTTCAGAAGAATCCTTGGGTGAAACTCTGGCAGCAGCGGGACGCACATTTTATTAAAAAGAACAAATGCACACACTATGCACACACAACACACAAGACAAAGAGTCTTTGGAAGAATCCTTAAGCGACATGCTGGCAGCAGCGGGACGCACATTTTATTAAAAAGAACAAATGCACACACTATGCACACACAACACACAAGACAAAGAGTCTTTGGAAGAATCCTTAAGCGACATGCTGGCAGCAGCGGGACGCACATTTTATTAAAAAGAACAAATGCACACACTATGCACACACAACACACAAGACAAGAGATTTGGGAAGAATCCTTGAGCGACATGCTGGCAGCAGCGGTAAGCACATTGTATTAAACACACACACACACACACACACAATGAACACACAACTAAATGAGATTTGGGAAGAGTCCTTGAGTGACATGCTGGCAGCAGCAGTAAGCACATTTTATTAAACACACAAACACACACACACACAATGCACACACAACTCAATACGATTTTGGAAGAATCCTTGAGTGACATGCTGCCAGCAGCGGTAAGCACATTTTATTAAACACACACACACACACACACAATGAACACACAACTAAATGAGATTTGGGAAGAGTCCTTGAGTGACACGCTGGCTGCAGCGGTAAGCACATTTTATTTAAAAAACAAAGCCGGGGTGAGACTCAACGCTGGGCTTTCTTAACCCCCTAAGGTTGATAAAGCCCAGGCTTCCTTTTATGGGCTAAGGCCTTGCCCATACTAATCCTGCATTCAATGGGCTTCGCAACACACACAATGCACACACAATACACAACACACAAAACAAAGAGATTTCGGAAGAATCCTTGAGCGACATGCTGGCAGCAGCGGTAAGCACATTTTATTAAACACACACACACAATGAACACGCAGCTAAATGAGACTTCGGAAGAATCCTTGACTGACACGCTGACAGCAGCGGTGAGCACATTTTATAAATAATAAAAAAGCACTTACAACACGCAACACAAAGAGATTCGCAAGAATCCTTCAGTAACAAGCTTGCGGCAGCAGTAAGCAAATTAAAAAAAAGGGCACACTAAGTAACACGCTTGTTTGCTGCCCAGGGTCCAGGGTCAAAGTATTAGCGAGTCAGTGTCTGTTTGCATGTTAGTGTAAGCTTTTTGTTGAAGCATTTTAGTGGAAGCTTTTAGTGGAAGATTTTTGTTCACAATCACCATCATCAGTATCAGCATCGCCACCACCACCATCATCATGATCTTCATAATCATCAATGATCATCATCACCACCGCCATCATTATCGCCCTTACAACCACCGCCACCACCATCATCATCATCACGACCACCATCATCACCCCCACAACCACCATCATCATCATCACGACCACCATCATCACCCCCACAACCACCATCATCATCATCAGCAGCATTACCACCACCACCATGATCATCATCATTATCACCACTACCATGATCATAATCACCGCAACCACAACCACCACCACCACCACCACCACCATCCATGTGTTCCGTCCATACCTTTCATCATTACCGGCATCCGATTATCCCATCCTCATGCTATTTCATCGCTATCAGATCATCCTAGCCTCATGTGATTTCATCACTATCAGAGCATCCCATCCTCGTTCTATCATTGCTATCAGATCATCCTTTTCTCGTGCTATTTCATCACTACAAGATAATCCTTTTCTCGTTCTATTTCATCGCTATCAGATCATCCTCTCCTCATGCAATTTCATCACTATCAGACCATCCCATCCTCGTTCTATTTCATCGCTATCAGATCTTCCTTTTCTCATGCTATTTTATCACTGTCAGGTCATCCTATCCTCATGCTATTCCTTGTCCCCTGCTCAGGTATCTCATGTGTACCGCATGTTTCAGCCTAAGAACAGTGCCAGCTTCCATGTGAATGCCATTCTAGATGGGATCCCTCCAAAGGTGAGTTGTACTGCACGTGTACTGCATGTGTACCGCATGTTTCAGCCTAAGAACAGTGCCAGCTTCCATGTGAATGCCATCCTAGAGGGTATCCCTCAAAATGTTCAGATTTGATCTGAAATTCCGAGAATTCTTATTATTCTGGGAGAATTGTAGAACAACGCCTGAAAAAGTCGAGGTACGAAGAACAACCTGTCGTCCTTGATTGCCAGCTGATCAGATTAATGGCTTCAACAATTCAACCCCCTTGTAACTGCTAACAAGAGAGTCAGGAGGCCAGAGTAGGAGACGAGAGTAGGAGGCGAGAGTAGGAGGCGAGAGTAGGAGAGGACAGGATCCAGTGTCTCTTTGGTGTTCTGCGTTTCTTACATGTGTTTGTAGCTACCAACATTAGCGGCGACATTTCCTATGCACCCCATGCCCGTCATGCTTTCAGTCCTGATGCCAAATATCATTAAAAAACAAAAACACTGACACCCCCTGCCCGTCATGCTTTCAGTCCCTATGCCAAATATCATTAAAATGGCACCCCCTGCCCATCATGGTTTCAGTCCCGATGCCAAATACCATTAAACTCTGACACCCCCTGCCCGTCATGCTTTCAGTCCCGATGCCAAATATCATTAAAAATGGCACCCCCTGCCCGTCATGCTTTCAGTCCCGATGCCAAATATCATCAAACTCTGACACCCCCTGCCCGTCATGCTTTCAGTCCCTATGCCAAATATCATTAAAAATTACACCCCCTGCCCGTCATGCTTCCAGTCCCGATGTCAGCTGCACAACTTCCGGAGAACACCTGACGGCCTAACAGTCACTGTAGGCGTATCAGGTTTTGACAAGGACCCTCGGTGGCGCCATTCTGGGGGGCCAGAAGACTGGGTGGTGAGTCCAACAGCTACTTTTATTTCTGGGGGGCCAGAAGACTGGGTGGTAAGCCCAACAGCTGCTTTTAGTTTTACAGTCCAGGGGTAGCCAAATAAGTAGCCTAAAAGTCAGAGTCACAGTCAGTGTATCGGGTTTTGACAATTACCTTTGGTTGCGCTGGTTAATTTTGGAGGACCACTGTTTCTTTTTCCGGTTACATGTAGCAGCTACTAGGCAGCTCCCCGATACGTCCATCGGTTGAATCCCACTGGCAACTGACGCCCCCCTGTCCCACAAACCTCTCCCTTCACACCCACCCTACCTAGGGTGTTAACTGGGTGCAGACAGCCGTAGGGTCAGAGGGTGACCCGCCAGGGTACTACATGACGTGCGCAAGGTTTTGGAGCCCGACTGCGCGATTAACGCAATTTTGTAAACCCCCTCTGGGCGCAGCGCGCAGATTTCCGTTTTCAAGTCAAAAGGAGGCACTTGAGTCGAAAGCGCAACCCAAAAGGACAAAATGTAGAACATTGAGACCGACCCTTTGAGGCAAAAATGTTTCTTGTTAAAAACAAAAGTCACTCACATGGCAACCCTAGGTGGCCTCGCCCAAGCTAACATGAGCCAATTTGGCCCTTTTCACACAAAAAGTCAACTATTGCTGCTCGCTGAAAAATCGAGGTTGACCTTGATTGTATCTCGATCGAAATGGCTCAGCCGAACTTAGGGGCTAGTTCTAAAACCCCAGAGCCCTAAAAAAACCCTTAAACAACTTAAAAATTGATTTCTGGGTTTTCACACATTCAAGCCCGGACTGACATAATCTGTGAGGAAAAAAGAAGAAAAGAAAAAAACATGTTTGGGCAGTGGCAATGAGTTGCAATCGCTCAGAAGCTCGCAACGCAATAATTATGGTCACTGGGTGGCTCATGTTAGCTTGGGGGAGGCCAGGTTGGGTCTCATGATGCAGATTTGTAGTTGAAGTTGGAGAGAAAACAAAATGAAAAAAAGTGGTGACCTTGGGTTGCGTCTCATGATGCAGAGTTGGAGTTGGAGAGAAAACAAAAATGAAAAAATGAAGAGAGAGAAAAATGATTTGTTTGCGTTTACATTTTCCTTTTGATTTTTTCCTGCTAGAGAGGAGAGGGCGAGCAGCCAAATTGCTGGCTGAAGCTACGTAACCTAGTTCACACCCCACCCACCACAACCGACACCACCCCACACCACAAACCCACCCCACCCCATCCACCCACTACAACCCACCCCACACCACCCCAAGTTCAATATGTAGACTTGGAGCCTCCCAGAACAACCCTAGTGTGCCCCTGTATCTATTTCGTTGCAATCCAGGGGTAGCCAATTAGGCTAAAGGGACTTGCCCAACCTCGAACATACTTGACCTTACTTTCTGTCTCTGAATTGAATGGTTGTGCCTCCTGTCCAGGTGTACTGCGACTGCGGGACGCGTGATGACGATGGAGAACGCATGGTGAGTTGTTTTTCCCACGTGTATGTAGAATCCAGGGGTGGGCCAAATAGGCTATAAAGGGACTTGACAAACCCTGGCAGAAAGGCTAAAAACTGCCCAACTGCCCAACCTCAAACACTTCAGATCAACTGCCCACATTCCCTACCTTAAAACACTCAAGATCAACGACCCAACTGCCCAACATCAAACACTTCAGATCAACTGCCCAACCTCCCAACCTTCAAACACTCAAGATCAACGACCCAACTGCCCAACCTATAACACGTCAGATCAACTGCCCAACCTCCCAACCTTCAAACACACAAAATCAACGACCCAACTGCCCAACCTATAACACTTCAGATCAACTGCCCATCCTCCCAACCTTCAAACACTCAAGATCAACGACCTAACTGCCCAGCCCATAACACTTCAGATCAACTGCCCAACCTCCCAACCTTCAAACACTCAAGATCAACGACCCAACTGCCCAACCTATAACACTTCAGATCAACTGCCCAAGCTGCCCAACCTTCAAACACTCAAGATCGACTATAGATTTTTAGGAGGGGCTAATTGAAAGAAACACTTGATGAACTGGTCCCCAACAAATCAGGAGCATGTTGGCTCTATGCATATGGGCATATGGCGCATAGTTTTTCTTTGCAGCAGCGAGCAGCAGCTTCTAGGCAGCTTCCTGGGCTCTCTCTGCATCCAAACCTTAAGCAACCTAGGCACCTGGAAGCTGAGATCGTCATTTTTCCGGTGCTCGTAGAATCTTTGTCTTTGGGTTTGGCCCAGTAGCAGTCTCAGGGAGCCGCCTAGAATCTGGTGCTGGTAGATGAAAAGGAGAGCTATGATATGAAAACAGAGAAATAAAGACAGTGAAATGAAAGCAGTGAAAACAGTGAAAGGAAAACAGTCACAGGTGGATGAATGTGACTTGTATCCCTTCGTGTTATCCCCCCTCCCCCCCTGCAGATTGCATGTGACTCGTATCCTCTAATGTTTACCCACCACCACCACCACCCCGCCCCCCCAGGTGGTTGAATGTGACTTGTATCCCTCAGTGTTAACCCCCCTACCCCCCAGCAGATTGCATGTGACTCGTATCTCTTAATGTTGCCCCCCCACCCCCCCCCCCCCCCCCCTCCCCCCCCCCCCCCCCCCCCCCCCAAGGATTTTGTTTTGCTCTATGTAGCGATCGCTACTTTGACCCCGTTTTTGCCCAAATTATTGCTATGAAAAGTGAATGGGAAAAACGATTGCCCTAAAAAGCTATAAATATGTCCCTGAAAAAGGCCTAAAACCACCAAGCTAGAAAAAACCCACTTTCAGCTTTGAACCCCCCCCCCCCCCAACCCCCCTGCAGGTCGCATGTGACGAATGCGGCATCTGGGTCCATACCCGCTGCTGCCGAATCCCCGATGAAGTTGAGGACGACGGCGTCTTTGTATGCAACTTGTGCACCAGCGCTTCTAAGCAGAAGTCAAAGCATATAGGTGCATAGTCAGTGCACGGTGACCGGCAGGGTACTACGAAGCACGCGCGGCAGCAAGATTTCGTGCACGCTTTTTGAGCCCCACTGCGCGTTTAGCACAGTTTTTGCAACCCCTGTGGGCGCAGCGCGCACTTTTTGCACTACAAAGCGCTGACCAATTTGACGTTTGTGCTTCAAGCGCTGACCAATTTGACAAAATGCAGTACCCTGGTGACCGCACCTGAAGTGCTTTTCTTTTCTGCTATGAGAAGCAGCTTCTAGGCAGCTCCCCTGACTGGCTATTCAGCTGACTGGCGCAGCCTAGTGCACCTTGAAACCGATACAATCAGCTGCCCAGAACTGCTGAAATAGTTCCGTGTAGCCTTGTGGCTGGCTCAGGGAGCTGTCTAGAAGAAGAAAAGCCGAAAAGAAAAGCTTGCTCACTTTACCTGCAACTTGTGCACCAGCACTTATATAAGCACAAGTCCAAGCGCATCGATGGCATAGTCATGGTGGGGCGATAGTGGTGCGAGGGGACCCCCACATCTGCTCCTCGAGACGCAGTCTGTTGCAAAATCTGCTTCTTGAGACGCAACCTGTTTCAAAATCTGTGTCTGCGACGCACCCAGACCCTCTGAGATTCAGCGGACCTTCCAAAATATGTGTCTGCAGCTGTGACGCAACGGACTGTACCCATGTTGCAGCTGCTTCGTAACTTGAACTTGAACTTGGTTACATAGCTTCAGCCAGCAATTTATATTCATATTTATATCCATAGCTTCGTAAGACGTTGCGGCTGCGGCTGCTACATAAGTCTTATGTAGCAGCCGCAGCGTCCTGAAGAACACTGACCCTCAGCAGCTAGCAGTAGCTAGCAGCTGCTAAGAAAAGCAACGCAACAGACTGTTCCCACGTTGCGGCTGCTATGTATAACGCAGCGGTCTGGAGAACCCAGACCCGCAGCACTATGGTATCTTATCTCATGTTTGTTTTTTACATAATAAGGATTTTCGCCTTCTAAGGGTCTTCCTACCTAGCATTATACCCGAAGGATTAAATGTGAGATGTGTTGCTCAGCTTTTGATGGGTCATCCCAAATAATGATGGGTCATCCCAAATTTTCAGGATAGGCCATGGATTTCACCATCTGGTGACATGGATACAGCCTGATGATTTGCTTATATTGCATTGCATTGAATTGAGTAACCAGTTAACCACAAGGAACATGAAAGGGTGATCTCCATGGTTAGTCTACACGCTGCGTCACTGTCACAGATTTTGGGGGGGCCGATCTGCGCCTGAGACACAATTTGTTAGCCTCCCACAACAACGCTGCCGGTGGCCCGTAGCGTATGTATGGTACAAACTTGAACTTGCTTGAGACTCGGTCTTGAACTTGAACTTGGATACATAGCTCCAGCCAGCAATTCGGCTGCTCGCCTCCGACAGTAAAAAACGTAGGTAATCTTCGGCAATACAAAAATACTCGGTCACATGGTTCCAGCTTTCAAGGCTGATCGCCGGCTGAGGCAGAAGCTACAACCTACCAAGCATTCTTCTGTTCAAATTAAAATGTGTGGCACAGATGCAATGTTCAAAATCAAATTCAAATGTGTGGCACAGATACTACAGTCTAGAATTTGAAATATCACATGGTTCTTCTAGTCTGGGCTACTCACCGTCTGCCAAATCCAAGTCCCCCGTGAGATACCCATGGTAAGTTGGAAAAAGAAAGATTACAAGGGGCTCATGTCCTAGCAGTGAAACAACACCTCTAGGAGTCGCCAGATCGCACCTTCTCTCAAATAATAAAATAATGATGGTTTAGCTCAAATTTTCTGGACAGGCCATGTATCTCGCCATGGATTGGATTAGATTGTTACATGGTTTTTAGGCCAACTCTGGGCTGCTCACCGTCTTCTTATGCCAAGTCCCCCCCGAGCAATACCTGATTACCGTACCCACAGAAACCAGGGAACCAACTCGAACTTGAACCTGGTTACGGTTAATAGCTTCAGCCAGCAATTCGGCTGATGGCCGTCTTCGGCAATAAAACTAATTACCAGGAAAATGTAAATTCGAACAAATCACTTTTTCATTTCTTTTTTTACCATTATTTATTTACCATTTATTTTTCCCTCGTCTTCTTCTGAACGATGCAACACAGTAAAAAAAGCAAACCGGTATTCAAACCGATCAAAAATTGCTTGATCCAATCTCTTCATACTTTCATGAACAAAGGAAGCTTCTCTCGCTCTTCAATTTCTGGATTTCACATCAGGAAATGTAGAGGAATCATTTTTCTCTCTGATTGAGTAATCAGGCTCTGATACTTTCTTTTCATAGTCAGCCAGGCTGCGCCAGTCCATTCGAATACTACATGGTGTTCACCTTGAACTGCTCCATACTCACGAAGGTGACACACTCGATCCTTGCAAGGAACAATGGGACGTTTCCATCTATCAGTTTCCACTTTTAAGTAGTGGGAGGAAGTTATAAATCTAGACATATTACGCACCACCTTGTGAGTCAGGTCTCGGATAAGATAATTGGGCATCTCAGGTATCCCACTCTCATCCCATGAGGAGGACATCCAAGTCTGGTACACAGCATTTTCCCTTTCTTGTGATCCCGAGCTTTCATCTCTAGGGTGTGTATCTGAAGACTTGGTACTATGTTAAAAGAAAATATGATTGGAGAATTTTTTTCTACTTTGTTCCAGTTAACTGGTTCCAGTTTCAAAGGTCCCACACCTCCATGTAAATTGGTGGCCAAAGATCCATCCTGGGAATCTTCCAAAGAGTACAGCGTCGCTAGGGCATCAGACACATCCTTGCTCCAACAGTCTTAGCGTTCTCTGGCCATATTGAGATCGGCAAGGGCTACGTCCCTCATCATACGGGGCCGGCTATGTTATGTAATATTAGTGAATAAATAATATTATATAATAATACGGTAGAAGGACGAGCAGTCTCACCAGAATTTCGAATTTATTTGAAAAACTAATATAATTGTGACACATAATATTAGTTAATACCAGTATTAGTTTTTCAAACACTAATATTAATTGCCGTTCCCTACTCATCATACCAGAATAATTACCGGCATCGCTGTATTTCACAATGGAGTTGCAGAATTTAATCTCTGACTTCAAGTCTTCAACCTGTAATAGTGAATTGGGAATTGACCTGTTTCTTTGAACGCAATGTGTTGTTTAACGCAATGCACAGTTTGCTTCACTCCTAGGACACGTTTCATAAAAACAGCATGCCTCATGTGAATATCCGTAGATGCTACTTTGTCTCTGCTGGAAGCACCAAGAAGATGTTGAATGAGACCAGTGCTCCAGATTTGAGAGCTATACATTCCAGCAGAAAGGGCAAAAGACTACAAGACTTTTGACCAAGCCTCTGAGTTGTCCACACACCCTTACGTGTCGAACGTTGATCGGTCGCCTATCGGACCCCTACCGAAGATTGATCGGACCCACGCCCACGTCAGACCACTAGCCGAGCGCTGAATATGAATATCACCCAACCCTCGACGTACTCGCACTCATCCAGACCCTGTACATGAACCGTTACCGAACCTGCATGCACCGGCAAGAGGATATGGTACTAAGTGCTCTCTGAAGTATGGTCACACAAAAAATGGGTTGAGTACGGTCGAACACGGCAGGGCGCGTGAACTTGAACTTGACGGAAGGGACTTGAACTGAAGGTACAGCCTTCAGAACCTTTCTTCTCGTGAAAAAGTAAGTACAGCTTGTATCTTATACGCGCTCGCCTGAACCATGGCCTGAACAATGCCGCTGGCCTACAGTCATCTGCTTTCATTGAGATCCTTCGACACGATTACTGCCATCTTGCCATGCCCCCTCGTAGCTAGGACCTTTCTCGCCTTCCACAACTGACAAGCATTCGCGGTATCCTAGCGCGCCTAGCCACCCCATCGAGCTTGCTCATGAAGTGCAAGTTTCGTAGCTAAAAAATTGCGCATGGGGTGTGGGGCGTCTCGGAGCATTCAGAGTTCTGGTGAGTTGTTTTCTTTCAGCTGATCCGGATGTGGTACGCTGGTGTGCGTGGGTTCCACAGGGCCAGACTACTGCGGGTGCCATTACACATGTAGCTGCGGTCTTCGGAAACCTATATGTCACCCATTCTTGGACCAGCTGTAACCACCAGACCTGTCTCTCCATGTGTGCCTAATTTCCATGTCCTCCTATCGGTCGGTCCGCGGGTAGGTGGGTAGGTGGGGGGGGCGAGTATGTGGTTTGGTGTGATGGGTTGTTGGAGTATAGGTGGGTAATGGTGGAGGGAGGGGGGGTGGGGGGCGGTCGGTGGGTGGTTGGTGGCTGGGGTAGGGTGGGAGGTAGGGGGGTTGTGGGTGGGTATGTAAGGTGGTGTGGGTAGGTGGCGGTTGGGGGGGGCTGGGAGGGGGGGGGAGGTGTGGTGGGTTGGTGGTGGGTAGGTAAGGTGGCTGGGTAGTGGGGGGGTGGTGGGGGGTAGGGGGGTAGGTGTGGGGGGGTGGGGGGTGGGGAGGGAGGTGCTGGGGAGGGGGGGGGTGGGGGGGTGGGTCTTTGGTCTTTGGTGGGGTCGTTCGTGGTTTGGTGGTGGGTGGGCCCTCGGTGGGTGGTTGGTTTGTGGGTAGGTCGGGTAGGTTGTGCGGGAGGTAGGTGGGGTGGGAGGGTGGTTGGTGGGTGGGCAGGGTGTTTACGGTGTTTTGGGACGGAGTGCGTTGTGGGTGGTGGGGGGAGTATGCTGGTTGTGGGGGGGGGGGGTTGGGGGGGGGAACAAATTTTAACCATAATCCTCACCAACCACAAACACACAAACTCAACCAACACCAACGACAACAAACGGCAAACAGAACAGATGACAGGGACAGACAGACAGACAATCAGACAGACCGACAAGACAACAGACAGACAGACAACATACAGACAAAGACGACACCAACAGACAGACAGACAGACAGACAGACAGACAGACAGACAGACAGACAGACAGACAAATAGACAAACAAGCAAGCAAACGAACAAAGAAACAAACAAACAAACAAACAAACAGACAAACAAAGTAATGGTAACGCCTGGTGGGGCATGGTATGAAGGGAACCCCGTCTTACGGCGGTAGGGAACGGGCTGCTACTTTATCTGGACAGAGCTACCATGGCGGTTGGCAGCGACCGCAAACACTAAGTCGCATCCGTGGGGATTCGAACCCGGCAACTTCTTCGTTCTTTTTAGGAGCTCAACCATAGAGCCAGTCGTCAGAACGGGACTTTAGATTCACCAACATGCAGAGCTGTTCGTTGTTGTCCGTGCGACGCATGGCAAATTGAGCGACTCGGTGCGACCCAGTGTGACGCGCTGGCCCTCGAACCCCGCGGAGCACGGAGTGTGGAGCACGAGGGTGCAGGGGGGCATTTCTGACTAGTTCAAATCTTGCAACCGGACCAGAAACCTTCCCCATAGCAGCGCCTGCAGCGCCATGGCAGCGCCTGCAGCGGCGCCATGTGCAGCCGCCATGCTGCCATGCCCGGCCCTGCAACGCCATGCAGCGCCAAGCGGCGCCATGCAGCCATGCAGCCATGCCGACGTCCAATGGCAGCGCCCTCTAGCGCCATTCATGCCCCAAGCACGCATGCAGCCCATGCACCGCCATGCAAGCGCCATGCACTCCATGCAGCGCCATTCAGCCTCCATGCCAGCGCCATGCCGCGCCATGCAGCTCCATGCACGCCATGCATCGCCCATGCGAGGCGCCATTGCAATCTCCATGCAGCGCCATGCAGTCTCCATTCGCGCCATGCATCGGCCATGCATCGCCATGCATCTCCATCAGCGCCATCGCGCCATTGCACGCCATGCACGCCAACCGCCATGCATGCGCCATGGCAGCGCCATGCAGCGCCATGCAGCGACATGCGCGCCAGCAGCCCATGCATCTCCATGCAGCGCCCTGCATCGCCATGCAGCGGCCATGCAGCGCCATGCAGCGCATGCGCGCCCTTGCAGCGCCATGCCGCGCCATGCAGCGCCATACATCGCCTGCTGCGCCATGCAGCGCAAATGCAGAGCCAGCAGCGCCATGCCGCCGAAGCCGCGCCATTCCGCGCCATGCAGCGCCCCCCCCGTGGGGGGGGGGGCAAAAGCGCCATGCAGCGCATGCAGCGCATGCATCGCCATTCAGCTCCATGCCACGCATGCACGCCATGCAGCGCCGTCAGCCCATGCATCGCCATGGCAATCGCCATGCATCGCCATTCATTCTTCCCCATTCAGCGCCATGCAGCGCCATGCAGCGCCATGCAGCGCCATGCAACGCCAAGCAGCGCCATGCAGCGCCAAGCAGCGCCATGCAGCGCCATGCAGCGCCATGCAGCGCCATGCAGGCGCACATCGAGCGCATCAGCGCCATGCAGCGCCGGCAGCGCCATGCCGCGCCATGCCATCGCCATGCATCCCATGCGCGCCATGCAGCGCCATGCACGCCATTCGCGCCAGGCAGTTCGCCATGCAGCGCCATGCAGCGCCATGCAGACTCCATGGGCACGCCATGCAGCGCCAGGCAGCGCCATGGCAGCGCCATGCAGCGCCATTCGCGCCAGCAGCCGCCATGCCGCCGCAGCTCCATGCAGGCGCCATCAGCGCCAATGCAGCGCCGCATCGCCATGCAAGCGCCATGCACTCCATTCAGCGCATGCAGCGCCTGCCAAGCCGCCATGCGCGCCAATGCGCGACAGCAGCGCCTGCAGCGCCATGCCGCGCCATGCAGCGCCCTTCAGCCCATCAGAGCCATGCAGCGCCAACAGCTGCCATGCATCCGGCGCAGGCATCGCCATCGCGCCATGCAAGCCTGACCATCGCAGGACGTAACGCGGCGCAAAACCGAAACAAAAGGTACTGAATTCACCAGACGCATGCTTATTTTTCAATCGAAAAGTTTTTTTCTACTTTTGGTTTTAGCCTCCTCCAGGGACAGCGTTTGGTGCTTTTTTAGCCTTTATAGCTTTATAGCCTTTAGAAACTTGACAGGTGGAACATTATAATAACTTTTTGTCCACATTTCATAACGAGAATTCCGCCAAAACGGGGTCAAAACTATCGATCGCTATTTAAAGCGGGGGAAAAAGCCCTGGGCTGAAGGTTCACGTTTTAATTCACACCATAAGATATCTTCTACAATTTATTAACAAATGTGATGTGAATCGCAAAATAAAAATATTACCCAAGCACGGACTTAGAGCCCCCATTGAAATATTGTTATATTGGGGTTTAGTTCATCTGTGCTTTCTCGTTTTAGCCCCTCCTAATTCCAAGGTTGGCAAACGACAACCCACACTCAACAACGCACATCCAAGGGGGAGCAACCACAAACCAACAACCACAACTAACAACTCACATCCAAGGTTGAGCAACACAAACCACCACCAACAAACCAACCCGACAAACGCACTCAATTGAGCCACCAACACACCAACAAACCAACAACCAACCACGCACATCCAACGGTTACAACCACAAACCAACACCAACAAACCCAACAACTAACAAACCATCGCAGTGGAAGCAACCAACAAACCCAACACCAACAAACACACCCTCACACACCACACAAGGTTGAGCACCCAACAAACCACCCAACAAACCAACACTCACAAACCACATCCAGGTTGGCACCAACAAACCAACAAACCAACAACCAACAAACGCACATCCATTGACAGACCCATGGGGAAAAACAGAAAAGGCATACCCCGGAGCCAGGTTCTTGTGAGCCGATGTGTACCGCTACTTACGCTGAATCCAATCGCCTTTCGAGATTGCCTAGCGATGAAATCGGTTTTGAGCTATGCACCTAGATCTGGCCAGCCGCAACTCAGCCACGGATCCGGGTCCGTGCCGGGGCAGTCACCTGCCTGGAACATTCGAGTTCCAACCGTACTACTATACGCCTAGAAACCCTGACCCGACCGTTAACAACATCCAAAGTCGAGGGTCCGCTATCTCCGCCATTCGTTTTGCGTCCCCACCCTCCCTCAGTGAAATGGTCATTCCGGCAGTTATCGGATAACACTCCTATCCACGCATATCATGTAGTTTGCTCCCCCCTAAAACAACGGTCGTGGCCAAACAAACCGTTGAGCCAATCCTCTTCTCCTCCCCTGCGCTATCATTCCCTTTGCATCACTCTGCCTCGCCCGCTGACGCTTTGTCCATCCCGTCAATCATCGTCTTCTGCCAAACATCATCGCTTAGAGCGCTCAGTAAGCTGACTTGTTCCTCCACGACTCGTACCAACTGCTGCCGTTGAATTGAATGCTTGACGCCCCTTTTTGCACTCGCCTCAAGGATAAGCTCTACTGGGCGATCCAATGTCCAGCCATGCCCGTTGCACGGTGCTATGAGCGTTCCCATTCTGCGCGCCGACGTACAAACGAACAGAACATACAAAAACCAACCAACTTACAAAACCGGCACCTTCCAACCAACAAATCAAAACCAACACCAACCAACTAACCAACAAATCAACAAACATACTGAGTATAACAACCTAAAAATAACTAAATAAGGCGTAAACACACGACAAACACACAAATACAAACACAGCACAGATTCACTACCCAGATGGTGCACCACCACCACCACCACCACCACCACCACCACCCACCCACCACCACCCACCCACCACCACCCACCCCCACACATCACACACAAACACACATAGTGCACACACACACAATAGTCAACACACACACACACACAATGCACAGGTGACGATCCAGTGACATATGGATCTAAGAAGCCTGACACTGTGAGCCTGTTTCTAACACCGCCTGAGTCACCCGCAGTAAGTCACATGTGTTTACTAATGCACTGTAATATCTATACAATAGTGTATCTTGTATGTTTACTAAACAGGGATTTTTTTTTTCAAATCAAAAAGAGGAAATCTCCTTTTTTTCTCTTCCTTTTCTCCCTTTTTCCTCCAAAACAGGATCCTTATTCCGATTTGGGTCGATTTGGGTCATTCTTAGTCAATTTCAGTAAAAAGAAAGTGTTTATTACGTTTCTTATACCGGCAATTTTTGCCAAAACAGGGTATCGTATTCCGATCGGAATATATTAAGGAAACAATATCCCTGTTACTATTGAATTTTAATATCTATACTATACTGTATCTTGCATGTTTGCTATTGTACTACAATATCTATACTGTACTGTATCTTGCATGTTTACTAGTGTACTGTTATTTCTATACTGTACTGTATCTTGTATGTTTACTATTGTACTGTAATATCTGTTTGATACTGTATCTTGTAACTCTGCCTGATTCTCCTGCAGTGCGATACCTGTGTTTACTATTGCACTATACTATCTAGACTAGACTAGACTAGACTAGACTAGACTAGACTAGACTAGACTACCCTATATCTAGTAACTCCACCTGGTTCACCTGCAGTGAGATACCTGTGATTACTAATGCACTATAAGATCTATACTATTCTATCTAGTTTGGATAAAAAAAGTCCTGTGCAGCGTCGCAAGCGACGTGGAAAATTGGCGGAGTGTATTGGCAACAGAAAGACAGGTGGCAACAGAAAGACAGGTGGCAACAGAAAGACAGGTGGCAACGGACTGGAGCTGACTGAAGCCAGTTAGTTGTCAGGCTTCAATTGTTCGGTCGGACAAACAAATGGGTAACCCTGGGGGCTCCTGCCCCCCAGAAGGGGGGCTCCGCCAGAAAGTAATGATAACGCCTGGTGGGGCGTGGTGTTAAGGGAGTCCCGTCTTACGGCGATAGGGAACGGGCTGCTACTTACCTGGACAAAGCAAGCTACTATGGCGGTTGACAGTGTCTGATAACACCAAGGCGCACCCGTGGAGATTAAAACCCGTCACCTTCGTCGTTCAAGGAGCTCAGCCATTGAGCCATTCGTTGAACGGGGATATAGATAAATAAAAACCATTTTTGGGTGGGGTGGGGTGGGGGTGGGGGTGGGGGATTGGGGTAACACCAAGCTGTAGTTACATTGGACATCTTGCCATAGATGTGCCGTGAAGTCAATACATAGCACTGGGTTGTGTCCATTCGCCATTTTGATACATGCAAATGGCTTTGGCCTATTTGGTTTGGATCCTGTTTGTCTTGGCTTCGCCATTTTGATACATGCAAATGGCCTGTAGAGTATCGATACAATGTTATAGATAGTATGTTTATATAACATACTATAGGATAGATAGTATAGTGCAATAGTAAACACAGGCCAGGCACTGTTTCTTTGTAAGGCTACACGTAGCAGCTTCTAGATAGCTCCTTTCACCCACCCTGACCCCCCCCCACACACACACAACCCTCACCCACACCCAGTGCCCACCCTGACACCACCCCTACCCCCTACAACCCACACCCACACCCATTCAATCCACCCACCCAGTGCCCACCCTGACCCCCCCCCCTACCCCCCCCCCCCCCCA
This sequence comes from Chlamydomonas sp. ICE-L, assembly GCA_013435795.1. Taxonomy (NCBI): domain Eukaryota; kingdom Viridiplantae; phylum Chlorophyta; class Chlorophyceae; order Chlamydomonadales; family Chlamydomonadaceae; genus Chlamydomonas; species Chlamydomonas sp. ICE-L. Next base: position 48,963,874 of record JACBWV010000610.1, on the reverse strand, counting down.
CACCACCCACCCTCACCCCCCCCCCCCCAACACCCAACACCCAACACCCAGACCCCCCCCCCCCCCACCCACACCCACCCACCCACCCACATACACACACACACACACACCACCACCACACACACCCCCACTCAGTGCGCACCCTGACTTAAGTTTCCCCCCTCGACAGGCCCTCTTGGATCCTGATGTGGGGACAAGCCCCTGGGGAGATGGAGCACCACCTGCCAAGGTCCTGCTCCTGGGCCCTGCAAGTGGGAAGTCTGACAAAAGTTCTATCAGCTCTGGTCCGGCATCACGCTATCAGTGTATAACCTTGTCTGACGAGGACTCGGACAATGCAGATGAACCCAAGTGCGTCCTTGAGCTTGAGGGTGGGGTGGGATCAAGGGAGGCACTGGGTGCGTCTGTGTGTGTGTGTGTGGGGTGGGGGGGGGCTCAGGGGAGGGCACTGAAACAGTGGGGGGGGTGAGGATTGGGGGGGGGGGGGGGGGGGGGTCAGGGGAGGCACTGAAACGGGGGTAGGGGTGGGCACTGGGTGGGGTTGAGGTTAGCGTGGGTGGGTGGGTGGGTGGGGGTCAGGGGAGGCACTGCTCGTCATATGATATCCAACATCATATGATATGCCAATCCATACCCATGACTAGGGATGGGCAAAAACTTATGGATGTACCTCTCTAGGAGGTGCTTGTGTTTTAGGGTTTTGGGTTTAGGGTTTACAGTCTAGCCGGTTAAGGCCAAATAGGCTAAATAGACTTGCCCAACCTCAATATTGGGAAGAGCTGTATGCAACACAAGCACTGTGTGTGTATTACAGTCTAGCCGGTAAAGGCGTGGCCAAATAGGCTAAATAGACTTGCCGAACACAAGTTTCACTTTGATGATAATGATGACGATGATGATGATGTGTGTGTGTGTGTTTACAGTCTAGACGGTTAAGGCCAAATAGGCTAAATATACTTGCCCAATCTCAATATTGGGAAGGGCATTATGCAACACAAGCACTGGTGAACGGACCCCCAACAATTAGTAAACAACGGGGGCCCGAAGTTCGGGCTACGCAGAAGAGGTAACTTAAATTTAAATTGAAGTTTAAATGTATTTCACCATGTTGTGCAGTTTTAATGTAGATGTAATTTTAAACGTATTTCACCCTGTTGTGCAGTTTTAATGAAAATGTAACTTTAAACTAATTTCACGCTGATGTGCAGTTTTAATTTAAATGTAATTTTAAACGTATTTCACCTTGTTGTGCAGATTTAATATGCAGCAGTGGAAAAGATTCTTCTATTGGAACAAGAAGAAGCCCGGCGATCTTGTGGTACGTCTTCACTTGTTACTTGTTACAGTCGCTACAGTTGTTACTTGTTACAGTTGTTACTTGTTTAAGTCGTCACCGTGGTTACTTGCTACAGTCGTTACAGTTGTTGCAGTCCTCACAATCGTTGCAGTTATTACAGTCGTTACAGTTGTTACTGTTGTTACTTTTCGCAGTCGTTACTGGTGTTACTTGTTACAGTTGTTAGTTGTTACAGTCGTTACACTTGTTACTGGTTACAGTCGTTACAGTTTTTGCACTTGTTACTTGTTACAGTCGTTACACTTGTTACTTGTTACAGTCGTTACACTTGTGACAGTTGTGACAGTCGTTACACTTGTTACTTGTTACAGTCGTTACACTTGTTACTTGTTACAGTCGTTACAGTTGTGACAGTTGTGACAGTCGTTACACTTGTTACTTGTTACAGTCGTTACACTTGTTACTTGTTACAGTCGTAACCCTTGTTACTTGTTACAGTTGTTACACTTGTTACTCGTTACAGTCGTTACACTTGTTACAGTCGTTACACTTGTCACAGCCGTTACAGTTGTTACAATTGTTAGTTGTAACAGTCGTTACTGTTGTTACAGTTGTTACAGTTGTGACAGTCGTTACACCTGTTACTTGTTACAGTCGTTACACTTGTTACAGTCGTTACACTTGTTACAGTTGTTACTTGTTACATTCGTTACAGTTCTTGCTTGTTACATTCGTTACAGTTGTTATTTGTTACAGTTGTTATTCGTTACATTGGTGACAGTTGTTATTCGTTGTTACATTCGTTACAGTCGTTACAGTTGTTACAGTTGTTACTTGTTACGTGTTACAATCGTTACAGTTGTTACTTGTTACATTCGTTCCAGTTGTTATTCGTTACATTGGTGACAGTTGTTATTCGTTGTTACATTCGTTACAGTCGTTATTCGTTACATTGGTTACATTTGTTACAGTTGTCTTCGTTGCCACAGTCGTTACTGTTGTTACTTATTACATTCGTTGCAGTTGTTACTTGTTACAGTCTTTACCATTGTTACTTGTTACACTTGTTACAGTAGTTACTTCTAACAGTCGTTACAGTTGTTACTTGTTAGTGTCGTTACTGTTGTTACTTGTTAAAGTCGTTACTATTGTTACTTGTTACATTCGTTACAGTTGTTACTTGTTACAGTCGTTACAATTGTAACAGTTGTTACAGTCGTTATTTGTTGCCGTCATTACAGTTGTTACTTGTCACAGTCGTTACCGTTGTTACTTGTTACAGTCCTTACTTGTTACAGTCGTTACAGTGGTAACATATTACAGTTGTTACCGTGTTTGCTTGTTACAATCGTTACAGGGGGTAGCCAAATAGGCTTAAAGGACTTGCCCAACCTTGGAATTAGGAGGGGTTAAAAATAAAAAGCACTGATGAACTGAAACCCAAGCAATCTTTTGACGGGGGGGCTTAGTGCGCGCTGCAGCGATAATTTTATATCGCGATTCTTGACGCATTTTTTATCATTCAGAATGATATCCATAGTTCCCCTTTTGGTTCGATAATCTTATATCGCGAGTCTCAACGCATTTTTTTCTTTTTTTTCTTTCGCGATTCTCAACGCATTTTTTTCTTTTTTTTTCTTTCGCGATTCTCTTACACATTTGTTTTCCTTTTTTTTTCTTTCGCGATTCTCAACGCATTTTTTTTCTTTTTTTTTCTTTCGCGATTCTCTTTCGCATTTTATTTCGCAATTCTCTTTCGCATTTTATATCGCAATTCTCAACACATTTTTTAATCATTCAGAATCATATCCATAGTTCCACTTTTGGTTCTTTTTCTATGAGGATTTTCGCCTGAAAGGGTGGATCTCCCTAGGCTATCCCTATACTCAAAGATTGCATGTGACAGGGATTTCCCCACCCCCCCCCCCCCCACCACCCCCCCCCACCCCCCCCCCCCCCCCCCCCCCCCCGCGCGATATTTAACGATCGCTAGTTTTGACCTTGTTTAAGAAATTATACAATTTTTTGTGTGCCCTAAATGGACCTAAACAGCTACAATAAAATCACTTTCAGATTAGAAAAAAAACATTGGTCTTTGATTGGATGATGTAACGGAACGAACGAGTAGGTACCCTTCAGCTGTGGTAGTGGTAGTAGCTGGAGCTGTGGGCCTGAGCCATTAATCGCTGGCGCTGTGGTAGTGGTAGTAGCTGGAGCTGTGGGCCTGAGCCATTAATCGCTGGCGCTGTGGTAGTGGTAGTAGCTGGAGCTGTGGGCCTGAGCCATTAATCGCTGGCGCTGTGGTAGTGGTAGTGGGTGGAGCTATGGGCCTGAGCTATTTATAGCTGGCGCTGTGGTAGTGGTAGTAGCTGGAGCTGTGGGCCTGTGCCATTAATCGCTGGCGCTGTGGTGGTGGTCTTGTATGTGAACTTGACCTTGTTCACATGGCTCCAGGCTTAGCAAGCTTTTAACTCACCGTCTCCAGCAGTTCTAATTTTCAATATTTCCAACATTTTTCAAAACAAATCCACAATTTCAACAATTTCACAGAAGTACTTGTGGAAGAAGTTTGATGCCAAGATCTTCTCCATGTATTGCATATCCTACCGAGACCAAAGCAAGATAGTTGCTGCTTATCAGGTAAGCTCGCGGCAATGTGTATGTATTTGAACAGTCCAGGGCTTGGTCCAGGGGTCGCCAAAGTAGTAGCAGGCTAAAGGATGTAGCCCAACCTTCAGATTTTCTCCATACACTGTGTATCCTACCGAGAACAAAGCAAGACAGTTGCTGCTTATCAGGTAGTATCTTGGCAATGTGTATGTATTTGTACAGTCCAGCGGTAGCCAAATAGGCTGAAGGGAATTGCCCAACCTTCAGATTTTCTCCATGTACTGCAAATCCTACTGAGACCAAAGCAAGACAGTTGCTGCTTATCTGGTAGTCTCTCGGCAGTGTGTATGTAATTGTACAGTCCAGGGGTAGCCAAAGTAGTAGTAGGATGAAGGGAATAGCCCAACCTTCAGATTTTTTCCATGCACTGTGTATCCTACCTGGAACAAAGCAAGATAGTTGCTGCTTCAGGTAGGCAAGTCAAGATAGACAATTGCTGGCGTATTAGGTAGACGCGAGATAGATAATTGGTGACATATCCTACCAAGAACAATTCAAGATAGCTTGTTGCTTATCAGCTAGGCCTCCAAAAGGATAGTTGCTGTTTATCAGGTAGGCAAGTCAAGATAGACAATTGCTGGCGTATCAGGCAGACGCAAGATAGACAATTGCTGACACATCCTACCAAGATCAATGCAATATAGCTGTTGCTTATCAGCTAGGCTCCCGGCAAGATAGACAACTGCTGGCGTATCAGATGGACGCTACATAGACAATTGCTGTCACATCCTACCAAGATCAATGCAATATAGATGTTGCTTATCAGCTAGGCTCCTGGCAAGGTAGACAATTGCTGACGTGTCAGGTAGACGCAAGACACACAATTGCTGACATATCCTACCGAAAACAATGCAATATAGCTGTTGCTTATCAGCTAGGCTCGGCAAGATAGACAACTGCTAGCGTATCAGATGGACGCAACATAGACAATTGCTGTCACATCCAACCAAGATCAATGCAATATAGATGTTGCTTATCAGCTAGGCTCCTGGCAAGATAGACAATTGCTGATGTGTCAGGTAGACGCAAGACACACAATTGCTAACATATCCTACCGAGAACAATGCAAGACAGTTGCTGCTTATCAGCTAGGCTCTCGGCGCGTGTCCATGTACTGCAGAACTACCAAGATCAGTGCAAGATGATTGCTGCCTATCAGGAAGGCCTCCAAAACGATAGTTGCTGTTTATCAGGTAGGCAAGTCAAGATAGACAATTGCTGACGTATCAGGTAGATGCAAGATAGATAATTGCTGACATATCCTGCCGAGATCAAAGCAAGATAGCTGCTGCCTATCAGGTAGGCAAGTCAAGATAGACAATTGCTGGTGTGTCAGGTAGACGCAAGATAGACAATTGCTGACATATCCTATCGAGAATAATGCAAGGTAGTTGCTGCTTATCAGGTAGGCAAGTCAAGATAGACAATTGCTGACGTATCAGGTAGATGCAAGATAGACAATTGCTGACATATCCTATCGAGAATAAAGCAAGGTAGTTGCTGCTTATCAGGTAGGCAAGTCAAGATAGACAATTGCTGACATATCAGGTAGATGCAAGATAGACAATTGCTGACATATCCTACCGAGATCAAAGCAAGACAGTTTCTGCCTATCAGCACTGCTGAAGTATAAACTGCATATCCTGTTCACCATGTACTGCATATCCTGTTCACCATGTACTGCATATCCTGTTCACCATGTACTGCATATCCTGTTCACCATGTACTGCATATCCTGTTCACGCAGTTACTTTGCATATCCTGTTATCACCATGTACCTGCCCAGCCTGTTCACCATGTACTGCATATCCTGTTCACCATGTACTGCATATCCTGTTCACCATGTACTGCATATCCTGTTCACCATGTACTGCATATCCTGTTCACCATGTACTGCATATCCTGTTCACCATGTACTGCATATCCTGTTCACCATGTACTGCATATCCTGTTCACCCTGTACGCATATTATCCTGTTCACCATGTACGGCATATCCTTTTCACCATGTCTTGCAATATCCTTCCCATGTACTGCAGATCCTTTTCAACACCATGTACTGCAGATCCTGGTTCACCACCTGTACTGTCTATCCTGTTCCCATTACTGCAATCCTATTCTCACATGTACTGCATATCCTTTTCAACCTGTACTGCATATCCTGTTCAAACCATTTACGGCAATATATCCATTCATCACCATGGTACTGCATACATGTTCACCATGTACGGCTATCCTGTTCACCATGTACTGCATATCCTGTTCACCATGTACTGCATATCCTATTCACCATGTACTGCATATCCTGTTCACCATGTACTGCATATCCTTTGTAATGTTCACCATGTCCTGCATATTCTGAGTAACATTCTCAGTGACCGTGTACCCACATCACCTCATCACTGTTTTGCTCACATCAGGGAAAAACTTCTCATTGACCGATGTATCCCTCCCCTCACCATCACCTGTTTGCCGCACTCCGGGAGACAACCATGTCAGTGACCGATGTACCTCACCTCACTCACCGTTTGCTCACTCATGGAGAAAATATCTCATTGATCATGTACATCACCGCAACCTCACCTGTTTGCTCACTCAGGGAGAAAACATTCTCAGTGACCGATGTACCTCACCTCACCACACCTGTTTGCTCACTCAGGGAGAAAACATTCTCAGTGACCGATGTACCTCACCTCACCCCTCACCTGTTTGCTCACTCAGGGAGAAAACATTCTCAGTGACCGATGTACCTCACCTCACCTCACCTGTTTGCTCACTCAGGGAGAAAACATTCTCAGTGACCGATGTACCTCACCTCACCTCACCTGTTTGCTCACTCAGGGAGAAAACATTCTCAGTGACTGATGTACCTCACCTCACCTCACCTGTTTGCTCACTCAGGGAGAAAATATTCTCAGTGACCGATGTACCTCACCTCACCTCCCCTGTTTGCTCACTCAGGGAGAAAATATTCTCAGTGACCGATGTACCTCACCTCACCTCACCTGTTTGCTCACTCAGGGAGAAAACATTCTCAGTGACCGATGTACCTCACCTCACCTCACCTGTTTGCTCACTCAGGGAGAAAACATTCTCAGTGACCGATGTACCTCAACCTCACCTCACTCACCTGTTTTGCCTCCACTCAGGAGAAAACATTCTCAGTGACCGATGTACCTCACCTCACCTCCTGTTGGCCTCAGCTCAGGAGAAAAATATTCTCAGTCACCATGTACCTCACCTCACCTCCCCATCACCTGTTTGCTCACCTCAGGGAGAAAACATTCTCGTGACCGTGTACCTCACCTAACCTCACCTCACCTTTTGCTCACTCAGGGAGACATTCTCATGACCGATGTACCCCCTCACCTCACCTGTATTGCCCTCGGGAGAAACATTCTCAGTGACCGATGTTACCTCACCTCCTGCACATGTTTGCTCACTCAGGGAGAAACTTCTCAGTGACCGATGTAACTCCCTCACTCAGCCTGTTTTTGCTCACTCAGGGAAAAACTTCTCAGATGACCGATGTCACCTCACCTCACCCTCACCTGTTTTGCTCACTATGGAGAAAACAAAAAAATTTTTTCCCCCTCATGACGATGTACCTCACTCACCTCACCTGTTTGGCCTCACTCATGAGAAAATAGCTCGAGTGATCGATTGTACCTCCCCCACTCCCTGTTTTGCTCAAGCAGGGAGAACATTCTCAGTGACCGATGTACCTCACTCACCTCACCTGTTTGCTCACTCAGGGAGAAAACATTCTCAGTGACCGATGTACCTCACCTCACCTCACCTGTTTGCTCACTCAGGGAGAAAACATTCTCAGTGACCGATGACCGTCACCTGCACCGTCACCTGTTTGCTACTCAGTGGAGAAAACTTCTCATGGACCGATGTAACCTACCTCCACCGTCACCTCACTGTTTGCTCACTCCGGGGACACATTCTCAGTGCCGCTTTCCTCACCTCACCTCAACCTTTTGCTCACTCAGGGAGAAAACATTCTCAGTGACTGATGTACCTCACCTCACCTCACCTGTTTGCTCACTCAGGGAGAAAATATCTCAGTGACCGTGTCCTCAACCCTCACCTCACCTGTTTGCTCACTCAGGGAGAATATTCTCGTGACCGTCCTCACCTCACCTCACCTGTTTGCCACTCAGGGAGAAACATCTCAGTGACCGATGTACCTCACCTCACTCACCTGTTTGCTGCCTCAGGTAGAAACAGTTCTCAGTGACGATGGTACCTCACCTCACCTCACCTGTTTGCTCACTCAGGGAGAAAACATTCTCAGTGACCGATGTACCTCACCTCACCTCACCTGTTTGCTCACTCAGGGAGAAACATTCTCATAACCGATGTACTCCCCTTCACCTCACCTGTTTCTCACCAGGGAGAACACATCTCATTGACCCGATGTCCCTCCCCTCCCCTCACCTCCCCTGTTTGCTCACTCATGAGAAAACATTCTCAGTGACCGATGTCCCTCACCTCACCTCACCTGTTTTCTCCACCTCTGGAGAAAACATCTCGTGACCGAGTACGCTCACCTCACCTCACCTGTGTTTGCTCACTCAGGGGAAAAACATTCCAGTAGCTTGTTACCCTCACCTCACCTCCCCTGTTTGCTCACTCCTCCCCTCACCTCACCTCACCTGTTTGCTCACTCAGGGAGAAAACATTCTCAGTGACCGATGTACCTCACCTCACCTCACCTGTTTGCTCACTCAGGGAGAAAACATTCTCAGTGACCGATGTACCTCACCTCACCTCACCTCACCTGTTTCGCACCTCCAGAGAAAACATTCTCAGTGACCGATGTACCTCACCTCACCTCACCTGTTTGCTCACTCAGGGAGAAAACATTCTCAGTGGGTTGAGCTGTCGGTTGATAGAGACCGAGATCCAAGCCTTCAGCCTGGGACACACGCTGTTTGACCCTGCCACCTCATCTTACAAGGTGTGAACAGTGTTTTACAGTCCAGGGGGTGGCCAACTTGGGCTGTTGGACCCTGACACCTCATCCTACAAGCTATACACAGTATGTATGCTACAGTCCAGGGGTAGCCGAACCAGCTAAGTCGATTTGCCCAACCTCAAACAATCAAGATGAACTCTAGATAAAGAAGAGGGGCCAGTTGAATGAAACACTTGTAGCCCCTTTCAGCAAATCAATTGGTGTGGTGGTACACCAAGTTGCTTTGAGGATGTAGGGTCGGGGGTTCGATTCCCCCTACGGTCGCCCTAAGCGTTGCAGGTCGTTGTCAACCGCGATGGTCGCTTGTCCAGTTGAGGTAGAAGACCGCTCTCTACCCGCGTACGACGGGCTCCTTTAATACCACGCCCCACCAGGCGTTATCATTACCTTTTTTTAAACACTCGTAGCACAAACTCAGGGCCTGTCGGCGAAAGGGGTACCTTGGGGTTCAGTTCATCAATGCTTTTTCTTTTTAAGCCCTTCCTATCACGGTTGGGCAAGTCCTTTTTAGCCTATTCGGCCTACCCCTGGACTTTAACATACTTACATACTCGTAGAACTGGTCCCCAACCTTTTGTAAGCATGCATGATGCACATGAAGGATTACCTTTGCCTTTCAAATGTTCGGATTTCTCATTGTTTTAATTTGTGTGAGGTTCTCTTACGATTGCTGTTATGGCTACCAACATGTTCTGTGGAGCACAAGCCACACACAATATATTACAGCTGCCACAGTGTCATAACCTAAAGCATGCATGCACACCGTTATGATTGATCGTGGGTTGGCACCTCCCGCCGACCTAAGGGCGCCTACTCCCTCAGTCTGAGTAGGAACGGCTGTACGATATGTACCATGCGATGTCGTACAATACATCATGTGATGTGATCCACGATATTGTACACTGTTTTTTTCGACGACGCCTCGCCATTCCGTCGCTGCATGGCGACGCATGGGTTTGGCTAAACTAGTCAGAATTGCCCCCCCCCTAACCTCCGGGCTCCGCGCTTTGCGCTCCGTGGGATTTGGGGGGCAGCACGTCGCACTGCGGCCGCACCGAGGCTGCCCAATTTGCGACGCCTGACACAAATAAAACTGATATCGTACTAGGCAACATTCCCATTTGACGAATGGCTCAGTGGCAGAGCTCCAAGAAAGCCGTATGTGCCAGGTTCTAATCCCCACGGGTGCGCTTAAGTGTTCGCGGTCGCTTTCAACCTCCATGGTAGCTTTGACCAGGTTAAGTAGCAGCCCGTTCCCTACCGCCGAAAGACCGGGCTCACTTAATACCACGCCACACCAGGCGTTATAAAATTAAATAAATAAATCTCAACTTCCAAGATATGTTGCAATGACACTTCTAAGGACGTGGTATTAAGGGAACCAGCTCGTAAGTATGCGATGGACAGGCTTACATCACACCTAGAGTCCAGTTACCATGCCGGTCGACGACCCTCCGGTTTTATACCAGGCGTTATCATTACTAGATAACCCTGAACATGATATTGTGCGTGAAGCACACGACACACATAATATGTTTTCGGCGGAGCCCCCTCTTCAAGGGGGCGGGAGCCCCTGGGGTTACCCATTTGTCCATCCATAGGCGACCGAGACGAAGCCTAACACGTCAGCCAACGGTCTCGTAACTAACTCGCTTCTGTTGCCACCTTTCGTTCCATTGCCAACACACTCCGCCAATTCGTAGCGTCGCTTGCAACGCTGCATGGGACTTGTCGCTCCCACTGTACTTTGATTCACAGCACAAGAAACTCGCTAACCGTTGTGGCTGCCACCTTGTCTTTGTGTACGGTACAGCACACGACACATACAATCTATGTTGCCTGTAAACCTATCCCGTCTATCCCTTCTACTACCACCACCACCACCACCACCACCACCACCACCACCACCACTAACACCTCGCCACCCACACCCCACCCACCCACCTACCACCACCACCACCCGCAGGTTATAGGCATCTGTATATTTGAGGGCCAGGTGCCCCCCCAGGTTTTGGCAGCCCACCCACCCACCACCACCACCACCACCACCACCACCCGCAGGTTATAGGCATCTGCATATTTGAGGGCCAGGTGCCCCCCAAGGTGTGGCAGGCAATGCCCGACTTCAACGACTTCGCGTTTGTGAAAGTCAACAGCCTAGAGCCCGTTGAGCGTGATTTTGTAGCGGCGCTGATTAGCTCGCAGTCGCCTGTGCCAGACCTGTGCATCGTGTCCACTAAGGAAGTGCTGGTGTGATCCACTGCTTTTCTTTTTGGCAATGAGCAGCAGCTGTAGGCAGCTCCCCTGGCTGGCCAACGTCTAGCTGGCCAACGAGCAGCTCAGGGCTTCTGTCGCCTGTGCCAGACCTGTGCATCGTGTCCGCTAAAGAAGTGCTGGTATGATCCACTGCTTTTCTTTTTGGCAACGAGCAGCAGCTGTAGGCAGCTCCCCTGGCTGGCCAACGCCTGGCTGGCCAACGAGCAGGTCAGGGCTTCGGTCACCTGAACGGGACCTGTGCATCGTGTCCGCTAAAGAAGTGCTGGTATGATCCACTGCTTTTCTTTTCGGCAACGAGCAGCAGCTTGTGGGCAGCTCCCCCGCCAGTTGAATCAGCCAAACCTTAAGCAACCTAGTGCACCTTGAAGCAGACGTAATCAGCTTTCCACTGCTGAATTTTTTAGGCTTAGCCCAGCGTCTGGCTCAGGGATCTGTCTAGAAGCTGCTGCTTGTAGCCGAAAAGAAAGCGCTGGTGTGGCAGTGTTGCATTTTTGGACGATGCGACGCCATTCCGTAGAATGCTACTACCCCCGGACCCCCGGATATCGGGACGCGCTTCCCCCCCCACCCCCCCAGGCTCTGCTCTTCGCACTCCGCCATGCTTTGGCTACACAACTATCCTGAAATCAGGGTTGAGTAGCCCAAGTAGCTACTCAACCTGGACCACAGAAATCTGAAATAAAAAACACTGTGGTGTGGTGAGGGCATTGGAGTATTGGACACCTGTGCCAGAACCTGTGCATTGTGTGCACCAAGGAAGTGCTGGTGTGTGTGTGTGTGTGTGTGTGTGTGTGCCCCCCCCCCCCCCCCCCCCCCCCCCCCCATTCGAGATCTACCCCCTCCAAAAGTCGATTTCGATTTTCCTCGTTGGTTCCAGGGCTTACAGCTCCTTCAGGCCTCTAATTGAGCATGCGGTATACGAGCAGTGTCCTAGAGCACCCCTGGTGTGATCAGTTTTTATTTCCCCTGCTTCTTGTAGCGATCTCTACCTGGGAGCCTGTTTGGTAAACGCTTCAACTGGGAACCGGGAACGGGTGTCTGGGACCCGTTTTGGCAATAGCTTCCGCTACCCTGACACGCTAACCCCGAACCCCCCAGGGCTGCCCTACCCAAATCACTACCTGGACCTTACCCTTGGAAAGTACCAAATCCTTGAAAGCTACGAGAAGACCCTCTTTCTGAAAAGAAAACAAAAGGTCTGGGTGTGGAGAACGGTGCACACACACACACACACAGGGCTACACATGTTAGCTTCCCCCCAGCTTCATTAGCCATCCACTGGGTCAAGCCCAAAGCTGCCAGCTGCATGGTAGCTTCCCCCCGCCTTCATTAGCCATCTTATGTATGTATGACTTATACGTCATACTGAGAGTGGCAAAGAGCGCTCCGGTCTGAGTCCTCAGTGGACTCTGTCCCGCTTGTCCGACAGTGGTGAAGCCACCTGTCGATGCACGCCGTCGCGCACTACAGTTGCAGTACTGAATGTACTGCTGCCATCTTCTTTATTGTTCAAGCTATTGAACTATCCAGTATCTTTCATCTCCTGTAAATGAGATGAACCCCTACGAGTCTGCAGTCCCCGCGTCCACAATAAAAACTTTGACATAAACAAGGTCGGACGAGGCATCAGAAAAATTGCCCATCGCAGTGGTCAACCTACGTGCAATCAGGGCTGACGACACGGTGTAGCACGTCTGGTGTTGCATTCACAAACAGGAAGGGACCCGCAAGAACCATCCTCAACCAGATGAACAACAACCACGTATCCCTCCTATTTTTCTACATACATGCATTCTTGCATGGACTCGAATCCCAACAGTTACAAATACACCGCACACATAGCAAGCATATACCTGACACATAGCATCAATATTTTTTTGATAAAATGAACATTGAACCTGAATTGGTGGATAAAATCTCCAGTATGAAGCTGGTCATGAATCCTGATGCCTTTGAAGGATGGAAATATTTGATTCAATTAAAAAAATGCGATAATAATCGCACAATCGAATTATCATCCCAGATAAGAAGATGATTTAACAATATTGTAGAATTAAATTATCACTGTAGCGCGAACTCAGGGCCCCCGTCGGTTAAACGATTGTTTGGGGCTCAGTTCATCAGTGCTTGTTCTTTTTAAGCCCTTCCTGGACGGTTGGCCAAGTCCCTTTAGCCTATTGGGCCTACCCCTGGACTGTAACATACATACACATAGCATCATGCATAGCACACTCTCTCCCCTCCTACCCTTTACCCCAGGGGGGTTAGGGAGGGAGCGCTTAGACCATATTTAGAGACTTAGTTTAACATTAAGCAAATATATAATCTTTATTATTAGGGGGTGGGGGATATAAAGGGGTTGTCTTCACCCCCCTGGGGTGAGGGGCCTTTTCTGGTATCCTCAAGGGTTCGGCCCTTGTCTTCACCCCATACCACCCCCTCTACCGGTATCCCTTTTAAATTTGGGCCCCCCTGGGACCACCCCAGGGGGGGTGATTTGAAAGGGGGTGTTCGTCAAATAAGGGGCGCCCCCCCCCCCCCCCCCCCCCCTGGGAGAGAGTACTTAGCTCTTTATGTTGTTCCCTTCTTTCGACACGCCTTTCATGTGAAATTCTTCCTATTATTGATTTCACACAGAGGCAGAAAAACGTTAACTGCTGCCTAAAGCCATGTAAAGAAGTCCTACTTAGTATACTCAAAAGAAATGAAATGCGTCAGGATTTGGGCATGTGCATGTAGAATCGGGCTGCCATATGCTTAGCCGCTTAGGTGTAACATTTGGGAAGGTAGAAAGTATAAAAATCGGGCGCCCGATGCCCAAGTGTAACAACTGGAAGGCATAAACGTTTAATATCGGGGTACCTTTGGGGGCTGCCCTATTCCAGAATCGGGCTGCACGTATATCCTTATAATTGGGCCAAGAAAAAACGATTTCATCAACATCTGCAGCTTCAGGGCCCAGACAGGTAGGCATCCAAAGTGGGCATTGTTTTTACCAGGGTAGAACAAACCGGTCGGTACCCAAAAAACCCTATGTCGGTTTGCCCGGAACTTTCTGCGAGCCCCTTCCGGTATGCACCGACCAATGAAGGCGAGTTTCGTTTAGACCAGAGAAATTTCTGGTTTAGACCGGCCGGAATTCGACCTGGGTTTCCGGTATCCGACTCAGCTTTGTAGCTGAGTAGCTGTGCATCTTTCATGGTGACTCGTGCCCATTAGTTTTTGAACAGTTGGAACTTCATCTATCTTGACCTTCCCAGCACCTGCCCTTCGAGGAAGAGGACGATGAAAGCACTTCCCTCCCATTTTAACCCCCCATGTCGGTTTTGCTTAGGGCTCTATTAAACTTTTGACACTAAGTGGTAAAACGATTTGCACGAGCACTAGTGCATCCAAGGGACACTTGCACCCAGATCTGAGAGGCCAAGACAGTGGTACAGACAACTGTACTAAAACATATTCTTACGGTGACTATAGCTAGCTCCGGCTTACGCTGTAGTGTCCTTAACATCACGTCCTGTGAGTAACTGTATTACACCGATGTAACAATTTCAATTTAAATTTCAATTTAAAACATGTTCAATGACCCCGTCGTTTGCTTCTTCTTGATGCCACTTGTGTTACGCGAGGTGGTTGAGTTTCTAGGTAGGGATCAGTGATGATATGCTTACGGATTTGGGCATAAACATTAAAAATCGTGGCACCGATGCCCAGGTGTAGCATTTTACAAGATGGAAACATTAAAACTCGTGGCACCCGATGCCTGTAGCTTTCCGGAGCGTTATGTCGTTAGCACTGACACAGGGAATGGACCAAGGCGATTCAGCTTACATACGAGATGCCATGTCAGGCGACATGGCTGGTATAAGACAGGAAAGGCGACAGTACCTCAGGGTACTGCCGCCGGTAGGTGCTGGCCCTATCGGGCAGAGGCACTACAATGGAAGCTTCCAGGCAGAGGGCCTGGGGCACTAAGACACTCTAGCTGGACCGGGAGAACCGGTCTATAACATCCCCCCCAATTCCGTGTATTCTTCATTCAGAAGAATTCATGGAATTTAGGAGGTTCAAAGCAGAAGGGAAGTCTAGAGTGTAAAATATTCAGACTACGTAATAATGTGATTACCAAGAAGCATGGGGCCAAGCTTGGATGGTAGTCACAGTAGGAGGAGAGCTCGGATGTACATGTTGAGGTACAGAGCAAGAGGGGAATCCTGGTCAAGGATAAAGGTGCACTTCAGGCAATATATATTTAACATGGACTGGATTCCAGCTTAATAGCTGCCAGGAAGGGTGGTCAGGTCATGCTAGGATATCAAGCTAGGATATCGTGCTAAGATATCAAACTGCAGGAGGGCGCTGGGGTGAACTCCTAGGAGCTGCAGGAAGCTGCAGGATTAATCAAGATAAAATCTAGGTGAGACTGGCTGCAGCTGTATAGCTGTAAGGGATCAGAGCAGGTCAGGTGAGATCAGATCACACAGGTGGGGGAAGGGGATCTATGTATCACTATTCATGCTAGGCTAGTAAAAGAGAAATTAAGGTCAGTAAACTGAATACTCCCCCTGATCAGGGATGGAAAAGTACCAGATCACAGGATGACTTAGTTTATTTTTAGTTTGCCAATGCAGCCAATTTTGGATCTGAAGTCACAGAACTTGGCCCTGGGGAGGGCCTTGGTGAGCATGTCAGACATGTTTGCAGCAGTAGGTATCCAGTTCAGCTTGATGCCCTCTTTCTTGGACTGTTCTTTGAGGAAGTAGAACCTGGTCTCCATGTGCTTCAGCCTGGAGGACAGCTTCTCCTGGTTCCAGGCACTGAGTGCAGCTTGGTTGTCACCATTGATGGTGAGGGCAGGAGGAGCTGTGCCTGTGACAGAGTATTGCAGCTTTCTCAACCACATTCCTTCTTGGGCTGCAGAGGTGGCTGCCATGAACTCAGCTTCTGTGGTGGACAGGGCTGTTGCAGATGCCTGGAATTTGGATGCCCATGAGATTGCCCCCCCTTGGTTAAGGAAGACAAAGCCTGTTTTGGACTTTCTGGTGATGGGGCAGGCAGCATGGTCAGAGTCACAGTAGCCGATGAGGGGCTTGGTAGAGTAGGTGTAGGTGATGCCATGGTCTGGTGTATTAGACAAGTACTTCAGAATACCAATGGCAACCTCCATGTGGTCATGCAGTGGGTGTGCACTGTGCCTGGCCAACCTGTTGACTGCTTGGGCAATGTCAGGCCTGGTGTTGACTGCAAGGTAGTTGAGGGAGCCAACAATCTGGGCAAGGGGAAGGCCAGTAGCTGGGGTGTCCTTTTCAGCATAGGGAAGGTGTGCATCTGGGAGGAGGGGAACAGGGAACCTGGTGCTGTTGGGCTCAGGGAGCATGTTGTGAGCACGGAGGAGGTCCTGGATGAATCTTGACTGACAGATGTGCAGTGTGCCGTTTGAGGCATTTCTGGTGATTTCATAACCAACAAAGACAGAGGGGTCACCTAGATCTCTGGTCTTGTAAAGCTTCATGATGCTGGTTTTGTACTGGTGGAGAAGGTCTTTGTCAAAGGAGAGGAGTAAGAAGTCATCTACCCACAGTAGGACCCAGATGAGGGTTCTGTTGTGGGGGCCAGGTAGGACAAACAGGCCCTGATCTACATCAACTTCTCTGAATCCAATAGCAGTCATATCTTCTTTGACCTTGAGGTACCATTGGCGGGATGCCTGCTTGAGGCCATAGAGGCATTTCCACATGCGGCAGACTCTGTGGTCTTGTTCAAAACCAGGTGGCTGGGTGCAGTACAGTTCTTCTTCAACTATGCCATTGAGAAAGGCAGTGGAGACATCTAACTGTGCTAGGTGTGCTTTGGGGTTAGCTGCCATGGAGAAGATGTAGCGGATAGTGGCATGCTTAGCAACTGGAGCAAACACTTCATCATAGTCCATACCTGGGCGCTGAGCATATCCTTTGGCTACTAGTCTGGCCTTGTATCTAACAAGTTCACCATCAACTGACTGTTTGATGTCAAAAACCCATTTAGTTCCTATTGCTTTGAATCCTTGTGGGAGTTCTGAGAGAGACCAGGTGTTCATGTCTGCAAGTGCTGCTAACTCTTCTTGCATAGCAGCTTTCCATTCTTTAGCTTGGGGGCCAGACAGTGCTTCTTTCTCTGTCTTAGGTATGATTATCTGGTCTGCAGCTAGGTAAGCTAGGAAGTTGGGTGAGTGTCTGTCTCTGCCACTTCGTCTGGGTTCAACTAGAGAAGGATCTATTTCTGGAATAATAGAGTTGTCAGGGATGGCTGCTTGTTGGGGTTCCAGAGGGTCAGGAGCAGGACTTGTGGGATCTTGTGTAGGTTGGTTGGTGGGATTGTGCTCATCTTGTGGTTGGTTGGTGGGATTGTGTTCATCTCCTTGTTCTACAGTATTGTTGTGTTCAGGTGCACTGGCTGCAGGCATGATACTAGGTCCTGTGGGCTGATCGACAGTGCTGGGGTCGAAGGATAGTCCATCTGGCATTCCCCAGGCTGGTGGATTAGCCTGAAATCTGGCTAGTCTTGCCTGATATTGCTGCATGTCTTGGAGTTCAGAGGGTGTGGTTGCAGGTGGGGTAGGGAGGACTGTGTCTTCATCAATTTCTACTGGGGTGTCCTCTTCATAGTTTCCTAGGACCACAGCATCTGGGCCTGGGAATTCTTTCTGTCCTGCTAAATTTTCAAACTCATTGAAAGTGATGTCTCTAGCATCAAAGATCTTGTGGGTAGAATCTACAACTCTGTAGGCTTTTCGTGATTCTGAGTACCCAAGAAGTCTAGTGATTTTTGCTGAGGGTGGAAACTTGAAGTCTCTGGATTTAGGTGGGACATGGACATATGCAGTGCACCCAATGGTCCTGAGGTGATCAATCTTAGGCTTGGTTCCATGGAACATTTCATATGGTGTTTTGTTAGACTCAGAGGTGGGAGGGATGTTTCTGAGGATGCTTGCATTCTTTACCATATCTGCCCAGTATCTGTTAGGGAATTCTGAGGAGAGCAGGAGGGCTGTAGATCTGTCATGCAGGGTTCTGTTGAGGCGTTCTGCTGCACCGTTGGTAGATGGGTTACCTGGGACTGTGAAGTTGAGAGTGATTCCTTTCTGTTTGCACCAGTTTTTGAATTTAGTGCAGATGTACTCAGATCCATTGTCACAGAAGATGGTTCCTATTTTGTTTTGGGTGAGGACTTCAAACCGATCAAGTTCTGTGATGGTGTCCTTGGCCACTGTATCCTTTGTTTTGTGGAAAGTAACAATGGAGTATTTAGAATAGTCATCTAGGATGCCTTGGAAGTAAAGGCTGCCATTGGGGCTTGGGACTTTCATCTTTCCACTCATGTCAATGTGAATGATGGCCATGGGGCGTGTGGCTCTGGTATGGGAAGTGGGGTAAGGGTTTTTGTCCATTTTTGATAGGACACAGATTTCACAGGTATGTTTTCTTCATTTTGTTAAATGCAGAGGAAGTGATGTCATTTCCAATGACCATGTCTTCTGAGGCCATTCTCGCTAGGGAACTGTAGGCTAGGTGTCCTAGTCTGATGTGTTGGAGTTCGGCTGTCATAGGTGTTTTTCTAGATACAGCTGCTAAGGCCACAGCTGTTTGTATTCTGAACCTCTGATCAGGGTAGGATCCGCCTTGATAATAGGGACTAGGTAGAGGCTGCGTTTCTTAGGTCCTGATATGAGAATTTTGTTGTTGATGGTCATGGTGCACTCGTCAGAGTTGAATTGGATTTCCATGGTGGGGTTATTTTTGATAGCTGATGCCATGGAGAACAAGTTGGGTGTGTTGGTGTCTGAATTGAGATGAACATTGAGGAGTTTGTGCATCTTTCCTTTTGGCCCTCTAATGAGGGCAGTACCAGACTTGTTTATGTAGGTGTGACCAGAAGCTGTGAGGACTTTAATGGGTATGATGTCTTTGATGTCATAGAGGAGGCTTGGGTCACCAGTCATGTGGGAGGTGGCTCCTGTATCCATGATCCAGTTTCTGTATATGCTGCGTGTGTGTTTTGTTGCATTGAGGGCAAAATGAGTGGTGGAGGAAGTCTCTGGTTGTTGTGATTGTTTGAGAGGTCTGAGGTTTTCCAGGGGTTGTAAGAACATATGATCTGTGGTTCTCCTTTTTAGGCTGGAAGGGAAGGTGAGCCATGGGTATGGTAAAGGGTCTGTGTAAGGGTCTTTGACTTGCTGGAAGTAGAAATCTCCATATGCATCCTTGAGATCTGCTATGATGTCGTCTGATTGCTGTATATGGAAGTACTTATTTTGTTGGGCAGGGGACATTTGGGTCAGTATGAAGATCTTGGCCATGGCATTTATCCCATGTAAGTGCATGTCTAATAAGTTCTCTGACTTCATCACCTTAAGATCCTTTGAGACATCCTTGATCCAAAGGGCAAAGGCTGCTGCATTAGATGACGATGGTGCATCCATTGTGAAGCAGAGCTTGGATCTAGGAAAAGGAGAGGGGGGGGGGGGGGGGGGGGGGGGGGGGGGGGGGGGGGGGGGGGGGGGGGCTTGCGAGGCCGACGGTGTTATAGGAGATGGCGGGAGGGGAGGGAGGGGGAAATGGTGGCGCAGGGATTTGGGGTCTTGGGAGTTGCGGGGGGCAACAAAACTGGAGTGAACCAGCGAAGGGTGCCTGAGCGATGACAAGTTTTCTGGGCTTGTGATCCTCTTCTTCTGGAGTTGCGGGGGCAACAATCAATTGAAATTGAAATTGAAATTTTTACATCCGTGTAGAACCGTTACTCACAGGACGTGAAGTTAAGGACACATCAATCAAAAGCACTGCTTACACCGGGGAACTCGGGATCAACGGGTGAGGACGACAGATGTGATGAAGCTCAAATCTGTTGCAGTGGAAGACGCGACGGCGTGGTAGGCTCGTAACCTGTAGCTTTCCGGAGCGTTATGTCGTTAGCACTGACACAGGGAATGGACTAAGGCGATTCAGCTTACATACGAGATGCCATGTCAGGCGACATGGCTGGTATAAGACAGGAAAGGCGACAGTACCTCAGGGTACTGCCGCCGGTAGGTGCTGGCCCTATCGGGCAGAGGCACTACAATGGAAGCTTCCAGGCAGAGGGCCTGGGGCACTAAGACACTCTAGCTGGACCGGGAGAACCGGTCTATAACAATGCCCAGGTGTAGAGTTTGGGAAGCTGGAAACATTAAAAATCGTGGCACCCGATGCCCAGACGTAGCTTTTTACAAGATGGAAACATTAAATATCGGGCGCCCTTCTTGGCTTGCCCGATTCCCAGGTGTAGCATTCGGGATTCTAGCCATTTGGGATTCCAGCCATTCCAGCCATGCTACATGCATGAGTTAGCGCAGGTATAGACGTGCTCCCGCGTATGTAGGGGCGTGGGGGCAGCCGAAACCAGGCCGAAACCGGCCAAAACTCAATCGCGAGCCACTAATGCCTGCCAATCTATCTAGATAGGCAGACATATAAGCATACAAAGTATATTTTCCAGGTGTAGCTTTGGGGGGGGTGGATACTTTACTTATCGTGGCGCCCGATGCCCAGGTGTAGCATTTGGGAACCTGGAAACATAACCCACACCTAGGGGCGCGATGGACCAAAACGGGAACAAACATTATATATCGCGCGTGCGCGATGTATCGTGGTTAGGGATATCGCTGATCTAGGGATCGAGATTTTATTGTCCTCCGCGGTGCCCTTACCATTACCCTCGTAAAACCCTGTACACGTCGAACCTGTGGCTCTGAGTTGGATTGGCTTGGGCACTTGCCACTTGGCCTGAGCACTGGTGACCAGCCCGGTGCCTGTGCCAGAGACTTCGAACTGCCTGGACGTTTTATAATATTATATTGTCGTGCACGCCCGATGCTCCAGCCAAGCATCTGAAATCCGAAAACGTTTCCCACACCTGGGCGCCCGATGGACAAAATCGTCTCAAAACGTTTATTATTAGGGACCAGCATATCATGAAAAGTTGACCAAAGGCGAGTATGATATCATATGATATCATACACATTGCATCACATGATCATATGATTTGTTTATAAATAAAAGGCAACTAAAGCCTGGTCAGACTACCGGCATCATATGATAACATATATGATAACATGATGTCATATGATATCATATTGCCGTTCCCTCTTTATAATCGGGATGTTTTCCACGCGTGCGCTATTCCGTATCCATCGAATTGGGCCAGGAATCGATGGGTAAGTAGTAGGCCTTGCCCCTAAGGGTACGGTTTTCCACGCGTACGATGGGTAATGTTTTCCGAGCGTACACTCACGTACACTGCGCAGAGTCAGCAATCGCACGCCCGACCAACGCGGCAACGTGCATGTCGCGTGCATCTGTGTCAAGCCGTAGCAATAAGCTGTTAAGCACCCCTCCCTCCGTGCCACGTAATCGAATCTTAGTTGCAGGTTCCTGGGATTGAAGGCCAACCGCCGGCTGATATCTTGTCCGTCAGAAAGATGGATGGAGGCGGATAAGCGGACACAGGTGACTCACGTACAGCGTGGCGTACTGCTTTCGTCTATGGTCTACGGCGTTGCTGACGAATCCGCATGTTCTTGATCACTAGAAGTTCGTGATATCCGCTAGAAGCAAGGCGCGCCTGTAATATTCCCCAGGTCGGTCTATCCCGTTCCGCTCACCTGGCGCGCGTCATTGAGTGTTATCTCAAATGGAACTAACGTGCACTTTGTCTTGTACCTCACTGAAACGGACACTAGCCGGTGCACAGGACATGAGAGAAGTGAAAAGTACACTCGTGGCTCGTCAGCCTGCCGGCGTGACCTTAGATGACGTGACGTTTGGCAACTAGTGATTTAAGAGACTCGTGCAACTCCCCATACTCCCCGATCATCTTGCAAATGCCAGCGTATAACTTAACAACAAGCATGACAGGCGGGGGGGGTTCAATATTGTAGTTGCCCTTGACACCTCTAGCATAGTTGTTGCAAAGCCACTCAGCGCCAAGCGCGGGAGGAGTCTTGAAGAATGTTTGACCTCATGCTTGCGTATTTTGATGAATATGTGACACAGAGGGTGCAGAAGGAGACCGGGGAAACAGGGCATCAGCTGGAAGCGATGCTGGACGAGCATAGAAGTGCTGATGTCGTTCAGTTTGCTGCAAGGTAACTCTTATTTTCTTGTCCGAATAGCCAACTGGCGGTGGGGTTGAGCTTGGCCTGGACGGATGTTTGCTGCTAGTGCGAATATCTTCCACAGCGCTACGTGCCTTCTGCGATCGTATCCTCAATCGATTCACGACTCCATCTTGCCAGCACGCGGTGAAATTGCAATGGGAAGTGGTTCGGAGGAAGCTATTGGCCTGGGGGCTGTTGTAGGTGGTGGAGCTGAACCTGACACTCTATGGGGGAGACATTCCCCCTTTCAGGGGGGAAGAATGCTGCGATTGGTCGCTTCAGATGGTTGGTCTTGGTGATTGCTTGTAGCTATGGGCTGAAGTGGAGAGAGGAGCATGAACCCTAAACCTGTCTAGAAGCCCTGCCCCTTATCATCCTCACCATCAGATGGAGTGCATAGTAGTTGTGGGGAACTGGGGATGTGTTGTATTGTGCTTGAAATCTCCCAAGCAGGATGACTACATGAGTGTCCGTACTTGTTTTTCTGTAGGGTTGGGCATTTTAGGTCTGTGTGCGTGTGTGAGCGCTGGGAATCCGAATTACTATGTGACGGGGTTGACCACAATACAGGGTCTGCAACGTGACGAGGTCTACCTTTTCAGTCTGAGCTGTATTGCTAGCTTGATGTGTCAGTGTATTGAAAATAAGCATGATTTTGTTGTAGCTATGGTTTGCTCTGGATTGTACGCAAAAATACGTAGGGTAGCCACATCACTAGCAACCAGTATTTGTTTCGCTTTAGCCCCCTCTGGACCCCCCAGGGGTCCCGGGGCTGAAGCCCCAAGTTCCCCCCGTGTCTCTCTCCGCCGTCTGTCTGTCTGTCCGTCTCTCCATCTATCCATCCATCCGTCTGTCCGACAGATATCCAAGCGTTTGAACGATTCCGACCACCTCCGCACCCACAATTTTTGCTCATAGTTGGAGTGCGCATGACTAGAGTTATCAGCATCGCAGCGGTCAAGATCCTTCGCAAAAGTTGTTCAATGTTTGTAGCTCTATTCGGCTACGAGTAGCTACTATCTCCACTACTTCTGAAACTCCCTGCCGGTGACTGCTAAATCGATTTTCCGTGTCGCTTGCGACCCGCTCTTAGAACTTGTCTTTTTGGCTACGAGCAGCAGCTTCTAGGCAGCTCCCCTGGCTGGCTAATCAGCCAAAACTAAAGCAACCTCGTGCACCTCAGAGCTGGCGTACTCAGCTCTCTAGCGCTGCTGAAGTTTTGAGGCTGAGCCCAGTGGCTGGCTCTGGGGGCTGCCTAGAAGCTGCTGCTAGTAGGCGAAAATAAATACAGTGGCAACCAGTCTCAAACCTGTACTGTTCTCTGCCAACCACGTCACTAGCAACCAGTCTCAAACCTGTACTGTTCTCTGCCAACCACGTCACTAGCAACCAGTCTCAAACCTGTACTGTTCTCTGCAAACCACGCCAATAGCAACCAGGCTCAAACCTGTACTGTTCTCTGCAAACCACGTCACTAGCGACCAGGCTCAAAGCTGTACTGTTCTCTGCAAACCATGTCACTAGCAACCAGTCTCAAACCTGTACTATTCTCTGATTGCATACGGTGGTCCCAGCTCAGGCGCTGTAGCGGTCTGCAGAAGCAAAACCCACGGTAACCATTCCTCAGTCCAAACGGACGGGAAGGTTCCTTCAAACTCACGCCCCGTGGTAAGGCGTAGATTTCTTAAATTTCCCAATGTTCTGCTCTCTGCCCGCAGGCTTTCTGATGCTTTCCTGACAATCCTTGATACGGATGCTCACACCTTCGGGACCGCCTATGGACGCTTCTTCATAGACCAAGGCGCCACTGAGCTTGGAATTAGCCAGGTATGTATCAATGTTTTTTGGCCGAGGCCCCCCGTTCTGGGGGGCGGGAGCCCCCAGGGTTACCCCTTTGTCTGTTTGTCGGACCGAAAAATTGAAGCCTGACAAGTCAGCCAACTGTCTCACAACTAACTGGCTTCGGTCAGCTTCATTTTTATTGCCACCTTTCGTTCCATTGCCAACACACTCCGCTTATTGTCCGCGTCGCTGCGACGATGCATAGGACTTGTTTCCCGTGCAACGCATCACAAGGGGGGGGGGGGGGGGGGGGGGGGGGGGGGGGGGGGGGGGGTCTGACTAGTTTAGCTGGACCCATGCATCGCCACTGAGCTTGGAATTAGCCAGGTATGTATGCTGTTACAATTATCACTGTAGAACGAACTCAGGGCCCCCGACAGTAAAACAATTGTTTGGGATTCATCAGTGCTTTTTTGTTCTAGCTCCTATTGTCATGATTGGGCATTGATATATCGTACACCATTTATAAATTAATTTATATGCATTAATTTATCGTACAATATCGTATGATAGGTCGCCTGATAATCTTGGGGACCAGGACGATACAGGGTGCTTCAAATGGCCAAATTGGCCAGCGCTTAAGCGCACTTGAAAACAAAAAAACTGCGCTTTGTAGTGCAAAAAGCGCAAAAATTGCTTGCTGCGCCCACAGGGGGTTGCAAAAAACTGCGCTTACAGCGCAGAGGGGGTCAAAAAGTCAGCGCTCAAAAGCGCAAAAGCGCGCTTTGAATAACCCTGGTACGATATTGACATCCCTACTTCCAAGTAATACACTCACAAGTCTTTAAACTGTCTAATCCGCTTAGTTTGTTCCCTGTTTTCTGTGGGTTTAGCACGGGGGGGACTTGGAAGTACGATAGCACATAGATATATCGTATAGTACGCCTTATTACGAGGTATGAGGTTAAGGGGGCCAGCCCGTTTGCTTGCACTGGGGCCTACCACCTCCATCAGTTTAATAAATATATAGTACGCCTTATTACGAGGCGTGAGATTGAGGGGGCCAGCCCGTTTGCTTGCACTGGGGCCAACCACCAATAAACCAAACCTGCCCTGACCCCATGCCTCTTGACGTAGCCTCAGATCCCTTGGCCTGGCCTGACCTTGCCCGTTGACTGAACCCTATGCCCGACATCTCTTGATTCCTGCAGGAGAGGGCCCATCTACTGTCCTGTTAATTGGTTCCTGTTATCCCATTCAGGGTTTGGGACCTGGTCCATATGTCTTTTGCTCGTGACGATGGGCTGGAAGGAGACTTTTTAAAGCGGCAATACACTTGTTGCAACTTTGCCGATCTTGCTTGATGATGATACCATTGTCCTGCTACTGGGATCCAGCTGGAAAGGGCCCATACAATGTCCTGTTCCCGAACACGAACCCCAAAACAAAACCCAACACACAAACCTAAAACCCAACGCCATCTCTTGATTTGCTTGCACTGGGGCCAACCACCAATTTAGATGTAGGATGCGCAAACTGGGATCTGAGCCCGGGTCTCTTGGGCCACATGCTGCATTCGATTATATACTCAGTGTGTGTGTGCTCCCCCCCCCCCCCCCCCCCCCCCTCCCTCCCCCCCTGTACAAAGCCCACACTGCTCACCCCTCACCGTATTCCCCTTCCCCTCTCCCTACCCAATCCCGCACCCCCCCGCACCCCTCACAACCCAACCCCACAACCCCACAACCCTCCCCCTTTCAGCTCTCTGCTGTCTTCTATGACCCCCTTCCCTACCCCCCAACCCCCAACCCAACTCCTGCCCCACCCCAACCCCCAAACCCAACCCCATCCCCAACCCCTGCCCCAACCCCTCCTCCCCCCGCTGCTGCTGCTGTTGAGGTGCTTGGCAGGTTCTCATCCTCGTTGCCCAGCCTCATGTGAACAGCTTATCGAACACATCGTCCTCCCCCCCCCCCCCCCCCCACCATACTCATCAGGCCCACATCCACCTAGCTTTCGTCTTCATCTCGTCGACATCTACCACGTCGAAGTGATCGATCACTAGAGACACAGACTCGCGTATGACACTAGCGCGTGTGTGGTCTACATCGAATGACATTAAGTCATAATACAGACACGAACACGCCCCCCACCTCCCCTCACATCTCACACGATGGGTGCCTGACAACACAATGTCGACGCCTCGCACGACGACGATCTGACATCATGGTGGTCAAAAGACCTTAAAATCTCTGTGACATTGACCACGTACCCCCATCGTCAAGGCACCCGTCAAATCTGCTCACCGATCCCCAGAGCACTCGTCCATAATCAACTCCCCCACCGTTGCCCAGGCACGCCCCTATTCGCAATTTTCATATCACCAGATGCCTCGCTGATTACACTACCTGACGGGGGGGCCCAGGGGCTTCTCTGTGCGTGTGCAGGTGCTTGGCCAGGTTTTCATCCTCGTTGCCCAGCCTCATGCAGCATGTCAACTCTCTACACCTCTTCACTGGCACCATCATGGGGTCCTTCAGTGACGTGTGGATCTCTAGTGTCGGATCCGACTGCTTCCACTTGCATTTCAAGTGCAGCAATAACGATCACTTCGTGTACTGGCTGGAAGGAGCCGTCGACGAGATGGCAAGACGGTACTTCAGCCGTGCTGGTGTGGCGGTCACACTCCTTGAAGAGTGTGACACCACTGACCACCAAGTCCTGAAGGTCTCGGTTCTTCCAGGGGACCCCAGTTTTTCCGATCACGTTCAGCAGCAGGAGGCGTTGCTCGACCATGCCAACAGCAGCATCTGCACTTTGGAAGCGCCCACCTTCTACCAGATGTTCCCTTTCCATCTGGTGCTGGATGAGCAGTGTCGGGTGGTCCAGGCTGGCAGCGCACTTCGCCGCCTGTTCCCGGGTCTAGCGGTGCCCGCGGCCCACCACGTGCATGAGTACTTCCAAATCATGCATCCAGCAAGCAAATGGACCTTCGCAGAACTGACGAAGCAGAGACGCCAGAACCTGCAAATCGTCATCACCTCTTCTCAGGTTAACTCACAATTAAATTAAATTAAATTGAATTGTCACTGTAGCACGAGGCAGACCATTAAATCGTCATCACCTCTTCTCAGGTAAACACACAATTAAATTAGCATAAAATCAAATTAACATTGAATTAAATTGTCACTGTAGCACAAAGTAGGGGCACCAGAACCTGCAAATCGTCATCACCTCAGATTAATGCACAATTGAATTAACATTAAATTGAATTAACATTAAATAAAAGTAACACTGAATTTAATTGTCACTCACTGTAGCACTAAGCAGCGGCACCAGAACCTGCAAATCGTCATTACCTCAGGTGAATGCAACATTAAAGTAGCATTAACGTACAATTAAATTAAATTATATTGCCTCTGTAGCACAAACTCAACACCAGAACCTGCAATTCGGCATCACCTCTTCTCAGGTAAACGCACAATTAAATTAACATTAAATTCAATTAAATTGAATACTCACAGTAACACGTACTAAGCGCCAGAACCTGCAAGTCGGCATTACCCCCTCTCATGTATTCACAAAGTAAACAAGTCATATGCAGCGTCGCAAGCGATGCGGAAAATTGGCGGAGTGTGTTGGCAACGGAAAGGTGGCAACGATGGAGCGGACCGAAGCGAGTTAGTTACGCGACCGTTGGCTGACTTGTCAGGCTTCAATTTTTCGGTCGGACGGACAAATGGGTAAACATGGGGGCTCCCGCCCCTTTGAAGAGGGGGCTCCGCCAAAAACAATACAATATATAGTTCGCCTTATTACGAGGTGTCAGGTTGAGGGGGCCAGCCTGTTGTTTGCACTGGGGCAAACCACCAAGCAAAATTAAATGAACATTCTCGATGAATTAAATTCATATTCAATTAAATTCAATTAAATTGTCTCAGTTGCAAGGACTCAGAGCCCCTCGGTAAAATGTTTTTGGCGAAGCCAACACACTCCGCCAATTTTCCGCCAATTTTCTGTTGCCAACACACACTGCCAATTTTCAGCGTCCCTTGCGACGCTGCATAAGACTTGTTGTGGTTCAGTTCATTAGTGTTGTTTCGTTTTAGCCCCTCCTGATGTCATAGTTGGGCAAGTCCCTTTAACTTATTTGGCCTACCCCTGGACTGTAACAACAGACACACACACACACACACACACACACACACACACACACACACACACATACATACATACATACATACAACCCCTCAGGGCCTGGAGCTGAAAGGGAACCTAATCCACACCAATTTGAGCCAAAGCGGGGAGCCAAGTTCATCCCAAGGGTCTCAAGTCACCATCTTCACTGGCTCACCATGTTTTGGTAGCTTGGAGGAGTTGAAGGTATGTTTAATGTATTTATGCATTTACGTATTTATGCATTTATGTATTTATGCATTTATGTATTTATGGTACCTTTTCAGGTGTCTATTTATGGTACCTTTTCAGGTGTCTATTTATGGTACCTTTTCAGGTGTCTATTTATGGTACCTTTTCAGGTGTCTATTTATGGTACCTTTTCAGGTGTCTATTTATGGTACCTTTTCAGGTGTCTATTTATGGTACCTTTTCAGGTGTCTATTTATGGTACCTTTTCAGGTGTCTGTTTATGGTACCTTTTCAGGTGTCTGTTTATGGTACCTTTTCAGGTGTCTATTTATGGTACCTTTTCAGGTGTCTATTTATGGTACCTTTTCAGGTGTCTATTTATGGTGCCTTTTCAGGTGTCTATTTATGGTACCTTTTCAGGTGTCTATTTATGGTACCTTTTCAGGTGTCTATTTATGGTACCTTTTCAGGTGTCTATTTATGGTACCTTTTCAGGTGTCTATTTATGGTACCTTTTCAGGTGTCTATTTATGGTACCTTTTCAGGTGTCTATTTATGGTACCTTTTCAGGTGTCTGTTTATGGTACCTTTTCAGGTGTCTATTACTGCATCACACTGAGTTCTTGTTAACTAGTTTATGAGGGTCCCCTTTCACCATCTTCATTGGCACACCATGATTTGGAAGCTTGGAGGAGTTGAAGGTATATTATAACGTATTTGTGTATTTATGCATTTATGTTTTATTTGTGTATTTATGTTTATTTGTGTATTTATGCATTTATGTTTTATTTGTGTATTTATGCATTTATGTTTTATTTGTGTATTTATGCATTTATGTTTATTTGTGTATTTATGTTTTATTTGTGTATTTATGCATTTATGTTTTATTTGTGTATTTATGCATTTATGTTTTATTTGTGTATTTATGCATTTATGTTTTATTTGTGTATTCATGTTTTATTTGTGTATTTATGCATTTATGTTTTATTTGTGTATTTATGCATTTATGTTTTATTTGTGTATTCATGCATTTATGTTTTATTTGTGTATTCATGTTTTATTTGCGTATTTATGCATTTATGTTTTATTTGTGTATTTATGCATTTATGTTTTATTTGTGTATTTATGCATTTATGTTTTATTTGTGTATTTATGTATTAATACGACCTTTTCAGATGGCCAGGTCTATTACTGCTTCACACTTCGTTCTAATAAACTAGTTTATTAGTGTCCCCTGTTACCATCTTCACTGGTTCACCATGATTTGGAAGATTGGAGGAGTTTAAGGTGTGTACTGCTACACACCTAGTTCTGGTAAAGGAACCTACTCCTGCCCCCCCCCCCCCCCCCCCCCCCCCCCCGCTCCTCCCTCGCAGCGCCACAAGCTTCTCACCAACCTATTCCTTTACTCCCCCCCCCCCCCCCCCCCCCTCCCCCCCTGCTGTGCCACGGCTTCTTCCTCAACGACCTACCTTCCTACGACATGTCTCTGGACCTCCTGCTTGCCCGCAAAGTACACCAGAGCGACCTGCTCAATACTTTATTCCTTAACTCTCTAGCCCCCATCCCTCCCTCCTCCCCCCCCCCCCCCCCCCCTTGCAGCGCCGCAGCTTCTTCCTCAACTACCTACCTTCCTACGACATGTCTCTGGACCTCCTGCTTGCCCGCAAAGTACACCAGAGCGACCTGCTCAACACCTTATTTCTTTACTCCACTAACCCCCTTCCTCCCCCCCACACACACCCCCACCCCCCACCACCCCCACCACCCCCACCACCCTATGCAGCGCCACGGCTTGTTCCTCAACGACTTATCTTCCTACGACATGTCTCTGGACCTCCTGCTGGCCCGTGAAGCACACCAGAGTGATCTTCTGGAGCACCAGGAGGAGGTCTTGCGCCTGATGGAAGAGCGTGACAAGGCAGAGTCGGCTTGCCAAATGCTGAGAAAGCAGGTGCTATCTACTGCAACCGGTAGTGCACGCAACTTGGGTGGCGGCCTGCAGGGATTTCTAGGGACCCCTGCTGATGACGCTATTCGCTTGCTGGACAAACTGCTCACCCTGGGGGGGGAGGCAGTGTCGGTCTCGGAGCTTGCTATGGTCAGAGATGGCCTCCTGAAAGCAGGAACTGACCTACGCCAGCCTGTGAACCTGACCTCCCACGTGTTTGATGAGTTCACGGGGGGGGATGATGAGGTGAATCAAAGTCTGATGAACTTGTTGGTGTCCAGGAAGGGCAGCTTGCGGAATGAAGTGGATGACGCCCTGAGCAACTACCAAGCAGTGAGTGGGTACATGCTTGGCAGCATCCAGGAGCGCCCAGATCGAGAGGGAATCGATGGTTGGGATCACGAAGGTAGCGCAGATGAGTTGAATATTGACGTGGGCGATGACCAGCCGGCCTATGAGGTCATGCAGCACTCCGCCCACACAAGCGCCAGTAGTAGAGACAGCAGGAGGGAGGAGAGGTTGCGGAATTCAGGAGGGGCATCTCGCAGACCTGTGCACAAGCCGTTGTTCCTGGCGAACACAAGCCAGCGTGGCTCTGCTTCTTCTTCAGAGCTGAGGAATGTTGGCCGCTTCGCGACGATGAGCTCTGGGGTGAGTTGATAAATGAAGGAAGGGAGTGGATGAATTGCTGGTTGGCTCCCTTGTTCTGCATTGTTCTTCGTTGTTCTTTGTTGATTTGTGATGCGTGGGTGTGAGTGTTGATGAGGATGAGGGTAAGGGTGCGGCTTTGTGACGTTGAGCTCTGGGGTGAGTTGAGGAATGAAGGAAGGGAGTGGATGTATGGATGAATTGCTGGTTGGCTCAATTGTTCTTCGTTGTTCTTTGTTGATTTGTGATGCGTGGGTGTGAGTGTTGATGAGGATGAGGGTAAGGGTGCGGCTTTGTGACGTTGAGCTCTGGGGTGAGTTGACGAATGAAGGAATGGCTCCCTTGTTCTTTGCTGGTTAGTGATGGGTGGGTGTGGGTGTTGATGAAGGAATAGATGGATGGAGGGTGTGGGTGTGGGTGGAGGGAGGGAGGGAGGGTGTGGGTGTGGGTGTTGATGAGGGAATAGATGGATGGAGGGTGTGGGTGTGGGTGGAGGGAGGGAGGGTGTGGGTGTGGGTGTTGATGAGGGAATAGATCGATGGATGGATATTTGGTAGTGAATTAATGGACAAATGGATGAGTGGGTAAATAAATTAATACACGGATAAGTGCATGAATAAACCCACCCCTACCCCCACCCTTACCCCCATCCCCATCCCCATCCCCCACATATGTCTCAGTACTGCTCACACGCCTATTGCCTCAACCCTTGCAGGATTTCGATGTTTCGGAGATCTCCCCTTGTGGCAAAGTGGCGCTTGTACCCTTAAAATGTCTTTAGTTACTTTCTACCATTTTAAGCACCAATTTTTGCAGCAAAGCAAAGGGGTGGGGGACATACCGAGGAGGGTCTTCAGCCTAGGTGGGAATGAGTTGAATTGCCTTGACAACCGCTTATTCTTTCCTTCTATTTCCTTCACTCAACTCCAACAGGATTTTGATGTTACAGAGATCTCCCCGACCCTGGCCTCACCATCTCGGGCGCCACAATTTCCTGGACATGATTTACGGGACATCCAAAGGAGGGTCTTCAGCCTAGGGGGGAATGAGTTGAACGGCCTTGACAAGCTGCTAACTCCGTCCTTCTATTTTAAGCGAGGGAAGAGCGAGAGTGGCGCGCTGAACATGCTTTCAAGATTTGAGGTAAGATGCAGCCAGTATTTGTTGATTCCAGAGTTATGTAGGCAAGTTTGTGTAGCTACTTTGGCTACTCAAGCCTGATTTCATAAAAGTTGAGTAGCCACCAGGGCACTACTAAGCACGCGCGGCAGCGCGGTGCTGCGCTGCCTTTTTGAGCCCCTCTGCGCGTTTCGCGCAGTTTTTTCAACCCCCTGTGGGCGCAGCGCGCAGTTTTTGTGCTTAATGCACTAAAAAAGCGCTGACCAATTTGACGTTTGTGCGCTTTAAGCGCTGATCAATTTGGCAAGAAGGAGTACCCTGGTAGCCACCATCTGCAGAGCGCTACAACCTATGGGCATCCTGCAGTCCCTAATATTATTTAAGCTTGCTGCTGCATTGCTCGCTGTCGAAAGGAAACAACTTCGGTTGCCAGTTCCTTTCAAATTCAAAACTGGAAATTAGTGTTAGCTGCCAAAGGACGTGAGATTGAGAGAACCCTCCCGTTAGCATGCATGTGAACATATTGGAGAATGGCCACCATGTTGGGTTTATATGGTTTCGCAGACCCTCTGCGCCTGAGCTTGGACTTCTGCGCAATAGCAACAGGCAGTTCCTTTACCGAAGTGCTTGTGTGCTCTAGGGCCTCTGGTCGCTGCTTCATTTGTGGGCTACGCGTAGCAGCTTTCATGCAGCTCCATAAGCCAACAACTGTGTCTAGCGCAAAGCTTGCAGCTGCATTGGAATGCCTGTCTTGTCGGCTTTCAGGCACACTAGCTAGCTTCAGGTTTGGCCCAAGGATTGGTGAAAGGAGCTGCCTGGAAGCTGCTATGCGTAGCCCAAAAAGGAAAAAGTGTCTCTGGTGCTCAGCTGCAGTCCTAATTTGTCTGCGTTCACGCCGGTTTTGATGAGAGTAACTGGACGTAGGCAGGTGGCGGGGTGCCTGCTTGTCTTGGCAGAGGGCAGGTGCCTCGTTCAACTTGCCACCCCTTAGTGCGTGGATGGTAGCTAGGGGTCGGCAATATGATATCATATGATATCATGTCATCATATGATATCATATGATGCCGGCGGTCTGCCTATGTAACTTTGGCCTGGGGCATCATATCATATGGTATTAAATCATATGATTTTTGTATGATATCATATGATATCATACTCGTCTTTGGTCAATATCATATGATTTGCCGTTCCCTAGTGGTAACTGCAGTGCTGGAAGACTGCAGGGTGAAAGAGTTCGCCACCCCTCACCTTCCAATAGGTCCATCCACCAATCATATATTAGTCTCTTCCCCCACTACCGCCCCCACCCACACCAACCCCACTACCACCCCCACCCCCACTAACCCACTACCACCCCACCCACACCCACACCAACCAACTACTACCCCCACCCACACCAACCCACCACAATCACCACCACCACCAATCCCAATACCACCACCACCACCACCCCCAACCTCACCACCACCACCACTACCACCACCACCAACTCACTACCACCACCAATCCCAATACCACCACCACCACCAATCCCACTATCACCACCACCACCAATCCCAATATCACCACCACCACTACCCTTGTATGCAGCAGTCCAAGAGATCCAAGAAAAGCCGTTCTACATCATCTTCAAGCATCATGGTGAGTGGTGCCCCCTCTACCTCAGTTGCCCTTGTTGTCCCCTCATTTTTTTTAACTATGTTATCCTACCGCAGCTTTGTGAGCGTTGCCCCCTCTCCCTCAACTGCCCTTGTTGTCCCCTCGTATACACATTTTTAACCGTTATACACAATCCTACCGCAGCTTTGTGAGCGTTGCCCCCTCTACCTCAACTGCCCTTGTTGTCCCTCCTTATACACATTTTTAACAGTTCTTCGTTATCCTTCCGCATCATTCAGAGTGTTGCCCCCTCTCCCTCAACTGCCCATATTGTCCCCCCGCATACATTTTTTAACCGTTCTACGTTATCCTTTCGCATCATTGTGAGTGTTGCCCACTCTCCCTCAGCTGCCCTTTTTGTCCCCTGGTATACACATTTTAATCCGTTCTATGTTATCTCACCACAGCTTTGTGAGCGTTGCCCCCTCTCCCTCAACTGCCCTTGTTGGACCCTCGTATACACATTTTAATCTGTTCTATGTTATCTCACCACAGCTGTGTGAGCGTTGCCCCCTCTCCCTCAACTGCCCTTGTTGGACCCTCATATACACATTTTTTTACCTTTCTATATTATCCTTCCGCAGCTTTGTGAGCGTTGCCCCCACTCCCTCAGTTGCCCTTGTTGTCCCTTCTTATACACATAGTTTAACATTTATAATATCCTTCCGCATCATTGGTAGTGTTGCCCCCTCTCCCTCAACTGCCCTTGTTGTTCCCCCTTATTTGTATATTAATTTATTTTTATTTGTGACCGGTGGTGCCGGTAGTGCTGTGACGATGGTGGTGAGAGTACTTGTGTTATGGGGGTGGTGATGGTAGTGCCCTGACAGTGGTGGTGATGGTACTGGTGTTATGGTGATCGTGATCTCTCCCTTCCTCCTTCCCTTCCACCCTCTCTCTCTCTCTCTCTCTTTCTCTCTCTCTCTCTCTCTCTCCACTCCTCTCCTCTCCCTCCCTCCCTTTCTTCCCTCCCTCCCTCCCTCCTAAAACACTGCCCTCCCCCGCCCCCGCCCCCCCTCCTTCCCTCCCCCCCCCCTCCCTCCCTCCCTCCTAAAACACTGCACCCCCCGCCCCCCTCCCACCCTCCCTCCCTCCTAAAACACTGCACCCCCCCTCCCATCCCCCTGACAGGGCCGTGTGAAAGGAGCAATCAAGGGCCTGTTTGGGACAACCAGCGCTTCTATGTCCTGCCAGTCAAGCCGCAGCGTGACCACCAACCCTAGCTCCGTAAACAAGCTTGGCCTCTCAGTGGACTCCCTGTGCTTAGATGAGACCTCGCAGGCGAATTGTAGCATGGCAGCCGTCTACAACTCTGCCTCCAGCTCCCTTGGAGTAGATGGGAGTGACAGGGCAGAATTCTTTGACCGGGTGGGAAGTCTCTCACTAGAGAGCAATGGCAGATTTCCTTCCAGCTCTCGATCCACGCCTGGAGTGTATGCCACGACCCACGACTCCGCACACAGGTATGCATTTGGAGTATGCATTTGAGGTATGCACTTTTGGTAAGCCAAATTAAGTTTGCATTTTGGGTATGCGTTTGAAGTATGCAGTTGAAGTATGCACTTGAAGCATGCATTTTGGGTATGCAATTTCGGTATGCATTTTAGGTCTGCAATTTAAGTATGCATTTTTATATGCACGTAATGTATGCAGTTGGAGTAAGCGTTTGAAGTAAGCGTTTTAGGTATGCATTTTTGGTATGCATTTTAGGTATGCATGTAATGTATGCATTTTCGTATGCATGTTATGTATGCATTTTCGTATGCATGTAATGTATGCATTTTCGTATGCATGTAATGTATGCATTTTCGTATGCATGTAATGTATGCATTTTCGTATGCATGTAATGTATGCATTTGAAGTAAGCGTTTGCAGTAAGCGTTGTAGGTACTCATTTTTGGTATGCATTTTTTATGCAATTGAAGTATGCATTTTAAGGATGCATTTTTGGTTTGCATTTTAAGTAAGCATTTTAGGCAGGGGGGGGGGGCATCTTCGAACCAAAAATACACCATCCCTCAACTGTGTAGATTTCATTGAGAGGATGAAGAATCAGGTTTTATTTCTTGATTTGGCCCAGTAGAAAAAAGTGTTGGTCCTCCAAAGTTTGGGGCCGCGGGGGGGGGGGAGGGGGGGGTTGAGGAGGAAATCTGACATTTTCAAAAAATTAGGTACTTTTCAGGCAATTTTTTTCTAGCCCTCAGAATTACATGGGAGTGGAACTAGGATGTTCCTGTTCTTAATACCAGTCCATATATGCTATTGGGGGAGAGATCCACCACATATTATACCCAAGGCAGAGGGGGGGAGGAGGTGGGTGGGGTGTTGTGGGGTGGGGGGTGGGGGGGGTCCACCACATGCAGTCTGTGCACCCAGGCCAGCAACTCAGCGAGGACGACATCAATCAATTATCTCTGAAGGTGGCTGAGTTTAAGGGGGTGGTTGCCAAGGATGTCAATGTCAGAGGGCGTGAGCAGTGTGTGCAAAGGGAGCGAGCTCAAGTGCGGCTTGAGGCATTCCTAGCAGACGCGCCGGCATTGTTCTGGAGAATGGTGGTCGATGACGTTACCAACTAAGACCACATGTTGTAAAGGACGACATTGTGCCCTTCGGCCAAACATACATTAGTGATTATTGAAGACATGATTGTTTAATGCCCGATCGAAGGTTGGATTGAAGACCTGGTTATTGAATACCTGATTATTGGGTATTGAAGGTGGGCACAGTAGGGGCCAAATGGCCCTGACCCCCAAGCCCAACCAAACAATGTAACATTGATGATGATGATTTTCTATGCTTCACACATCCCCAATGGACTCGAGACCAACCTCAATGGATAGGCCTTTAAAAACCCTGTAATATGAGCATAATTAGACACCATAACACTAGGTGATGGCTGAAATACTAGCTGTGCAGTGGGTTCCGGAGCCGGGGGGGGGGGTCTGCTGAAGGGTGCCTCAGCACTTTTTTGGGATGGTGTATTTCACTTTTTTTTTTTTGCCCCCCCCTTGATTTTAGGTATGCATTTTTGGTGAGCATTTAAAGTAAGCGTTTTAGGTATGTGTTTTTGGTGAGCATTTTTGGTATGCATTTTTTGTATGCAATTGAAGTATGCGTTTTTTTTGTTTGCAATTTAAGTAAGCATTTTAGGTATGCATTTTTGGTGAGCATTTAAAGTAAGCGTTTTAGGTATGCGTTTTTGGTTTGCATTTTAGGTATGCATTTTTGGTAGGAATTTAAAGTAAGCGCTTTATGTATGCATTTTTTGTATGCATTCTAGGTGTGCTATTGTCGCGCGAGCCCCCAGAGATAATCCTTTGTGTTGAGTATATCTCGGCTAAACATATGCCGCGTTGCCCCCCCCCCCCCCCCACACACACCACCATGTGCATGTTTTCCAGAGCTAATCAAATTAACCTTTATTTACCAATAATCACAACAATTACCGCTAGGGACCGGCATATCATATGGTGTTGGCCAAAGTCGAAAATGCCATCATATGATTTCATACAAATTGCATCATATGATATTGTATACAAATGGTAACTTCAGCCTAGTCAGACTGCCGTCATCATATGATATCATATTGCTGTTCCCTAACTACTAGGCACTTTCTCGAAGTTTGTAAGCCTGTATTTGCTTTAGCCCCCCCCCCCCCCCCCCCCCCCCCCACACACCACACACACACCGCCCCCCCCCTCCCCCCCCCCCCCCCCCCCCCCCAAACTTCCCCCCCATCCCCACCACCACCCCACACACACACCACCAACAACCCACCACCACACCCACTCCACACCACCTGCACCCCCACCTCCACTCCACGCTACTTGCACCCGCACCCCCACCATCATATGATATTATATTGCCGTCCCCTAATTACTACACAGCATTGCTAGTTCTGTAGCTGATGCCTCTGCAGTGCAGCAGTGCTTTCACTGCATCAATTAGTTCACAACATTACATCCATTTCTACAGCAATCTACAGCACTACATGTATAGCTATGTACAAAAATGTACAGCACTACATGTAAAGCAATGTACAGCAATCTACAGCACAACATTTATAGCAATCTACAGCAATCTACAGCACTACGTGTACAGCAATTTACAGCACTACATGTACAGCAATTTACAGCAATCTACAGCACCACATGCACAGCGATGTACAGCAATTTACAGTAATCTACAGCACTACGTGTCCAGCAATGTACAGCAATTTACAGTCATCTACAGCACTACATGTACAGCAATTTACAGTCATCTACAGCACTACATGTACAGCAATGTACAGCAATCTACAACACTACATTGAATCATTGATAAAAATCTACAGCAATTCACATCAATTTGCAGTGCTACATTTACAGCAATTTACAGCAATATATTTACAGCAATTTTCTGCACTACATATAGAGTAATCTACATAAATTCGCATAAATGAAAACATATTTCTACGCAGCTCGTTCCCCACGGTGACCCATAGCCGCTCCAGCGCGACCCTCCGGGACGAGGATAAAAACCTGGATGTGAGATCTTCCTACCGCAGTTCCGGGAATACACACAGTTCGGAGCGCACAGGCTTTGATAGTGCCTGCAGTGATCGCCGAAGCTACGACGAGCTGGCCCCAGGCACCCGCCTACACACACGCACCCCAACCAGGGCGTCCTTCTCCTACTCCGCCGCACAGGCAGGCACAAAGAAATGCCCCAGCTTTGACACCAGCCCAACTGGGGAAGCAGGCCTGCGAGATTCCGGAGGCAATCGCCTCTCCACTGGTAACATTCGCATCCGTGAGGCCTACTTAGCTGGCAGTGCAGGTATGTGTGTATGTTGTTACAGTCCAGGGGTAGCCAACTAGGCTTCCAGCGCCTGTCTACTGGAACCATCCGCATAAGGGGGGCCTACTTAGCAGGCTGTGCAGGTATGTGTGTAAATTGTTACAGGACAGGGGCACACCCTGCGCTCTACCCCACCCCCCACCCAAACCCCCTTAACCCCCTAAATTAAATTATTTTTGCGATTCTCATCGCAGGTGTTCGAGTAAACGGGCTGGCCCCTCAACCTCACGCCTTGTTACATGGCATACTATTCATTAATCCATTCATTCATTCATTTGTTCGTTCGTTCATCCATCCATTCATCCTTAAGGAAACATGCATTTTGCACATGAATGTCATATGTTCTCCATGCAGCCAAGTACTATTAGGGACCGGCATATCATATTATCAGAATGACCACAGGCGAGTATGATATCATATGATCAGCAGTGTTTTTTATTTCAGATTTTCCAGGCACGCTTGAGTAGCAGGGTGGGCTACTGAAGCCTGATTTCAGAAAAGTTGCGTAGCCCACCTGATTTTGTAGCGTGCGGCGTGGATTGCCGCCCCTCTGGTGGAGGCTGGGGGGTCAGATTTAGGGGTCTAAGGAAACATGCATGTTTTTACATGAATGACATATGTTACACTCTTTGACTTGTCCACTATTCGGAGGGAGAACGTTTGAAGGCAAGTAGGCCATCAGAATAATATACCCATCATCATCTAGCCTAGTAACCAACAAATAGCATAAGAAAAGGTCTGGGTGGGTGTTAGTGTTAGTTTAAACTTGGAGTGATAACCAGCAAATGAGCACGCTTTGCACTCATTCGTATCCGAACCCAGCACCACCTTGCTCGGGTCCATCGGTAGCCCCAACACTACAGTAGCCCTGTTGTCGAATTCGATACAACGTCAGGTAATCGGTCAACTCGAAACATGGTCGTCTACTTCGAAGACTAATGACTTACAGTCGCTTTCGTTTGGTCGTTGGCGCTTCATATCCATTGT
The DNA here is from genome assembly GCA_013435795.1 of Chlamydomonas sp. ICE-L. NCBI lineage: Eukaryota > Viridiplantae > Chlorophyta > Chlorophyceae > Chlamydomonadales > Chlamydomonadaceae > Chlamydomonas > Chlamydomonas sp. ICE-L. The sequence goes on along the minus strand of JACBWV010000610.1, from coordinate 48,924,122 downwards.
CTGCCTCCTCAGTATGAGGCGCATCTAGCTCTGCATCTGCTGGAGTTGTCGCGGGTGCCTCCAATGGCTCGACAGGTGGTGCAGGCGCTTTAGGGAAGCGGAAATAACTGCGAATGATTTTTTGCTGAGGGGATTTTCGGAAGCATTTCGCTATTGCATGTTGGTATCGACAAGTCCAAGTGATGACTTTGAACAGGCCAGCGGTTATAAAGCTCGGCTTTCGTCTTCACATGGCTCGTTGTAAGATAAAGCGTCTTCGCACTACGAGTTCTTGCAGTACCACTATTTCCCCTCCTATTTGGACTAACTCCAGCCATTAAAGAAGTGGGCGACGGAAGCAGTAGGCAAAGAAAGCAATGGGCGACCGGGGGCGACGGAAGGCCATTTGGCCAATGGTCTTCCGTAGCACAGTGGGCGACGGAAGGCCCATTCTGGCTAATTTAGCCAGACCTACTCCGTCGCCCAGGGACGACGGGGGGGCGACGGAGTGGCGACGCGTCGTCGTAAAAAAACAACTGATGATCAGATCGACCAAAGGCAAGTATGGTATCATATGATATCTCACATACTGCGTCATATGATAGAGTATATAAATGATAAATTTAGCCTAGCCAGACTGCTGGCATCATATGATATCATGTCATCATCACCTCTTGCCGTTCCCTAATTACTAGGCACTTAATCGTATTTTGCAAGCCTGTATTTGCCTTAGCCCCCCCCCTCCCCCCCCCCCCCCCCCCCCCCCCCCCCCCACACACACACACACACACACTTTCCCCAACCATCCCCAACTCCCCCCCCCCCCCCCTCCCCCCCCCCCCCCCCCCCCCCCAACCCCCTCATCCCCCCCCCCCACCACCACCCCAATCCCCCCAACCCAACCACAACCGCCCTCACCCCTCCAGCAAGTGTCCACCCCCCTCACACACCCCACCGCCCCCCCCTCCATCCCACCCCCCACCCCCTCACCCCTCCAGCAAGTGCCACCCCCCCCACACACCCCACCGCCCCCCCCTCCATCCCACCCCCCACCCCCTCACCCCTCCAGCAAGTGTCACATTCCCGGAGTGCAACTCCAGCAAGAGCCCCAGCTCTCGATTGTGGCAGCCAGTGTTCACTTCTTCAGAGGGTGGAATGGCAAACACTACGCCCAGAGCTTCCTCCTGTCAAATGACCCATATCAGGAAGGTGGCCTCAGCTGGCCCTATGTCCCCTGGCATAAAGGCCCACCCAGACCAGGCAGTGATGACCCTGATCAAGGAGCCCCCCTCTGAGGTAGGTCTAAATCCTAACCCCTGTGTCCTCCGCATAAAGGCCCACCCAGACCAGGCGGTGATGACCCTGATCAAGGAGCCCCCCCTATGAGGTAGGCCTAAACCCTAAACCCTATACCCCAAACCCTGTCCTATGTGAATAAGGCCCACCCAGACCAGGTTGAGCAAGGCCCTTTTAGCCTATTTAGCTTACCCCTACATACATATATGCATACGTATGTACATACACACATACATACCCACGCATATCCCCGTTCCGACGAATGGCTCAATGGTTGAGCTCCTAGAAAGAACAAAGAAGTTGCAGGGTTCGAATCCCCACGGGTGCGATTTCGTGTTCGCGGTAGCTGTCAACCGCCATGGTAGCTTTGTCCAGGCAAAGTAGCAGCTCGTCCCCTACCGCCGTAAGACGGGGCTCCCTTAATACCACGCCCCACCAGGTGTTAGCATTCATTACACACGCATACATGAAGCTGATAGGATGCATGCATGTTTTGCAATCTAGGGTAGACTGAACTTGCCCCACCACCAGCCACCACCAATAAAATAACAGTACATAGTAATTAACAGGCCATTACTCTGGTCACATTACTCTGATAGTAATGATAACGCCTGGTGGGGCGTGATATTAAGGGAATCCGTCGTACTCGGGCAGAGAACGGTCTACCATCTCAACTGGACAAGCTTCCATCGCGGTTGACAACGACCTGCAACGCTCAGGGCGACCGTAGGGGGAATCAAACCCCCGACCCTGCTTCGTTTCAGGGATTTGGTGTAGTTACTCTGATACATTGCTCAGGTGTCTAGTGTTCACTGTTCGGTTTTTGTGCAACGCGTCGCCCCCTCCCCCCCCCCCCCCCCACACACACACACCACACACACACCTCCCCCCCCCCTCCCCCCCCCCCCCTACACGCACACACATGCACACCACCCCCACTCCACTTAACCCCCTTTCCCACACACCCCCACTCCCAACCCCTCCTGCAGCTCTCTCGAGTCCTAGAGAAAATGGATGACTGGCAGTTCGATATCTTCGAGCTTCAAAGAGCCACAAACGGCCGGCCCCTGTCAGTCATGGCCTTCACCTTGTTCAAGAGGGCTGAGATTATATCAAGGTTTGGGCTGAACGAACAGAAGCTGATCAGGTGGGCACCTATGTTCTACAAGGGCAGGAGGGAGATGGGGGGAATGGAGGGGGGGGGGGGGGGGGGGGGGGGGGGGGGGGGATGAACGAGCAGGAGCTGATCAGGTGGGCACCTGGGTTCAACGAGGGAAGGAGGGAGGGGGGGGGGAGGGGATGGGGGGAAGTGGATGAACGAGCAGGAGCTCATCAGGTGGGCCCCTGGGTTCAACGAGGGAAGGAGGGAGGGGTGGGGGGGGAGTGGATGGGGGGGAAGTGGATGAACGAGCAGAAGCTGATCAGGTGGGCACCTGGGATATACAAGGGCAGGAGGGGGTGGGGGGGTGGAATGGAGGGGGGGAAGTGGATGAACGAGCAGAAGCTGATCAGGTGGGCACCTGGGTTCAACGAGGGAAGGAGAGAGGGGGGGGGGGGGGGGGGGGTAGTGGATGGGGGTAGTGGATGAACGAGCAGAAGCTGATCAGGTGGGCACCTGGGTTGAAACGAGGGAAGGAGAGAGGGGGGGGGGGGGGGGGGAGTAGATGGGGGGAAGTGGATGAACGAGCAGGAAGCTGATCAGGTGGGCACCTGGGTTCAACGAGGGAAGGAGAGAGGGGGGGGGGGGGGGGGGGGGGAGTAGATGGGGGGAAGTGGATGAACGAGCAGAAAGCTGATCAGGTGGGCACCTGGGATCTACAAGGGCGGGAGGGAGGGGGAGGGATTGAGGGGAGGGGGGGGGGGGGGGATAGAGGCGGATGGGAGTGGATGGACAAACAGAAGCTGCTCATGTAGTTACCTGTGTATTACGAGGGAAGGACGGAGGGGGGGGGGATGCAGGGGAGGGGAGGGGTGGGATAGAGGTGGATGGGAGTGGATGGGGTAAGAGTGGATGGGCTGAATGAGCATAAGCTGCTCAGGTGGTTACCTACATACTACAAGGGAAGGAGGGAGGGTGTGGGGATGGACAGGATGGAGTGAAGGAGGTAGAATGGGAGTGGCTGGAGGAGAGGGGGTAGGTTGGGGATGGATAGGACTGCAACCTGCATACAATAAGCCACGCCAGCTTGCATCATCCTTTATGTCTACCGCCCCTTATGATGTGTTTTAGCCCAGCTCTCTTTGCAACTCATCACGCCCAGCACACCCTCACCTTCGCAATTCGTCACAGTCACCACACTTTCACCTTAGCAACTCATCACACTCATCACACTTTACCTTTGCAACTCGTCACACTCATCACACTCTCACCTTTGTAACTCGTCACACTCATCTGACCCTCACCTTTGTAACTCAGCACACTCAGCACACCCTCGCTATAGTAACTCATCACATTCAGCACACTCTCACCTTTGAAACTCGTCACACTCAGCACACTCTCACCTATGCAACTCATCACACATAGCACACTCTCACCTATGCAACTCATCACACTCAGCACACCCTCACCTTCACAACTCGTCCCACTTTCACCTTTGCAACTCATCACACTCATCCCACTTTCACCTTGACCTACAGGTTCCTAGTGTACATTGAGGATGGCTACCCACCCAATCCCTATCACTGCAGGTGAGACCTTTTGTTGGTTGGTTGGTTAGTAAGTTAGTTAGTCTGTCAGTTAGTCAGTTAATTAGTGCTACCGTACAGCCTAAGTTCTACATTATGTACCTTGGTTTATGAGGGTTGCTACATTAGAGCCTTTTGGGGGGTTCTTTTTTTTAGGGGGGGGGTGTGGGTGTGCGTGTGTGTGGGTGCGTGTGTGGGTGTGGGTGTGGGTGTGGGCACCCCTAAGGCTAGTAGGACCCTGGGGGGGGGGGGGGGGGGCACCCCTAAGGCTAGTAGGACCCCGAAGGCTGCTAGGAGCACCATGGTGCTAGGTACAGACACCTGTGTCATTCCTTGAAGTATAATATGTACCTTGGCGAGACAGGCACATTCCCTGACCCCCCATTCCCTGACCCAAAATCCACAAATCACGAACAACAAACCCGATGTTTAGGGAGCATGCTGCGGATGTGCTTCACTTGCTCCACGTCATTGCCACAAGATTACATTCAGTGCTGCAGCCACATCCACATCCACACACACACACACACACACACACACACACAACCCCCATTCCCCGACCCACAGTTCACAAAGCACAAACAACAAACCCGATGTACAGGGAACACGCTGCAGATGTGCTTCACTTGCTCCACGTCATTGCCACAAGAGGAGGACTGATCAAGCAAGCAGCTCCAGTGCAGCTAGAGCCAGGTGTGTCTTGATTTGAATTTTGAATGTTTGAATTTGATTTAAATTTTGAATTTGTTGCATGTTTTCCAGCCAACTCTGGGCTGCTCACCGTCTTCCAGTTCTAAGTCCCCCTGTGGGATACCCATGGAAACCAGGGAGCACACTAAGCAGATCATACAAATATGACTTGTCCAGGAGTGTTCCGCCCAACTTCAACTTGTGCTTTTCTTCGTGCCTTGTATTGCCCATCTTACTCCATCCTCAATCCCCAATCTACCCCAATCCCCCTTCCGCCTAACCTCTCACCCCCTACCTCCAAACCCCTCTCTCCCCTACCCCATCCCAGATCCCCAATCTATGTCCCTTACCCCTTACCCCCTGCCCCCCATCCCCAACCACATAACCCCCCCCCTTACTCCCGCACCCCCCCTACCTTCCATCCCCCATCCCACCACCACGCCCCCTACCCCTACCCTCCACCCCCCAACCAACCTTTCCTTCCATCCCCCATCCCACCACCACGCCCCCTGCACCTAACAGGAGAAATCATGGACACCATCAACTCCTCAAAGACCGGCACGGGGCTGCAACTCCAGACGACCTCTCTAAAGAACTTGAACGTGGGTCAAAGCCCACAAAACACTGAGGACGCTCGCTTGGCCCCAACTCGAAACGCCTTGTCCTTACTCACGGTCTACCTTGCGGCCATCATTCACGACTTTGACCACAGGGGTGTGAACAACCAGTTCCTTATCCAGACAGGTGACCCCCTGGCCCTGCTATACAATGATGTGTCTCCCATGGAAAACCACCACATCGCAGCCGCGTTCACGATGCTACGGGAGGAGAGGTTCAACTTCTTGGAGAAGATGCCTAAGAAGGTGCGGAAGGCAGGGGGCAGGAGAGGGGGGGGGGGGGGAGAGGCGATGGGCAGAGGGAGTAGCAGAGGGACAAGGGCGGAATGAGGGGCGATGGGCGGAGGGAGGGGCAGAGGGAGAAGGGCAGAGGGGGGGACGATGGGCAGAGAGAGAGGCAGAGGGCGAAGGGCGGATGCAGGGGCAGAGGGAGGGGGGGGGGCAGAGGGAGAAGGGAGGAGGGAGGAACGATGGGCAGAGGGAGGGTCAGAAGGAAAATGGTGGAAGCAAGAGCGATGGGCGGAGGGAGGGGCAGAAGGAGAAGGGCGGAGGCAGGGGCGATGGGCGGAGGGACGGGCAGAGGTAGAAGGGTGGAGGGAGGGGCGATGACCGGAGGGAGGGGCAGAAGGAAAAGGGTGAAAGCAGGGGCGATGGGCGGAGGGAGGGGCAGAAGGAGAAGGGCGGAGGCAGGGGCGATGGGCGGAGGGACGGGCAGAGGTAGAAGGGTGGAGGGAGGGGCGATGACCAGAGGGAGGGGCAGAGGAAGAAGGGCAGAGGGAGAAGGGGGAAAAGAGAAGGGCTGAGGGAGGGGGATAGGGCGGAGGGAGAGGCAGAGGGCGAAGGATGCAAAAGTGGGAATTACAGGATGCCATGGAATGTTGAACAGGGGTGGGGTGGTTTTGGTCAGGTTTGGTCGGGCGGGATAGAGTGTGCTGGGGTTCAGGTTTGTGGCAGCAGACGAGTTGAAGGGGTGGGGGTTCAAGAGGTCAAGCCTTAGCCATATTAAGGGTTGCCAAGTATGATATTGTATACATATATATATGTTAGATATATATTACAATATCGTATTCATATATCTGTTAGCTATATCTTACAATATCATATAAATATAATTGTTAGATATGTCTTACAATATCGTATACATATATGACATATCTGCTAGATATATCTTACAATATCGTATTCATATATTTGTTAGATATATCTTACAATATCGTATACATATATCTGTTAACTATATCTTACAATATTGCATACATCTGTATGTTAGATAAATCTTACAATATCGTATACATCTATTTGTTAGATATATCGTAAAATATCGTATGATATATCGTACAACAATATTGGAGACCAAAATGATGTTGACATTCCTAGTGATATTATATTTCAGTGTGTTGTGGGCCTCATTATGTTTATTTTGACAGCTGGCAGCAATCCTGGAACATGTACCCCCTTTGTACCCCCCAGCTGACAGCAATCCTGAAACATATACACCCTTCTGGACCCCGCAGCTGACAGCAATCCTGAAACATGTACCCCCCAGCTGGCTTTAATCCTGAAACATGTACCCCCCAGCTGGCTGTAATCCTGAAACATGTACCCCCCAGCTGGCTGTAATCCTGAAACATATACACCCGTCTGTACCCCGCAGCTGACAGCAATCCTGAAACATGTACCCCCCAGCTGTACCTCCCAGCAGGCAGGAATCCTGAAACATATACCCCCGTCTGTACCCCCCAGCTGACAGCAATCCTGAAACATGTACCCCCCTATATACTCCCAGCTACCCCCCAGCAGATAGCAATCCTGAAACATATACCCCTGTCTGTCGCCCAAGCTGAAAGCAATCCTGAAACATGTACCCCCCTATATACCCCCAGCTACCCCCCAGCAGATAGCAATCCTGAAACATATACCCTGTCTGTCGCCCAGCTGAAAGCAATCCTGAAACATGTACCCCCCTATATACCCCCAGCTACCCCCCAGCAGGTAGCAATCCTGAAACATATACCCCCTGTCTGTCGCCCAAGCTGAAAGCAATCCTGAAAACATGTACCCCCCCCTATATACCCCCAGCTACCCCCCAGCAGATAGCAATCCTGAAACATATACCCCTGTCTGTCGCCCAAGCTGAAAGCAATCCTGAAACATGTACCCCCCTATATACCCCCAGCTACCCCCCAGCAGATAGCAATCCTGAAACATATACCCCTGTCTGTCGCCCCAGCTGACAGCAATCCTGAAACATGTACCCCCCTATATACCCCCCAGCTACCCCCAGCTGAAAGCAATCCTGAAACATGTACCCCCAGCTGACAGCAATCCTGAACAATCCTGAAACATGTACCCCCTATCTGTACTGCTCAGGTGTTCAGCGTGCTCAGAACACAAGTGATTGATATGGTCTTGGCGACAGACATGAAGCAGGTGAGATGGGATGCACCGGGGTTCAGGGTTCAGCGTGCTCAGAACACAAGTGATTGATATGGTCTTGGCGACAGACATGAAGCAGGTGAGATGGGATGCACTGGGGTTCAGGGTTCAGCGTGCTCAGAACACAAGTGATTGATATGGTCTTGGCGACAGACATGAAGCAGGTGAGATGGGATGCACTGGGGTTCAGGGTTCAGCGTGCTCAGAGCACAAGTGATTGCAGCCCCCCAAAGACTCTTGGATTTCTCATTTTGAGATGGGTTTAAATAAAAATCTGATAATAAAGTAAAAAGTTCACGATCTGAAAGTAGTTATTAATGATCCAGGCCGTTTAATTGCAGTTCACTTAATGCACAACGTGGCGACCCCAAAACACCAAGATAAATAATTAGCCACTGTGCTATATGTGGTATCTCAAAGAAAACCCTGCTTACCTTCCCCGCTTCCTGGGGAAGTTAGCCCCAAGCTAAGTATAGGGGGTTTAGGGCTTTGTGGTGCATATCTTGAGTTTCAGTTTTAGGGGTTAGGGTTCAGGGTCTAGGTGCAACGCGTGTGGGGGCTAATTTAATTGGGGGCTGACTTCCCCACTACCCTCTCCTCCGCCACTGTGCAGAGCGTGTGTTCTACAGTCCAGCCGGTGAAGGCATATCTAAATAGGCTAAAGATAGCTAAATAGAGCCAAATATACAAAAAAGGCTAAATAGGCTAAATAGCTAGCCATTGTGCAGTACACAAAAAAGGTTTCGCTGACCCTTGCCTCCCCCCTCTCCCCCCCTTCTCGCTTTCCCACCCCAGCACTTCAGCCTCGTCTCCCTCTTCCAAAGCAAAGTAGCGGCCACCAAGATGCCCACCCCCTGCACGTCCCCTGACACAGCGGCCCTCTCCCAGGCCCACGGTCCATCTACCCACGTCAGCCTCTCCCCCAGGCCCTCCCATCCAGAGCTCATCCCGTACCGTACGCTGTCCTCGCTGCGCCTGCGGGAAAGGTCTGAACTGTACGAGAATCATAGCTACAGTGGCCATCATCCATTGGTCAGCTTACATCCCTCGGCAGGTGGCCGAGAACATCAAGCTCCGGGGGTGGAGGAGGAAAGCAGCCCGGGGCGAAAGAAAGACAGCAAGGCAGGAAGAAAGACATGCACGGCAGTAAGAAAAGCAGCAAGGCAGAATAAAGACATGCAAGTCATTCAATAAAGTACATCAATTCATTAATAAATACATCAATTCATTAATAAATACATCAATTCATTAATAAATACATCAATTCATTAATAAATACATCAATTCATTAATAAATACATCAATTCATTAATAAATACATCAATTCATTAATAAATGCATCAATTCATTAATAAATACATCAATTCATTAATAAATACATTCATTAATAAATAGTACGCCTTATTACGAGGCGTGAGGTTGAGGGGGCCAGCCCGTTTGCTTGCACTGCGGCCAACCACCATACCTTGGTCTGAATAAATAAATACATACATAAGTAGTACGCCTTATTACGAGGCGTGAGGTTGAGGGGGCAGCCCATTTGCTTGCACTGCGGCCAACCACCATATCTTGGTATGAATAAATAAATACATACATAAGTAGTACGCCTTATTACGAGGCGTGAGGTTGAGGGGGCAGCCCATTTGCTTGCACTGCGGCCAACCACCATACTTTGGTATGAATATATACATAAATAGCACGCCCTATTACGAGGCGTGAGGTTGAGGGGGCCAGCCCGTTTGCTTGCACTGCGGCCAATTACTATACCTTGGTCTTATGATGGTCATTTGACCAATCGGTTATTTGTGTGCATATATCTAAGGAACGACAAAATGATATCATATGATATCATGTCATCATACGATATCATATTAAATCATATGATGCTGGCAGTCTGACTAGGCCAAAGCTACCATTTATATGCGATATCATATGATGCAATTTGTATGATATCATATGATATCATAATCGCCTTTGGTAAAAATCATATGGTAAGCCGGTCCCTACATATATCACCCACCATCCACCCATCAGCCACCCATCATCCACCATCTAATCCCAACACCATAGACCCGCCCACCGCTGCTACATGCACGCATGCTCTTTCAATACCCGACGCATTCATGCAATGCCCTGCGTACCTTGATTGAATCCCACCCACCCACACCCACCCACACACGTACCCACACTCCACTCACCCACCCACACAATAGACGGAAGAGCATGACCATGGCTGACGCCGGCTTGCAGTCTGACTGGATCCTGGGTTCAGAGAAGGCACTACGACCTGGCAGTACACTGGAAGGGAAGAGAATGTCGGTGACCTCATTCCAACGTATTGGACACCGGGACATAGCTGAACGACCTAGACGGCCTACCACCGAGGGAGGGGAGGTGCGTAGCATGGACGGTGGCATCACAGGCCGGCGCATGTCCACCCTGCTCGGCAACTTGCTCGCTCACAAGCGAGACTTGGGCATACACAACTCCTGCGAAGACACCCTCCTGCTCAGCAACTCCCTAGCCAACAAGCGGGATTCTGCCATCCCGTACTACTGCGAAGACCTATGCCTAGGGTCAAGCCAAGTAGCGGAAGATATTGGCGCCAGGCTGTCGGAACCGTTGGGTGGTGCACCAAGCCCGAGGGTACATATGTCTTTCAGTGTAGGCCCTGTTAACCAGGGATCGCTTCCAGAGCCCTCTGGATCAGGAGTCTCAGGAGTATCGACACCAACACCCACACCTGCTCCGCCAGCCGCCATAGATTCAGAGACGATGGGATTGGTGTGGAAGGTGAGCCTTGGTCGCTGTGCCTGGTCCTGTAGTTTTCAAATGTACCGGAAACGTATTCAAACTTGTACGGTCATGTGACAGAAGTGTAGTCCGGAGTATCGAGGCCAGCACCCACACCTGCTCTGCCAGCCGCCATAGATTCAGAGACGATGAGCATCGTGTGGAAGGTGAGCCTTGGTCGCTGTGCCTTGTCCTGTAGTTTTCAAATGTATCATAAACGTATTCGAAGTTGTAGGGTCATGTGTTCGAAGTGTATTATCGAGGCAAGCACCCACACCTGCTCTGCCAGCCGCCATAGATTCAGAGACAATGAGCCTAGTGTCTTTGGTCGCTGTGCCTGAGTCTGAACCTTTCTTATGTGTCGTAAACGTATTCAAACTGATTTGGTGACGTGTGCATGTGTATGTGCATATGTATGTGTACCTGGAGTATCTGCACCAGCTCCCACACCTGTGTGTGCTGTTTTTGTGCGCGAAGTACCGCAAATTGAGCAGCTCAGTGCGACCCCAGTGCAACGCACTGCCCCCCAAAACCCAGGGGGGATCGGGTTTACCCACCCACCCCAACCCACCCACAACACCCCCAGCCCCACCCCCACCCCCACCACCCCAATCGCTTGCAGGTGGCCATCAAGTGTGCAGACCTGAGCAACTTGGCTAATTCGGGTGTACCCACCCACCCCAACCCACCCACACCATTCCTAGCCCCCCCCACCACCCCCACCCCCCACACCCCAATCGCTTGCAGGTGGCCATCAAGTGTGCAGACCTGAGCAACTTGGCTAATTCGGGTTTACCCACCCACCCCAACCCACCCACACCACCCCTAGCCCCCACTACCACCCCCCACCACCCCAATTGCTTGCAGGTGGCCATCAAGTGCGCAGACCTGAGCAACTTGGCTAATTCGGAACGTGTGGCAAGGAAATGGGTGCTGCAGCTCGAGGAGGTGAGGACAGAGACAGACAGACTTAGACAGGACGAGAAAGAGACAGACAGAGACAGACAGACAGACTGAGACAGGACAGAGAAAGACAGATAGACAGGACAGGCAGAGGCAGAGACAGACATTATAGACAGGGACAGACAGGGACAGACAGAGACAGACAGGATATACAGAGGCAGGGAGAGACAGACAAAGACAAACAGACTGAGACAGGACAGAGAAAGACAGGTAGACAGGAGAGGCAGAGGCAGAGACAGACATTATAGACAGAGACAGACAGGTACAGATAGATACAGACAGAGGCAGACAGAGACAGACAGGATAGACAGAGGCAGGGAGAGACAGGCAGAGACAAACAGACTGAGGCAAGACAGGGGCAGACAGACAGAGACAGGCAGGATAGACAGAGACAAACAAAGACAGACAGACAGAGACAGACAGAGACCGGCAATGCTTGCGTGATTGCCAAAGCTGTCATTGTGATGATAGTATGAAATGCATGCGGGTGCAGGGATATTTTTCCGCCATATATTACGATCGTAACATCAGACCCCGTTTTGGCCCAAATTATCGTATTAAGAGACCTCAAAGAAATAAAAACTGAAATTGAATTAAATTGAGTAACATCGACAAAATTTGACTAAAATCGACTAAAATCATACTTAAGATGCTGTCCTGGGAGGAGGCAAATACAAAAACGTAATGAGATTTGCTATTTCAGGTTTGAAAAAAAAACTGTGTGAGGGGTAGCCAGTTTTGCCCCAGCAGTCGTCGCTGTGATTGTATGTAATGCAGACGACATAGGGACCATGCCCCAAAAGCTCCTCCAGGGGGAGACAGCCTCTCCACACCCACCCCCACCCCCTATTGGTGGTTAGTGCCACTACAAGCAAACAGGCTGGCCCCCTCAACCTCAAACCTCGTAATAAGGCTACAGTAAAACTTCGTAATAATACTATTTATGTATTCATGTACCAACCTACCAACCAACTACCAACCAACTTCTAACCAACCAACTACCTCAGCCGCAGGTCTGTAGAATGAGTCCATTAATTCCAGTCTACCAACCAACCAACTACTTACCAGCCAACTACTAACCAACCAACTACTAACCAACCAACTACTAACCAACTAACTACTAACCAACCAACTACTAACCAACCAACCTACTAACCAACCGACTACTAACCAACCAACTACTAACCAACCAACTACTAACCAACCAACTACTAACCAACCAACTACTAACCAACCAACTACTAACCAACCAACTACTAACCAACCGATTGTGTCCTTCAGGAGATGTTTCGTCAAGGTGATAGAGAGAAGGCTGCTGGTCTTCCCATCAGTGCATTAATGGATCGCTCTAAGGCTGGTGTCACGAAGTCACAGGTGTGTGTGTGTGTTATTTTACCGCTCCTAGGCTGGTGTCACGAAGTCACATGTGTGTGTGCGTGTTCTTGTACTGCTCTTAGGCCGGTGCCACGAAGTCACATGTGTGTGTGTGTGTTCTTGTACTGCTCTTAGGCTGGTGCCACGAAGTCACAGGTGTGTGTGCGTGTTATTGTACTGCTCTTAGGCTGGTGCCACGAAGTCACAGGTGTGTGTGTGGGTTTTTGTGTTTACATGTGTGTTCATCAAGTTCTATGTGGGTGTTTCTGCCTGTCCGTGTGTTTGTGCGCTGACATGTGTGTGTGCGTGTTTTAGCATGCATAATGTGTTTGCTTGCCTACATGTGTAGGCTGCGTGATGCAACACCAACAGAGGCCTAGGCCCGCCCTTCAACGCAATCCCCATTCCCAACACGGGACATCCACCATCATGGTCGTTGGTGGTCAGGGTCGTGGTTGTGGTGGTCGTTGGTGGTCAGGGTCGTGGTTGTGGTGGTCGTTGGTGGTCAGGGTCGTGGTGGTAGTGATGGCGTTGGTGGTCAGGGTTCGTGGTTTTTTGTGGTGGGCGTTGGTGGCAGGGTCGTGGTTGTGGTGGGTTGGTGGTCAGGGTCGTGGTGTGGTGGTAGTTGGTGGTCAGGAGTCGTGGTTTGTGGTGGTCGTTGTGGTCAGGGTCGCGGTCGTGGTTGTGGTGGTCGTTGGTGTAAGGGTCGTGGGTGGTGGTCGTTGGTGGTCAGGTCGTGGTAGTGATGGCGTTTGTGGTCAGGGTCGTGGTTGTGGTGGGTCGTTGGTGAGCAGGGTCTTCGTGGTGTGGTGTCGTTTGGTGGTCAGGGTCGTGGTTGTGGTGGTCGTTGGTGGTCAGGGTCGTGGTTGTGGTGGTCGTTGGTGGTCAAGGGTCATGGTGTGGTTGGTAGTTGGTGGTTCAGGGCGTGGAAGAGTGATGGTCGTTAGGTGGGATCAGGGTTCGTGGGTGGGTGGTCGTTGGTGGTAAGGGTCAAGGGGATGTGGTGGGCGTGTGGTCAGGTCGTGGTAGTGATGGTCGTGGTGGTCAGGGGCGTGGTTGTGGTGCGGTGGGTTGGTGGTCAGGGTCGTGGTTGTTTGTGGTGGTCGTTGGTGGTACAGGGTAGTGGTTTTGTGGTCGTTGGGGTAAGGGGAGTGGTTGTGATGGTGGTGCGTGGTAAGGGTCGTGGTTGTGGTGGTACGTTGGTGGTCAGGGTCTGGTTGGTTGGGTGGTCAGGGTAGTGTTGTGGTGGTCGTTGGTGGTCAGGGTGGTTCGTGAGTTGGGTATGGTCGTGGTGGTAAGGGTCGTGGTTGTGGTGGTCGTGGTGTCAGGGTCGTGGTTTGTGGTGCGTAGTTGGGGGTCAGGGTCGTGGTTGTGGTGGTCAGGGTCGTGTTGTGGTGTCGTGGGAGTAAGGGTCGTGGTTGTGATGGTCGTGGTGGTCAGGGTCGTGTTGGTTGTGGTGGAGTGTGGTCAGGGCGTGGGTTGTGGTGGTCAGGGCGTGGTTGTGGTGGCGTTGGTGGTCGGGTCGTGGTTGTTGGTGGTCGTGGTGGTCAGGGTTCGTGGTTGTGGTGGTCGTTGGTGGTCAGGGTCTGGATTGTGGTGGTCGGTGTGGTACGGGTCGTGGTTGTGGTGGTCAGGGTCGTGGTTGTGGTGGGAGTGGTGGTTTCAGGGTCGTGGTTTGTGGTGGTAGTTGGTGTGGTCAGGGTCGTGGTTGTGGTGGTCGTGGTGGCAGGGTAGTGGTTGTCGGTGGTAGTTGGTGGTCAGGGTGTGTTGTGGTGGTGTTGGTGGTCAGGGTCGTGGTAGTGAGGTCGTTGGTGGAGGGTCATGCGTGTGGTGGTAGGTTGGTGGTCAGGGTAGTGGAAGTGATGGGTCGTGGTGGTCAGGTTGTGGTTGTGGTGGTCGTTGGTGGTCAGGGTCGTGGTTGTGGTGGGAGTGGGTGGTAAGGGTCGTGGTATAGTGATGGTCGTTGGTGGTCCAGGGTAGTGGTTGTTGTGGTCGTTGGTGGTAAGGGTATACGTGGTTGTGGTGGCGGTGGGGGTAAGGGTAGTGGTTGTGGTGGTCGTGGTGAGTCAGGGGTAGTGGTAGGATGGTCGTGGTGTCAGGGTGTGGCTTAGTGGGTAGTAGTGATGGTCGTGGTGGGCAGGGTCGGGTTTGTGGTGGTCGTTCGTGGTCAGGGTCGTGGTTGTGGTGGTCGTTGGTGGTCAGGGTCGTGGTTGTGGTGGTCGTTGGTGGCCAGAGTCGTGGTTGTGGTGGTCGTTGGTGGTCAGGGTCGTGGTTGTGGTGGTCGTTGGTGGTCAGGGTCGTGGTAGTGATGGTCGTTGGTGGTCAGGGTCGTGGTAGTGATGGTCGTTGGTGGTCAGGGTCGTGGTTGTGGTGGTCGTTGGTGGTCAGGGTCGTGGTTGTGGTGGTCGTTGGTGGTCAGGGTCGTGGTTGTGGTGGTCGTTGGTGGTCAGGGTCGTGGGTAGTGATGGTCGTTGGGGTCAGGGTCGTGGTTGTGGTGGTTCAGGGTCGTGGTTGTGGTGGTCGTGGTGGTCAGGGTCGGGTTTGTGTGTGGTAGTTGGTGGTCAAGGGTCGTGGTTGTGGTGGTGTGGTGGTCAGGGTCGTGGTTGTGGTGGTCGTTGGTGGTCAGGGTCGTGGTTGTGGTGGTCGTTGGTGGTCAGGGTCGTGGTTGTGGTGGTAAGGGTCGTTGGTGTGGTGGTCGTTGGTGTCAGGTCGTGGTTGTGATGGTCGTGCGTGGTCAGGGGTCGTGGTGTGGTGGTCGTTGGTGGTCAGGTCGTTGGTTGTGTGGTCAGGGCTGGTTGTGGTGAGTTGGTGGTCAGGGTGTGGTTGTGGGGTAGTTTGGTGGTCAGGGTTCGTGGTTGTGGTGGAGTGGTGGTCAGGGAGTGGTTGTGGTGGTCGTTGGTGGTCAGGGTCGTGGTTTGTGGTGGTGTCTAGGGTAGTGGTTGTGGTGGTCGTTGGGGTAGGGTCGTGGTTGTGGTGGTAGTGGTGGTCAGGGTCGTGGTTGTGGTGGTCGTGGGTGGTAGGGTCGTGGTTATGTGGTGGTCGTTGGTCCCCCCCACCTCCCCCCTGCCGGTGGTCGTTTGGTGGGTCAGGGTCGTGGGTAGTGATGTCGTTGGTGGTCAGGGTTCGTGGTGTGGTGTCGTTGGTGGTACAGGGTCGTGGTTGTGGTGTAGTGGTGGTCAGGGTGTGGTTGTGGTGGGTCGTTGGTGGTAGGGTCGTGGTTGTGGTGGCGTGGTGGTGGTTCAGGGCGTGGTTTGGTGGTAGTTGGGGTGGTAAGGGTACGTTGTTGTGGTGGTAGTTTGTGGTAAGGGTGTCGGTTGTGGTGGTATTGGTGGTCAGGGTCGTGGTTGGGGTTGTCTGTTGTGGTCAGGGTCGTGGTTGTGGTGGTCGTTTGGTGGTCGGGTCGTGGTTGGGGTGGTGTTGGTGGTAATGGGTAGTTTGGGTAGAGTGATGGTCTGTTGGTGGTCAGGGTTCTTGGTAGTGATGGTCGTTTGTGGTCAGGGTCGTGGTTGTGGGTGGTAGTTGGTGGTTCAGGGTCGTTGGTTGTGGTGGTCGTTGCGTGTCAGGGTCGTGGTTTGTGGGTCGTTGGTGGTCAGGGCTCGTGGTTTGTGTTTGGTCGTGGTGTAAGGGTCGTGGTTGTGGTGGTCGTGGTGGTCAGGGTCGTTGGTAGTGATGGCGTTGGTGGTTAAGGGTCTGGTTAGTGATGGTAGTGTGGTCTTTTGGTGGTCAGGGTCGTGGTTGTCGGTGGCGTGGTGGCACCAAGGTCGTGGTTGTTGTTGGTCGGTTGGTGGTCAGGGTCGTGGTTGTGTGGTCGTTGGTGGTCCAGGTCGTGGTAGGGTCTTGATGGTTGTGTTGCTTGGTGGTCAGGGTCGTGGTAGTGATGGCGTGGTGGTCAGGGTCGTGGTTGTGGTGGTCGTTGGTGTAAGGGTTCGTGGTGTGGTGGTCGTTGGTGGGTCAGGGTAGTGGTTTGTGGTGGTCGTTGTGGTAAGGGTCGTGGTTGTGGGGCGTTGGGTTCAGGGTCGGGTTTGGTGGCGTGTGTCATGGGTCGTGTGTTAGTGTGTGTCTGTTGGTGGTCAGGGTCGTGGTTGTGTGGTAGTTTGTGGTCAGGGTCGATTAGGTTGTGGTGGTAGCTGGTGGTAAGGGTCGTGGTAGAGAGAGAGAGAGAGATTTGTGGTAAGGGATTGGTTGTGGTGGTAACCGTTGGTGGTTAAGGGTTAGTGGTTAGTGATTGGTCGTTGGTGGTCAGGGTCGTGGTTGTGGTGGTAGTTGGTGGTAAGGGTAGTGGTTGTTTTGGGTTGGTGGTAAGGGTCGGGGTTGTGGTGGTCGTTGGTGGTCAGGGTGTGGTAGTGATGGCGTGGTGGTCAGGGTCGTGTAGTGATGGTCTTTGGTGGTAAGTGGTAGTGGTTTGTGGTGTAGTTGTGGTTAAGGGTAGTGGTTGTGGTGCGTCGTGGTGGTCAGCGGTAGTGGTTGTGTGGTGGTAGTTGTTGGTAACGGGCGTGGTTGTGGTGGTCGTTTGGTGGTAAGGGTAGCTTGGTTGTGGGTGGTAGTTGGGTGTTTTTTGGTCAGGGTCAGTGGTAGTGATGGTAGTTTGTGTAAGGGTAGTGGTTGCTGATGGTAGTTGGTGGTAAGGTAGTGGTGTTTGTGTGGTATTGGTGGTAAGTGTAGTTGGGTATGTGGTGGTCGTTGGTTGTAGGGTAGTGGTTTGTGGTGGTAGTTGGTGGTCAGGGTCGTGGTTGTGGTGGTAGTTGTGCGTAAGGCTGTGGTTGTGGTTTGGTAGTTGGTGGTAGGGTAGTGGTTGTGGTTGGCTCGTTGGTGGAAGGTCGCTGTTTTTGGTTGTCGTTGGGTGGTCAGGGTCGTGGTAGTTGATGGTCGTTGGTGGTCAGGGTAGTGGTTGTGGTGGTGTGGTGGTAAGTAGGGTAGTTGGTTGTGGTGGTCGTGTGGTCAGGTCGTGGTTTGTGGTGCGTCGTTGGTGGTAAGGTAGTGGTTGTGCGTGGTAGTTGGTGTAAGGGTAGGCGTTGTGGTGGGTCGTTGTATGTTTGTGGTATGGGGTAGTGGTTGTGTTGTGGTCGGTGGTGGTGAAGGTCGTGGTTGTGGTGGTAGTTGGTGGTAGGGTCTTGGTTGTGGTGGTAGTTGGTGGTCAGGGCTAGTGGTTGTGGGGTAGTTGGTGGTACGGGTAGTGTGTGGTTGTGGTGGTCGTTGGTGGTAAGGTCGTGGTAGTGATGGTCGTTGGTGTAAGGGTAGTGGTTAGTGATGGTAGTGGTGGTAGGGTAGTGGTTTGGGTGGTTCGTTGGTGGTCAGGGTACGTGGTTGTGGTGGTCGTGGTGCGTAAGGGGTAGTGGTTGTGGTGGAGTTGGTGGTGTAAGTGTAGTGGTTGTGGTGGTCGTTGGTGTAAGGGTCGTGGTGTGGTGGTCGTTGGTGGTAAGGGTCGTGGTGGATGGGTCGTTGGTGGTCATGGGGGTCGTTGGGGGTATTGAGGTGTTGGTGGTAAGGGTAGTGGTTGTGGGGTAGTTGTTGGCCAGGAGTCGTGGTTGTGGTGGTATTTGGTGGACGGCGTGGTTGTGGTGGTAGTTGGGGTAAGGTTCGTTTTGGTAGTGATGGTCGTTGGTGGTCAGGGTAGTGGTTAGTGATGGTAGGTTGGTGGTAAGGGTCGTGGTTGTGGTGGTGTTGGTTGGTAAGGTAGGGTTGTGGTGGTGTTGTTTGTTAAGGGTAGTGGTTGTGGTGGTTCGTTTGTGGTTAAGGGTAGTGGGTGTGTTTGGTAGTTGGTGGTCAGGGGGTCGGTTTGTGGTGGTAGTGGTGGTAAGTGTAGTGGTGGGTTGTGATGGCTAGTGGTGGAAGGGTAGTGGTTGTGATTTGTAGTTGGTGGTAAGGGTCGTGGTCTTGGCCCCCCTCCCACCCCACCCCACCCCCTCCTCCCCCCCCCTTGTGGTGGTCGATCCCCCCCCCCCCCGGTGGTACCACGCGGCTAGCCTGCCGCTTGTGGTGGTAGTCGGTGGTACGCGGTAGTCGTCTTGTGGGTGGCGACGCTTCGCCGTGGCTCAGGGTCGTCCGCGTAGTGAGGGTAGGTCGGTAGGGTCGTGGTTGGGGGTCGCTGGTGGTCCAGGGCGTGGTTGTGGTGTATTTGGTGGTAAGGGTCGTCGGTTGTGTGTTGGTAGTTGGTGGTAAGGGTAGTGGTTAGCTGATGCGTAGTTGGTGGGTTCCGGGTCGTGGTATAGTGATTGTCCGCCTTGGTGGTCAGGGTCGTTGGTTTGTGCGTGGTCGTGGTGGTCCAGGTTCGTGGTTGTGGTGGTCGTTGGTGGTCATGGCGTGGTTGTGGTGGTCGTTGGTGGCAGGGGTCGTGGTTGGTTGTGGTGGTCGTTGTTGGTCCAGGGTAGTGGTTTTGTGGTGGTCGTTGGGGTTCAGGGTCGTGGTAGTGTGGTAGTGATGGTCGTTGGTGGTCAGGGTCGTGGTTGTGATGGTCGTTGGTGGTCAGGGTCGTGGTTGTGGTGGTCGTTGGTGGTCAGGGTCGTGGTTGTGGTGGTCGTTGGTGGTCAGGGTCGTGGTGTGTGGTCGTTGGTGGTCAGGGTCGTGGTTGTGGTGGTCGTTGGTGGTCAGGGTCGTGGTTGTGGTGGTCGTTGGTGGTCAGGGTCGTGGTTGTGGTGGTCGTTGGTGGTCAGGGTCGTGGTTGTGGTGGTCGTTGGTGGTCAGGGTCGTGGATTGATGGTCGTTGGTGGTCAGGGTCGTGGTTGTGGTGGTCGTTGGTGGTCAGGGTCGTGGTTGTGGGCTCGTGGTGGTCAGTGGTCGGGTTTGTGGTGGTCGTTGGTGGTCCAGGGTCGGGTTGGGTGGTCGTTGGTGGTTCAGGGTCGTGTTGTGGGGTCGTTGGTGGTCAGGGTCGTGGTATTGTGGTGGTCGTTGGTGGTAGGGTACGTGGTGGTTTGTGGTGGTTCGTTGGTGGTCAGGGTCGTGGTTTGTGGTGGTCTTTGGTGGTCAGGCGTCGTGGTTGTGGTGTCGTCGGTGGTCAAGGTCGTTGGTTGTGGTGGTCGTTGGTGGTCCGGGTCGTGGTAGGTGATGGCGTTCGGTGGTTCAGGGTCGTGGTCAGTGATGGTAGTTGGTGGTCCATGGGTCGTGTTGTGGTGGTCGTTGGTGGTCGGTCGTGTGTTGTGGTTGTCGTTGGTGGTCAGGGTCGTGTTGTGGTGTCGTTGGTGGTCAGGGTCGTGGTTGTGGTGGTCGTTGGTGGTCAGGGTCGTGGTTGTGGTGGTCGTTGGTGGTCAGGGTCGTGGTTGTGGTGGTCGTTGGTGGTCAGGGTCGTGGGTGGGATGGTCGTTGGTGGTCAGGGTCGTGGTTGTGGTGGTCGTTGGTGGTCAGGGTCGTGGTTGTGGTGGTGTTGGTGGTCAGGGGTCGTTTGGTTGATCGGTGGTCGTTGGTGGTCGGGTGTTGGTTGTGGTGGTCGTTTGTGGTCCGGGTCGTGGTTGTGGTGGTCGTTGGTGGTCAGGGTCGTGGTTGTGGTGGTCGTTGGTGGTCAGGGTCGTGGTTGTGGTGGTCGTTGGTGGTCGGGTCGGGTTGTGTTGGTAGCTGGTGGTCAGGGGTCGTGGTATTGCTAGTGTGGTCTAGTTGGTGGTCAGGGTCGTGGTTGTGGTGGTCGTTGGTGGTCAGGGTCGTGGTTGTGGTGGTCGTTGGTGGTCAGGGTCGTGGTTGTGGTGGTCGTTGGTGGTCAGGGTCGTGGTTGTGGTGGTCGTTGGTGGTCAGGGTCGTGGTAGTGATGGCGTTGGGTTGTTTTTTTGGTGGTCAGGGTTGTGGTGTGGGGTCGTGGTGCGTTCAGGGTCGTGGTTGTGGTGGTCGTTGGTGGTCAGGGTCGTGGTTGTGGTGGTTGTTGGTGGTCAGGGCAGGGTCAGGCCATGTGTTTGTGCGCTGACATGTGTGTGTGCGTGTTTTAGCGTGTATAATGTGTTTGCTTGCCTACATGTGTGTCTCGCCGTTTGTTTCTTGTTTTTTTTGTGCTTCTGTTTGTGCATGTGGTTGTTGTGTGTTGTTTCTAAAAAAAAGTGTGTTGTTCACCGTCTTGTTTTCTATTTGAGTGTTTATGTCTTGTGTGTGTTGTATGGGAATACGACAGGTTTGGTAACAATATACAACCCCCTACCCTACCCCTAGCCCCCCCCTACCCTACCCTACCCTTAAACCCCCCTTCCCTACCCTGAACCCCTAACAAGAAAAGGAAATAACACACAGAACCGAAATAAGGAACAACACATCCGGTAACAACAGAGGAAAAAAAAAAAAACCCTTACACCTACCGTTGTTTTGTTTTGTTTATTGAACACCCCTCACCTTACCCGGAACCCCCCCCTTTAACCTCCCCTACCCACCCTACCCTACCTTGAAACCCCGTCTACCCTTACCCTTAGAACCCCCTACCCCTACCCTATAACCCCCCCTAGAGCTACCCGTAAAATTACCCCCTACCCTACCCCTAACCCTCCCCTACCTTACCCTTAAAACCCCTCCCCCTACCCCCTAGCCCTCCCCTACCCTACCCTGCAACCCCCCTGCCTTACCCTTAACCCTTCCCTACTATACCCTTCAAACCCCCTCCCTAACCCTCTACTCCCCTACCCTTCAACCCTCCTACCCTACCCCACAGCCTGGCTTCTTCAATGTAGTGGTCCTTCCGCTCTTCTCTTCCTTTGTGAACTTCTTCCCTGCTGCCGCCCCCATGCTTGACGGAGCCAAACAGAACCTTGCCATGTGGAATGATGAGCAGGAGCAGCAGAAGCAGGCATGAAGAGAACCTCATTGAACCTCATTGAGCAGCAAGGTAGATGGGAACCTCTGCCATGTGGGACATTGAGCAGGAGCAGCAGAAGCAGGCATGAAGAGAACCTCATTGAACCTCATTGAGCAGCATAAGCAGGCGTGTTGGGAACCTATGCCATGTGGAATGATGAGCAGGAGCAGCAGAAGCAAGCGTGGAGGGAACGTCATTGAACGTTATTGAGCAGAATAAGCAGGCGTGAAGGAAACGTCATTGTGCCTCATTGAGCAACAGAAGCAGGTCTGAAGGGAACCTCGCCATTCGGGCGGGGGAGGAGGAGAAAGAGAGGCCGTCATGGATGCAGCCTTGTTATATGGGTAGAGCAGCAGCAGCAATAGCAGAAGAAGATGAATAAGCTGGCAGGGTTAGGGCATCACCACGTGTGTGACAGAGCAACAACTAAGCAGCAGAAGAAGAAAAAGAAGAAGAAGAATAAGTTGGCATGGGTTGGAACATCACCAAGTGTGAGGCAGAGCAACAGCAGAAGCAGCAGCAGAAGAAGAAGAATAAGCTGGCATGTGTTACGGCATCACCACGTGTGTGGTAGAGCAACAGCAGCAAAAGAAGAATAAGAATAAGTTGGCACGGGTTGGAACATCACCACATGTGTAGCAGTGCAGCAGCAATAGAAGCTGTTATGACTACCTCGCTGCTTCAGTGGAAGGGCAAGATTAAGAGAAGCTGGTATGCATGCAACCGTGTCATTTGGGGACAACAGCAGCAGCAATAGAAGCTTGTATAAATGGAACCTTGCTGTTTAGGTGTACGAGGAGTAGTAAGAGAAGCTGGTCTGCATGTAACCTTGTCATTTGGGTACAACAGCAGCATCAATAGAAGCTGGTATAAATGGAACCTTGCTGTTTAGGTGTACGAGGAGTAGTAAGAGAAGCTGGTCTGCATGTAACCTTGTCATTTGGGTACAACAGTAGCATCAATAGAAGCTGGTAAAAATGGAACCTTGCTATTTAGGTGTACGAGGAGTAGTAAGAGAAGCTGGTCTGCATGTAACCTTGTCATTTGGGTACAACAGCAGCATCAATAGAAGCTGGTATAAATGGAACCTTGCTGTTTAGGTGGACGAGGAGTAGTAAGAGAAGCTGGTCTGCATGTAACCTTGTCATTTGGGTACAACAGCAGCATCAATAGAAGCTGGTATAAATGGAACCTTGCTGTTTAGGTGGATGAGGAGTAGTAAGAGAAGCTGGTCTGCATGTAACCTTGTCATTTGGGTACAACAGCAGCATCAATAGAAGCTGGTATAAATGGAACCTTGCTGTTTAGGTGGACGAGGAGTAGTAAGAGAAGCTGGTCTGCATGTAACCTTGTCATTTGGGTAGAACAGCAGCATCAATAGAAGCTGGTATAAATGGAACCTCGCTATTTGGGGGGAGTAGGAGTAGTAAGAGAAGCTGGCAAGGCTGGAGCCTTGTCATATACTCATATGCCTAGAGCAGCAGCAGCAGAAGAAGAAGAAGAAGAAGACTAAGCTGGCATAGGTTGGAACATCTCTACGTGAGTAGAGCAGCAGCAGCAATAGAAGCTGGTATGACTCGAACCTCGCTGTTTGGGTGGAGAAGTATAGGTAAGGGAAGCTGGCATGCCTGCAACCTTGTCATTTGGGTACAACAGCAGCAGCAATAGAAGCTGGTATAAATGGAACCTTGCTGTTTAGGTGGATGAGGAGGAGTAAGAGAAGCTGGTCTGCATGTAACCTTGTCATTTGGGTACAACAGCAGCATCAATAGAAGCTGGTATAAATGAAACCTCGCTGTTTGGGAGTAGTAGGAGTCGTAAGGGAAGCTGGCAAGGCTGGAGTCGTGTCATTAGGATAGAACAGCAGCATCAATAGAAGCTGGTATAAATGGAACCTCGCTATTGGGGGGGAGTAGGAGTAGTAAGAGAAGCTTGCAAGGCTGGAGCCTTGTCATATAATCATACGGCTAGAGCAGCAGCAGAAGAAGAAGAAGAAGAAGAAGAAGACTAAGCTGGCATAGGTTGGAACATATCTACGTGAGTAGAGCAGCAGCTGCAATAGAAGCTGGTATGACTCGAACCTCACTGGTTGGGTGGAGAAGTAGTAGTAAGAGAAGCTGGCATGCATTTAACCTTGTCATTTGGGTACAACAGCAGCAGCAATAGTAGCTGGTATATTTGGAACCTCGCTGTTTCGGAGGAGTAGAAGTAGTCAGGGAAGCTGGCAATGCTGGAGTCTCATCATATACTCGTATGGCTAGATCAGCAGCAGCAGCAGAAGAAGAAGAAGAAGAAGACTAAGCTGGCATGGGTGGATCATCACCACGTGATTGGAGGAGCAGCAGCAGCAATAGAAGCTGGTATGACTATAACCTCACTGGTTGGGTGGAGGGGCAGTGGTATGAGAAGCTGGCATGAATGGCATCTCGCCATTTGTGTTGAGGAGCAGGAGCGGTGGTAGCTCATATGGTTTGGGAGATGCATCTGAAACTAGTCTGGTACAGGGTACTGCTTCTTGCCAAATTGGTCAGCGCTTTTTAGTGCAAAAAGCGCAAAAACTGCGCGCTGCGCCCACAGGGGGTTGAAAAAACTGCGCGAAACACGCAGAGGGGCTCACAAAGGCAGCGCGGCACCGCGCACTTAGTAGTACCCTGGTCTGGTAGCCTACACCCCCAGTGGCAGAACACGGTGAGCTGTGCAACACAAGCCTAATGTACGTTGGGACACTTTTTTCCGTGCGACGCGTCTTCATTCTGTTGCTGGTAGTCGGACCCATGGTGACGCATGGGTCAGGCAAAACTAGCCAGAAATGCCTCTGCAACCCCCCCAGGCTCCGCGCTTCAAGCTCAGCGGGGTTCGGGTGGGAAGCTCGTCGGACTGGGATCGCACTGAGTCGCTCAATTTGCAACGCGTCGCACGGAAAAAAGTGCATTTGGATGGGCAGAACACGGTTAACAATTCAACACGGGCCTAACAAAAGATGCGTGGTTCCAAAGGTGCTCCCATGGACAAACAACAAAAACTTGTATACAAAGTGCTCAAAAGGTATATGCATATGTTTGGGGGGCAGTGTGTCGCACTCAGGTCGCACCAAGTCGCTCAATTTGCGATGTGGCGCACACACGAAACAGTGAATGTTCTGTGCATATATGCCCAAAACGTAAACGCTTATGTGCTTAAATGGTATATAAGGCTGAGTACTTAATATCACTTGTTTTTAACATTGCTATCGTCGAAGTTCTTAATTACATTCTATAGTATTATGCGCTCTTAATATTACAAAAGCAAAGAATGCATGCATGGGTTGCACTTGTTCCACAGTTTCTTTTTTGGGCTACATATTGCAGCTTCTAGGCACCTCCCTTCCCCTGTCCTTGGGCCGGAGCAGAAGCTTGCTAGTGCGTCTGAAAGCCGACATGACAGGCATTCCAACGCCACAATTTTGTCTCCACCCAGTGCCTGTCCAATGGAGCTGGCCGGAAGCTGCCATGCCATGCGTAGTCCAAAAAAGTCCAGGGATTTCTAGTGCACATGTCAGAGTGCAGATTCAAACTGGGGACTCCTCCGGTTGTGGTGACCATTCTAACCCGTGCACCACTCGGGCCCATAACCTGACACCAGGTGTGGATACCGAGTAAATATGCTTGGAAACGAACTGGAAAGTTCTAGGACAGTTTACATCAGGACAACAAAGAAGTGGGCAGGGAGCCTCCAGTTCCCTCCCTATATTGATAGGCAGTACAGTATAGCACAGTAGTATTCTACACGTTTATGACTCAGCTGACTGCTGTTTGGCTCATTGAATAGGGCATAGTTTAACATATGTTGAGGTGTGTGTGAGTGGGGTTTAGGGTTTAGGGTTTAGGGTTTTAACTACCTAAACCCTAAACTCTAAACCCTAAACCCTTTCAAATAGTATGCCTTATTACGAGGCGTGAGGTTGATGGGGCCAGCCCGTTTGCTTGCACTGGGGCCAACCACCAATCCTGATCATATATTAGTGGAAGAATGAATCTTCAGTGTTAAAGCATGGGCAAGTCCATCTACCTGAAGTTGGCTATCTCTTGACTGACATGTACACATGTCTTGGGGAGGATCATATATATGGCTGGAGACACATTTACATGTCTTGGGAAGGATCATATATATGGCTGGTGACTAATGCACATGCCTTAGATAGGAATATATATATATGGCTGGTGACTAATGCACATGCCTTGGGTAGGAACATATGTATGGCTGGTGACACATATGGGTTGGCATGTACTTCGCATGTGATCATATGGGTTGGCATGTACTTCACATGTGATCGTATGGGTTGGCATGTACCTCACTTGTGATTGTATGGGTTGGCATGTACTTCACGTGTGATCGTATGGGTTGGCATGTACTTCACATGTGATCGTATGGGTTGGCATGTACTTCACCATGTGGATGCATGGGCAGCTCAAAGCATTCAGGGTGGAAGTTATAATATATTTAATGATTTTCTTGCTTTTGTCACACCTTATTGCTTTCTTTGCTTTTGATACTTGATTGATTGATTGATTAACTAATTACTTAATTAGTACTTAATAGATTGATTGGCACTTGATTGATTGATTGATTGATTTGTTGAAACTCGTCTGTTCTTGGATTGGATTGGATTGTTACATGGTTTTCAGCCAAGTCTAGGCTGCTCACCGTCTTCCAATTCCAAGTCCCCCCTGTGGGGCAGGGCGGGAGATAAGTGAACACCACACTGCTTATATGCTATATGATATATATATATATATATATTGCCTTCTATCACAGAAACTAGGTAGCATAGTCAGCGGACTAGACAGTCGAAAGACTTGTCCAGGTCCGATTCCTAACTTGGCTTACGCTATATGTGATTCCATGATTTGCCAGTATTTAAAACAGGATTCTACTTGTGCTATTAGGAAAATATGACTGATCGTCCAGTTTCGGCTATCCTTTTTCCTGTGCTTCAGTTGAGCATAGCCGAAACTATTTGTCATCAAGTGCGGTCAGTGGTCAGATTATGGCTCAATATTAAGCTTCCATGCAGTTTCATGCCACTTTTCCCTAGGTGACTATTTTGTATTACGGGTAATATTGAACACTAGGCCCTCTTGTGATGCTTTATCTCGTGTTTCCCAACTAAAGACCCCACTTCGGTCCACTAAGCCCGATTGGTTTATATTACTAAGCGCAAATAAACCATCATTGTAGATAATAGCGAAGTCTGCATTTGTAACATTGGTCTGCCAACAATCTCAACGTGCATGCGCAAATTTGTGGGAAACCCTGCCACTCCCACAAGGATCCTTCTCGGGCTCGGTAACTACATTTGGTTAAGTGAATTCTAACTTTCTTAGGAGAAAGTTAACCTGATTCAGCCCCTCCTTGAAAAATACCCACAATTTTTTGTTAAAGTTGTGAAAGGACTTTCACCCCAGTACTCCAGGAGGTGGGTCTCCCAACATAAACCATCAACACCGAGGATTCAGTTCGAACAAAAGAGTAGGCGCCATACGAAGTGATCTGCAACATGGCTAGATTTAGAACCCCTTCTCATTAATGGAAAGTGGAAGGACCATACTTGCGCTGTGTGACTTCATTTTGCGAATACCGGTAGTATTTAATAGTGAGGAGATTCTACCAAGGTTGTAAGAAGAGATCTGGCTCGGGATAACGTATATTTTGATCACTATACTGGTTTGTACCGGCATGTTGATGGTTCTGCTGAAAACGGCGAGCAGCCTCGCGTCTTCAACAGGCTGGAGCAATGGACGGTAACGAAGTCAAAGTACATAACAGATAGGAGCAATGAACGGTAACCAGACTCAAGTACAAGTTAGTCCTAAACAGGCTGGAGAGTTGAATTAAATTGAGTTCGATGTATTTATATGAGTTGAGTTGAGTCAAGCTTGAATTTGATTGAATCAGATCAAATCGTGTTTATAATCCTGTTCGGGTATGGTATATAGTTTTACACATGCTGATGTTCCTTGCAGAGCCCCTTTCCCTTTACTGTTTTTTTATTACCAGTAATACACGGCCACCCTGGACAAACATTAAAGAGCGCCAACGGTGCAATTTTTACATTTTCCTGGTAATTTATTTTACTGCCAAAGACGGCGAGCAGCCAAATTGCTGGCTGGAGCCATGCAGGGTACTACTTCTTGCCAAATTGGTCAGCGCTCAAAGCGCACAAACGTCAAATTGGTCAGCGCTTTTTAGTGCGGAAAGCGCACAAACTGCGCGCTGCGCCTACAGGGGGTTGAAAAACTGCGCAAAACGCGCAGAGGGGCTCAAAAAGGCGCGCTTAGTAGTACCCTGGAGCCATGTAACAAGTAGCCGTGTAATAAGTTCAAGTTCTAGCCAACGGTGTCAGTTATGTGCAGCTTATTCAGATACTGCATCAGAACCGTCACTATGAACAAATATACAAATCCTAGAGGACTATATGTGTATATGCATGACGAACGTGAACGAACGATCATGCATTTTCATAAAAAAGGAAAACATCAGGAAGACAGGTAAAATAAGCACTATCAGAATAAATGCGTACATACACTCATGTCAGAGCGTGTATGTTTCATGATCACTTGACTGCAATAGTTCACGTTCAGGCGTTTGGTGGTTGGCCCCAGTGCAAGCAAACGGGCTGGCCCCCTCAACCTCACGCATACAATTGATTTATGTATTATTCATGCTTAGGGTTAATGGAGTAATCAATTCACTGATATGATATAACATAGCCGACCCCTATATATAATCGGTCTGAGTTGGTACCCTGGTTTCCGTGGTTATCGCACGGCGGGGAGTATGGTATTCTGCAGACATTTAAACCCCTTTGGCAGAAAATATCCAACTTGCTGTATTTCAGCAAATACAGCAGATAGCTATGAGGGCCTCTAGGAGGCAGCCTCGGATACACATGTTAAGATGCTGTGGAATCAGATCTGCCACACACCTCACAAAATATTGACTTTAGCAGCATTGGAATAACTAATCGGATGTTGTAGAGCGGGATTGTCTTGGGCCAGCAATGGCCTGTCGATGACAATGAAAGGCAATGTAAGAAGTACACCAATGAGATATCCTCAGGGGCACATGTTATGATGCTGTGGAATCAGACCCGCCACACACCATTAGTCCTTAACTGTTCCGTGTGGACAGCTGGAGTAACATCACTTGGTCACAAACTCATACATCATTATGATGAGGAGCAGACAGGCTGAGCCAAAGGCACTTTTCCCTTTTTTTGGCGGAGCCCACCCTGGGAGGCGGGAGTCCCCAAATTCTCCTCGAAGTCCGTCCAACTGACCGACGCGTCGGCCGACGAAGCCTGACACGCCAGCCAACTGCAACTGTCTCGTAACTAACTGGCTTCGGTCAGCTCCATCGTTGCCACCTGTCATTCCGTTGCCAACAGACTCCGCAATTTTTCCGCGTCGCTTGCGAAGCTGCAGAGGACTTGTTCGACGACGCGTCGCAATACCGTCACCATCCTGTCTCTGCATGGGTCTGGTCAAGCTAGCCAGAAATGCCCCCCCCCCCCCCCCCCCCGGCACCGCACTTCGTGTGGAGCCCCTGAGGTTCGGCGGAAGGATCAGCTTGGCCCACGTTTCAGGGTATATGGCTCAGGTTGATTGGATCACGTACATTTTGACAATCATGCTTTTCATGTTGGGTGGGGTACAGCAGAAATGGGGGATGACAGCCTGCTGTTGACCCCAGTACCAAACCACTCAACACTAACTCCAGGTTGGAAGCTGTCCGAGCTGGTGTTTGAGAGCGGGGATGCGCTTCTGGGGATGATGTTGAAGCCGAACGAGTTGGAGACAGATGAGAGGGAACGGGACCCCACAACCTGATCCCCCTGTTTAGCTTTCCGTCCTCTAGGGGGCGGGCTCAAAGACTCGCAAAGTCCCACCACATTCATGAGGCCACCACCACCACCACATTCACCACCAACACGGCCATTACATCCACTGGCCGTAGCCTGGGGCTTGGACGGCTTAGTAAAGGCACCGATAGGACTGAAGCTAGATGCCTTGCTGGAAGAATTACCGAAATCTGCAAGGTCAGAGCCCTTGACTGCAACCCGACCAAGTTGCTTCAGACTCATACTCGAGGGACTCCACGGCTTGACAGGAGCAAGGCCTCCGGGGGTTTGTCCCATGCTGGCACCAGCTTGTATCAAGGTGGCTGGTGGCCAATTGTTGGCTGGGGTCCTGGAGGGGGGGACCATGCTTTCAGCTGGCAGTCTGTTGTGGACCAGTGTCAGAACAAGGGAGCCAACCTCTCTACTTGTCTGAGTCTCATGTGCTTGTCGTGACAGCGGTGGCGACGAAGGATTGGGCATTTTGCCTTGCGGTGGCATGGGCAGCAGAGGGTTTGGACCCAGGGAATCCACGTGATCCCCCAGGTCTGTCTGTCTCAGAGCATCCTCGTGACCCCTCCTGTCAGTCTGAATTCGAGAGTCCATGTACCCCCCCTTCTCTGTCTGACCCAGAGTGTGCATGTGACCCCCCCTCTCTGTTTGAGCCAGAGTGTGCATGTGACCCCCCCCCTCTGGCTTCATAACGTACGTGAGGGACACAGTATCACAGAAGACCTGCATGGCTGATACTTGGTGCACTATAGTTGCGCCACACTGGTGGGATGTGGGCAACAAGGTCAATCCAATCTCCCCTCGTAATCCTGGTCTAGGTTCGAAGACGGCAAGGCGCTCCGTGCAAGGACTATCACCTACAAGTATGAGGCATGGAGGAGGGGGAGGGGAGTCATCTGTTAGAGTGGAGATTGGTTGTGTGTGTCAGTGTGTGTGTTTGTATGTGTGTCAGTGTGTGTGTTTGTATGTGTCAGTGTGTGTGTTTGTATGTGTGTCAGTGTGTCTGTCTGTCTGTATGCATGTGTATATGCATGTGTGTTTATGTATGTTCAAATGTTTGGATGTGTGTGTACGTATGCTTGTATGTGTGCGTGTGAGGGTGCACTAGAGTTGGGGTGAGACGTTGGCAACAAGGTCAATCCAATTTCCCCTCGTTCTCCTGGTTTAGGTTTGAAGATGGCAAGGCACGCAAACACTTCCTCCTTGTCCCTCTGGTTTCTTTGTTTGCTGTTCCCGTCCTCCTTTGTCCCTTCAGTCACCCTGGTGGTGTCTGTCCCTTAGCCATTCTTGTCTACTTCTATCCTTTTTTGCTTGGTCACAAAGGGCTAGGATTTCTCAGATGCGCCGTTTCCTGGTTCCCTCCTTGTAAAAAAACAGCAGTGCAGCCACTCCAACAAGGTAGTACAACGGCAAGAGGGAAATTGACCGACAAATTATGTATCGTGTAGCGTGTATCATGCACCAGATATCACTGATATGGCTAAGGGACGGACACCACCAGGGTGACTGAAGGGACAAAGGAGGACGGGAACTGTAACAAAGAAACCAGAGAGACAAGGAGAAAGTGTTTGCGTGCCTTGCCATCTTCAAACCTAATCCAGGAGAACAAGGGAAGATTGGATTGACCTTGTTGCCAACGTCTCACCCCATCTCTAGTAGGGAACGGCAACTAATATGAGTGTTTGAAAAGGTTTGAACAAGTCCAAAGCAGCGTCGCAAGCGACGCGGAAAATTGGCGGAGTGTGTCGGCAACGGGACGAAAGGTGGCAACGATGGAGCTGACCGAAGCGAGTTAGTTTCGCGACCGTTAGCTGACGTGTCAGGCTTCAAGTTTTTTTTCTTTTTCGGTCGGATGGACAAATGGGTAAACATGGGTGATTCCGTCCTCTTGAAGAGGGGGCTCCGCCAAAAACTAATATTAACTAGTATTATTATCTCATATAGTGTCACAATAATATAAGTTTTTCAAATAAATTCGAAATTTTGGTGAGACGGCTTGTCCGACTAATATTATATAACATAGCCGACCCCTAGATATCAGGCATTAGGCATCATGTAATATGTCGTGTGGGACTGCATTTCAAGGCATTCCAACAAAACCTGCTATTCATACAGGAAAACCACATCCAACGCACCAACACGGCAGTACAGCGGCAAGAGGGAAATTGACAGACAAATCATCTATCGTGTATCAGGCCCCCCCCCCCCCCCCCCCCCCCCCAAACTATGATTTAGACACCTAACCTGCCTCTTTATACACAGACAAGCCACAAGTGCCACCTTGGTGGTTGGCCCCAATGCAAGCAGATGGGCTGGCCCTCTCGACCTCATGCCTTGTAATAAGGTGTACATTTTATTTATTTATTATCAGACAAACCACACCTATCGCACCAAGGTGAGCAGACGGTGGCTGTGCGCCTGGCCTGTCAAGCTTCCTCGGCAAATCAAGGCAATCTTGCAAGTCTGATGTGGAGGTGCTGCTGTGGCGCAAGGCGCTTCTGGGCAATTTTTGCAACGGTTGTTGTGAAGCAGATGGCTGGGGAGGTTGGGAAGAAGGGACAGGATACGGCTGGGGTCGGGAAGAAGGGACAGGCGGCATTGGGGGTTGGGAAGAAGGAGCAGGCGGCGTTGGGAGTTGGGAAGAAAGAGCAGGCGGCGTTGGGAGTTGGGAAGAAGGGACAGGTGGCGGTGGGAGTTGGGAGTAAGGGACATGCTGCAGTTGAGCTTGGGAAGAAGGAACAGGATGCGGCAGAGGTCCTGGGTCCAGAGGTGGCTCTGACGGCCGGGGGAGGGAAGAGGAGGGCAAGACGCCGGCCTGCTGTGGGCTGCCAGGAAAGCCTTGATTGTAGGCGGCAGATATACTATCAACCAAGCTGAGCCTGGAGGATGGAGCCCGGAGCGGAGCTTTCACAGTAGGCTGCCTATGGTAAGCAGGGAAGGGTACTTCCCAGATAGGCTGCCCAGGGCCAATGGGGGAGGGTACCCCAAGGGGTTGTGGAGGAGTCATGTTGAGCTTCCCAGAAGGTTGCAAAGCTTTCACAGTAGGCTGCCCAGGGTCAGCGGGGGAGGGTACTTCCCGGATAGGCTGCCCAGGGCCAATGGAGGAGGGTACCCCAAGGGGTTGTGGATAAGTCATTTTGAGCTTCCCATTAGGTTGCAGAGCTTTCACAGTAGGCTGCCCAGGGTCAGCGGGGGAAGGTTCTTCCCAGACAGGCTTCCCAGGGCCCATGTTGAGATTCCCAGAGACAGCTGGGGAAGGTTCCCCCTTGGAGGCCTGGGAGGGTGGACAGTCTATCATGAGCAGCACAGAGGCAACTGGATAAGCTTGGGAGTACTGTTGGTGATCTGCCATGTTAAGTGTAGGTGATGGTGACTCTACTTTGGTAGGTGATGGTGTGTGCTGCATTTGTCGCGGGGGCAGCCCTGAGTCGCCTGGATAAGCTGGACAGTACTGTTGGTGTTCTGCCATGTTAAGTGTAGGTGATGGTGTGTGCCGAATTTGCCGCAGGGGCAGCTCTGAGTTGCCTTGGTAAGCTTGAGAGTACTGTTGGTGTTCTGCCATGTTAAGTGTAGGTGATGGTGTGTGCCGAATTTGCCGCAGGGGCAGCTCTGAGTCGCCTGGATAAGCTTGAGAGTACTGTTGGTGTTCTGCCATGTTAAGTGTAGGTGATGGTGTGTGCCGAATTTGCCGCAGGGGCAGCTCTGAGTCGCCTGGATAAGCTGGAGAGTATTGCTGGTGTTCTGCCATGCTAGGTGTATGTGATGGTGTGTGACCCATGTGCAGCGGGGGTAGCCCTGAGTGGACTGAATAGGCTGGAGGGCATTGCTGGTACTCAGCCATGTAAGGTGAAGGTGCTGGTGTGTGCCGCATTTGCTGCGGGGGTTGCCCTGAGTAATCTGAATAGGCTGGAGGGCATTGCTGGTGTTCTGCTATACTAGGTGTTGGTGATGGTGTGTGCAGCATTTGCTGCAGGGGCAGCTCTGAGTTGCCAGGATAAGCTGGAGAGTATTGTTGATGTTCTGCCATGTTAAGTGTAGGTGATGGTGACTCTGCTATGCAAGGTGATGATGTGTGCCGCATTTGCTGCGGGGGCAGAACTGAGTGGACTGAATAGGCTGGAGGGCATTGCTGGTGTTCTACCATGTAAGGTGAAGGTGCTGGTGCGTGCCGCATTTGCTGCGGGGGTAGCCCTGAGTAAACTGGATTAGCTGGAGGGCATTGCTGGTACTCGACCATGCTAGGTGTAGGTGATGGTGTGTGCCCCATGTGCTGCGGGGGTAGCCCTGAGTTGACTGGATAGGCTGGAGGGCATTGCTGGTGTTCTACCATGTAAGGTGTAGGTGATGGTGACTCTACCATGCTAGGTGTAGGTGATGGTGTGTGCCGCATTTGCTGCGAGGGCTGCTGGAGAGGAGTATACGTTGCTACAGTAGCTGCGTGTTGTGATGATGGGAGTTGGTACCCTGGAAGATGGAGGCTATTTGATGGTGGGTGGTCGGATTGAGATTGCATACCCCCAACTGTCGGTTGTTGAATGGGTTGGGAGTGGAAGACTCTGACGAAGGTATGCTGATCTTGTGCCTGCTGCAACGAGGTTGGTGGGGGAAACAAGATTGACTGCACAATTTGTGGCTGAGATTGGGCTGTTGGACGGGGGGATGAGGCGGGTTGAAGATTCTGTGGCAGAGAATGCGCCATAGGCGGGAGAGGTAAGGCTGGCTGCTGAGAATGTAGTGAGTTTGACTGGAAATGTGCCATTGACTGGGGAGGTGATGTTGGTCGGACATTCTGTGGCTGAGAAAGCGCCATAGGCGAGGGAAGTAAGGTTGGCTGCTGAGAATGTAGTGAGTAAGACTGGAAATGCGCCATTGACTGGGGAGGTGATGTTGGTCGGAGATTCTGTGGCTGAGAATGCGCCATTGACTGGGGAGGTGATGTTGGTCGGAGATTCTGTGGCTGAGAATGCGCCATTGAATGGGGAGGTGAGACTGGTTGCCGAGAGTCCTGTGAGCATGGCTGAGAACGCGGTGGCTGTGGCTGAGATTGCGTCATTGGCTGGGGAGGTGATGTTGGTTGGAAATTCTGGGGCTGAGAATGCGCCATTTGCTGGGGAGGTGAGATTTGTTGGATATACTGTGGTTGATAATGCATGATTGGCGGGAGAGGCAAGGTTAGCTGCTGAGAGTCTAGTGAGTATGGCTGAGAACCTATTGAACGTGGCAGATAATTCAGGGAGTGGGGCTGAGAATGCGCCATTGAATGGGGCGGTGAGACTCGTGGGACAAACTGTCCCTGAGAATGAATCATTGGCGGGAGAGGCAAGGTTGGCTGCTGAGAGTCTAGTGAGTATGGCTGAGAACCTATTGAATGTGGCTGAGAATTCAGGGAGTGGGGCTGAGAATGCGCCATTGAATGGGGCGGTGATGTTGGTTGGATATACTGTGCCTGAGAATGCGTCATTGGCGGGAGAGGCAAGGTTGGCTGCTGAGAGTCTAGTGAGTATGGCTGAGAACCTATTGAATGTGGCTGATAATTCAGGAAGTGGGGCTGAGAATGCGCCATTGAACGGGGCGGTGATGTTGGTTGGATATACTGTGGTTGAGAATACATCATTGGCGGGAGAGGTAGGGTTGGCTGCTGAGAGTCTAGTGAGTATGGCTGAGAACTTGGTGGCTGTGGCTGAGAATGCGTCATTGACTGGGGAGGTGATGTTGGTTGGACAAACTGTGCCTTAGATTGCGTCATTGACTGGGGAGGTGATGTTGGTTGGATATACTGTGCCTTAGAATGCGTCATTGGCGGGAGAGGCAAGGTTGGCTGCTGAGAGTCTAGTGAGTATGGCTGAGAACCTATTGAATGTGGCTGAGAATTCAGGGAGTGGGGCTGAGAATGCGCCATTGAATGGAGCGGTGAGACTTGTGGGACAAACTGTGCCTGAGAATGCATTATTGGCGGGAGAGGCAGGGTTGGCTGCTGAGAGTCTAGAGAGTATGGCTGAGAATCCAGTGAATGTAGCTGAGAATTCAGGGAGTGGGGCTGAGAATTCAGTGAATGTAGCTGAGAATTCAGGGAGTGGGGCTGAGAATTAAGAGAATTCGACTGAGAACGCCGAGCACATGGCTGAGGATCCTCCCCCCATCGTATCGGTTGGTCCGCTGCTAGCAGCTGGGGATGGTGTACTGCCTCATGTACTGCCTCATCTGCAGGACGAGCAGGAGCGTCATGGAAGTCCCCCCTGTCAGTTGAGTCAGTAACAGCATACCAGTGTCCTCCGGCATGCATCACCTGCATGGGTGTGAACGGCTCGTCATCACGACTGACCTGGTTGGAAACGTTTTGCTGCATGCACGGCTTTTCATCATGACCGACTTGGTTGAACTGACTGACCTGGTTAGACTGACTGACCTGGCTGACCTGCTTGGACTGGTGGGACTGACCGACCTGGTTGGACTGGTTGGAGTGACTTTCCTGACTGACCTGGTTGGACTGACTGACCTGACTGACTTGGTTAGACTGACTGACCTGACTGACCTGGTTGGACTGACTGACCTGGCTGACTTGGTTAGACTGACTGACCTGGTTGAATTGACTGACCTGACTGACTTGGTTAGACTGACTGACCTGACTGACCTGGTTGGACTGACTGACCTGGTCAGACTGACTGACCTGACTGGCCTGGTTGGAAGCGCTTTGATGCGATGGTGACGGTGCTTGTTTAACTTGCTGCTCAGGCAGTTGTGGCTGCTGGACATAAGTTGGTTGCGGAGGTTGAACAAGTTCCTGCTGACTTGGATGCTGCTGCTGGATGTAGGTTGCTTCTCGTGGTTGCACAAGTTCCTGCGGATCAAACTGTTGCTGCTGAAAATGCGTCGCCTGCAGTGGTTGCCCTAGTTTGTCCTGACCTGGCTGCTGCTGCGGATGAGGGGGGGGTTGCGATGGTTGCTGCTCAACCGATAGCGGTTGCTGAACGTGAGTTGGTTGCTGAGGAGGAACGGACACATGTGTGTTGCGTACATCTCCTTGGTAGGGGGGGCGTACATCTTCCTGGTAGGGGGGGCGCACATCTTCCTGGTAGGGCTGGCGTACATCTCCTTGGTAGGGGGGTCGTACATCTTCTTGGTAGGGCTGGCGTACATCTCCTTGGTAGGGGGGGCGTACATCTTCCTGGTGGGGCTGGCGTACATCTCCTTGGTAGGGGGGGCGTACATCTTCCTGGTAGGGCTGGCGTCCATCTCCTTGGTAGGGGGCAAGGGATGCAGGGGAAGCTTCTTCAGGGGCGTTCAAGGGGCTTGCCTGTGGCAGGGCTTGGGAGTGGGCAGCCAAGGGAAGAGAGTATGCAGCCTGGAGCCCAAAGGGTGTCGATCGAACCACAAGTTTTGAAGAAACCTGCAGAGGCACGCCAAAACTGGTAGGGCGCTGGTACTGTTGTTGTGTGGTAGCATTTGAACCAGACTCTCCATGTGTAGGTGGCCGCAGCTGGGCTGAAGAAGCAGCAACAGGAGTGAGCTGGGGCTGTTGTTGTGTGGTAGTATTTGAACCAAACTCTTCATGTGTAGGTGGCAGCAGCTGGGCTGAAGCAGCAGCAACGGGAGTGAGCTGGTGCTGTTGTTGTGTGGTGGTATTTGAACCAAGCCCTTTAGGAGCAGGTGAGTCCACGTGGGGCTGCTGGACGTGGATGGGTGACATCATACCGCCATCCGTTGTCTGCTCTTGTGGCGTAGGATTGTGGCTAGGGCTGTGCCCTGCAGCATGGACATAGTCAGTCTGTTCTAGTGATGCTGGATGGATCCTACTTCCTCCTGTCCCAAGCTCTCCAGGCTGTGAGCGGCCAGCCTGTTCTGCTGATGCTGGATTGATTCTGCCGCCTGTTGTTCCAGACTGGAAGCGGTCGAGAGCTCGCGCATCTTGAGACGAGGGGTACGACACGGCAGCCAGGAATTCCCTGTCCTGAGCTCTATGCAGAGCTTGGGGGCCTGAGCTTTGCGCGCGGTAGAGGTGGGCCAGGTCTGATGATGGCACCGACGGCAAAGAAACCGTCTTCAACCGATGGGGCTGCATGGAAGCACTAGCAACAGACTCGAATGAGGTCCTGTGCACCCGACCCTGCTGCACCCTGTTCTTGCTAGGCAATGCCCCACTGCTCACCCCACTGCCTGGAGGAGGCAAATCAATCACAGGGGAGCTTGCTGCAGAGTCTAAGCCCTGGGCTTTGTCCCAAGGGCTGACATACCCAGGGGCGTTTGGCAGCAGGTCCGCAACCGAGCGCGGGGTGTCACTTGCGTGGGCTTCAATAGAACTGACGTCAACATCCAACTGACCTGCGGATAGTGTTCCCTGAAACCTATATTTGGCTAGGTTTATGTCGAAGAGGGCAACTGGCTCGTCAGGAGGAGCAGCATGAGCGATATGATGCCTTTGTGGGTCTCCCAGGCTCCCTTGCGAGGTATTGCAGGCTCTGGAGCGCTCGAAGGAAGTTTTCCCTGGCCTGGCGGGGTAATCAAAGGAAGTGCTCCTTGACCTGGCAGGGGAATCGCCGAGTATGGAGCCTACTTGGAAGCCAGAGAAGGCGACAGAACCTGAAGGCCTCGAATCCAGGGACTTACGGATGGACCTGAACAAATCTAGATTGTCATCATCAGATAGGACCAGTTCCAAGGAAGAAAACAACCACTCCTGGATTCGAGTCGACGGACCTACGGAAGGGGCTACCATGGCTCCAGCGGAGTTGCACTCATGTAAGCCATCTTCCAGCAGGGTTAAGATGTTGGCAGCAGCATAGGCAGGCGTAGTTAAATGGCTATCCAGGTGGGACTCCCCAGCCCTAGGACTGGCAGGCGTGGTAAAATGGCTGTTGAGGTGAGACTCCCCAGCTCTAGGACCGGCAGACGTGGTTAAATGGCTGTCAAGGTGGGAATCCCCAGCCCTAGGACCGGCAGGCGTGGTAAAATGGCTGTCCAGGTGGGATTCCCCAGCCCTAGGACTGGCAGGCGTGGTAAAATGGCTGTTGAGGTGAGA
Source organism: Chlamydomonas sp. ICE-L (assembly GCA_013435795.1). Classification (NCBI taxonomy): domain Eukaryota; kingdom Viridiplantae; phylum Chlorophyta; class Chlorophyceae; order Chlamydomonadales; family Chlamydomonadaceae; genus Chlamydomonas; species Chlamydomonas sp. ICE-L. The sequence continues at coordinate 48,885,627 of JACBWV010000610.1, read as the reverse complement.
CTCCCCAGCTCTAGGACCGGCAGACGTGGTTAAATGGCTGTCTAGGTGGGAATCCCCAGCCCTAGGACCGGCAGGCGTGGTAAAATGGCTGTCCAGGTGGGATTCCCCAGCCCTAGGACCGGCAGGCATGGTGAAATGGCTGTGGAGGTGAGACTCCCCAGTCCTAGGACCAGCAGATGTGATTAAATGGCTGTCAAGGTGGGAATCCCCAGCCTTAGGAGCGGCAGGCGTGGTAAAATGGCTGTCCAGGTGGGATTCCCCAGCCCTAGGACCGGCAGGCGTGGTTAAATGGCTGTCCAGGTGGGATCCCCCAGCCCTAGGACCGGCAGATGTGGTTAAATGGCTGTCAAGGTGGGAATCCCCAGCCTTAAGAGTGTGTGCATGATAGGGTCCACAATAGGGACAGGGGGCGCTGGCAGCTCCGCGGGGAAGGCCTGGGTCAGAGGCAACGTTGGGACTCTGACCTTGAGGGGGTGCTAATACTGAGAATGGGCTATGGCCCTGGCCAAGCTGCAGGGACTCCCCACGGCTGCCTGATGAGAGTTGGTTTGTCATTGGGGGTCTGCCACTAGACAGGTCATTATTTTGCCCCCATGGCCAGGCCGAGCCCTGCTCTCTAGACTGTTCGTGGGGGGCACTTGCTTGGGGCTGGGTGCTGCCCTGCCCCGGCTCCCCCAAAGTGTTTTGGAGGCTGGGTAGAGGGCGTGGAGGGTGAGTCTGAGGATATCCCGAAACTCCCTCCATGTTCTTCATGGGGACGGAGGAGGAGGGTTCGGGGAACTCACCCGTGTTATTCAAACGCCATTGCCTGTGGTCCCTTACATTATCCTGCTGTCCGACACGTGTAGGTTGCGATGCATGTGAGGCAGCGGTGGCAATGTCCAAGCTCAAGTGCCTTGCCTGCTGTCCAACACCTGAATGTTGCGAAACATGTGAGGCAGCGTTAGCAATGTCCAAGCTGGAGTGCCTTGCCTGCTGAACACCACCTGTAGGCTGTGTAGCATGTGAGGCAGCGTTGCCAATGTCCAAGCTCAAGTGCCTTGCGTGCTGTCCAACACCTGAATGTTGCGAAGCATGTGAGGCAGCGTTGGCAGTGTCCAAGCTCAAGTGCGTTGCCTGCTGAACACCACCTGTAGGCTGTGTAGCATGTGAGGCAGCGTTGGCAATGTCCAAGCTCAAGTGCCTTGCCTGCTGTCCAACACCTGCAGGTTGCGAAGCATGTGAGGCAGCGTTGCCAATTTCCAAGCTCAAGTGCCTTGCGTGCTGTCCAACACCTGTAGGCTGCGAAGCATGTGATGCAGCGCCGCCAATTTCCAAGCTCAAGTGCCTTGCTGCAGCAGGCCTAGGACTGTTTGAAGCAAGGCTCGAGTGAGACGTCTGGCGGAGTATTTGATTTCGAAGGTGTTGTTGTATGGGAGAAATTTCTCTTTTACCATACCCGTTGTGGCTTCGCCGAGGCTCTTCAAACTGAACTCCCTGGTGCCTTTCTGCTTGGCTTGTGACCGCCAATCTAGCTTCAGGTACCTGGTGCCTTTCTGCTTGGCTTGTGACCCCCAATCTAGCTTCAGATACCTGGTGCCTTTCTGCTTGGCTTGTGACCGCCAACCTAGCTTCCTGGTTGTAAGAAACAAATGCCCTGGCATCGGCAGCAGGCTGTGGGAAATATCTTCCTCCCATATATGAGGAACGAGGCTGCAGAGTGGGGGAGGGAGGGGGAGGGGGAGAAGAGCATGAGGGATTAGGCATGAGGGTAGCAAAAGTGGAGGGGGCATGGGAGGGGGAGGAGCATGATGGGTGGGTTAGGGGTGGTGTGGGGGTGGGGGCATGAGAAGAGCATGGGAAGGGGGAGGAGCATGAATGGGGGGGGGGGGGGGGGGGGGGGGGTATGAAGAGAGCATGAGGGGATGGGCATGGGCATGGGGAGGAGTATGATGGGTGGGGTGGGGTGGGTGCATGAGGAGTGCATGAGGAGAGGGGCATGGGGAAGGGGGAGGAGCATGATGGGGGGGGGCATGAGGAGAGCATGTTGGCATATAGTCACATACATATAGGGGATATCTATAGGGGGAAGAGCATGAGTGGAGGGGCATATGGAGAGCATAAGGGGAGCATAAGGGGAGGGGCATGAGGAAGGGGAGGAGCATGAGGGGGAAGGGGTCAGCGGGAAGTGCTCATAATTGTATTCGTTAAAATAGGGCTGACTAGCTGACTGATTCTTAATGTAGGCTAAAAATGTGTTTTTTGTAAAACAAATCGCCATTCCGACACTGCATGGCCAAGCATGGATCCGGCTAAACTTGTCAGAAATGCTCCCCCCCCCCTTGCTGAGCACAAAGTGCAGAGCCCGGGGGTGGGGGTGGGGGGCAGCGTGTTGCACTGGGGTCGCACCAAGACGCTCAATTTGCGACGTGTCGCGCGAAAAAAAACAGTGTAGGCTAATGGCGTTTATCTTCTGTGCGGCTGAACTGCAACTTAGTTGTGTAAGACCGTTCACCAGCACCAATTGGGTATGGGGGGTTAGGGTTTAGGTATTGGGTTTAAGATAATGGTTTAGGTATGGGGTTTAGGATTGGAGCAAGTCTGGACCTGGGCACATCTTTAAACTGATGTGAAGTCCCATGAGTCGACTGCCTCACGTGGGTAGTGCTCCTCCCTCACCATCTATACATCTGACCCCTCCCCCCCCCCCCTGTGACCCCCCTCCGCACTGTGACCCTCCTCCGCACTGTGACCCCCCTCCGCACTGTGACAGCCTCGGGTGGGTAGAGCTCACTCCTCACCATCTATACCAGGGTTGTCCAAACGGACCCCAGGAGTTGCTTCCTGGGACGCACACAAATGGGTAGGTTGCGTCCAGGGACGCAGCCAATTTCGTAGGTTGCGTCCTGGGACGCAGTAAAGTTTGAAGGTTGCGTCCCAAAAATTCCTCTTTCCCCCTCCCACAGCAACAGCAGCTTGATGCGTCCCACTGCGTCCCACTGCGTCTCAATTTTTCTCCATGCTTGATGCGTTCCACTGCGTCCCATTCCATCTCATTGAGTCTTTTACATAATATTTCTGGACAGTGTGCAGTGGCTGCAACAGTAGCGGCGGCGGCAGCAGCAGCAGCAGCAGCAGCGGGCTTGGCAACAAAAAATTCATCCAGCCTTCGCTACTTGGTCGGAGCATTGGGCGTGCCGCGAGATTGCATTTTGACGGTTCGAATATTTTTGGAGATCGACCAGAATAAATCGATCACATCAAAAAATTCTAGGCTTTAGACTAGGGTGCTGTTTGAACCCCGCTCATGCCACATCAGGGCCTGGGGCATGTGGGGGATTTTTAGGTTCGAGTCCATTCAAATTATGTGGCTGAGAGAGTCATTTGCGTCCTGCACCACCCTCTGAGACACTCTCGAGTCGGACGCATCAGACGCACTGGGGGCGCAGTGGGGGCGCATTGGGGACGCATGAGAACGCAGGGTAATGAAGTGAGACGCAACCAACTTCCACAAAACTGCGTCCCGGACGCAACCAATCTATGAGGCTACGTCCGGGACGCAACCGACCCTGCCAATGTTGCGTCCTGGGACGCAACGGCCCTCCCCATGTTGCGTCCTGGGACACAAGGACGTGCGTCTTGGACTACCCTGATCTATACATCTGCCCCCACCCGTACATACACCTGTCCTCAGCTGGCTAGCTGTTCCACACAGTGACAACCTCGTGTGGGTAGAGCTCCCCCCTCACCATTATACATCGTCCCCACCCCCCCACATACACCAATGTCCTCGGATGATCCGCACTGTGACAGCCTCGTGTGGGTAGTGCTCCCCCCTCACCATCTATACATCTGCGCCAACCCCCCCACCCCCCCCTACATACCCTGTCCTCGCTGATCCTCACTGTGACAAGCCTGTGTGGGTAGTCTTCTCCCCCCTCACCATCTATACTGCTGCTGCGTCTGCCCCCCCCCCCCCATACATACACCTGTCCTCTGCTGATCCGCACTGTGACATCCTTCGTTTGGTAGTAGTGCTCACCCCCAATACCATCTATATAACATCTGGCCCCCCGCCCTAAACAAAACACACCTGTCCTCATTGATGATCCGCACTAAAGTGACAGCCTCGTTTGGGTAGTCGCTCCCCCCTCATCCCACTATAATCATCCTTGCTGACCCCCCCCCCCCATACATACCCCTGTCCTCTGCTGATCCGCACTGTGACAGCCTCGTGTGGGTAGTGCTCCCCCCTCACCATCTATACATCTGTCCCCCCCCATACATACACCTGTCCTCTGATGATCCGCACTGTGACAAAGCCATCGTGTAGGGTAGGTGCTCCCCCCCTCACCATCTATACCTCTCCCCTCCCCCCCCCATACATACACCTGTCTCTGATACCGCACTGTGGACATGCCTCGTCGTGGGTAAGTGCTCCCCCAACCTAACCACATCTAGACATTCTGCCCCCCCCATACATACACCTAGTCCTCTTCTGATCGCACTGTGACAGCCATCGTACTTGGGTAGTGCTCCCCCCTCACACCATCTATAACATCTGTCCCCCCCCATACATACACCGTCCAATCTATGAATCCCCGCAACTGTGACAAGCCTCCTGTGGGTGTGCTACCCCCCCCCCCTCACCATCTATACATCTGTCCCCCCCCCCCCATACATACACCTCCCTCTATGATCCCGCACTGTCACAGCCTCGTGTGGGTAGGCATCACCCCCTCACCATCAATATACATCTGGCTTGCTGCACCTCTGGGTCTGCCCCCCCCATAACATACACCATGTCCTCTAACGTGAATCAGTCTGTTGCTCACGATGTCACACGCACAGCCATCGATATGGGTAGAGCTCCCCCCTCACCATCTATACAAGCAGGTCGTGCTGCCCCCCCACCCCCCCATACATACACCTGTTCCTCGGCTGATCCCGCTGGTGACACCCTCGTGGGGAGTTATGCTCCCCACTCACATCGATACATCTGCACGCCTGCCCGGCCCCCCCCCCCATACATACACCTGTCCTCTGCTGATCCGCACTGTGACAGCCTCGTGTGGGTAGTGCTCCCCCCTCACCATCTATACATCTGCCCCCCCCCATACATACACCTGTCCTCTGATGATCCGCACTGTGACAGCCTCGTGTGGGTAGTGCTCCCCCCTCACCATCTATACATATCTCGGCCCCCTCTGCCCCCCCCCCCCCCATACATACACCGTCCTCTGCGAGCCCACTGTGGACAGCCTCGTGTGGGTAGTGCTCCCTCCCGCACCATCTATCCATCTGGCCCCCCCCTACATACACCTGTCCTCTGATGCTCCGCACTTTGACACAGCCTCGTGGGGGTTAGTTGCTCCCCCCTCACCCGCTATCCTCTGTCCCACCCCATCAACACCTGTCCGCTGATGATCCGCACGGCAGAGGCCTCGTGTGGGTAGGGCGTCCCCCTCACCATCATACATCTATCTGCCACTGCCCCCCCCCCCCCCCCCCCCACAATCGCCCCCCCCCCCATACGTACACCTGTCCTCTGCTGTCCCACGTGACAGCCTCGTGGGGTAGTGCGCCCCCCGCCCCATCGATACATCTTCCCCCCCCAGACATACATACACCTGTCCTCTGATGATCCCACGGTGACAGCCTCCGTGTGGTAGTGCTCCCCCCTCACCATCTATAACTCTGTCGCCCCCCCCCCCATACATACACCGGTCCTCTGATGATCCGCACTGTCACAGCCTCGTGTGGGTATGCTCCCCCCCCTCCCATCTATACATCTGCACCCCCCATACATAAAACACCTTCCTCTGCGATCGCGTGTTTGCGCACTGTGAACAGCCGCGTGTGGGTAGAGCTCCCCCCTCACCATCTATACATCTGCCCCCCCCCATACATACACCTGTCCTCTGCTGCTCAGCACTGTGACAGCCTCGTGGCGTACTGCTTCCCCCTCACCATCAAGCATCTCCCCCCCAAACAATACCCGGCCCTCGCTGATCAGCGGTTGCGCACTGTGACAGCCTCGTTGGGTAGTGCCCCCCTCACCATCTATACAAGCTATCGGCTGCATCGGCCCCCCCCCCCCATAATACACCTGTCCTCGGCTGAGCCGCACTGGGGACAAGCCGCGGGTGGGTAGTGCTCCCCCCTCACCATCTATACTCGGGCCCCCCCCCCCATAACGCACCGGGCCTCTGCGGAGCCGCACGTGTGACAGCCGCGGGTGGTAAGTGCTCCCCCCGCACCATCTTATACTCTGTCCCCCCCCTACATCAGCTGTCCTCTGAGGAGCCGCACTTGACAGCCTCGTGGGGTAAGTGCTACGCCCCTCACCATCGATAACATCTGTCCCCCCCCCCATAATGCAACGTCCTCGGATACCGCACTGTGACACCGCGTGTGGGAGTGCTCCCCCTCACCATCTATACATCGGTCCCCCCCCAGACATACACCTGTGCCTCTGCGGAGCCTCACTGGGACAGCCTCGTGTGGGGGTGCTCCCCCCTCCCTCACCATCTAGCATCTTCCCCCCCCATCAGACAACGGACCCCTCTGAAAGAGCCGCCTGTGACGCTCGTGTGGGTAGGCTCCTGCCCCCCGCCACCAGCGTATAATCTGCCCCCCCCATACATACACCGTCCTCGGATGAGCCGAACACGCACGGTACACCTCGTGTGAGAGTGCTCCCCCCCCATCACCAGCTATACACGGCCCCCCCCCCATACAGACACCTGTCCGCCTGCTGAGCACTGTTGCGCACTGTGACCGCCTCGTGTGGGTAGAAGCTCCCCCTCACCATCTATCACATCTGCCCCCCCCCCATACATACCCTGGCCTCGGCTCTCAGCACTGGTGGACATGCCTTGTGTGGGTAAGCGTTCCCCTCCACCTCTATACAGCGGCCCCCCAGACCAGACCCGTCCGCTGCGAGCTCTGTTGCGCACGGGGACAGCCCGCCTCGGGGGGTGAGGGATCCCCCGCACCACGAGACAGCGGCCCCCCCCCCATACATACACCGGGCCCGCGGCGGGCAGCGGTTTGCGCACTGTGACAGCCGCGTGTGGGAGAGCTCCCCGCTCCCAGCTATACAGCTGATAGAGCTCCCCCATCACCATCTGTGTACCTGTCTCCACCCAATATAGCACTGGCCTCTGCGATTTGCGGTTTTGCTGTTCCACACTGTGACAGCCTCGTGTGGGAAGAGCTCCCTCCTCGCCATCTATCCATGTGCCCCCCCACACACACACACCCACACACATATATACACATATCCTCCGAGGGTTTGCTTCTCCGCACTGTGACAACCTCGTGGGGGAGTGTCCCCCGCGCCCATCTATAACATCTGCCCCCCCCCCCCCCCCCCCCCCCCCCCCTACATACACCTGTCCTCTGCTGATTTGGGCTGCTCCCACTGGGACAGCCTCGTGAGTAGTGGCTCCCCCCTCACAAATCGATACCCCCCCCCCCCCCACCCCCCCCCCCCTCCCATATATACAAGACAACACCTTCCTCTGCGGCTTTGGGCTGAGCCCCACTGTGATAGCCTCATTCGTGCCCCCCCTCACCAGCTAGAATACCCACCCCCCCCCCCCCCCCCCTCCCATAGATACATCGTCATCTAGAATTTACGGATTCAGGTGAGATCAGGATCGCTGTGACAGCCTCCTGTGGGTAGTGCTCCCCCCTCGCCATCTATACATCTGCCTCCACCCATACATACACCTGTCCTCAGAGGAAGTGGCGGCTCAACACTGTGACAGCCGCTTGTTGGCTGTGATCCCCCTCTCACCATAAACATACACGGGGGTAGAGCTCCGCAGCACCATCTGTGTAACCTGTCCCACCCATATATACACCTGTCCCTCGATTTTGGCGGTTCCACAACGGTGACTACCATCGTGTGGTATGCTCCCCTCACCCCTACCTCGAGACATCGGATCTGCCCTCCCACCCGGCATACCCGTCCCTGCTGGTTAGCTTTCCCACGTGACAACCTCGGTGGGTAAGTGCTCCCGCCTCACCATCTGTGTCATCGGTTCCCCCACCCGGACATACCAGGTCCCGATGAGTTTGCGGCTTTTGCTGCTCCGCTCAGTGACAGCCTCGTGTGGGTAGTGCTCCCCCCTCAACATCGATACACCTGTCCCCACCCATATATACGCGTGTTCCCACCCATATACACATGACCTCACCTGATTTGCTGTCACGCACTGTGACAGCCTCGTGTAGTTGGTGCTGGTGGTTGAGAGTGCTTCCGATCCTGTCATGGACGGGCGTCTGAGATAAGAGGAGAATGCAGCCATCATACTGTCATCATTGATGATGTGGCTCATGCGCCGTACTGCAAGATCGCATGTACTGCCGATCTCCGAGGCGGCATCGTCCTGAAGCCATGCAGTAAAGTAAGTTGAATTGTTAGGTTGATCAATTATTGCTGCTGAAGCCACACAGTAAGATGAGTTGTTAGGTTAATCTGTTGTTGCAGCTGAAACCACAAAGTAAGTTGAGTTGTTAGGTTGATCAATTATTGCTGCTGAAGCCACACAGTAAGTTGAGTTGTTAGATTGATCAATTATTGCTGCTGAAGCCACACAGTAAGTTGAGTTGTTAGGTTGATCAATTATTGCTGCTGAAGCCACACAGTAAGTTGAGTTGTTAGGTTAATCTGTTATTGCAGCTGAAACCACACAGTAAGTTGAGTTGTTAGGTTGATAAATTATTGCAGCTGAAACCACACAGTAAGTTGAGTTGTTAGGTTAATCTGTTATTGCTGCTGGAACCACACAGTAGGTTGGGCTAATTCTGTTATTGCTGCTGAAGACAGCAAGCAGCCATAAGGCTCGAACCACTGAACCAAGTGCAAGCTATTGGGCACATCAGATGACTAGACTTCTGATGATCGCTAGCATGTAAATTCAGCTCCCCCCCCCCCCCCCCCCCCCCCCCCTCTCTCTCTCCCACACTCTATTCTTACATGTCTTGCCAACGGAGACAAGTACGTCTTGTTGTGATCACTCACATAGTCACATGTATTTCAGCTTGGTGCCCCCCCCCACCCCCCACCCCCCCCCCCCCCCTCCCTCTCTCTCCCGCACTCCCCTCTTACATGTATTGCCAACGGAGACAAGTACGTATTGTTGTGATCACTCACAGTCACATGCATTTCAGCTCATTGCCTCCCCCCCCCCTCATCCCCCCCCCCCTCCCTCTCTCTCCCGCACTCCCCTCTTACATGCATGGCCGACGGAGACAAGTATGGCTTCTATGATCACTCACATAGTCAAATGTATTTCAGCTCGTTGCCCTCCCCCCCCCCCTCATTCCCCCCCCTCCCTCTCTCTCCCGCACTCCCCTCTTACATGCATGGCCGACGGAGACAAGTATGGCTTCTAATGATCACTCACATAGTCAAATGTATTTCAGCTCGTTGCCTCCCCCCCCCCTCATCCCCCCCCTCCCTCTCTCTCTCTCGCACTCCCCTCTTACATGCATGGCCGACGGAGACCAAGTATGGCCTTCTAATGATCACTCACATAGTCAAATGTATTTCAGCTCGTTGCCTCCCCCCCCCCTCCCTCTCTCTCCCACACTCTCTTCTTACATGCATTGCCGATGGAGACAAGAATGATCACTCACAGTGTATTTCAGCTCGTTGCCCCCCCCCCCCCCCCCCCCCCCCCCCCCCCCCCCCTCTCTCCCCCCACACTCCCTTCTTACATGTATGCCGACGGAGACAAGTATGACTTCTAATGATCACTCACATAGTCAAATGTATTTCAGCTCGTTGCCTCCCCCCCCCTCCCTCTCTCCCACACTCCCTTCTTACATGTATTGCCGACGGAGACAAGTACGTCTTGTTGTAGCGTTGTGCCTTTCCTGTTAGAGGCTCCCTCAACCTTATGCTGCCCATGTCGGAGTCCACCGAAGTGCCGTACACGTGTAAACCACGAGAGCCCCCGTAGTCCTCAAACATCCCAGGCTGAGAAAGCGAGCTGCGAGTACTTAACAAACCAGTACCGGCATCATCTGCTCCAAAAGCGGCGGCAGCTGCTGCCGCATCGAAGTGCCGTGGCTGCCACTCAGTCCGCTCCCTTGACACATTCCCAAACATCCCGTGATCGGTTGCTTGAGTGCGCGTCATCTCCCCAGGCACATTCCCAAACACGCCGTGATTGATTGCTTGAGTGCGCTTCGTCTCCTCAGGCTGCAATGCAGCCACATGGTTTTTGGAAACAGCGACCTTAGTTTCCAATGGGCCTCCACGAGAGCTTGTGGCAATCAGTGACAAGGGCCTGATACTCACAGCTGGGCTTGGCGTGATCCTGATGATCTGGTGTGCCTTGTCCTGAGTGTCTGGCGTGCTAGATCTCGAACCTCCAAGAGACAGTTCACTCAAGCTCTCTGCTTGCGCAGGGGGCCCAGTACCCTGGGCTGCAAGACAGATGGGCGGGTGGCGGGTTGAGCTTTTGGCGCCAGAGGATGAAAGAGGGAACTCATGCTTAGGGGTAGCCTTTCCTTGGGCCCCTTCTCCTGAGCCCTCTAGCTGCTGCGTCCTCTGAGGCCCTTGGCTGTTGCGTCCCTGAGCTCCTGAGCCCCCCTGGCTCCCCCTAGCTCCTGGATCCCCCTGACTCCCCCTGGCTCCTGAGCCCCCCTGGATCCCCCTAGCTCCTGGTTCCCCCTGACTCCCCCTGGCTCCTGAGCCCCCCAGGCTCCCCCTAGCTTCTGAGACCCCTGGCTGCTGTGTCTGCAACTGCTCCCGAGGGTCCGGTGTAGCGTGTCCTGAGTATCTGGCGTGGTCCTGAGTATCTGGTGTGGCATGTCCTGAGTATCTGGTGTGGTCCTGAGGATCAGGTGTGGCGTGGTCCTGAGTATCTGGTGTGGCATATCCTGAGTATCTGGCGTGATCCTGAGGATCTGGAATGGCGTATAGCAGGGAGCTGAAGGCACTAGGGAGAGCTGCGGTAAGACTATAATCGGCCTGGTGGGGATCTGGCAAGAAAGCGTCTGTAGAAGGGGTAGGTGGGGACCTATTAGCTGTGCTGGGCTCCACTGACTGGCGACGGGACGTGGACGTGCGGGTAGCTCGCAGGTGGTGAGCATACTTGTGGGGTGCGCGATTGCGGCTGGAGGAATGCCTGGGGCCATTCTTGCATCTCCTCATAATGGTGAGCAGCGACGTGGATGCGTCCCGTTCCACTCTGCGCCTGGATGCTCGGGTGCTCTGGTCCACATGGGGGCTGCTACTCAAGGCCCCAGAAGTGGCTTCTCCTGGTGTAGTAAAATCAACGCTAGTGGTGACAGCTCCAGGTGGGGTATACCCAGCACTAGAGGCAGGTGCTCCAGGTGGTAGGTCTTCCTCCTCATCCTCCCACTCATGATCGAGGTCAGCCAGGTGGTGTGATTTCAGAAGTGCACGTGCACTAGATGCAGAAGCAGTGGAGCTTGCCACTCCAGTCCTGTCACATGCTTTGGATCCAAAGTAAATGGGGTCTGCCTCTGAAGTTCTGAAGCCTATTTTGGATCCAAAGGTAATGGGGTCTGCCTCTGAAGTTCTGAAGCCTATATTGGACCCGAAAGCACTGGGGGTGGCCACTGGTGAGCTGGCACCTAAATTGAAACCCACAGCAACGGGGTTGGCCACTGGTATGCTGGCACCTAGATAGGATCTGAAGGCAACCGGGTTGGCTACTAGTGCGTTGGCATCCTGGTGGCCTCGGGGGGGCAGGCCTTGAACCAGGGCAGTCCCAAGATTTGACCTCAGTGGTGGCGGGGGCTCATCCAAAAAACTACTGATGAACAGCAAATTGTTCTGGGACAGACTTAGGCTTCTCTTCTCCTCGCGGGAAATATCAAGTGCCTGAGTAGGCTCATCTCGGCCATCCCTGTCTGACCTGACGCTGAATCCATCTAATTGGATGCTGCTCCCTTCTGACCTCACGCTGCCTCCATTGAACCTGATGCTGCTCTCTCCTGACTTTCTGCTCTCTGCACTTGACATAGCCATATCCCCTTCTGACTTGAAACGCCCGCCATCTGACATTGTACCGCCCTCTTCTGACTTGAAACGCCCGCCATCTGACATTGTACCGCCCCCTTCTGACTTGAACCTCCCGCTATCTGACATTGTACCGCCCCCTTCTGACTTGAAACGCCCGCCATCTGACATTGTACTGCCCCCTTCTGACTTGAAATGCCCTCCATGTGACAGGTACTCTGGCATGGGGCAGCTCCTCCCGCTCGTCCAAAGCTGCCTTTTTAGTTTAAAATCAGTGGGGTCCATGCTGCCCCTCTCATTGAGCTCCATGCTGCCCTCATCTGACCTAGGGGTGCTATCCCCTGCAGAGGTGAGCTTAAATGCCGCATTGAAAACATTCAAATCGACACCCACCAATGCACGAACCGCACGCGCCACTGCTTGCTCGGCATTGAGTGCCGCGAGTGACATCTCCCTGTGTACGTCAGTAGCCCCCCCAGCAACAGATGTCTCCACAGGTAACCTTGAACCGCCTCCATCAGTGCCTGGTGTACGCTGGTGTGGTCCTTGGTCAAGGCTGCTAGTTGCAGTGCTTGGTCTAGGCTGCTGTGGTCCTTGGTCAAGGCTGCTGGTAGCAGTGCTTGGTATGGGCTGCTGTGGTGCTTGGTCAAGGTTGCTGGTGGTAGTGCTTGTTCTAGGCTGATGTGGCCGCCACAACCCTCTGCCAGCTTCAGAGACCGACGTGCGCATGCTGCTTCTCAAACCACTGACATCGGAGGCATGCCAAGGAGATCCAAAGCCTGTCGGGCCTTTCCTTCTGGCCTCTGAATAAGAAAGAGGCAAAGCTCCGTTCACGGACGCAGGTCTCGCCTCACCCAGGTCTTGATTTGTCTCCTGCAACAAGTCCAGGTGTTTTGGTGATGCTGTTGATGATGCTGATAATGCTGATGATGTTGCTGATGCTGATGCTGATGATGCTGATGGTGCTGATGGTGATGATGATGATGATGATGGTGGTGGTGGTGATGGTGGTGATGCTGTTGATGGTGGTTATGATGGTGATGATGATGATGATGGTGATGATGGTGGTGATAATGGTGGTGATGATGATGGTGATGATGATGGTGGTGGTGGCGGTGATGATGATGGTGACGATGATGGTGGTGGTGGTGATGAGGATGATGATGATGGTGGTGGTGCTGCTGCTGCTGATGATGTTCAAGATGATGATGATGGTCAGGATGATGGTGGTGATGAGGATGATGATGGTTAGGATGATGGTGGTGATGAGGATGATGATGATGGTGGTAGTGGTGCTGCTGCTGCTGATGATTTTCAAGATGATGATGATGGTCAGGATGATGGTGGTGATGAGGATGATGATGATGGTTAGGATGATGGTGGTGATGAGGATGATGATGATGGTGGTAGTGGTGCTGCTGCTGATGATGATGTTCAAGATGATGATGATGGTCAGGATGATGGTGGTGATGAGGAAGATGATGATGGTTAGGTTGATGGTGGTGATACAGCTGCTGCTGATGATGATGATGGCGGTGATGATGAAAATGGTCAGGATTATGGCGGTGATGACGATGGTGGTGATGATGCTGATGACGATGGTGATGCTGATGATGCTGATGATAATGCTGATGATGATGCTGATGAGAAGAGCATCCCTACTTACTTCATCCAGTCCCGGAAAAGATACATAAGGCGAGCTCCTTGCCTGTAGAGACATTGACTGCCTGCCGATTTGGGACTTGGGCATGATTGACCTCCCAGCGGTCTCTGTGGCTGGGCGGGCTGCCAAGAGCTCCAGCTCCTGAAGCAACTGCAAGTGTTCTGCCATCTTATCTGAGTCCTCCATCTCCAGGGCCCCCATTCCCCGCTCACCAGTCTCACCCCTGCTGGCAGAGGAGCCTCGCCCACCCTGCGCGCCTGCTGCAGAGGAGGCAGACACCTCCCCTGTTCCAGAGAAACGGGAACGAGCAGATGGGCTTGCCTCCCGCCCTCCACTGGATCCACTGAAGGTGGGGCGTAACTGCTCCGAAACCAGCCCACGTAGCACAAGCGGCCCTAGACTAACTTGACGCCTCAGTTCTGTCTTATCTTTGTGGAAGGGGTGCAGTGGAATGGATGACGAGGGACGGGACAGGGACGGTGCACGAGCAGCAAGTGTTCCATGTTTCAGGTTAGATGCATCTGCAGCTGCTAAAGAGGCTGGGGCAGCTGAGGATGAGGTTTTGCGGAAGGGGTGAGACTGGGTGAATGATTTGGAAGAAGAGGGTGGCTCAGAAATAGGGGAAATAGGGGCTATATCAGGTTTGAGTTTGTCGGTTGATTGAGGCACCTCTAAAGTTTGCCTGGGTGACAATTCATAATCGCCCAAGACGACTGAGTCCTCATCTAGCGCAGAAGAGGATCCATTCTCCCAGTGCATCGGCTCTATAGGGAAGGGTTCCTTTGAAGGAAGGCGGCCTGACAGGCGGCCGTCAAGCAGACGGTTGGCACTCAGTGGGCTGCCTGACAGGCGGCCTTCCAGCAGGCGTTTGGGACTCTGTAGGCTGCCTGACAGGCGGCCTTCCAGCAGGCGGTTGGGAATCTGTGGGCTGCCTGACAGGCGGCCTTCAAGCAGGCAGTTGGGACTGTCTGGGCTGCCTGGCAGGCGGCCTTCAAGCAAGCGTTTGGGACTCGGTGGGCTGCCTGGCCGATTTCTGTGCAGATGTTGTGCAGCACTGGGAGATGGTGGGCTGCTTGGATGACTCAGAGTGGGACTATAGGGTCTGGGTGGTGAGCTGTGGTGAGGGCTCAGGACAGTACTACTCCCCTTGGGTGACAGCCTGTGGGTAGAGCTTTTAGGAGGGCTGGGTGGTCTTGGTGGCCTTGCAGCCTGATCAGTAGTGTTAGGTGATGCAGGTGCACGGGATGCGGCGAGGTCGTGGCTCAGGGCAGGGCTGGGGCGCCTGTCTGACGGGCTGTTTATAACTTCTCTGGCGGGGCTAGGGGGGCTGGGTGACCTTACAGCCAGAGAGGCCGAGGCATGTGATTCAGGATCGTGTGATGCTGATGCTACCTGAGTGGAGGTGTGTGACCCAGGTGCTTGGGGTGGTGAGGCATGTGACACAAGAGCACGAGACTCGGGTGTATGGAACTCAGGGGAGAGAGAACTTAGTGGCTGCGGCAGCTCTTCAGCTACAGTAGGCTCTAGGGTCTCCACAGTGGGCTTGGCATCGGGTGACTGGAATAGGGCCCGGACGCTGCTGGGGGGGGCGGGCTCCTGTGCGGATGGTCCGGGGGTAGGGGAGGGCGGGACTTTTTTGTTGAGGAATGCAGCATACCTTGCATGTGCATCCTGGGCTGCGAGTTTCTCAGTGGACAGGACTTTGACAGACCATTTCGCATGGGTCTGGGGCACTCGCCCCCTGGCTGAGCTCTGAGTGGCATAGCTGGTGGGGCTGGCATTGGTGGCATGGGAAAACTGAGAAATGGAGCTGGCTGCTGCAGGTACTGCTGTCCCTAAGCTGGCGTACCCTGTCTGTGTTTGGTAGTCAGCTGCAGACCGGAGTGCTGATATGTTCGTTGCCCCTGAAGCTGTGGGCATTGCGGATGAGAGAGGCCTTGATGTGGATGGTGTGGAAGGACTGCTGGAGGCAATGGAACCTGGTCTCTTGCTTGGCTGTGAGGATGGGGTGGCACCTACCGTGCGCCTCAGTCCTGGGCCTATGGTTGTCTGGGAGGGGGGGACCCGCCTCCCTTCCGCACCTTGGCCAGGCTGGGAGTTGGGGCTTCCGGTAGTGTCGACCGTGCCTTTGGTAGGTTTGGCTCCAGTAGGATTGCTCGCATTTTTGTTGGATCCTGAACCGATCGCGGAGCTGTACCAGCCTGCTGAGGCCCTTTTGCTCCTGACGTGACGGAAATAGGATAGGAAAAGTCCGGAATCAGTCGTTAGGCCAGACTGGCAACATTCAGTCAGGCATTGCATCAGGCATCTGCAGTACTTACATCGTTTTATTCGAGCAAGAGAAGACGCCCTAAGTAACGGGCGATGCCAAGCAAAGGGCAACAGGACCACGCATTTCATGCATGCCCCATCGGATGTATTCTAAAGCTGCGATACACATCAAAGCTAGGAGTGTGATCGTCTGGGAGGTCGCCGCGGATGGTCAAACAGAAGCTGGCACATGGAGACTGCGAGCTAGAATCTGCAACAAATTGTTTGCGCGACAAGCGCGCCAATGGGTTCTTAGAAGCGAGGCCGAACAGAGAGCAGTTGTCAAAAGTAGGCCGTTGGCCATCACGTTGGTCATCAGTTGGTTGTAAAACCGTAACAATGTAGAGGAAGCCGTTTGCTATGTCTATGTTTGAACGGGTTTCATGTACATGTAAGAAAGGTCGAAATGAATGCCGGGAGGCGGAGCGTTTTAGCTAACACCACGGTCCACCACGGTGTAGGTTGACTCGACTCGGTTGGATGTACCGCTTGTGGAGCCGCGTGTCCATTCCTACTCACACTTCATAAGAAGCAGGATTGGAAGTCAGAGTGAAGAATTTGAAGAGCCAAGCTCATCAAGCCACGCCAAACTGCATCAAGGTCGCCTATTGTTCACGCGGGGACAATACTTCCTCTGTTGTTCCGACCTCCATCCGATAGAATCATTAAAGTTTCTGTTCAACTGTGCCCAACTCACTTCCCTGCATAGGTTTCCTCTTTCGGCTCAGACCCCCCCCCCCCCCCCCCCTCCCCCCCTCCCCCCTCCCCCCTCCCCCCCCCCCCCCCCCCCTAGCTCCGATATCAGTTACTACTGCGGACTCCGGTATTCATGGGTGTGGCGGGTTTCGCCTCCCAGCCTTTAGTTGTGCCTGAACTCGTGTACACGACTCAGCTATTTACCGGTGCGCGTGTTTTGGGCTACTCCGCGCCACGGTACAAATCATCAACTCTACTCTCTGCCTGGTTGCAGTTCAAACACATCTCGATGAGCCCCTCATTAGCACGCCTAGCTGCAAACAGCTGGTGATCCTCTGCACCATCGCGGACACTTTGATCGAGAGGGTCCAGAAAGTGCCTGCCTGTGCGGAAAAATTCGATGTAGGCATCTTACAGCAGATAGAAGCCCTGTGCAGGCAGATCTCCCCTAAGAAGGCTCCTCAGGTTGGTGTCTACGCTCGAGCACTAGATCTGAGAACATGCATGGAATTAAAGTTTGCCATGGTGATGACTGACTTACACATTGGAAGTGTTTACTCCAGCAACAGTGATCAAACTCAAACAATGCAAAGCACATTGATAGACAAGGTTTCATAGCGTCCGCCCACGATGGGCTTCGGAATGGAGGTCAGCCTGGGTCCTGGCATGTTGTGCTCATGTTGTTGGAGTCCTAACATGTTCTGGTGATAATGATGAGGAGGATGTTGATGAGGAGGAGGAGGACTACGGCGCTGCTGCTGCTGATGGTGACGATACAGATATGGTTGCATTTGCATGGTGCCCTGCTGGGCTTCAAATGTGCATGCAGCTAGACAGATTCAAAGGAGGCATATTAGTTGTGCTCATCGTCGTGTCTCTCTGCTCATAGTTGTTTTTCCGGCACCTGGTCATGCTTCCAGGTTTTGGGCGGAGTCCCCCCCTCCGCAGGGGAACTGGAGCTATCATGGTAACCCATTTGTCCGGTTGTTTGTCACCCTGGCCCTAACTATGTCATGACCCTGGCTTCGGCTTCTCACGAAACGCGACGCCAATTTTCCGTGTTGCTTGCAAAGCACCTTGGACTCGTTGTCTGGGTGTAACTATCTGATGGCCAGCAGCTCAGTACATGATGTTCATTTTTTGTATTGTGATTTTAATTAACAAGAACATAATGTTTGTCTTGGCATGAGGGGGGGTTCACCCAGCTCACCTGTGTGTTGCTGACTGCACAGTTTGTATTCTTCAATGATGCATCGTAACTGCATTGCCATTCCCTTGTTGCATGGCGACGCATGAACCCCTTAACCCCCCGGGCTCCACGCTCCGCAACAATCCTGAAATCAGGCTGAAGTAGCCCATGTAGCTACTCAACCTGGCCCACGGAAATCTAAAATAAAAACACTGGCTGATTGCAGGAAACACTGCTAGGCCTGGGACTGCTTGAAATGTTCCCGTACCTCAGACAAGGGCTCAGTGGTGAGAAGCTAGAGGCTGCCTCCCAGAATCCAGGTGCGTTCGTGTTCGTGTGTGTGTTTGGGGGAAGGGGGGGGGGGGGGGGGGGGGGGGGGGGGGGGGGTATACATGCTGCGTGGCGACGCATAGGTCTGGCTAAACTAGTCAAAAATGCCCCCGCACCCCCCCCCCCTGGGCTCTTGTGCTCCGCGGGTTTGGGGGCAGCGCATTGCACTGGGGTCGTACCAAGTCGCTCAATTTGCGGCCCGTCGCACGAAAAAAAAGGAGTGCATGTGGGGCACTGTGTTGATGCTGTTGTCTGCTGGGTGAGCTGGTACCCCATGTGCAGCAGACAGCTAGGTCAGGCCTCACTGATACAAGCATATCAGGTTCACTAACTCCTGTTAGGTTGCTTTCACACTGCTAGACATATTGTAAATGTTAATCAGCATTAGGGCTGCCAATGTCGTCCTGACACGAGCACCTCAGGTTCACTAATTCCTGTTAGGTTGCATTCACACTGCTTACCATATTGTTAATGTGAATCAGCATTAGGGTAGTCAATATCGTCCTGGTCCCAAGATTATTGTGTGATGTATCATACGATAGCATGCGTTATCGTACGGTACATAGAAATATCCACATACCGGATGATATTGCACACTATATAGTGCAACATAATATAATATTGTAATATATATACATATATTGTACTTGACAACCATAATCAGCACACAAGGCTTCATGTGGGAAGGTAGAGGCCTGGGAGGTGAATACATGCAGCATGGGTGGGTTCGGTGTTTATATGTATGTATGGATGTTTATATATATATATATATATGGGTGGATGTGTATGGATGGATAGTGTTACAGCCCAGGCCTCTAGGGTTTGTTATCTAAAGAGGCTTGGAGGGGGGTGCCCTCTTAAAAGAGACTTGACCAACAGCGAACAATCTAGATCACTCCAGATTAACAGGATGGGCTGATTGAAAAAAAACTTTCAATCCGTGATGCTGCATGTACGGCTAATCCCATGCGCCTGAGCTCCTCCACCCACTCTTCCCATTATTCCCACCCTTCTCCTCACCCACATCCTCCTCATCAACCCCTAACCTCTCGCTCCACAAGCAACTCACCAGCACCCTCACCCACACCCTCATTATTCCCCTCACCCACACCCTCACCCTCACCATCAACCCCAACCCCAACCTCTCGCTCCACAGGCACAACTTACCTGAACTACATCTCCATGCTGAACCAAGTGGTCATGATGGGCACCCAGTTGTACCATGATGCATGTGTGCCCCAGCACCATAAGTACTGTGCTCATCAAATAGCACTGCTTTATGTAAGTTCCCCCAAAATATGGGCACCCACTTATCCCATGATGCATGTGTGCCCCAGAATCATAACTCCATAAGTACTGTGCTCAGCAAAAATCACTGCTTCGTGTAAGTTCCCCAACAACATAAGTTTGGTACAACTGCTGTGCACATGCACGTGTATATATCCACTGTTTCATGTTGGGGCTACGTGGAGCAGGTACTAGACATATCCTTCCCCACGTCAGCAAGCCAAACGTGAAGCTAGTTAGAATGTCTGAGAGCTTACATGACAGGCATTCCAATGCAGCTTGAAGCATTTGGCTTGGCCCAGTGACTGCCAAATGGAGCTGGCTGGAAGCTGCAATGCGTAGCCCAACAAAGAAACAGTGCACTTCTGCATGCCTTGGGTTTGAATTCGCTAAGTACACTCCCTGGTTTCCGTGGGTATCACACGGGGAGACTTTGAATTGGAAGATAGTGAGCAGCCCGGAGTTGGCTGAAAAAGCATGTAACCTTTCAATTCTATTAAATTAAATTCTGCATACCTTGTACAAGTCAATGTTGGCTCCAATGTGTGATTCCAGCCATCCAACTACCCTTTTGCCTAACCTTCTTCATCCAACCATCAAGCCCACCTTCCTAGCATATTACCCCTGTATGTTGTGGAGCGGGCTTGTCTTGGGTTATCTAAGGCCTGTCTATGACAATAATGTAATGTTACATACCTTGTCTGACCTATTTATGTTCTGTTCTTGCAGCAATGCTTGAACATGCTGCAAGGAGACACTAAACCTATCCGCCGTCTGATCGAGGCGCGCTTCGATGAAATCAAGCAAGTCACTGAGTCGAAGAACCCCCTGCTGGATATGGAACTCTCTAACTGGTGCGCCTTTTTATTGATTTATTTGTATTCCTTTTATTTTACTGAAAGGATTCTCACCCCAGGAGGTGGGACATAACCTTTTGCCGATACCTTGACCTTTTAACCTCCTCATCTCTAGCTAGCGTTTCATTTTTAGCAGGAGCCATCCTGTAGGCTGGTGTGCCTTTTGCCAATATACTTGTTTATTACCTCATCTCTAGCTAGCATTTCATTTTTAGCAGGAGCCATATTGTAGCCTGGTGTGCCTTTTTCCAATATACTTGTTTATTACCTCATCTCTACCTAGCGTTTCATTTTTAGCAGGAGCCATCCTGTAGGCTGGTGTGCCTTTTGCCAATATACTTGTTTATTACCTCATCTCTAGCTAGGATTTCATTTTTAGCAAGAGCCATCCTGTAGCCTGGTGTGCCTTTTGCCGACATACTTGTTTACCTCCTCATCTCTAGCTAGCAAGCCTCTTGAGCCGGAGCCATCCCGTAGCCTGGTGAGCCTTTTGCATATTTACTTGTTAACCTTCTCATCTCTAGCTAGCACTCCATTTTAGCAGAAGCCATCCCGTAGCCTGGTGAGCCTTATGCCGATATAATTGATTACTTATTTACCTCCTCATCTCTAGCTAGCATTTCATTCTTAGCAGGAGCCATCTTGTAGCTGGGGCGGAAGCTCCCTTGTTCACCCCAATCCACTAATTCAAGTGCAACTAAACTTTCAGGTTGCAAGAGATCACTTGGCTGTGTAGAGAGGAGGTGAAGAGCTGCCCAGCCTACATCCACAAAAAGATTGAGGCTATGACCAACATATTGAAGCTGAAGTAGAGCTGTCCCATTGATGTGGGAGCTCTACATGTTTTTTTCAGGCAGCTCTGGGCTGCTCTCCGTCTTACAATTCCGAGTCCTCCCCCTTGCGATACCCACGGAAACCAAGCAGCATTGAAACTAGAGCTCCGCAGTATTTCTTCTCAATGCCCATTGTTAATCAGTAAGACACACTCTGATCATTATCATATTTGATTTATTTATGGTCGTCGGAACATCAGCAGGTGATTGCATGACGGGTCACTAGAGAGGCAGCCATAGCTTTTAGTTTCAGTTACGAGCAGCAGCTTCTAGCCCCCCCCCCCCCCCCCCCCCCCCCCCCCCCCCCCCCCCCAGCTCTCTCTTCATCCAAACCTCAAGCAACCTAGAGCACCAGGAAGCTGATATCGCCAGGTTTCCAGTGCTCCTGGCATCTTCCGGTTTGGCCCAGTGGCAGTCTCAGGGCAGAGTTATTCAGGACGCTGCGTCCTACGTCGCAGACGCAACATACCCTTCGACGTTGTGCCGCAGGACCCAACGTGGAGAGGGTCCGTTGACCAGAATGAAGGGTCAGTTGCGTCGCAGGCTATGCAATTGGTTGCATCTCGGGCAGCAGAGCTGGGGGGTCCTCCTGAGGTACCCTGTCTCAGGGAGCTGCCTAGAAGCTGCTGCTGGAAGCCGAAAAGAAAATCCCTGGAGGTTACTGTTTCTGTCTAGTTTAGCCAGACCCATGCGTCGCCATGCAGCGACAGGATGGCGACGCGTTTGTCAGAGAAACAAAACCAGTGCTAGAGCTGGCCATATCCATTCATCTAGTACCAGACTGCATGACACACATGACCTGTCTGCTTGGTACTGAGTTTAGGTAGTTACAGCTGTTTTCATGTGTTGATCTGCAACACTGTATCGTGGGTTGGCCCAGCCTGTGAACTGAACTGGTGAAGTTCGTGTAACAATGCTGTGCTCCTTCCTTTGCTACATTATGCTTGATACCTCCAGTCGAGACGTTGTCCAAGTGACCATATCCAGGAGCCCAGCCTGTTTTGTAGGGGGCGCTGGCTGGCGGCCGTCCCCAGGCCCGGTAACTAATCATGCTCAGGGTAAAAAGGATAGATGCAGCATTATTAAGTATTGTACGAAACTTTGTTTCGTTGGTCCAGTCCTAGGTGTCCTTACCAACTTCAGCATTAGACACCACTATACTTCGCCTTGATCTTCACCTTTGATTTATTTTTTAGACGAAGTCATCAAGGCCTTGGGATTGGGCGTTGGTGAGGTGGGAGCCCTATATTACTATATAAGAGGGCAAGAGGGGGTTGTTACCTGGTGCGGTGTGCGAGGCTGTTTTGGGCCGGGGGCGGTGGGCGGGGGCCGAGGGCGTTGGTGGTATGGACGCTACTTCCTATAAGGAAACGATTCCACGAAATGAACCACTGTATGACAGTACGCTGCATGACCGCCGGTGCAGCAACTTTCAGAAAACAAAATTGTGCAAATTAGCTTGCTGAGTTGCTGATGACCCAACGCGAAACGCTGATGCTGCATGTCTAAAGGCTTCCCCTTGGAGGCAGGCAACGTGAAGACCCAGGGCCCCCGCGTGCGCGAAACTTGTTTTGTCGGAAACCCGGTACCCGCAAGTTGGCACCAGCCAGCTCACCTTTGGCCATCTCGTGCCGCTGGTTCGTGTCGAGCAAGGGGTGTCGAGCATCGAGCAGGGGTCGAGAGATCTTGACGTGACAGGTCAATCACCGTGCGCGCTGCACGTACCTGCCGCATGCTCGCGCATGCCTGTCGAGTGCCAACGTCGTGCTGAGGTGTACGGAATATGCCGTAGAGAAGCGAGGGTACAGCGACAGGTCAGGATCAGAGGGTCAGGATGTGTATGCTCCCTGCCTCGAGCTTCGGACGATCTGAACTGTAGTATGAGACAAGCCCATGTCATGTCCAGGCTGGCACTATCTACCCATACAAAGACTAAGCCGAGCCTCGTCGCTTTGCAAATATTTCTGCCCTAGGCCATTTCATTCGACTGTGCGAACTATCTAAAGCTGTCCTGGAGCATAGAAGTTGACGGAACTCACCGAGCTGCAAATGTTGAGTCTCCGCACAACCCTACCTGTGTCCCTGGCTCCCACTGCCCTATCCCCTTCAAGAGCTAGACCCGCGGTATCCAATGTTCCAAGGCATCGCAAGGGTAGGCATTGGTTTGCAGCTACCTGCTTACCCACTCCGTCCTTCTCACCCTTCGAACTAGACAACTTTTGAGGGGTGGGTTTATTGGCCCTCTCACCTCACTGCTTGCATCTAATCCTGCATGGCTGTTCCCCTCCCTCTATTGCAGTGGAGGTCGCATGCATGGCTGGTGATAGCAACGAGGTAAGCGCCCTGACATATCCGACAACATTGCTAGTTTGACCCGTCTCTTGCCTCGACCGCCTCGACCTGTATGTTCCCGATCTCAAGCCAAGCCGGTGACACTCATTACATCCATATCTGCACGCGAACCCCCTTCCACAACCAAAATCCCTGCTAATGCAATGCGCCCACACGCCTTGTCTCCATCGCCCTGGTCGAACTCGCGGACATCCATGGGCACTATGTATAGGTCAGTCCAGCATGACCTCGCCAACGTACTGGACAGTTCAACCCCCTCCCCTGCACTCTTAACTGGGGTAGCAAGCATGCCCCACACATGCGCATGCCACGCACACCCAAACTCTACGACTTCCATATGCATGGTCGTGCATGGGCCCATGTGACCAAACTCATTCGGATATTGCTACACGACATCGAACGCGGGGCTGATTAGGAACCTGGAACGTATCCAAAGCTGACCTGGGCTGGTACGATGCGTCGATGCCCATCCCATCCCGCACGAGCGCGGGAATTCGAGGGAAAGATTCACATCGGCAACTGGGCCCGTTTGTTTTCCTTTTTAGCATAGTGCCGCTGCTGAGGTCGTCTCAGTATTAGCATTAGCATGGTGCCTGTGCGGTCATGTTGATGCGCGGGAGGCATGGAACCATGACTAAGATGTTTGGAAGACCCAACACCTAACTTACTTAGCCAGTAGAGTGGCTGTCAACCTACCTCCCATACAATTAAACCTAACCCTATCATCTCTTCCTTTATTGTATCATTATCTAGGTCCACCTTACTCAGCAACCCCACCCCAACCACCCCCATGCGCCTTACTGTCCAAGGATAGACAATTCGCCTTCAGGGACTTGTCCCGCCTCGAAAAATCTACGAAATATAAATGTTAACCAGTGGGGCTAATTGAAACTACCACCAGTGATGAAGTCGTATACCCCAACCCAATCCAACCCAACCCAACCCAACCCGACCCAACCCAACCCAACCCAACCCAACCCAACCCACCACCACCACCACTCATATGTACAACCACCCCCCCCTCCTCTCGTGTGACCCCCCCCCCCCCCCCCCCCCCCCCCCCCCAACATCACCAACACCAACACCAACAACACCAACACCAACACACATATATACACCCACCTCCACCACCGCTCATATCTCGCATATCCCTCTCCTCCCAACTTATGCACCACAGAATGATGATTTGCATGAGCCCTTCTACTTGTCTTATCGGGAGGCGTTTTCCAGGTACAAGAGGCTCACAAAAAACCGGAATCTGTCAGACTTACCTGATAGTCCTAAGGTGACACCTCATATCCCATCTCCTCTCGGAAAGCGACCTTTTCGAGGAGCACGCAGCACAACCAGGTGATTCCTCCCCCCAAGCACTGTTTTTCTTTTCGGCTACCTGCAGCAGCTTCGAGGCAGCTTCCTAAGCCAGGCACTGGGCTAAGCCTCAAAATTTCAGCAGCGCTTGAAAGCTGATTACGTCTCTTTAAGGTGCACTAGTTGCTTTAGGTTTGGCTGATTAGCCAGCTTTCCAGTGCTCCTGTCATCTTTGGGTTTGCCCCAGAGGCAGTCTCAGGGAGCTGCCTAGAAGCTTCAGCTGGTAGCGGACAAAATAGGTACGATACTCTTCCAATTCCAGTGCGTAAACTGCTGCGCACGTGCATGTATGTATGCATGTATGTATGTATGTATGTATGTATGTATGTATGTATGCATGTATGTATGTATGTATGCATGCATGCATGTATGTATGTAGGTTACAGTCCAAGGGTAGGCCAAATATGCTAAAGGGACTTGCCCAACCGTAGCAGAAAGCGCTAAAAAGAAAAGGCATTTGCGTGAACCTCAATTTATATATCATACATACAATATGTGAATTAATAAGTCCCCTTCAATCTATGACCACTACGCACTGTTTTTGTCAGCTTTCTGTAGATCTAATTGTGTATATATGTACACGGGGGGGTCAGGGGGCAGCACATTTCACTGGGGTCGCACCGAGTGGCTCAATTTTGATGCGTCGCACACAAGCAACAGTGCCCCTGCGCTGGCATGGATTGCCACAAATTATTGTTTTTCTTCTTCTCTTTTTTGTGCATGATGTTCATAAATCCCCCCTTGACTCCATCAAGTCGCTGGCAGATCTGGAGTCCAGTAGGGCACCAGGAACAAATTGAATCATCACAATCTCGTGCATTGCAGTTATGCACACAAACGTATTTATCCCCGATACACTGCTCTTGTGTAGTGCGTAGTTGTACATTTATTCCCATGTATTTATGTATTTATTCTTAACGTCTTACACATGTACTGTCTTGTACTCACTCACTTCTTCACTTTCCCCCACTCCAGTCGTGACATGTGGACGCTGACCAACTCTCCAGGAATAGATCTCCTCCTTGTTAGTACTCATACCACAGTAGATCAGGTAGGTGCTCCTCAATTATTATCGGCATGGT
Organism: Chlamydomonas sp. ICE-L; assembly: GCA_013435795.1. NCBI lineage: Eukaryota > Viridiplantae > Chlorophyta > Chlorophyceae > Chlamydomonadales > Chlamydomonadaceae > Chlamydomonas > Chlamydomonas sp. ICE-L. Next base: position 48,859,671 of record JACBWV010000610.1, on the reverse strand, counting down.
GTGTTACCCTGGATAAAAAGGTAATGATAACGCCTGGTGGGGCGTGGTGTTAAGGGAGCCCGTCGTATGCGGGTGGGGAGCGGTCTCCTACCTCAACTGGACAAGCTACCATCGCGGTTGACGACGACCTGCAACGCCAAGAGCGACCGAAGGGGGAGTCGAACCCCCAACTCTTAATCCTCAAGCGATCTGGTCTACCACTAGACCATTGTATATCATTGAAAGGGGCTCATTACCCTCGATAAAGCCCTTGACATGTCTTGTATGTTCAGTTTAAGTATCTCACATTGCGTACCACGGTAGGTGCTCCTTGGACATAGTCATTGTTCTGTATTGCCCTTGATAGAGCCCTCAACAGGACCTGTTGGTTCAGTTTTGTGTGCTGCCAAGCTGAATGGCAGTGCTGTTGAATTAGCAAGCTGTTCGGCAATCAACAAGCATTCTGCAGGCGGTTAGACGCCAAATTGCCGGTGCATATAATATTGTAAAAATTCCTCTTAGCAAGCTGTTGAATTAGCAAGCTGTTCAGCAATCAACAAGCATTCTGCAGGCGGTTAGACGCCAGATTGCCGGTGTATATAATATTGTAAAAAATTCCTCTTAGCAAGCTGTTGAATTAGCAAGCTGTTCAGCAATCAACAAGCATTCTGCAGGCGGTTAGACGCCAAATTGCCGGTGTATATAATATTGTAAAAATTCCTCTTAGCAAGCTGTTGAATTAGCAAGCTGTTCAGCAATCAACAAGCATTCTGCAGGCGGTTAGACGCCAAATTGCCGGTGTATATAATATTGTAAACATTCCTCTTAGCAAGCTGTTGAATTAGCAAGCTGTCAGCAATCAACAAGCATTCTGCAGGCGGTTAGACGCCAGAAATTGCCGGTGTATATAATATTGTAAAAATTCCTCTTAGCAAGCTGTTGAATTAGCAAGCTGTTCAGCAATCAACAAGCATTCTGCAGGCGGTTAGCGCCAAATTGGCCGTGTGATAATATTGTAACATCCCTCTTGCGCTTTTGAATTAGCAAGCTGTTCAGCAATCAACAGCATTTCTGGCAGGCGTTAGAGCCAAATTTGCCATCGGTTTGTTTCTGTTGTAAATAATTCTATAATATATTGTAAAAATTCTCTTAGCAAGCTGTTTGAATATATTAGGGCAAGCTGTGCAGCAAATCAACAAGCATTTCTGCAGGCGGTTTTTAGGAGCCGATTTGCCAGTTTGGTGTATGTGTATATAATATTGTAAAGATTCCTCTTTTCGCAAGGCTGTTGTTTTGAATAGCAAGTGGTCAGAATCACAAGCCATTTCTGCAGGCGGTTTAGACGCCAAAGTGCAGGTTGTATTATATTGTAAAACTTTCTCTAGCAAGCCTGTGTTGTTGAATTAAGCAAAGTTGTTCAGCAATCAACAAGCCATTTGCAGGCGTTTAGAAAGAAATTTAGAAGCCTTAGAAGCCAAATTGCCGGGTATATAATGTTGTATATAATATTGTAACGATTCCTCTTAGCAAGCTGTTGAATTAGCGTGTTTTCAGCAATCAAAAGCATTCTGCAGGAGGTTTTTAGTTAGACGCCCAATTGCGTGGTTCGTTGTATGTAATATTTGTAACGATTCCTCTCTGCAACGATGTATGGGAATTAGCAAGCTCTGTTCAGCAATCAACAAGCATTCTGCAGGCGGTTAGACGCCAAATTGCCGGTGTATATAATATTGTAACGATTCCTCTTAGCAAGCTGTTGAATTAGCAAGCTGTTGAATTAGCAAGCTGTTCAGCAATCAACAAGCATTCTGCAGGCGGTTAGACGCCAAATTGCCGGTGTATATAACCTTGTAACGATTCCTCTTAGCAAGCTGTTGAATTAGCAAGCTGTTCAGCAACTCAACAAGCATTTGGCAGGCGTTAGTTAGACGCCAGTTGCCGGTGTATTGGTTAAATATTGTAAAAATTAAAAAATCCTCTTAGCAAGCTGTTGATTATTAGAAAGGTGCTGATTTGGTCTGCATTTTCTCTTCAGCAATTCAACACGCATTCTGGCAGTGAGGCGGTTTAGACGCCAGATGGCTGGTGGCTCGGGGAGTGGTGGTGTATGTATATAATATTGTAAACATTCCTCTTAGCAAGCTGTTGAATTAGCAAAGAGGATGTTTCAGCAACAACAAGCCTTCTGCAGGACGGTAGACAGCCCGATTGCCGGTGTATATAATATTGTAAAGATTCCTCTTAGCAAGCTGTTGAATTAGCAAGCTGTTCAGCAATCACAAGCATTTGCAGGAGGTTTTAGCCGCCAGATTGCCGTCGGTTGTTTTTAATGTCTTTGTATTATAATATTTGTAAAATTCCTATTAGCAAGCTGTTGAATTAGCTAAGTGTTCAGCAATCAACACAAGCATTCTTGCAGGCGGTAGACGGCCAAATTGCAGTTTGTATATAATATTGTAAACGCTCCTCTTAGCAAGCTTGGTTTGAATTAGCAAGCTGTATTCGGCAATCAACAAGGTTAATTTCTGCAGGCGGTTTTAGACGCCAACAAATTGCCGGTTTGTTATATATAATTATAGTAATCGAATTCCTCTTAGCAAGCTGGAATAGACAAGCTGTCAGCAATCAACAAGCATCATTCGGCAGCGGGTTAGACGCCAAAATTGTCAGGTTTTTGGTTGTAGATATTATCGTGTAACGTTCCTCTTAGCAGCTGTTGAATTATTATAGCAAGCGGTTAGCAGTCAACACAGCATTTCTGCAGGCGGTGTAGATGCCCAAATTGCCGGTTGATATTTAATAAGTATTATTGTAACAATTCCTCTTAGCAAGATGTTGAATTCGCAAGTGTTGAATTAGGCAAGTGTTTCAGCAATCAACAAGCATTCTGCAGGCGGTTAGACGCCAAATTGCCGGTGTATATAATATTGTAACGATTCCTCTTAGCAAGCTGTTGAATTAGCAAGCTGTTCAGCAATCACAAGCAGTCTGAGTCGGTTAGACGCCCCACCAGATTCAGGTGTAATAATATTTGTAAAATGTAAAAATATTTCTCTTAGCAAGCTGTTGAATTAGCAAGCTGTTCAGCAATCAACAAGCATTCTGCAGGCGGTTAGACGCCAGATTGCCGGTGTATATAATATTGTAACGATTCCTCTTAGCAAGCTGTTGAATTAGCAAGCTGTTCAGCAATCAACAAGCATTCTGCAGGCGGTTAGACGCCAAATTGCCGGTGTATATAATTTGTATATATATAATTATTGTAAAAACCTCTCTTAGCAAGCTGTTGAATTAGCAAGCTGTTCAGCAATCAACAAGCATTCTGCAGGCGGTTTTGTTAAAGGCCCAAATTTGCGGTGGTGTTATATAAATTGTAACGATATTCCTCTTAGCAAGCTGGTGAATTAGCAAGGTTGTCAGCACAACTCAACAAGCATTCTTGCAGGCGGGTCAAGTTAGATTTTTTAGCGCCCCCCAATTGCCGTGTTTTGTATGTAATATTGTGATAACGATCCTAGTAGAAGCTGTTTGAATTAGCAAGCAGTTCAGCAATCAACAAGATTTGCAGGGCGGTGAGACGCCAAATTGCCGGGTGTATATAATATTGTATACCGATTCCTCTTAGGCAAAGCGTTAATTAGCAATTGCTGTTGAAATTAGGCAAGCTGTTCACAAATCAACAAGCATTCTGCAGGGCGGTTTAGACGCCAAGATTGGGTTTGTTTGTATATAACCTGTTGTAACGATTCCTTTAGCAAGCTGTTGAAATAGCACGTGTATGTTCAGCAACAAACAAGCAATTCTGCAGGCGGTTTTTAGACGCCAGATTGCCGGATTTTGTTTGTTGTACATTAAATGTTAAAAAATTCCTTTAGCCAAGCTGTGAATTAGCAAGCTGTTCAGCAATCAACACGCATTTGCAGGCGGTTTTCGGCAAGGAGGCGGTTTTAGACGCCACAGATTGCAGGGGTTTGTATATATTGATTATAATATGTAACCATCCTCTTGGGCAAGTGTTGAATTAGCATTAGCAAGCGTTCAGCAATCAACAAGCTTCGGCAGGCGGCGGAGCACGAAAGCATGGTCCATCGGTGGTTCTTATCCTTCCCGCCTTGCTTAATTCCTTTTCTCTCCATCTCCTCGTTCTTCTTTCCCTTCCACGCTTTTCCTCTTCCCCGACTCTCACCCACCCTGCCCCCCTTGTTCTTACTCCACCTTTTTTCATATTTTTTCTCTTTTCCTCCTTTTCCTTTCTCCTCCCGCTCCTCCTTCCTCTTTTCCTAATTTCATCTTCGCCTCCCTACTCCCTTCTCCGTCCTTGTTTCAATCCCCTCCTACTCTCTTCTACCTTTTCCCTATATGGGTAGATAATATTGTAACAATTTCCTTCATAGCAAGCTGCTTTGTTGATAGCAAAGCGTGTCTCAGCAATCAACAAGCATGTTGCAAGGCGGTTTTAGAACGCCCCAGATTGCCTGGTTGTATGTAGATAAAATTTGTAACGTTCTCTTAGCAAGCTGTTGAATTAGCAAGCTGTTCAGCAATCAACAAGCATTCTGCAGGCGGTTTAGTTAGAAGCAAGATATTGGCCGGTGTAGTATAAATATGTAAACGAATGTCCTCTGTAGCAAAGCTGTTTTGAAATAGCAATATGTTCAGCAATTCAAACAAGATTCTGCAGGGGGCGGTTTTAGACGGCCAGAGATTGCCGGTTGGAGTATATTGTATTATAATTCTTGTAACCGATTCATCCTTAGCAAAGCTGTTGTGTTGAATTAATTAGCAAGGCGGGTTTTCAGCAAGCAACAGCATTCTGCAGGCGGTTAGATTATTTTTAGTTAGACCGCCGATTTGCAGGTGTATATAGAAATTGTAACGATTTCCTCTTAGCAAGAGCTGTTGATTATATTAAGCAAGCGGTCAGCAGACAACAAGCATTCTGCAGGCGGTTAGACGCCAAATTGCCGGTGTATAAAATATTGTAACGATTCCTCTTAGCAAGCAGTTGAATTAGCAAGCTGTTTAGCACTCAACAAAAGCAATTTCTGCAGCGCGGTTTTTTAGACGACAAATGCGGTGTATTTGGTTTTGTATAATAATATGTCAAAACGATTACCTCCTTAGCAAGATGTTCGAATTAGCAAGTGTTCAGCAATCAACAAGCATTCTGAAGGCGGTGTTAGTTTTATTAGACGCCAAATTGCGGTTGTATGTTTTGTATATAATATTTATATTGTAACGATTCCTCTAAGCAAGCGCTGTGAATTAGCAATGTTCAGCAATCAACAAGCATCCTGCAGGGGTTTGTTTAGTTAGACGCCCAAATTGCCGGTTGTTTATTAATAACTGAACGATTCCTCTTAGCAAGCTGTTGAATAGCAGCTTGTTCAGCATTCCAACAAGCAATTATGCAGGGACGGTTAGGTAGAACGCACAGATTGCCGGTTTTTTTTGTATATTAATATTGTAATAAATTCTTTCGCAAGCTGTTGAATTAGCAAGCTGTTCAGCAATCAACAAGCATTCTGCAGGAGGTAGACGCCCAGATGGCGGTGTATAAACCTTGTAACTTGATTATTTCTTAGCAAAGCTGTTCAACTAGCATGTAGAACTATTGGGTTATGGTGCCTCAAAGTGGGCCACTGGGCCTCGTATACCACAGAATCAGGGCTTTTTTTACCGCTATATATAGCGACCGCCAGTTTTGACCCCGTTTTGGCGAAAATATCGCTATAAAAAAAGTTCTTTTTTTGTTTGCCCTAGATGGCCCTAAAAAGCTACCATAAGATATTGAGAGCTATACAAAACACTAAAAAGCTGTCCCTGGAGGAGGCCTAAAACCATACAGCTAGAAGAAACCCACTTTCAGATTCGAAAAAAAGCCCTGCACAGTCTAAACAGGTGAGTGCTTTACGACGTTATTCCTGTCCTGTATTACCCTTGATACAGCCCTCAACAGGACTGTATCGTGCAAAAACAAAAAATAACGCCTGGAGGGGGTGGTGTTCAAGGGAACCTCCCGTACACCGCAGCTGGGGAAAGTCACCATGGTAGACATAGTGAGTTTCACGTATTGTGCAATGTTATGTACCTCTACTCACATACCACAGTAGGTGCTCCTTGCTCATTGTTCTCGTCCTGTGGTACCCTTGATACAGCCTTCAGCAGAACCGTACTGTGCAGTGTTCTGTACCTCTACTCACAAACCTCAGTAGGTGCTCCTCCCTCATTGTTCTCGCTGTGTAGTACCCTTGATACAGCCTTAAACAGGACCTTGTTATTCAGTGGTATTATATCTTTCCTTTTCGGCTACCAGCAGCAGCTTCTAGGCAGCTCCCTGAGCCAGCCACTGGGCAAGGCATCAAGATGTCAACAGCTTCTAGGCAGCTCCCTGAGCCAGCCACTGGGCAAGGGATCAAGATGTCAAGAGTACTAGGAAGATGAGTATGTTAGATTCAAGATGCACAACGCTGACGTAGGTTTGGCTGGATAGCAACCCAGGGGAGCTGCCTAGAAGCTGCTGCTCGTATCTATCATAAATGCTATGGGTGATATGTACCCCCCAGCAGGATGGCAAGGGCAATCAAATGGTGAGGTAGTCCTACTAGGTTATAGTGACCTCCCTTGAACCAAGTTGTAGCAAATAGCCAGTCCTCTGTATTGGATGTAGGGATGTCAATATCGTATTGGTCCCCAAGATTATCAGGCGATATATCATATGCTATAGTTTATTGTACGATGTATCATAAGATACCGTCGATACATCATACAATATAGTACAACAGATTGTACGACATATCCTAAGATATTGACTGATATTGTCGATACATCATACAAAACAATATGTTGATATCGCACTTGCAACCCTAATTGTATGTGATAGCAACGGTCATGGCCCAGATGGCTTAGTGAGTAGAATAGCTTGTGCTTCTGGTCATGCTCTGGGTGCTTTCTGATGATTCCTTGGGCCATTAGAGGGGTAGACTCATCTAGGGTGGGCAGTGAGTACAGCGCCTAGGGTATTAATGCAGATGTCGCTGCAAGGGCAATGGTTCATATGGCTCAGTGAGTAGAGTATCTTATGCTTTGGGCCATTCTCTGGGTGAATGATGATCATTTGGGCCGTATGAGAGATGGACTCATCTAGGGTGGGCAGTGAGTACAGCGCCTAGGGTATTAATGCAGATGTCGCTGCAAGGGCAATGGTTCATATGGCTCAGTGAGTAGAGTATCTTATGCTTGGGGCCATTCTCTGGGTGAATGATGATCATTTGGGCCGTATGAGAGATGGACTCATTTAGGGTGGGGTGAGTACAGCGCCTAGGGTATTAATGCAGATGGCGCTGCAAGGGCAATGGTTCATATGGCTCAGTAAGTAGAGTATCTTATGCTTTGGGCCATTCTCTGGGTGACTGATGACCATTTGGGCCGTAAGAGAGGTGGACTCATTTAGGGTGGGCAGTGAGCACAGCGCCTAGGGTACTAATGCAGATGTTGCTTTAGGAGCTAAGGCCCAGATGGCTCAGTGAGTCGAGCAGCTTGTGCTGCTTCTGATCATGCCATGGGTGCACGCTACCGTAGACCATGAAAGTTGTTCAAACAACACCGTAGAATCATTAGCGTGTCTCCCAACTTTAAAAATAAAACTCATTGAATTTGCTAAATTTCCATTGCACGGCCTGTTCTCAGCTCTTAAGTGTCCATTCATCTTGCTGTGTACCTGAATTCCGATTACACAATCTGTCCTTAGGTCTTCGTCATCTTGTTCAGTGCGACAGGGCAGGGAAAAGAGGGTATCTACTCCCTGAGAACCTTGTCTGGCCGGGGGGGCGAGGAGCCACACGAAACCATCATCACGTTTGAGAGCGAGGAGGACGCCAGCAGGTAGGCCCACTAGGCTGGACTTTGTTATGGCAGAGCCCCCTCTTCAAGGGGGCGGGAGCCCCCATGTTTACCAAATTGTCAGTCTGTCCGTGCGACCGACCGACCGGCGACCGTCTGACTGCGCTGAAGCCTGACACCTCAGCCAACGGTCTCGTAACTAAATCGCTTCCGTTGCCACCTGTCGCTCCCTCGTGATCACTCTCCGCCAATTTTTAGCGTCACAGGCGACGCTGCATAGGACCGTTCCTGGTTTATGTAGGTGTAGGTGTGTAGCAAATATTATGACGCAAGCCTGATTTGGGGATTTGGGCATAGCGCAGACCTTTTCTTCTACCGTTTCAGTGATTTGGGTCGAAGTCCAGAAATCAGGATTCAGCTCTCAGGGTAAAGAAAGTTGTTTTTGTGTGCCCTCAATGGCCCTTAAAAAGCTATAAAATTTAGAAAAGCTGTACAACGCTGTCCCTGGAGGAGTCCTGAAACAATAAAGCTAAAGAATCCACTTTTAGGTTTGAAAACAAAGTTTGGGCCAAAACGAGGCCCCAGGTAGTGATCGCTGTAACGTAGCCATATAACAGTTTTTCAGGGTTTTCTTGGGGGTTTTCTTACCTTGTTTTTTTTGCATTTCTCTACCTGTTATAAGTTGGCTTTCAAGAAAGAAAGGTAGCAGGTCATGTCCTAGGCACGTTGCAAGTGACACGGAGCATTGGCGGAGAGGATTGGCTATCGGAGCGACAGGTGGCACCGGAATCGATTACAGTGGACCGAAGCCAGGGTTTACAACAGGGCCAGGGGCCAGTTAGGACCAGGGATATGCGCTGTCAATCAGACACCGGGGTGACTCTGGGGGCTCCCGCCCTCCAGAAAGGGGGACTCCATCAAAATCAATCCCTGGCATATGATAGTAGACAAGTTGGTACTTTTTCTTCTTTTAGCAGCACGTCCCCATTCCGTCGCTGCATGGGCGCATGGGCCTGGCTAAACTAGTCAAAAATGGCAAACAAACAGAACTGTCTACCTGTCTGCCTGTTTTAAACTACCTGCCTGACTGCGTACCAGTCTAGCAGTCAAAGACCATACTGAGGTTTGGGTCTAGCAGTCTAGTAGTTCAGCACCACACCGAGCTTTGTGTCTAGCAGTCCAGCACCACCACACTGAGCTTTGGGTATAGCGGTCTAGTAGTTCAGCACCACACCGAGCTTTGTGTCTAGCAGTCCAGCACCACCACACAATGCTTTGTGTCTAGCGGTCTAGTAGTTCAGCACACTGAGCTTTGGATATAGCGGTCTAGTAGTTCAGCACCACCACACAATGCTTTGGGTCTACCTATCTAGTAGTTCAGCACCAGACCGAGCTTTTTGTCTAGCAGTCCAGCACCACCACACAATGCTTTGGGTCTAGCAGTCCAGCACCACCACACCGAGCATTGGGTCTAGCAATCCAGCAACACCACACAATGCTTTGCGTATAGCAGTCCAGCACCACCACACCAAGCTCTGTGTCTAGCAGTCTAGTAGTTCAGCACCACACCAAGCTTTGGGTCTAGCAGTCTAGCACCACCACACCGAGCATTGGGTCTAGCAGTCCAGTACCATCACATGATGCTTTGTGTCCAGCAGTCTAGCAGTCTAGCACCACCACAAAATGCTTTGGGTCTAGCAGTCCAGCTTCACCACACCGAGCTTTGTGTCTAGCAGTCTAGTAGTTCAGCACCACACCGAGCTTTGTGTCTAGCAGTCTAGCAGTCTAGAATCACCACACAATGCTTTGGGTCTAGCAGTCCAGCACCACCACACGATGCTTTGGTAATAGCAGTCCAGCACCACCACACCGACCATTGGGTCTAGCAGTCCAGCACCACCACACCGAGTATTGGGTCTAGCAGTCCAGCACCACCACACGATGCTTTGTGTCTAGCAGTCTAGCAGTCTAGCACCACCACACCGAGCTTTGGGTCTAGCAGTCCAGCACCACCACACAATGCTTTGGGTCTAGCAGTCCAGCACAACCACACGATGCTTTGGGTATAGAAGTCCAGCACCACCACACCAAGCGCTGTGTCTAGCAGTCTGGTAGTTCAGCACCACACCGGGCTTTGGGTGTAGCAGTCCAGCACCACCACACCGAACATTGGGTCTAGCAGTCCAGCACCACGACACGATGCTTTGGGTATAGCAGTCCAGCACCACCACACAGAGCTCTGTGTCTAGCAGTCTAGTAGTTCAGCACCACACCGAGTTTTGGGTCTAGCAGTCCAGCACCACCACACGATGCTTTGTTTCTAGCAGTCTAGAAGTCTAGCACCACCACACAATCCTTCGGGTCTAGCAGTCCAGCACCACCACACCGAGCTTTGGGTCTAGCAGTCCAGCACCACCACACATTTTTTGGGGTCTAGCAGTCTAGTTGTTCAGCACCACACCGAGCTTTGTGTCTAGCAGTTCAGCACCACCACACCGAGCTTTGTATCTAGCATTCCAGCACCACCACACCAAGCTTTGGGTATAGCAGTCTAGTAGTTCAGCACCACACCGAGCTTTGTGTCTAGCAGTCTAGCAGTCTAGAATCACCACACAATGCTTTGGGTCTAGCAGTCCAGCACCACCACACGATGCTTTGGTAATAGCAGTCCAGCACCACCACACCGACCGTTGGGTCTAGCAGTCCAGCGCCACCACACCGAGTATTGGGTCTAGCAATCCAGCACCACCACACGATGCTTTGTGTCTAGCAGTCTAGCACCACCACACCGAGCTTTGGGTCTAGCAGTCCAGCACCACCACACAATGCTTTGGGTCTAGCAGTCCAGCACAACCACACGATGCTTTGGGTATAGAAGTCCAGCACCACCACACCAAGCGCTGTGTCTAGCAGTCTGGTAGTTCAGCACCACACCGGGCTTTGGGTGTAGCAGTCCAGCACCACCACACCGAACATTGGGTCTAGCAGTCCAGCACCACGACACGATGCTTTGGGTATAGCAGTCCAGTACCACCACACAGAGCTCTGTGTCTAGCAGTCTAGTAGTTCAGCACCACACCGAGTTTTGGGTCTAGCAGTCCAGCACCACCACACGATGCTTTGTTTCTAGCAGTCTAGAAGTCTAGCACCACCACACAATCCTTTGTGTCCAGCAGTCCAGCACCACCACACCGAGCTTTGGGTCTAGCAGTCCAGCACCACCACACAATGCTTTGGGTCTAGCAGTCTAGTTGTTCAGCACCACACCGAGCTTTGTGTCTAGCAGTTCAGCACCACCACACCGAGCTTTGTATCTAGCATTCCAGCACCACCACACCAAGCTTTGGGTATAGCAGTCTAGTAGTTCAGCACCACACCGAGCTTTTGGTCTACCAGTCCACCACACTGAGTTTGGGTCTTGCAGTCTAGCACTACCACACCAAGCTTTTGGTCTACCAGTCCACCACACTGAGTTTTGGTCTTGCAGTCTAGCACCACCACACCAAGCTTCGGGTCTAGCAGTCTAGCACCACCACACCGAGCTTTGTGCCTAGCAGTCTAGCAGTCCAGTACCACCACCTCCAGCTTCGGGATACCACAGGACTGCAAACAAACACCAAATGACCCTGTTGTACCAGGCATGCCTGCCTTCTAGACTTTTTGTACGCAACGCTAAAATTGCAACGCTAAAATTGCAACGCTAAATTTGCAATTGAGTGGCTCGCTGTGACCCAAGTGCAACGCCTTTCCCCCCCGAACCCCGTGAGGCACCCCTTGAGACGCCCCGCGAGGCACCCCGTGAGGCACGTGGATTTTTATCGAACCCCCGGGGCTCCGTTCTATATCGTGCTAAGCCAGTCCTGAAATTAGGCATCGCAACTTTTGCTACACAGCTGGACCTACAAAAAGCTGTAACTAAGAGTGCTGCTAAAATCCACCATGGAGCACTCTCCATGCAATTTAGGGGTCTTCGGCACCCTTGACTGCACCCTTTTGGCACCCCTTTCACCCATGCTGTGCCCTGTCAAGCCAAATACAAGGGTGTTGTTGACCTACAAAAAGCTGTAAATAACATTGCTGCTAGAAGCCACCATGGCACACTCTCCATGCAATTTAGGGTCTTCGGCACCCTTGTCTGCACCCTTTTGGCACCCCTTTCACCCATGATGCACCCTGCCAAGCCAAATACAAGGGTGCCGTTGACCTACAAAAAGCTGTAAATAACAGTGCTGCTAGAAGCCACCATGGAGTACTCTCCATGCAAATTTAAGAGGTCTTTGGTGCCCTTGTCTGCGCCCTTTTGGCACCCTTTTTATCTGTAATCTACTAAGTGAAGCCAACAAGGGGCGCCAACATTATGGATTTAGGGGGCCTTCGGCACCCTTTTGGGTTTCAGTTCATCAATTATTTTTCTTTTTAAGCCCTTTCTATTACGGTTGGGCAAGTCCCTTTAGCCTATTTGTCCTACCCCTGGACTGTAACATACATACAAGCACCCTTTTGGCACCCCTTTCACCCACAATGCACCCTGTCAAGCCAAGTAGAAGGCGCAATTGGAAACTGTAAAACAAACTCACCTCTCCTGTTGAACCAGCACCAACATTTGTACTGCAAATTTTGGGGTCTTTGGCAGTCTTTGGCACTCTTTGGCACCCTTTTATTTGGTTTATATGGGAGTATTCTGGGAGTACAAGGGTGATGCAAATTTTGGGGTCTTTGGCACCCTTTGGCATTAATTTATTTGGTTTATATGGGAGTATTCTGGGAGTATAAGGGTGATGCAAATTGTGGGGTCTTTGGCAGTCTTCGGCACCCTTTTATTTATGGTTTATAAGGGAAAGGTAATGATAACGCCTGGTGGGGCGTGGTGTTAAGGGAGCCCGTCGTACGCGGGTGGGGAGCTGTCTTCTACCTCAACTGGACAAGCTACCATTGCGGTTGACGACGACCTGCAACGCTAAGAGCGACCGAAGGGGGAGTCGAACCCCCGACTCTTCATTCTTAAAGTGACTAGGCTTGTTCAAAAGTATTAGTCATCTTTTAAAATTTGCCACATGTCAACCACCCTCCTAAACCACTTGGGTGACATTTATGGATATAACACAAATGATGGCTTATATTATGCATGTGTCATCATGTGTTGTGAAGCAATGACTAGGGAGCTGTAAACCAGTTCCTCCATTTTTCCCCTTTGGATTGTCAAATTAACACGGGTGTTGGGGCATGTCAGAAGTACCCTATATTACACAATGCACACCAGCCCCCAATGTATTGTTGCCTCCATAGGTGTACTTGGGGGGTCAGACTGGTAAGCATGTTGTGCTACTCTGATGCTGTTGTGTGTCGTGGGCACACACATTGACCTAAATGGGTATGGACCCCAGCATGTAGGCCCCTATATGAGCACTTGACCCATTGCATGGAGCTCCATCCTCAATAGTCAGTTCAAATTTGAATGGGTGCCACATGTGCATGCAAGATGAGTCTAGTATACCTACCATGTGATAAACAGCTGTATCCCTCCACGCCCAAACACGCTCCGCAGGTCCGGAAAGCGCTAAAGTGTGAAAATAGGTTTGGAGCCTCGCAATAGATCACCCGAAAAACGTCACCACTGGACTTGGCTCGGTTATTAGAGAAAGGTTTTACCTAGCGCTGTAAGTTTGGACCCCAAACTCCCAGAATGGCACAGTGTGGGTGACGAAATATGTAGACAGGCTCCATAGGTTACTTTATTTCGGAAGCGACTGATACTTTTGAACACACCTAGACTGAGTCTACCACTAGACCAATGTATATCACCGGAAGAGGCTGTTTATATGGGAGTATTCTGGGAGTATAAGGGTGATGCAGGGGAGTAGGAAAGGGTGCCAAGGACCCCCTCATTTTTCAGTGCTGTATTAAGATATATGTTGTACCCGCACCAACATATCATACCAACACCAACATGTTGTAACTACACCAATATATTTTAACAACACCAACATATCTTAACAACACCAGCATATTTACATATTGTAACAACACCAACATATTATACCAACATATCATACCAACATATCATACCATACCAATATATCATACCATAACATATCATACCATAATATACCATATCATACCATACCAATATATCATACCAGCATATCATACCATAATATTGTAACAACAACAACATTTTGTAACAGCACCAGCATATTGTAACTACGCCAACATATCACACCGGCACCAACATATTGTAACTACACTGACATATCCCCCCCCCCACACACACACGCACACACACCACCACCACCACCAAAAACCCTAAACCCTAATACCAACACCAACATATTGTACCAACACCAACATACCAGGTATGCCTGCCTTCTAGAAGCCACCATGGAACACTCTCCTGAGGTTGCTTCCATTAAAGTGCGCTGCCTGAGTCAGTTCTGCAAGGACAATGGGTACCAGTGTCGCATGGAGCCCACGGGCTCGCTCCTCATACCACCTAGCTTTAATGTGACTGATACAAACTGGGAGCGCTCTGTGCGAAGGTGGGTTGGCCGTCTTTCACTTAATGATTTCGTTGGACTTTTTGAAGCGGTGCAGAACTACTGCACTGTCTGACAGGTACAAGCAGTGCCCTAGTCAACTACTTCCCTGCCTGACAGGTACAACTGGTACCCCAGTCAACTATTGCACTACCTGACAGGTACAATTAGTTCCCTAGTCAACAAATGCACTGCCTAGCAGGTAGAACTCGTACATCTCTAAGCTGCACAGAGAATCTAGGTTAGCCTTCTTTTATTTAATGTTTTAGTTGGAATTTTTGCATTGGTGCAGAACTACTGCCCTGCCTGACAGGTACAACTGGTACCCCAGTCAACTATTGCACTGCCTGCCAGTACAAGAAGTTGAAGTCAACTACTGCACTGCCTAACAGGTGGAACTGGTACATCTCTAAGCTGCAAAGAGAATATGTTGCCTCCTGTACCAGCATTCTTGCAACACGCCACATGAAGGATTCCCTACCGCCTGGAGGGTGACACTTACTATTTCTGTCATGGTTACTTTCCCTAGCTGCGGCGTACGGGAGGGTCCCCTTAACACCACGCCCCTCCAGGCTTTTTTTTGGCGGAGCCCCCAGGGTTACCCTTTTGTCCGTCTGTCCAACGACCGAGACGAAGCCTGACACATCAGCCAACTGTCTCATAACTAACCAGCTTAGATCAGCTCCATTTCCGTTCCCACAACACACTCCGCAGATTTCCACATCGCTTGCAACGCTTCATAGGACTTGCTTTTTTATAAATGGTGCCCCCGTCATGCCGGTACTTCTCTGAATCCCTACCTCACCCCTGCCCCTACCCTGCTCTCTTTCCTACACCTACTACCACTAAAACTACATCTGCCCTTACTCTCATCCCAACTCTCATCCCTACCCCTACTCCCCTAATACCCCTAATACTACCTCTACTCATGCTATCATCCCTACCCCTACCCTAACTCCCATCCCTACCCCTAATACCCCTACCTCTACTCCTACTACCATCCCTACCCCTACCCCTACCCCTACTACCCCCTAAGCCTACCCCTACCCCAACTCTCATCCCTACCCCTACGACCCCTACACCTACCCTTACCCCTACCCCAACTCTCATCCCTACCCCTACTACCCCTACCCTTACCCCAACTCTCTTCCCTACCCCTTCTACCCCTTCCCCTACCCCAACTCTCATCCCTAACCCTACTACCCCTACCTCTACTCCTGCTCTCATCCCTACCCCTGCCCCTACCCCCACTCTCATCCCAACTCTCATCGCCACCCCTTTCCCAACCACAGCAATGATCAAGGACAGGCGTCAAACTCTTTTAGTGGTACTTCTAACGATGATGCAAAGAGTGCAGGCTCCCTAGCACGCTATGCTGGGCTTGGAGCTGGGGATATTGATTTTGTAAGGAGCCAACTGGAGAAACTGCTGCCTGGCTATGATTCGGATGATGAGGGATGGGATGAAATCGATACATTCCCTCCTGGAATCTGATTTCTGGTTGAGATCTGGCTGCCTGGTGTATTTCGCTGGATCTGGGGCTGGGAATGTTGATTTCGGACGGAGCCAAGTGGAGAAACTGCTCCCAGGCTATGATTCGGATGATGAGGGATGGGATGAAATCGATACATTCCCTCCTGGAATCTGATTTATGGGGTGAGATCGGGCTCCCTGGTGTATTTTGCTGGATCTGGAGCTGGGAATGTTGATTTCGGACGGAGCCAAGTGGAGAAACTGCTTCCAGGCTATGATTCGGATGATGAGGGATGGGATGAAATCTATACATTCCCTCCTGGAATCTGATTTCTGGTTGAGATCTGGCTGCCTGGTGTATTTCGCTGGATCTGGGGCTGGGGATTGTGATTTTGTAAGGAGCCAACTGGAGAAACTGCTGCCTGACTATGATTTGGGTGATGAGGGATGGGATGAAATCGATGCATTCCCTCCTGGAATCTGATTTCTGAGAGGAGGTCAGGCTCCCTGATGTATTTTGCTGGATTTGGAGCTGGGGATATTAAACCAGATCAGAGTAACTGGAAAGGCTTATAATGATGAGGGATGGGATGAAAGCGATACATCCCCTCCTGTAATCTGAAATTTGGAATGAGTTCGGGCACCCTTGCGTGTTTTGTTCGACTTGGGGCTGGGGATATTGATTTCTATCGAAGCCAACTGAAAAGGCTTCTAATGATGAAGATTGGGATGAAATCGATGCATTCCCTCCTGGAATCTGAAATCTGGAATGACTTCGGGCTCCTTGGCGTGTTTTGTTGTACTTAACGCTGGGGATATCGATTTCTATCGGTTCTAAGTGGAGAAGCTAACTGTAGAAGCTGCCGCCTAACTACACTTTGGATTGATTTCTCTTGGAGCCCGGAGCCAAGTGGACTACTGGAGAAGCTAACTAGAAAAGCTGCTCCCTAACTACACTGTGGATTGATTTCTATTGGAGCCAACTGGACAAGCTAACTAGGGAAGCTACTGCCTAACCACACTTTGGATTGATTTCTATCGAAGCTAACTCGAGAAGCTGCAACCTAACTACACTTTGGATTGATGTCTATTGGATCCAACTGGAAAAGCTAACTAGAGAAGCTTCTCCCTAACTACACTTTGGATTGATTTATATTGGAGCCAACTGAAGAGGATAACTGGAGAGACTGCTGCCTAGGTACGCTTCGGATTGCTTTCATGAGGAGCCAGCTGGAGGGGCTTCTGGTGACGAAGGATGGGTTGCAATTCCTACAAATAATGTACGACACAATTTTTCTGTTGTACAATACAATGTTGCTGTTGAACAAAACAATGTTTTTGTTGTACGATACAATGTTGAAGTCCAGGAGTGCACTTATTGAACCTGGGTTTAGGTTTTAGGTTTTAGTTTAACCCCAAGCATTGTACGATACAATGTTGAAGTTCAGGAGTGCACTGATTGAACCTGGTCTTAGGTTTTAGTGTAACCCTAAACCTTGTACGTTACAATGTTGAAGTCCAAGAGTGCACTTAGTGCACCTGGGTTTAGGTTTTAGTGTAACCCTAAACCTTGTACGTTACAATGTTGACGTCCAGGTGTGCATTTAGTGCACACGGTTTTAGGTTTTAGTTTAACCCTAAACCTTGTGCGTTACAATGTTGACCTCCAAGAGTGCACTTGGTACACCTGGGTTTAGGTTTTAGTGTAACCCCAAACCTTATACGTTACAATGTTGCAGTCCAGGAGTGCACTTAGTGTACCTGGAAGCCGACATCATTTTCTCCCCAACACTCTTGAAATGTTAGGGCCTAGTCAAGTGGCTGGATCAGGCAGTGCCGCCTAGAAGCTGCTGCTAAATAAATAGATATAAGGTCTTACTATGAGGCGTGAGGTTGAGGGGGGTAGCCCATTTGCGTGCACTGGGGCCACCCACCAATAGAAGCTGCTGCTCCTATTTGGATTGGATTGTTGCATGGGTATACAGCCAACTCTGGGCTGATCACCGTCTTCTAATTCCAAGTGCGATACTCACGTAAACCAAGGAGCATACTAAGCAGTTTAGAAAGCTTAAGACTTTGTCCAGGTTCCCATAATGAAAGTAATGATAACGCCTGGTGGGGCGTGGTATAAAGGGAACCCCATCTTGAGGCGCAGTAGAGAACGGGCTGCTGCTTTACCTGGACAAAGCTACCATGGCGGTTGACAAGGTCCCCTTAGCCAACAAGAAAAACTATGACAAGGCTAACCCCGAGGCGACCGCAGGTGGCGTGGTTGCAGCAGCTAAGCTACCATGGCGGTTGACAAGGTCCCCTAACCCAACAAGAAAAACACTGCACTCTACAGCTTCTCTTACTTGTCCCACCAGGGATTTTTTTCTTCAGCTTTCTGTAGGTCCAGTTGTGTAGTAAAAGTTGCGACGCAACCCTGATTTCAGGATTGTGGCGTAGCACGGTTTAGGGCGGAATGTGAAGCGTAGAACCCTAGGGGGGTTGGGGGCAGAGCTTCGCACTGGGGTTACATCGAGTTGCTCAATTTGAGATGTACCGCACACAAAAAAGTGACCTGGGAATACCTGCTGGTGCATCAAAAATTGGAACCCTGATTTGTAGGGAACTGCAATATTATATCATGCCATCATTTGATATCATACGATGCCGGCAGTCTGACTATGCTAAAATTACCATTTATATACAATAGCATATGATGCAGTTTGTATGATATTATACTCACCTTTGGTCAGCATCATAATATGCCGGTCCCTACTGATTTGCTTTATGCCCGAGGCCACCTAGAGCTGGGTGGCTATACACAGCAATGGGTGAATAAACCGTTAAACGCAAGAATTTAATTTAATTTAAGTCTCCTCTCCCTTTATGATGAGTCAATTTGTAAAACAATGTCGGAACACCTCAAAACAGGCCCAGACAGGAAACCACCCCATGGACGCTTGTCTTGATCGGCAATATCTATAGGTGGCATGGTGAGGCCTAGATGGGCATGAAAACATACATACGCCAAGCGATTCTTTTGTGGCCATGTACTAAGCATGGATTACCACCCCCACCTACCCCCACCCAAAAACTCTCACACCCATAACCATCCCATACGCATAGTGTCAGATTGGTTAACTATAAAGACCCCGCTAGACTCTAGTCTGTCATTATATTGTAGAATTAAATGATCACTGTAGCACGAACTCTGTTATAGACCGGTTCTCCCGGCTCAGCTAGAGTGTCTTGGGGCACCAGGCCTTCCGCCTGGAAGCTTCCATAGTAGTGCCTCCGCCCGTTAGGGCCGGCACCTACCGGCGGCAGTACCCTGAGGTACTGTCGACCTTCCCCTTCTTATCCTTTCCTTGTCGCTTGACAAGCTATCACGATTGTAAGCTCAGCGCCCTAGTCCATTCCCTGTGTCAGTACTAACGATATAATACTCCGGAAAGCTAAAGGTTATCGCTTATCACTGCCGTCCCGTGTTCCACTGCAACAGACTTGAGCGCATCAAGCCTGTTACCCTGTCCGTAGATCCCGAGCTCCCGCGCACCTGCAGTGCCTTCTACATACAGTTGCCGCCGCAACAACCGAAGGAAAAGGATCTCAGTTGCAGAATCTTCTCTGATTGCTAGGCACCCCGCTGGACACCAGCCCCCATCAGTCTACCCAAGACCCCGCTGGACCGCCAGTACATTGCCCCCGCAACACCAACCACCCCACTGCGTCAACCCATCGTCCCCTCTCCCTAATCCCGCCATCCCCTAATCTCTCCGGCCCCGCAAGCCAAATCTCCTGCCCCCCCCCCCCCCCCCCCCCTTCCTTTCCCTCATCTTCCCGCCATCCTCAAGGATATCCAGTTCTTCCAACTCAATCTCCCCTGCTCTCTTTCGTCACCTTCGCACCTCCCCTACCTCAACCCAAGCCGCCGCAATGCTCCAAGCGTCATATGATGGTAAGGGTGGTTACGATGCATTTGTCGACTGGTATACGAACCTCGTAGCACCTCTGCTCATCAGATCATCAGTTTTCTCAGTTATAGACGCCGATCTAGACTATCAGCCCATTGATGAATCCTCAAATGGCTATCACTACCCCAGGAACAGCAGAATCACACCTGTATCCAACTACATGGCTATGAACCATATTCTGCAAAACTGCACCCCACCCCTTGCTGCTATCATAGACGCGCGTATTAACAACGCAGCCAGAGCTCTGCGCTATATTCGGCAAGATTGGGGCCAGGGGTTCTACTTAATGCCAACCGTCACAAAAGGCGTAAACCCCTATTACGACTCATTCACTATTATAAATCCACCTATCTGCGACATCTACCCAGCCTCTGCCCAGGATGATGCTGTCCCCCCATCCACCCCTGTTCATCAGCCACCTGCATCCTCGTCTGACAACGACGCATCTACTGCACCACCTTCGCCAACCTCGGACGGGGAGCCATCCGACATCCGAGCTTTCCAAGATGCAGCAGTAGCCGCGGATCTGGTGAGCAGGGCCATCCCTATGCTCAGTGCATTTGGGATCAATGTCCAGATTGATGCCCAAGTATTACCCTCCAACAGACGTCAGAATCCCCAGCAGGGTCTGTGGTCACCAGTTTCTCCCCAGTGCACTATATGTACAGGGTTTGGACACACTGCCTCCTACTGTCCGAACCTCTCGCCATATGCATCGCAAATCCACAACTGCGCAAACTGTGGTGGATCCGAGCACCACGAGGGTCAGTGTACGAGCTGCCAGAGACCAAGCAGCCCGTCACTTGAGCCTCACAGGAACAAGCTGACAGAGGTCTGCATCAACTGCAATGGCAGAGGACACTATGGAAAGCAATGCTTTTCATCAACCCCAGTCGACCCTACAATCACAACCTGTACAAATTGTAGAGGATATGGGCATCAGGATTCAATCTGCCCAAACCCCTGCCAGATGACTCCCACACTGGAATCTCCACCTCACAGCTCTGGAGACAACTCTGGAGATGAAGACACCACCGGTGAGAAATCTGATACCACTGACTCTGAGCTAGGAAAGTGCCCCTCCACTCATGAGACCTCCTCCAGTGACCTATCTTCTTGTTTCCACGGCCATTGGTGTTTAACTACAGATACCATCTACCACATGACCTCAAATGCTGATTGCCTCATTAGGGTAACACCCCTCAACCCCCCAGTATCAGTCATCCCACCAGGCTCCCCAACACCAGTTATCTGCTCCTATTCTGGCAGGGCTGTACTTCAGGGTATATGACTTGTGGTGACACTCCTAGATGTCCTCCTTGTGCCCGTGTCTAACTTTTTCAACCTCATCAGTTCCCCTGCCATCATGACCTATGATGATGACATACGCATCCACACTGACTGTTGTACTGCACAGATTGAACTGCCCTACCAGCATGGAGACGGCATGGTCTGCTACACCACTGGCCTAGAGTGCTCAGTATCATCAGCTAGTTGCCTCTACACCACAAGCCTGTACCAGCCATCACCGTTTGACCACCCAGACAATGACCTCCCTGATGACCCATGGTACCTTGAGCCCTACACCATGGTCCATCATTTGGCTCCAGCAGGAAAGTCAAGGTGGAAGCAACGTTTCACTGCCTCCCCCCCTACTCCTCCTCCTCCTCCTCCTCCTCCTCTTCCTCCATCACCTCCACCTCCTCCTCCAGCTCCTCCTTCCCCATCTCCACCCCCACCTCCTCTTCTTCTCCCTCCCCCTCCTCCTCCTTCTGTCTCTGACCCTGAACCCCTACCAACCCTACCCCATGAATCCTTACTCCACCTAACCCAAAGGAAAAGACGCTCACTAGACAGAACAACCCACAGTCCTGTTACATGCTGGAATTGTGGAGGATATGGCCATACCTCAATTATCTGTTCTAGCCCCACCACCAACCTTGCATTTAGAGCACCCAAAGTACCAATCCCTATCCCCCACCCACAGGCCCCAACTGAGGAAGATCTCAACGGTTTCATTCAGGGATTTTTGGACCGCCTCACTACTCCTGCAACACTCACTGACTCTAACAAAATCCTGCATGCACCACCAGGATTTCCACCAGAGCCCCTAGACTGGCCAACAGTCCAGGATCTGCCCTCCACATGGGTAGAATGTTGCAAAGCAGCTGGCTTCACTAGCCCCCCCATCCTTCCTGCCCAACCTACTGTCCCTACTAAGAAAACCAGGTCGGCAACTAAGAAGCAAAATGCAGATGCAACCAAAATTCTTGGCCATCTGACTAAAATGCATGCCACCTTGACCCACATGTACCACAGTGTCATCATTGCCCTCCAGACCAACAATGCATCCTTTCCCCACATCCAGCAGCCAGTACAACCCAACCAACCACTTCCACCCAAAAGCAATGCACAAACCATATACACACCTGTTGGCATCACAGACTTCCACCCACCCCCCCCTCCTTCACCAAACGACTTTGAACCTGATGACATCCCTAACAACAGCAATGCATGTAGGCTCAGTTTCCAGTCCCTAGTAGGAACTCACCCAGGACACTACCCACTAGGTGAACTCATCACCATACTGGAAAAGATATGTCAACCCACATCAGTACCACCTCGCCTCCTGGTCAACATGTTCAGAGTTCCCATGTACCAACTCATCACAGCATTTTTTACACTATACCCAACCATCAGATCCCTAACCAATGCCATCTGGTCAACATCAGACATGCCCAAACACCCAGCCACCATCATTTCCCCCCTTCATCTGCACACAAAAAGCTTGGCTCTTTGGCCACTCTATCCACCGTAAATGACACCTGCTCCCCACACATAAAGGAACACTCAAGTTGGACCATCTGTCTCAGGCTGCCTTGTAATGGCATACTCTCATTGCAGCTCACAGCAGCCTGGCATAACTCCTGCAATCCCACCAGATCAGAGTTATAATGAACCAGTCCCGTTCTTCATCTATGTTGATGAGATCTTCCGCCCGCTGGAACCACCAAGACTACTTCATCCGCAACTCATTCCCACCTGAGTTCCACCCGCTTTCCTACTCCTGATCTGTGGGTGACTCCACCAGTGCATCACCAAGATGCTGACGCAAGATGGCTCTACCAGGCCATCAATCCCAGCAACCAAGCCACAGGAACCCCTCAGACAGGCTGCCTTGTTAATGCATACTCCATTGCACTCACAGTCAGCCTGGCATACTCCTGCCTCCACCAATCAGAGTTGATAATGACCCATCCCGTCTCATCTATGTTTGATGAGATCTTCCTCCCCTGGAACCACCAAGACTACTTCATCCTCAACTCATTCCCCACCTAGTTCCCCCACTTCCTACTCCTGATCTGGGGAGGACTTCCAATTCCACCAGTTCATCACCAAGAGGCTGACGTAAGATGGCTTCTAAAACCATGCCATCATCCCAGGCAACCAAGCACGAGGACCCAGCAACCCACATAATGTGGCCTGGCACAAGAGCTCTTGAATGATAAATCCTCTTAATCAAGGGGGAATATCCAGACTGTGGCTCCTAGACTGAAGCAGACCGTATACCCATGGTTCCTCTTAATGGTTACTATCTAACCACCAGACCAGCACACTTTAAGTATGATCATGGAAGTACCTCAATAATGTCCTTCATGCAACTGACAGTTATGACTAGCGGGGCTCTACCTTACGTTGTTTTTTAACCTCATGGGCCAAATATTTTGCCCAATTTTAAATGTCATCTCACCACGTCGGTGTCGAGCACGGTGGGATAACCGACGCGTATTCTAACACAAATCTGGATGTACATCGTAACAAAATCTAATTCTGATTGATCCTAAAACTGTTTAACGGGGCGAATTCTGGTTTTCCGTTCGGCGCAATCGAATGAGTCGCCAGGTCGATAGAAGTGATTCGATGGTTTGTATGGCTGTAATCTGTATTTATTTGCGTTCTTTACACCTAGTTTGTCGATGTCTCACTCGGAAACTTCTCTTCTATTGATTGAAAGGCCCGCGCAGTGTGTCGGCGGTTTTTTCGCAACCTCATCCACTATGTCGCGATTCTCCAAGAATCCGCGCCTGGTCCTCGAGCAGTAATGCTTCTGCTTAACAACCTATTGGGAATTCTGAGGGGGATCGCGGGTCCGCCATAGCGGGACCGTGTAATTGAGCTGCGGCACTTCACTCTCTGAATCCCATTTGGCAACCAGCAACCACGCAACAACCCAGCGGCGGCTTGGCGGTTCCGTATACAAATTTCAAAACGGACCATCTTAACAAAAACGGTAGGGAATTAGTACCCTATTACATTAATAAAGGGCACTCAACTATGGTCCTACCGGATGAGGAAGGGTAACCAATGACCTTGTTAGAAAACCAAAGAGGTCTCAACGGCTTTCTGCTCGACAACATTTGGGATTGTGAAGGGATCGCTGGGGCCCCACGATGGGGCAGTTGGAATTCAGCTGCGGACTCGCAACGTTAAAACAGATGGATTGATTAAAGGGGTCCGTTGTGTTGTCCACACACCACGGCGCCTTTACGGCAGCCCACGT
Source organism: Chlamydomonas sp. ICE-L (assembly GCA_013435795.1). Classification (NCBI taxonomy): domain Eukaryota; kingdom Viridiplantae; phylum Chlorophyta; class Chlorophyceae; order Chlamydomonadales; family Chlamydomonadaceae; genus Chlamydomonas; species Chlamydomonas sp. ICE-L. Next base: position 48,835,321 of record JACBWV010000610.1, on the reverse strand, counting down.
TCGCGTCGTCATTCATTCTCACACACGCACCTCAGTCGTTGCGCAGACTCACCTCGGTCCTCCACACGACACACCACAACCGCACTGAGGCTAGGCGTAGGCGGCTGTAGAAAACGAGTGTAGAAAACAAAATGGATCCATTGTTGCAAACTGACATTACAGATTACAGATGGAACACACTCCGTTACATTTCCATTGTGTTGAAGCATTGTCCACCGGATAAAGTCACCACGGCGCCGTCCATGGCCAGTATCCGTTTGTTTGACGTGACGGGACGCTTCTGCTAACGAGGTCATTTTTTAATGTCATTTACGATCCATGACTTAACTTTCCCTGTTCCCTGACAGAAGTCAGAACAACCGAGAGAACCCAGGATTGTGTTTACACAAGGCGAGAGCAGGATTTTTCTTGCTGGAAAACTCCTTTTCGAGGGAGTCCGACAGTCTTCAGAGTTCTGTTCCCTCGAACAAGCTCAATAGTTGGATGTCAAGACACCACAGTGAGATGTCAAATGGATGCCTCTGGAGAAGGATTACTTTGCATCCATTGTCGATTGTCTGACATGCTCAAGCTGGGAACGCGGATCGTGACAAGAATTACAACTTTTTTCAACGCCGAAAGAGTGGCGTGTATTGGTCTTCCTTGGTGCGTCATGTCAAAGATTACTTGAACCAGTCAAAAAAAAAAAATCCCTGTTTAATTGTGACGCCACAATTTCACTCCGAAATATACAGAAGCATGCATCAAGATCCTGTTCGATAAATCTGCCATCAGATCTGAAGTGATGACTGTATAACAGGTGGTCCCTTAAGGTATGGTGAAGCGGTGATTGTTGCGATTATCGCTCGGTACAAATTCCACCCCAGAATGTTTTTGCGGACAGCCAACTTTTTGCATAGATTCTCATTATTGGGATGATCACTTAACCGCATTCAATGTGGCCCGGCTCCTCAAAGTAAACAGTATGTCTCAAGCAGGCTTCGCTTGACACCACTATGGGAATTCTGTCTCTGACTGTATGGATGGACATGTAATGTCCACTTGCATGATTATTAGTCAGATGGCCAGCAAACCACCGCATGATGCGTCCGTGAGCCCCCCGACCCAAACAAACCCTTCAACCTTGGTCCACATGACGCATCGGACAGGCTGATTGTGATCCCTGCGCCGCCTAGCACCATGCACACCAACTCCATGTGGCAAGTTGAAGACCGTCCCCCTGAAAAGCTCGTTGTCACATACGCATCGGTTGGAAGATGGCCGCCTGCTCCATGGATGTCCACCATGGCCCTTTGTGAAGTAACTTGCTGCTGAGACGAGAGCCCAAAAATATACGTGTCACCACATTTGGAGCGGTGTGCCTCACCTTGGCAATGGGCAGGGGCATCGCCTTGATGACCGAAATTTCGGCAATGCGGTCCGCACCGAGGTATAACGTCTGACTGACTGCCATCAGGAGCACGCCACAATTTGGTTGGTGCCAGCTGCTGATGTGGACAGGTGGCTGCAGTCCACATGTGCCAAAGTTGGCCATTGGCATACGTAAAATTCGCTGCCCAATTCGATGCAAAGACCCATACATTCAGCGTGCTTGTACTTTAGGGCACAACATGTACCGTCCACCTCTTCTCGTTTGATGTTATTGGTCGTTTTGTTCTTGCCAAAGGCGTGGCTGGGGGTGTGGGTCGAGCTCAGCCGTCAGGCCAATCGAAGGCGATCCCTGTTGGTGTAGTAATGTTTTGTCATCACCATAGTATGGGAAAAGATTGGAACGTACGCCATGAAGGTTCTGCGATGGCCGCTACACAGTCGTCGGTGCTGTATTACATCATTATTGGCTGATCACTTAAATCCCGCATTCACTGTGCGCCCCGGTTTTTCCTCAAAAAACATATGGTCGTCAAGCAGCTTCTGCTTGACAACACTATGAGAAATGCTGAAGGGGGGGGGTCGCGGGCACCGCGTAGCGGGAGCAGTGGAAATTCGAATGCTGTTTAAGCAGATGTCTGCTTGGACACGCCCCTTTTGGGTTTATTAATAGGGGAAGCACGGGGAATTTCTGTCCGAAGAAGGACTGATTGCCCGTGCCTCCTCGAAGGCTTTAACAGCAAGAATCTCTTCTCGTGTCGTGCTCCTTTTCGTGGAAGTCATCGATCGGTAAATGTCATTAACGACAAATGACCCCTCGTTTAGAGCAAGAAGCGTCCCGTATCGTCACACACCCGCTAACTGGCCATGGGAGAGCGTCGTTGTGACCTCTCCCGGTGCACCTGCTTCAACATCATGGGGAATGTACCTGAGTGGTGCCTCTGTAATCTGGTAAGTCCGTTTGGCATGATCCATTTTTTTTCCACTCGTTTTTTCTACACCGCCTCCGCCCCCTCAGTGCGTGTGTCGTGTGGAACAGATGTGGAGTCTGCGCATCCGCTGCTGGGTGGCCGTGGTGGAGATGAATGGACGAACGTGGGGGCTTGCGAAAGCCGCCGGGGTGTGTGGACAACACCACTGACCCCTTTAATCATTCCCATCTGTTCAACGTTGCGAGTCAGCAGCTGAAAATTCCAATGCCCCACTCCGTGGGGCCCGCGTCCCCCTTCACAATCCCATAGAGTTTCGGTCGAAGCCTGCTTGAGACCTACCTTTGTTTTCTAAACACGGTCATTGGTACCCTCTTCCGCATCCTGTAGGAACATAGTTGATGCCCTTTACTTAATGTAATAGGCCTACTTCCCTACCGTTTGTTGTTAAGGATGGGTCCTTTTTGAATTTGTATACGGAACCGCGCCAAGCCGCCTCTGGGTTGTTGCTTGGTTGATGGGGCCACATGTGAGCAGAGAGTGAGTCCAGCAGCTCAATTCCACTGTACCCCCGCTTGTCGGACCCGCATCCCCCCTTCAAATGTCCCCTAGTGTGTTAAGCAGAACCTGCTCGAGACCATGCGCGATTCTTTTGGAGAATCGACCTATAGTGGATGAGGTTGTCGAAACCGCGACACAATGGCGCGGCTTCAATCACAATAGAGAGAAGTGGTCCAGTGAGACTCGAAAAACTAGTGTCAAGAACGCAAAATACATACAGATTAACAGCCTACCAACTCGAATCCCCTCTATCGAACTGCGACTCATTCCCTCCAGACCACCGCCCCACCACCCCCGATGCGCCGAACGGAAAACCAAAATTCGCCCCCGTACAAGACATTTTAGGATAAATCAGAATATCGATTTTGTTAGATGTACCTAGATTTGTGTTGATCTACGCGTCGGTACTCACACGTGCTCACACCCGACTGGTGAATGACATTTTAAAAATTTGGGCCAAAATATTTGGCCATAATGATGTAAACCAACTTTAAAGGTAGACGTCCCCCGCTAGGTCATAACTGTCAGTCTGCATGAAGACATTATGGTACTTCCATGATCATCTATAAGTGTTGCTTGGTCTGGTGGTTAGATAGTAACCATTTAAGAGGAACCTGTGGGTAGTCTGTATCAGTCTAGGAGCACAAGTCTGGATATTCCCCCCAATGTGGATAGTTATCATTCAGAGATTCTTTGTGCCAGTGCCACATTATGCTGGGTCTGCTGGGTCCTGTGCTTGGTTGCCTGGGATGTATGGCACTTGGTAGAAGCCATCTTACGTCAGCCTCTTGGTGATGCACTGGTGGGAATTCACCCACATCAGGAGTAGAAGTGGGTGGAACTCAGGTGGGAATGAGTTGAGGATGAGTAGTCTTGGTGGTCCAGGGAGGAAGATCTCACAACATAGTGAGAACGGGACTTGGTTCATTATCAACCTGATCTGGTGGGATTGCAGGAGTATGCCAGGCTGCCTGTGAGTTGCAATGGAGTATGCATTAACAAGGGCAGCCTGGTCCTGCGGGGTCCTGCTTGGTTGCCTGGGATGTATGGCACTTGGTAGAAGCCATCTTGCGCAGCCTCTTGGGTGATGCACTGGTGGAGAGTCATCCACGATCAGATAGGAATGGGTGGACCAGGTGGGAAGGAGTTGAGGATGAAGTAGTCTTTGGTGGTTCCAGGGGAGGAAGATCTCATCAACATAGATGAGACGGGACTTGGTTCATTTCAACTCTATCTGGTGGATTGCAGGAGTATGCCAGGCTGCCTGTGAGTTGCAATGGAGTAGGCATTAACAAGGCAGCCTGGAGACAGATGGTCCACACTGAGTTGGTCCTTTATGTGTGGGGAGCAGGTGTCATACTGGTGGACTAGGAGTCCAAGATTTTTGTGTGCAGATGAAGGGGGGAAATGATGGTGGCTGGGTGTTGGGGCATGTCTGATGTTGACCAGATGGCATTGGTTAGGGATCTGATGGTTGGTATAGTGTAAAAAATGCTGTGATGAGTTGGTACATGGGAACTCTGAACGTTTGACCAGGAGGGCGAGGTGGTACTGATGTGGGTTGACATATCTTTTCAGTTGGTGATGAGTTCACCTAGTGGGTAGTGTCCTGGGTGAGTTTCCTACTAGGGACTGAAACTGAGCCTACTGCTTGCTGTTGTTAGGGATGTCATCAGGTTCAAAGTCTTTGGTAGGTGGGGGGGTGGGTGGAAGTCTGTGATGCCAACAGGTGTTGTATAGGGTTGTGCATTGCTTTTGGTGGAAGTGGTTGGTTGGTGTGTACTGGCTGCTGATGTGGGGAAAGGATGCATTGTTGGTCTGGAGGGCAATGATGACACTGTGGTACATGTGGGTCAAGGTGCATGCATTTTAGTCAGATGGCCAAGAATTTGGTTGCTCTGCATTTTGCTTCTTAGTTGCCGACCTGTTTCTTAGTAGGGACAGTAGGTTGGGCAGGAAGGATGGGGGGGGCTAGTGAGCCAGCTGCTTTGCAACATTCTACCCATTGTGAGGGCAGATCCTGGACTGTTGGCCAGTCTAGGGCCTCTGGTGAAAATCCTGTGGTGCATGCAGGATTTTGTTAGAGTCAGTGAGTGTTGCAGGATGTAGTGAGGCGTCCAAAAATCCACTGATGAAACCGTTGAGATCTTCCTCAGTTGGGGGCCTGTGGTGGGGGGATAGGGATTGGTACTTTGGGTGCTCTAAATGCAAGGTTGGTGGTGGGGCTAGAACAGATAATTGAGGTATGGCCATATCCTCCACAATTCCAGCATGTAACAGGACTTGGGTTGTTCTGCTAGTGAGCGTCTTTTCCTTTGGGTTAGTGGAGTAAGGATTCATGGGGTAGGGTTGGTAGGGGTTCAGGGTCAGAGACAGAAGGGAGGAGGGGGAGGGAGAAGAAGAGGAGGTGGGGGTGGAGATGGGAAGGAGGAGCTGGAGGAGGAGGTGGAAGGGTATGGAGGAAGAGGAGGAGGAGAGGAGGATGAGAGTAGGGGGGAGGCAGTGAAACGTTGCTTCCACCTTGACTTTCCTGCTGGAGCCAAATGATGGACCTGGTGTAGGGCTCAAGGTACCATGGGTCATCAGGAGGTCATTGTCTGGGTGGTCAAACGGTGATGGCTGGTACAGGCTTTGGTGTAAGGCAACTAGCGATGATACTGAGCACTCTAGGCCAGTGGTGTAGCACCATGCCGTCTCCATGCTGGTAGGGCAGTTCAATTGTGCAGTACAACAGTCAGTGGTGGATGCGTATGTCATCATCATAGGTCTGATGGCAGGGGAACTGATGAGGTTGAAAAGTTAGACACGGGCACAGGAGGACATCTAGGAGTGTCACCACAAGTCATATACCCTGAAGTCAGCCCTGCCAGAATAGAGCAGATAACTGGTGTTGGGGAGCCTGGTGGGATGACTGATACTGGGGGGTTGAGGGTGTTTACCCTAATGAGGCAATCAGCATTTGAGGTCATGTGGTAGATGGTATCTTAGTTTAAACACCAATGGCCGTGAAACATAGAAGATAGGTCACTGAGGAGGTCTCATGAGTGGAGGGGCACTTTCCTAGCTCAGAGTCAGTGGTATCAGATTTCCTCACGGTGGTGTCTTCATCTCCAGATTGTTTCTCCAGAGCTGTGAGGGGGATTCCAGTGTGGGAGTCATTGGCAGGGGTTTGGGCAGATTGAATCCGATGCCAATCCCTACAATTTGTACGTTGTGATTGTAGGGTCGACTGGGTTGATGAAAAGCATTGCTTTCCATAGTGTCCTCTGCCATTGCGTTTGATGCAGACCTCTGTCAGCTTGTTCCTGTGAGGCTCAAGTGACGGGCTGCTTGGTCTCTGGCAGCTCGTACACTGACCCTCGTGGTGCTCGGATCCACCACAGTTTGCGCAGTTGTGGATTTGCGATGCAATATGGCGAGAGTTCGGACAGTAGGAGGCAGTGTGTCCAAACCCTGTCACTAAGTGCACTGGGGAGAAACTGGTGACCACAGACCCTGCTGGGGATTCTGACGTCTGTTGGAGGGTATACTTGGGCATCAATCTGGACATTGATCCCAAATGCACTGAGCATAGGGATGGCCCTGCCTCACCAGATCCGCGGCACTACTGCTGCATCTTGGAAAGCTCGATGTCGTGGCTCCCCGTCCGAGGTTGGCGAAGGTGGGGCAGTATGCTTCTTTGTCAGACGAGGATGCAGGTGGCTGATGAACAGGGGTGGATGGGGACAGCATCATCCTGGGCAGAGGCTGGGTAGATGTCGCAGATAGGGGATTTATAATAGTGATGAGTCGTAAGGGGTTTACTCCTTTTGTGACGGTTGGCATTAAGTAGAACCCCTGGCCCCAATCTTGCCGAATATAGCGCAGAGCTCTGGCTGCGTTGTTAATACGCGCGTCTATATAGCAGCAAGGGGTGGGTGCGTTTGCAGAATATGGTTCATAGCCATGTAGTTGGATACAGGTGTGATTCTCTCGTTCCTGGGGTAGTGATAGCCATTTGAGGATTCATCAATGGGCTGATAGTCTAGATCGGCGTCTATAACTGAGAAAACTGATGATCTGATGAGCAGAGGTGCTACGAGGTTCGTATACCAGTCGACAAATGCATCGAAAACCACCCTTACCATCATATGACGCTTGGAGCATTGCGGCGGCTTGGGTTGAGGTAGGGGAGGTGCGAGGTGACGAAGAGAGCAGGGAGATTGATTTGGAAGAACTGGATTCCTTGAGGATGGCGGGAAGATGAGGGAAAGGAAGGGGGGGGGGGGGGGGGCAGGAGATTTGGCTTCGCCGGAAGATATTAGGGATGGCGGGATTAGGGAGAGGGACGATGGGTTGACGCAGTGGGGTGGTTGGTGTTGCGGGGGCAATGTACTGGCGGTCCAGCGGGGTCTTGGGTAGATGATGGGGGCTGTGTCCAGCGGGGTGCCTAGCAATCAGAGAAGATCTGCAACTGAGATCCTTTTCCTTCGGTTGTTGCGGCGGCAACTGTATGTAAAAGGCACTGCAGGTGCGCGGGAGCTCGGGATCTACGGACAGGGTAACAGGCTTGATGCGCTCAAGTCTGTTGCAGTGGAACCGGACGCAGTGATAAGCGATAACCTTTGCTTTCCGGAGTATTATATCGTTAGTACTGACACAGGGAATGGACTAGGGCGCTGAGCTTACAATCGTGATACTTGTCAAGCGACAGAAAGGATAAGAGAGGGAAGGTCGACAGTACCTCAGGTACTGCCGCCGGTAGGTGCCGGCCCTAACGGGCGGAGCCCTACTATGGAAGCTCCAGGCGGAAGGCCTGGTGCCCCAAGACACTCTAGCTGAGCCAGATAACCGGTCTATAACAGAGTTCGTGCTACAGTGATGCATTATTCTACATATAATGACAGACTAGAGTCTAGCGGGGTCTTTATAGTTAACCAATCTGACACTATGCGTATGGGATGGTTATGGTGTGAAGTTTTTGGGGGGGTAGGTGGGGGTGGTAATCCATGCTTAGTACATGGCCACAAAAGAATCGCTTGGCGTATGTATGTTTTCATGCCCATCTAGCTCTCCCATGCCACCTATAGATATTGCCGATCAAGACAAGCGTCCATGGGTGGTTTCCTGTCTGGGCCTGTTTTGAGGTGTTCCACATTGTTTTACAAATTGACTCATCATAAAGGGAGAGGAGCTTAATTAAATTAAATTCTTGCGTTTACGGTTTATTCACCCTTGCTGTGATACCACCCAGCTCTAGGTGGCCTCGGGCATAAAGCAATTCATGTAGGGACCGGCATATTATGATGCTGACCAAAGGTGGTATAATATCATACCAACTGCATCATATGCGATTGTATAAATGGAATTTTAGCTAGTCGGACTGCCGGCATCGTATGATATCAAATGATGCATGATATAAATTGCAGTTCCTACAAATCAGGGTTCCAATTTTTGATGCACACAGGTATTCCCAGGTCACTTTTTTGTGTGCGGTACATCTCAAATTGAGCACTCGATGTAACCCCAGTGCGAAGCTCTGCCCCCAACCCCCCTAGGGTTTCTACGCTTCACATTCCCTAAAACCGTGCTACGCCACAATCCTGAAACAGGGTTGCGTCGCAACTTTTACTACACAACTGACCTACAGAAGCTAGAAAAAAATCCCTGGTGGGACAAGTAAGAGAAGCTGTAGAGTGCAGTGTTTTTCTTGTTGGGTTAGGGGACCTTGTCAACCGCCATGGTAGCTTAGCTGCTGCAACCACCCCACCTGCGGTCGCCTCGGGGGTTAGCCTGTCATAGTTTTTCTTGTTGCTAAGGGGACCTTGTCAACCGCCATGGTAGCTTTGTCCAGGTAAAGCAGCGCCCGTTCTCTACTGCGCCTCAAGATGGGTTTCCTTTATACCACGCCCCACCAGGCGTTATCATTACTTTCATTATGGGAACCTGGACAAGTCTTACGCTTTCTAAACTGCTTAGTATGCTCCTTGGTTTACGTGAATCGCACTTGGAATTAGAAGACGGTGATCGCCCAGAGTTGGCTGTATACCCATGCAACAATCCAATCCAAATAGGAGCAGCAGCTTCTATGGGTGGTGGCCCCAGTGCACGCAAATGGGCTACCCCCCTCAACCTCACGCCTCATAGTAAGACCTTATATCTATTTTTATTAGCAGCAGCTTCTAGGCGGCACTGCCGATCCAGCCACTTGACTAGGCCACTAACATTTCAAGAGGTTGGGGAGAAAATGATGTCGGCTTCCAGGTACACTAAGTGCACTCCTGGACTGCAACATTGTAACGTATAAGGTTTGGGGTTACACTAAAACCTAACCCAGGTGTACCAAGTGCACTCTTGGAGGTCAACATTGTAACGCACAAGTTAGGGTTACAACTAAAACCTAAACCGTGTGCACTAAATGCACACCTGGACGTCAACATTGTAACGTACAAGGTTAGGGTTCACACTAAAACCTAAACCAGGTGCACTAAGTGCACTCTTGGACTTCAACATTGTAACGTACAAGGTTTAGGGTTACACTAAAACCTAAGACCAGGTTCAATCAGTGCCTCCTGAACTTCACATGTATCGTACATGCTTGGGGTTAACTAAAAACACTAAAACCTAAACCAGGTTCATAAGTGCACTCCTGACTTCAACATTGTTCGTACAACAAAACATTGTTTTGTTCAACAGCAACATTGTATTGTACAACAGAAAAATTGGGTGTCGTACATTATTTGTAGGAATGTGCAACCCATCCTTCGTCACCAGAAGCCCTCCAGCTGGCTCCATGAAAGCATCCGAAGCGTCCTAGGCGCTCTCTCCATTTATCCTCTTTTGGCTCCATATAAATCAATCCAAGTGTAGTTAGGGAAAGCTTCTCTAGTTAGCTTTCCAGTTGGATCCAATAGCATCAATCCAAGTGTAGTTGGTTGCAGCTTTCGAGTTAGCTTCGATGAAATCATCCAAAGTGTGGTTAGGCGTGCTTCCCTAGTTAGCTTGTCCATGCTCATAGAACTCAATCCACAGTGTAGTTAGGGAGCATCTTTTCTAGTTAGCTTCCCAGTCCACTTGGCCCGGCTCCAAGAGAATCAATCCAAATGTAGTTAGGCGGCAGCTTCTACAGTTAGCTTCTCCACTTAGAACCGATAGAAATCGATACCCCACGTTAGACACAAAACACCCAGAGCCGAGTCTCCAGATTTCAGATTCCAGGAGGAATGCATCGATTTCATCCCATCTTCATCATTAGAAGCCTTTCATGTTGGCATCGATAGAAATCAATATCCCCACCCCAAGTCGAACAACACGCAGGGGCTCCTCATTCAATTTCAGATACAGGGGATGTATCGCTTTCATCAGCCCTCTCATTATAAGCCTTTCCAGTTCTCTGATCTGGTTTAATACCCAGCTCCAAATCCACAGCAAATACATCAGGGAGCCTGACCTCCTCCAGAAATCAGATTCCAGGAGGGAATGCATCGATTTCATCCCATCCCTCATCACCCAAAGCATAGTCAGGCACAGTTTCTCCATTTGGCTCCTTACAAATCGACATCCCCAGCCCAGATCCAGCGAAAACACCCAGGCGCCAGATCTCACCAGAAATCAGATTCCAGGAGGGAATGTATAGATTTCATCCCCTCCTCCATCATCCGAATCATAGCCTGGGAGGTTTCTGCCACTTGGCTCCGTCAAATCAACATTCCAGCTCCAGATCGCAGCAAATACACCAGGGAGCCCATCTCACCCCATAAATCAGTTCCAGGAGGGATGTATCGATTTCATCCCATCCTCTCATCCGAATCATAGCCTGGAGCAGGTTCTTCACTTGGCTCCGTCCGAAATCACATTCCCAGCCCCAGATCCAGCGAAATACACAGCCAGCCAGATCTCAACCAGAAATCAGATTCCAGGAGGGAATGTATCGATTTCATCCCATCCCTCATCATCCGAATCATAGCCAGGCAGCAGTTTCTCCAGTTGGCTCCTTACAAACTCAATATCCCCAGCTCCAGCCCAGCATAGCTGCTAGGAGGCCTGCACTCTTTGCATCATCGTTAGAAGTACCACTAAAAGAGTTTTGACGCCTGTCCTTGATCATTGCTGTGGTGGGAAAGGGTGTGCGATGAGATTTTGGGATAGAGTGGTCGGGTAGCAGGGGTAGGGATGAGAGCAGTGGGAAAAATGCAAGTTACACTAAGGGGCTTGTAGCGAAAGGGGGATAAACTTTAGCGGGAAAAAACAAAAGACGTTCGTTTTCATTAGTTGAGGATCAGAAGGGATTCGGAAAAGAATAGATGGGAGTAATAAATGACATAGGGCGTGCAAGAACATAAAAAGAATAAGAACGTCGAAGAGGAGAAGATCAGAGTGCAAGAGAGCAGCATAGGGAGACGAAAAGACAGTAGTCGGTGGCTGAAGAAGAGATAATAACCCACCCCCCGCTATTCCCATCCTCATTGTGCATCATTTCCACCCGTTTGAAACATTTACCAATCCTAGAAAAAGGTGGGGTAGTAGTGTCAGTAATTCACATTTTTGTTTCGTTTTGGGTAGAAATGGGTCTGATCGTGTTTAGGTTAGTGTAATTGGTAGGGATGTGAGAGTCTGGGTAGGGGGTAGGGTAGCTGTGTAGGGGTCGTATGGGTAGGGATGAGATGTGAGTGGTAAGGGGTAGGCTTAGGGGTAGTAGGGTAGGGGGAGGGTGGGAGTGTAGTAGGAGTAGAGGAGTGGTATTAGGGTAGGGATGGAGTTAGGGTAGGGTAGGATGATACATGAGTAGAGGTAGTATAGGGGTTTAGGGAGGTACTGGGTAGGGAGAATTGGATGAATACAGGCAGATGTAGTTTTAGTCTTTCGGTAGTCGGTGTAGGAAGAGAGCAGGGTATGGGCAGGTGAGGTAGGGATTCAGAGAAGTACCGGCATGACTGGTGCACCATTTATAAAAAAGCAAGTCCTATGATAGCGTTGCAAGCATGTGTAAATCTGCGGAAGTGTGTTTGGAACGGAATGGAGCTTATCTCAGCTGTTAAGTTATGAGACAGTTTGGTGATGTGTCAGGCTTGTCTCGGTCGTTGGCCAGACGACAAAGTAACCCTGGGGCTCTCCAAAAAAAAGCTGGAGGGCGTGGTGTTAAGGACCCTCCATACGCCGCAGCTAGGGAAAGAACCAGGACGAAATATATGTCACCACCGCCAGCGGTAGGGAATCCTTTTTCCCCCCATGTGGCGTGTTGCATAGAATGCGGTAGCCGGAGGCACAATCTCTTTGCAGCTTAGAGATGTACCAGTTCACCTTTAGGCAGTGCAGTAGTTGACTTCAACTTCTTGTACTGGCAGCAGTGCAATATTGACTGGGGACAGTTGTACTTCAGGCAGGCAGAGTTCTGCACCAATGCAAAATTCCAACTAAACATTAAATAAAAGAAGGCTAACCTAGATTCTCTTGAGCTAGAGATGTACGGTCTACCTGTAGGCTGATTTGTGCTATGGAACTAAGTGTACCTGTCAGGAGTGCAATAGTTGACTGGGTACTCAGTTGTACCTGTCAGGCAGTGAATATTGACTATGGCACTGCTTGTACGTCAGACAGTGCAGTATTTGCCCGTTCAAAAGTCAACGAAATCATAAGTGAAAGCGCCACCACCTTCGCCAGAGCGCTCCCAGTTTGTATCATGCACAGTAAAGCTATGTGTGGAGAGCGAGCCCGTGGGCTCCATCGACACTGGTAGCCCATTGTCCTTGCAACTGACCAGGCAGCGCACTTAAGGAAGCAACCTCAGGAGAGTGTTCATGTGGCTTCTAGAAGGCAGGCATACTGGTATGTTGGTTTGGTACAATTGTGGTGTTGGTATTGGGTTTAGGGTTTTTGGTGGTGGTGGTGTGTGTGTGGTGGGGTGTGGGGGGGGGGATATGTCGTGGTAGTTACAATATGTTGGTGCGTGGTGATATTGCGTAGTACATATCTGGTGCTGTTACAAAATGTTGTTGTTGTACAATATTATGTATATCTGGTAGATATATGGTATGGTATGATATGGATATTATGGTATGATATGTTTTGATTATGATATATTGGTTGGTTGATATGTTGGTATGATATGTTGGTATAATATGTTGGTGTTGTTACAATATGTAATATATCTGGTGTTGTAGATTGTTGGTGTTGTTAAAATATATTGGTGTAGTTACAACATGTTGGTGTTGGTATGATATGTTGGTGCGGGTACAACATATACTTAATACAGCACTGAAAAATGAGGGGGTCCTTGGCACCCTTTCTCTACTCCCCTGCCACCCTTATACTCCCAGAATACTCCCCTATAAAACAGCCTCTTCCGTGATTTACATTGGTCAAGTGGTAGACTCAGTTAGTGGTGTTCAAAAGTATCAGTCGCTTCCGAAATAAGTAACCTATGAGCCTGTCTACATATTTCGTCACCCACACTGTGCCATTCGGGGAGTTTGGGGTCCAAACTTACAGCGCTGGTAAAACCTTTCTCTAATAACCGAGCCAAGTCCAGTGGTGACGTTTTCGGTGATCTATTGCGAGGCTCCAAACTTATTTTCACACTTTAGCGCTTTCCGGACCTGCGCGGCGTGTTTTGCGTGGAGGGATACAGCTGTTTATCACATGGTGTATCCTAGACTCATCTTGCATGCACTGTGGCACCCATTCAAATTTGAACTGACATTTGAGGATGGAGCTCCATGCAATGGGTCAGTGCTTCATATAGGGTCCTACTGCTGGGTCCATACCCATTAGGGTCAATGTGTGTGTCCCACGACACACACCAGCATCAGAAGTAGACACACATGCTACCAGTCTGACCCCCCAAGTACACCTATGGAGGCCAACATACATGGGGGCTGGTGTGCATTGTGTAAGATGGTACTTCTGACATGCCCAACACCCGTGTTAATTTGACAATCCAAAGGGGAAAAATTGAGGACTGGTTTACAGTCTCCCTAGTCATTGCTTCACAACACATGTGACACATGTCATAAATAAGCCATCATTGTGTTATATCCATAAATGTCACCCAAGTGGTTTAGGAGGGTGGGTTGACATGTGCAAATTTTAAAAGATGACTAATACTTTGGACAACCGAGTCACTTTAAGAATGAAAGTCGGGGGTTCGACTCCCCCTTCGGTCGCTCTTAGCGTTGCAGGTCGTCGTCACACGCCAATGGTAGTCTGTTCAGTTGAGGTAGAGACAGCCCCCACCCGCGTACGACGGGCTCACCTTAACACCACGCCCCACCAGGCGTTCATTACCTTTCCTTATAAACCATACAATAAAAGGGTGCCGAAGACTGCCAAAGACCCCACAATTTCATCACCCTTATACCCCAGAATACTCCCATATAACCCAATAAATTAATGCAAGGGTGCCAAAGACCCCAAAATTTGCATCACCTTGTACTCCCAGAATACTCCCGTCATATAACCAATAAAGGGTGCCAAAGAGTGCCAAAGACGCGCCAAAGACCCCAAAATTTGCAGTACAAATGTTGGTGCTGGTTCACAGAGAGGTGAGTTTGTTTTACAGTTTCCAATTGCGCCTTCTACTTGGCTTGACAGGGTGGCATTGTGGGTGAAAGGGTGCCAAAATGGTGCTTGATGTATGTTACAGTCGCAGGGTAGGACAAATAGCTAAAGGGACTTGCCCAACGTAATAGAAAGGGCTAAAAAGAAAATAATTGATGAACTGAAACCACAAAGGTGCCGAAGCCCCACATCCATAATGTTGGCGCCCCTTGTTGGCTTCA